>JAFMOC010000081.1:150000-750000 GCA_019802505.1 Corydoras sp. C115 | reverse complement strand
ATTATTCGATACAGATGACAACCCTGAAATTCTTATCTGAAGCTGCAAATCTGATTCATCTTAGAAGACGGCTAAAGAATAACCAACACATAATTTATCCAGTGTGTTTCAATTTAAGCTATGTAGCTATGTAGCTGTGTCTTAACAACACCATTTGACCTAAGAGCCAGCCTGGGTGTCCCAGTAGTAGTAGCTTCACACTTAATACCATACTACACCAACAGCACAGGGCTAAATAAACTCCCTTGGATTATAGCCAAGGGATGCCATCATCAGGGATCAAATTCACAAATTTCTAATAATAGGGCTACCTTTCACCTATTTGCTGTTCCTTAGCATCATGAGTACAATCCTATATAGACTGTCTCCAGATAGGAACAAAAGGAAAACAATGTTTTTGTATAATCAGGAATAATCTTACCTGCCACAGATATGATGAATGAGGCATCCATTGCGTCAATGCCCAAAGTCCTGGCTCTTGCTGACAGATGAAAGTAAGGGATAAAGTAAGCAAGCTGACTAAAGACAAGTGACCAGGTATAGATGCAAAAAAAAGGATTTTTCAAAAGCGAAAAATCACATTTTTTTTTTTTTGGGGGTATAGTCTTAAGTGGAATGGGCAAATCCTCCACTGATTTGCCGTTAGTCTCAATGTGAGCCCTGATCGAGCTATTGTTCAAATCACTACCCCCATTTTGAACCAGATTTGCTAGTTCCACATTCTGGAGACTTTTTCCCTCAAGTGGCAAGTTCTCGATAATAAGTGGCTCCTTGTTCAAAAAATGAGTTTCTGAAGCAGTGATGCCATTGGAAATATTTGTTTTCAAGTTGGTCTCAAAAGGATCCTTGTTTGATTGACATGTAGGCACATCTTTGCTGAGTCTGGGTGACGAAGCCGGCCGCACATGGATGGGCCGCAGCAGCATCCCTGAAGCCACCAAGTTTAACATCAGACCACCCAAAATCAACAAAGCTCCTGTACAAGAACAAAGAAAATAACTTCGATAAAATAAGCACTGTCATGACAGATTTTCCTCAGATTACACTGAATTATGCTCAGAAAAAAACATTGTAAAGTGACTGTATAAGTAATTGAGGCATTTTATAAACATTTATTTAATAAAACGGGTAGGTCCAGTCCTTAAATCTGAATGCTTGAGTCATTTGTAACAATAACGAACACCTCTGCACTCTTCACATTTATATTAAAGCGTGATACACATTACATTATTTTAAAATATGTACCATAAATGAAAATACAGGTTAATGTAAATAGCAAGCTGATTCCCAATGAGCACTAAGCCACTATCATGTTACTCAGCAATCAATGTTAACTAGATTAAGACCAGTTTATTATGGTCTATAGATTGTGTTATAGATTGTGTTTTAAATAAACACTTTTAGGTATGAAACCTTGTTTTGTTTTATCTTAGTCATTTTATAAAAGCAATAAAGCACTCAAGGTTAATTTATGGGTGTGGTAGCTTAGCAGTTAGGGTGTTGGGCTATCAATCTGAGGGCTGTGGGTTCAAATCCCAGGTTCACTGAAGTTGCCAATGTGGGTCCATGAGCAAGACCCTTAAACTTCATTACTCCAGGGATCTGACCACAACCATGAAGTTCGGATACTTGTAAGTTGCTTTGGATAAAAGTGTCTGATAAATGACAAAATAAAATTGTATGCATGTATATTATTGTGAAGAAATCATGGGGAAGAGGTGTAATGGCACACTGCTTCACGTCAGGTCTAACAGCCCCTTTTTCCCATAATTTATTTACAATAATGCATGCACTTTCATGTCTTATTGCTTTATTACAAACTAGAGATCACATGACTCTAAAATCATGACTCTATGAGATCACAGACTAAAGAAGCTGATCAGACAGCTGGCCGTTTCCAAAATACTAAGCATTTGCAAGTACTGTACTGTACTGAGTAATGTAGTCTGTATCTCCAGAAAAAAAAAAAACTAAGAAGAATTTACTTAGAAATTTATAATAGAGCTTTTTCTAAATGTTTATTTTGCTATGTTTTCAGATTCACATCATAAAGCTGAAAAATCATATTCATTATAATCAGAGGCTATCTGTATCTTTGTCACTGTCCATTACTTAAGCAACTGTAGAATAAATAAATCTCACTATCACATACATAACAGTAATACATAACAGTGTACCTTGCCAGGCATACAGATCCAGGAGAAGCTGGGTAAAGGGGGCAAGGGCAAAGGTCAAACCCATGCCAGAGCGGCCAATTGAGTACGCAGTTGCTAATCTCTTCCGGAAATAAGTTGTAATCACAACAGATGTGGCTTGGTACAAGAAAGCAAATCCTAGACCTGTGGAAAGGTTTTTGAATATCAGTAAATGTTATGTGACCTACAATACTCATCATAGAATATATGGACAAAAGGGACATCTATACATTACACCTACAGGAAGTTTGTGACATCCTGTTGTAAGCTGGTTCCCACATTGTACCTGTGACAGCTTTTATGGAAATGTTATCTACAAGTGTCTGTGAAAATATTTTCCCTTTGGTTTGCTCTTTATGGGGGATAAATTTGGCATTTGGCAATCAAGTCTTTACTAGACATTAATTCATTCATTATCTTCCCCATAATCCTCTACTAGGGTCGTGGGGGGTGTGGGGGTTGAGGGGAAGTTCATGCCCATCCAGGAGAGATAATTTTGGGTGCAGGGCAGATATACCCAGGGCAGGGCAGCAATCTATTGCTGGGCACATTCACTAACGCAGACACACACACTCTATGTTGGGTAGTTTAGAGCTTATAATTTATTTTGAATCCATATTTTTGGATTGTGGGAAACAGGAGAACTCAGAAAAAACCCACACAGACAAGGGGAGAACATGGAAACTCGAACCCAGATTGGCATTTGAACCTGGAACCCCAGCTCTGAAATGTGAATGTATTAAACACTAAGCCGCCCCTCATGACATTCTAAATTCATTCATTTATTAATCCTCTATTATGGTTGTGTGTGTGTGTGGGGGGGGGGTCCTCATTTCCATCCAGTGGAGAACTTTTTGGATGGTAGGCAGATACACCCAGGACAGAGCGCAAATCCATCATTAGGCACACTCACTCACACAGACACACACGCACACACACCATACATGGGGAAATTTACCTTTAAGCCAAGTTTTTGGACTGTGGGAGGAAACCGGAGAAACCCACACGGACATGGGGAGAACATGGAAACTCCACCCAGACTGGGATTCGAACCTGGAACCCACTAAGCCACTATGCCGCCCCTCATGGCATTTTATATTGTCAACTATAATAGTTTATAAACTTTATAAATAATGTCTATTAATAACTTACCTACAACCAGCCCCATGCTGATGTAAAGGTAGATGACACTGGTAGCAAAAATGCTGATGAGAAAGCCTGTGGCCACCAGAAGTGCCCCCCCAATTGAGGTTACTCTGTTCCCTAGCCTAGCACAGGCTACTGAGGCCAGGGGACCTGATGGCACAAAAACAACTTTGTTTTTGCTAATGAACCACATACGATTTTCACTAATCAAGAGTCAGTGTAAAGAAAAAAATGCAAAAGTTCCAGGTTGTTAGCATCTAAGTTACAGTTGCTAAGCCATTTAATTGGTGCGACTTTACAGTTCCAACATCTAGATAAGGAACTGTACCTTGTTATTCTTGTAAGGCTATGTCACACTCAAATTCGTCTGAGTTCCTGGATGCAGGGAGTGCTACAGAAATAGGTGGAACTGTTTGGCCTCGTTAAAGGGGGTGGTTGTGAGAGGGACAGCAGGTCTACCTCCTGAGAGCCTGATGCTGGACATGATGGAGCCGATCCAGCTGATGCTCTCAGATGAGCCACCAAATTCATCCTGCAGCACCACGAAGAAGATCCCAAAAGTCTTCAAGGTCCCCATCACCAGCACATTCACCTAATAGCATGGAAATAATATTTAATATGACGCCCTTAAAAGTCTTAATATCAAAAATTTGTACTAAAATCTTACTTTATGTTCTACATTAAAACTATCTGCTATTGGTATAAACAAAAAGGTTTAGGGGGGCAGCACGCTGGCTTAGTGGTTAGCACATTTTCCCTTTAGCACTGGGGATTCCAGGTTCGAATCCCAATCTGGGTGGAGTTTCCATGTTCTCCCTGTGTCTGTGTGGGTTTCCTCCGGGTCGCCCTATATAGTGTGTGTTTTTGTGCAGATTTGTGTGAGTGGGTGAGTGTGCCCAGTGATAGATTGGCGCCCTGTCCTGGGTGTATCAGCCCAGCGACCGAAACGTTCTCCCTTGGATGGGTATGGGAACCTCCCACACGACACTAGTAGAAGATTAAGTGGAAGATAATGAATGCTAATGAATAATGAATGAATGAATTTTACATAGTAGTTTAGTGGTTAGCACATTCGCCTCTCAGTGCTGGGGATCCAGGTTTGAATCGCAATCTGGGTGGAGTTTATCTTCTCCCCGTGTCCGTGTGGGTTTCTTCCGGGTTCTCTGGTTTCCTCCCACAGTCCAAAAACATGGATGGAAAAACATGGCAAATGCTCTGAATTGCCCTATATAGTGTGTGCTTGTGTGCGGATGTATCTGAAAACTATATATTTACTTTGCATATTTTACAATTTATTTAGGGTTTGTTACAAATCACCAGTTTTCCGGTTCATTAATACTCAACTCAACTCAATTTTATTTATAAAGGACAACAAGAAGTACAAAAATTATAAAACAATATTCCAATAACACAATATAAGCAATAAAACAGTAAAATAAATAAAACCATGAAAACCAATAAAACCAAAGAAAAGTAAAATGAAGTTTTATTAAAAGCCAGAGAATAAAAATGGGTTTTAAGACTAGATTTAAAAGTGGACAGTGAAGAGATTTGTCTAATATATATAGGGGTAGGTTGTTACAAAGCTCTGGAGTCGCAATCGAAAGGCATTTAAGGGAGGACTGGCTGACTCCAAAATAAAGTGCATTACAGTAATCTAGCCGAGTCATTATGAAGGCATGGATTACTGTTTCAAAATGCTAATGTTCTAAGACTGCACCTTAATACTTTTAACCCTGTTGAACACTGTGTGCAGAATTAATGTTACTTCAACCACTCTTGAACTGAAGCCTCAGAAATGTCCCCCTGTAAGCATCCATGAAAAAAAAGTAAAAGGGTTTCCACAAAATTATTTTTAAATGATAAAATGTTTTTTAAGTAAGATAAAGTAATCTGATATGGATAAGTAATAATAAGATAACAAAAATTTGTAGAATAATATTAACCCACCAGGAAGCAGTGCAGAACCACCATCCAACCCCATCCTCCATCAGGTGGATCCACATACTGAATGTTATCTTCCTTCTTGGCAGCTTTGACCTTCCGCTCAGAACAGGTGGGTTTGGCTGCTTTGCTCTCACTAAAACCATATTAATACTTGTGAAATTAAATTTTCAGCCAAAATAATGAGGATAAATCAATACATGCTTTATATTTCCTCTATGCTTTTAACACAATGTGTAAACCTGAAAAGCAACTAGATAAACAAGATTTACATAGTACAAGATTTTACAGCTTTATTAGTAAGTCATAGCAGTTATGATGTAATTAGGGGAAAAGCATTGTTTAAAGATTGGCTGGTAAAGAATAACGTTTTAAACATAAATATAATTGGCTCCGCCCAGCGATGGATTGGCGTCCTGTCCTGGGTCTATCTGCCCAGCGCCCGAGACGTTCTCCCCTGGATGGGCATGGGGAACCCCACCGCGACCCTAATAGAGGATAAAGCGGGAGATAATGAATGAATGAATGAATAATTGGCTCCCTGTAGCTGCTCATATTCAGTACAAGGCACTGACTCTGGACTACAGAACTATTACTGGATCTGCCCCTTCTTACCTTCTGTCTATCTTTCAAAAATACACTCCAACTCGTTCACTGCACTCTAGTGATGATGTGACCTGGTGTTTCTCCCCATGGTGCTAACTCTCCGAACTCCATATTGTTCACCACTGCTGAATGGTAAAACGATCTTCCCAGCTCTGTCCATAATGCTGAGTCACTTTTTCGGATTTTTAAGAAACAACTTAATTTTTTTTAAATAAATAAATTAATAAAAAATCTAGACATTAAAACCAGATGGGATAATGATCTGCTTTGATTATACTACAGTGTAGCTGTTTTTTTGCTACACTACTGACTGTGTTGTACTGACTATGTTGTTCTGACTTGTGTTGTGCTAAATGACTAAATGCAAATATTTAAGCAGACAGTTCATCAATGTGTCACATCCTGCTGAATGACCAAACTGGGATGATGAAAGAGAATATTTAATGCTGAACAACACAGGATAATTAAACACAAATGCACAGGAGAAAACAACCACCAACTAAACCGACATTATGGATGACACCCAACGAGAACACACAACTGAACCAGACAGAAATTAACAGCTGATTACAACTAACTGAAGGTAGCACTGAATCAGACGGAATGAAATGACCAGTTGATTAATAATTTTTAATAATCAGTTTAATAATTTTGATATTGTAAACACAGACTAAACTGATGTACAGACCCTTTCCAAAATATATATATATTGGAGAGTTGAATAATTTCCATAATTTAATTCAAAAACGCAGCACGGTGGCTTAGTGGTTAGCACGTTTGCCTCTCAGTCCTAGGGATTCCCGATTCGAATCCCCATCTGGGTGGAGTTTCCATGTTCTCCCCGTGTCCGCGTGGGTTACCTCCAGGTTCTCCGGTTTCCTCTCACAGTCCAAAAACATGGATCAAGTCAATTGAGTTCTCCAAATTGCCCCATATAGAGTGTGTATGTGTGAGTGAGTGTGTGCCCAGCGATAGATTGGCACCCTGTCCTGGGTGTATCTGCCCAGCGCCCGAAACGTACTCCCCTGGAAGGGCATGGGGAACCCCTCCGCGACCCTAATATAAGATAAAGCGGAAGATAATGGATGGATGGATGGATAATTCAAAAACCTTTTTAATTTCATTAATTTAATTTAATTTAACTTTTATAGATTATAGATTCAGGGCCCACAATTAAAACCATTTTTAAGTATTAATTCATATTTTTTATATAATTTGGGCTTTCAGCTCATAAATCAGGAATTCAAAAAATTAGAGTACTGTGGAGAAATCAGCCCAAATTTTGCAGGTCATGAATGTTTTAAACAGATTGTGACACACTAATCACAATAAACAGTAGAGGTGAGGAACAGAATCTACTTGAGAAACTGCTTGAGGTCCAGTGTGAAATCTCCGGTCAGTCAGGATTTGGGGAGCAATGTCCGGTGCAGGTGTTTGGAATCTCTGCTTTCTTAAATCCGAAGTCAGCGGAACAGTTTACCAGAATGTTTTAGAGGACTTCATGATTCCTTCTGCTGAGGATCTGTATGAAGATGCAGATTTCACCTTCCAGCAGGACCTGGCCCCTGCCCATGTCGCCAGAAGCAGCAAAACCTGGTTTGATGCCCATGCCATCACAGTGCTTGGCCAGCCAACTCGCAGGACCTAAACCCCATTGAGAATCTATAAGGTATTCTCAAGAGAAAAATGAGTGGCACCAGACACAACAACAATTACTGACTGGCACCAGACACATTAATTACTGACTTGTGATGTTTTCATTTGTAAGTCGCTTTGGATAAAAGCGTCTGCTAAATGACTAAATGTAATGTAAAGTATACGGGATAGATTCTCAATGGTTTTTAGGTCAGGCGAGTTGGCTGGCCAGTCATGCACAGTCTTAACAAGAAGCAAAGTTGTTAATCAACTTTTCCAGATATTTGCTATCTACTTGTCCTTAGTGGTTAGCACGTTTGCCTCTGGAGTTTACATGTTCTAGGGTTAGAACCTTCCAGATTCTCTGGTCCCTAACCAGAGAAAATTAGTGGTGGCTTAGTGGTTAGCACGTTCGCCTCTCAGCACTTCCCGGTTCGAATCCCTATCTGGGTGGAGTTTCCATGTTCTCCCCGTGTCTGTGTGGGTTTCTTCCGGGTTCTCCGGTTTCCTCCCACAGTCCAAAAACATGGATCAAGTCAATTGAGTTCTCCAAATTGCCCCATATAGAGTGTATGCGTGCATGCCTGTGTGAGTGAGTGTGTGCCCAGCGATAGATTGGCGCCCTGTCCTGGGTGTATCTGCCCAGCGCCCGAAACGTTCTCCCCTGGATGGGCATGGGGAACCCCACCGCGACCCTAATATATGATACAGCGGAAGATAATGAATGAATGAATGAATAATATAAAATCAGGTGGCACAGTGACGTGGTTAGCACGTTTGCCTCTTAGAGCTGAGGCTCCCGTACAAATGAGTGGAGTTTCCTTGTTCTCTCCGTGTCCATCTGGGTTTCCTACAGGTTCTCCGGTTTCCACCCACAGTCCAAAAATATAGATTCAAGGTAAATTGAATGCTCCAAATTGCCCCATATAGAGTGTGTTTGTGTTGAGTTAGTGTGCCCAGTGATAGATTGGCACTCTGTCATGGGTGTATCTGCCAGGCGCCCAAAACGTTCTCCCCTGAATGGGTATGGGGAACCCCGCATGACCCTCATAGATTAATTAATATCATTATAAAGATAATGAATAAATAATTGAATGAATGAATATAAACTCATTCCATTTTGTCTGTATTTATTAAAGCCAGTACAAATAAGCTCTAGGTGTCACAAGAACATTTAGTTATTACCCAGTTATTCCAAATGTATGTTAATGTCAAGTGTAAATAGAATTCTTGGACATAAACAAAACAGCATTTTTAAAAAATAATATGACATATAGGTACCTATTTTACACACTATGTAGGACAAGTCGCGATGCTATTTGCTATCTACTTGTCCTAAGTGGTTAGCACATTTGCCTCTGGAGTTGACATGTTCTAGGATGAGAACCTTCCGGGTTCTCTGGTCCCTAACAGTCAAATCTTTTTGCCTCATGCCTGTGTCATTTACTTCATTGAGGTATGTTAGGGAAACACACGTGCACCACTCACTAAAGACACCCAGACACATGTCAATAGTGAAAAGTTCATTGCTATCTTGGCAGTGAACTGTCAACACCTGGGCGTACACTCCCGTTTCTTACACATGGATGGACATGCACAGTGAACAAACCCAAAGCGCATACCATTATGAATGGGCCGTCTTTGTGGTGTTAAATAAAAGTCCAGAGGTGCGGGATAACGGGTTATTTTACTGCAGAGACATTGAAAAACAAAATACAGATGCACACACAAAATATGACATACAGATGCACACGAAAATCTCGTATGATGCTCGGATGGGAAAGATCAATGAACAAGAACTAATGACACAAAGCACAGACAGACAGGACAAAACCCATAAATAAACAGAGCAGGGAACGCAATCCTTGCATCCCTTACAATTTTTCTACATCAAGACATTATTGTAATAAGAAATTTTATCATGATAGCAAAGACACACTAACACACCCTGAATCAAGCTGCATGGTTAAATTATTGCTAAAATCACTAAAATAATAATATTGGTCGCTAAAATAAGGTCAGTTTGTATACTATATATATATATATATATATATATATATATATATATATATATATATATATATATATATATATATATATATATATATCCTCCTTGGATCACCACCTTACCGTGGTGGAGGAGTTTGCGTGCTTGAATGATCCTAGGAGCTATGTTGTCTAGGGCAAAAAGCCCCTGGCAGGGTCTCCCAAGGCAAATTGGTCCTAGGTGACAGGCCAGACAAAGAGTGGTCCAACAAAAACCCCTATGATGAGAAAATCAAGAACACGTGTACCCTGTCCGATATAGGGCTATCGGGGCCCCACCCTGGAGCCAGGCCCGGGGATGGGGTTCGTCAGCGAGCGTCTGGTGGTCGGGCACTTTCCCATGGTGCCCGGCCGGGCCCAGCCCGAAGGAGTTACATGGGTTCCCCCTCAAATGGACTCACCACCTGTGTGGGGGGGGGGGGGTAGTAATAGGGGTTCGGTGCAGTGTGGATAGGGCGGTGGCCGGAGCCTGAGCTGGTGTGGGAGGTTCAGATATAGTCGGGCTCACCTCAACGCACAGCTTGGGTTCTGGGTCCAATCTCTTTTCTGGAGTTGCCCATGGCGAGAGGCGTCGGGCAGGTGTGGGCTTTCTCGTGGCCCCCCGGCTTGACGCGTGCATGTTGGGGTTTTCTCCGGTGGACGAGAGGGTAGCTTCCCTACGCCTTCGGGTTGGGGAACGGGTACTGACTGTTGTCTGCGCTTATGCGCCGAATGGCAGTTCAGAGTACCCAGCCTTCTTGGAGTCTGTGGGGGGGTACTGGAAAGTGCTCCCCCTGGAGACTCTGTAGTCTTACTGGGGGGACTTCAACGCTCACGTGGGCAATGACAGTGAAACCTGGAGAGGTGTGATTGGGAGGAACGGCCTCTCTGATCTTAACCCGAGTGGTGTTCAGTTGTTGGACTTCTGTGCAAATCACGGTTTGTCCATCACGAACACCATGTTCGAGCACAAGGGTGTCCATAAGTGCACATGGCGCCAGGATGCCCTAAGCCGCAGTTCAATGATCGACTTTGTAGTGGTGTCATTGGACTTGCGGCCATGTGTCTTGGACACTCGGGTGAAGAGAGGAGCTGAGCTGTCAACTAATCACCACCTGGTGGTGAGTTGGATCAGATGGCGGGGGAAGATTCCGGTCAGACCAGGCAGACCTAAACGTATAGTGAGGGTTTGCTGGGAACGTCTGGCAGACGAACCCGTCAGACGGATGTTCAACTCTCACCTCCGTCAGAGCTTCAACCACATTCCGGGGTAGGTGGGGGACATTGAGCCTGAATGGGCCATGTTCCGTTCCTCCATTGTTGAGGCGGCGGACAGGAGCTGTGGTCGAAAGGTAGTCGGTGCCTGTCGTGTCGGTAACCCTCGAACATGGTGGTGGTCACCCCGTGTAAGGGATGCCGTCAAGCTGAAGAAGGACCTATCAGGCATGGTTGGCTTGTGGGACTCCAGAAGCAGCTGACCGGTACCGACAGGCCGGGCAAAAACCCGGGTGTGGGAGGAGTTCAGTGAGACTTTGGAAAGTGACTTTCGGTCGGCTCCTAGAAGATTCTGGCAAACTGTCAGGTGACTCAGAAGGGGAAAGCAGTGTGCTACCAACACAGTATATAGTGGAGGGGGTGCACTGTTGACTTCGACTGGGGACGTCATTAGGCGGTGGAAGGAATACTTCAAGGACCTTCTCAATCCCACCAATATGCCCTCCGGAGAGGAGGCAGAGTCAGAGGACCCGGGAGGAGGCTTGTCCATCACTGTGGCTGAAGTCGCTAAGGTAGTCAAAGGGCTCCTTGGTGGCAGAGCTTCTGGGGTGGATATGATCCGCCCGGAGTTCCTCCAAGCTCTGGATGTTGTGGGGCAGTCTTGGCTGACGCGCCTTTTCAACATTGCATGGTCATCGGGGGCAGTGCCTCTGGACTCGGGGTATTTTGTGGGAGGTGCTTCGTGAGTATGGGGTACATGGCTCCTTACTACGGGCCATTCAGTCCCTGTATTTGGTGCCTCTTTTTAAAAAGGGGGACCGGAGGGTGTGTTCCAATTACAGGGGAATTACACTCCTCAGCCTCCCCGGCAAAGTCTATGCAGGGGTACTGGAGAAGAGAGTCTGACTGATAGTCGAACCTCGGATCCAGGAGGAGCAGTGTTGTTTTCGTCCTGGTCGTGGAACACTGGACCAGCTCTTCACTCTCTCCAGGATCCTCGAGGGTTCATGGGAGTTTGCCCAACCAGTCTACAAGTGCTTTGTAGATCTGGAGAAGGCTTTCGACTGTGTCCCTCGGGGTATTTTGTGGGAGGTGCTTCGTGAGTATGGGGTACATGGCTCCTTACTACGGGTTATTCAGTCCCTGTATTTGCGAAGCAGGAGCTTGGTTCGCATGGCCGGCAGTAAATCAGACTTGTTTCCAGTAAGGGGTTGGACTCTGTCAGGGCTGTCCTTTGTCACCGGTTCTGTTCACAATTGATATGGACAGAATTTCTAGGCACAGCCAGGGGATGGAGGGTGTCCGGTTTGGTGATCTGAGGATCACGTCGCTGCTGTTTGCGGACGATGTGGTCCTGTTAGCATCATCAGGCTGCGAACTTCAGCTCTTACTGGATCGGTTTGCAGCCGAGTGTGAAGCGGCCGGGATGAAAATCAACACCTCCAAATCTGAGGCCATGGTTCTCAGTCGGAAAAGGGTAGAAAGTCCTCTCTGGGTCAGAGATCAGATCTTGCCTCAAGTGGAGGAGTTTAAGTATCTCGGGGTCTTGTTCACGAGTGATGGCAAGATGGAGCGTGAGATTGACAGACGGATCAGCGCGGGGTCAGCAGTGATGCGGACCTTATACTGGTCTGTTGTGGTGAAGAAGGAGCTGAGCCACAAGGCAAGGCTCTCGATTTACCAGTCAATCTACGTTCCGACCCTCACCTATGGTCATGAGCTTTGGGTAATGACCGAAAGAGCAAGATCGCGAATACAAGTGGCCGAAATGGGTTTTCTATGCAGGGTGGCTGGGCTCTCCCTTAGAAATAGGGTGAGAAGCTCGGTCATCCGGGAGAGACGCGGAGTGGAGCCGCTACTCCTCCGCATCGAAAGGAGCCAGTTGAGGTGGTTCGGGCATCTGGTAAGGATGCTTCCTGGGCGCCTTCCTAGGGAGGTGTTCCAGGCAAGTCCAGCTGGAAGGAGACCCCGGGGAAGACCCAGGACACGCTGGACGGATTATATCTCTCAGCTGGTCTGGGAACGCCTCGGGGTTACCCCAGTCGAGCTGGTGGAGGTGGCTGGGTCTCCCTACTTCGGTTGCTGCCCCCGCGACCCGAACCCCGGACAAGCAGAAGATAATGGATGGATGGATATATATAAATATGTGCAATAAAACATACTGCTGAATATCATATATCATAAATTGTGCAATATATGTCACCACTGACATTGCCACTTTTTGTTATACCATTATATTTTATTCTTAATGCTAGTGCTGCATTTAAAATTTTAATTTGGTATTTGATATTTGTTTTGCTAGAGCAACTGTAACATCTGCAATATCCTCCTGGATTTTGATTCTGATATGTTTTTTTGTAACACGATTGTGTTTTTTTTTGGAAATGGAAAAGCCATAGTACTCATCAAGTGCTCATCAAGTGGCAAATGTTTTAGCTAATTTTCTTATTTATAGCGTTAAAAGCAATAATCAACCCCCTTTAAAAGTAATAAAGAATTATTTTTTTAATGCCAATAATTATTAAGATAAGTCCATATACTTTTGGTCATAAATTGTACAAACCTAAAGGACAGGCAAATCAATAAAAAACCTTTGTTAGATTCTCTATATGGCAACAAGCCTATGACCTTCCAAACTGATGGCTCCACTATCTACTATGGCTCTGGTTTCATAACTGACTCACATCTTAAACTCTCTGATCAGGTCACTAAAACTGTCCGTTCCTGCAGATTCCTTCTTTTCAACATCAGGAAGATTAGAACTTGCTACTCAGCTGTTAGTTCAAGCCCTCATCCTATCACGGTTGTATTATTGTTATGCATTGCTTGCACAATCAGGCCTCTACAACTGATTTAAAACTCTGCAGGCCGACTTGTGTTCAACCAGCCCAAGTGAACTAATGACACTCCATTACTCCTCTCTTTCTCTCTCCATTGGTTCTCTGTAGCTGCTGCATTCAGTACAAGACACTGACTCTGATCTACAGGACAAGCTCTAGACCTGCCCCCTCTTACCTTTAATTTCATTCATTCATTCATTATCTTCCGCTTTATCCTCTATTAGGGTCGCGGTGGGGTTCCCCATGCTCATCCAGGGGAGAACGTTTCGGGCGCTGGGCAGACACACCCAGGACAGGGCGCCAACCTATCGCTGGGCACACACACACACAAACTCTACATGGGGCAATATGGAGATCCATGTTTTTGGACTGTGGGAGGAAACCGGAGAACCCGGAGGAAACCTACACGGACACGGGGAGAACATGGAAACTCCACCCAGATGGGGATTCGAACTAGGAATCCCTAGCCCCGAGAGGCGAACGTGCTAACCACTAAGCCACCGTGCCGTCCTAACTTTAATTTATATTCTCAAAATACACTCCAACTCATTCACTTTGCTCTAGTGATGAATGTCACCTGGTGTATTGTTCACCACTGCTAAATGGTGCAACCATCTTCCTAACTCTGTCCGTAAGGTGGAGTTACTTCTTTAGGAAAGTTACTTCTTTAGCATCTTTAGGAAACATCTCAAAACACATCGCTTCCACAAATACCTGGCATATAAATAAATAAATAAATAAATAAGGGGGCACGGGATCGGATAATTATCAGGTTTCATACATCTACTGTTTAGCTCTTTTTTTTCCGTATCTATGAACTTATATTGTTCTCTCATTCGTAAGCTGCTTTAGATAAAAGTGTCTGCTAAATGACCAAATGTACTGTAAATGTAAATGTAAGCATATTACTCTGCTTTTTCACCCATTCATATACATTTATATATTTTAAAGTCAGGATGCAGGCCTCTCCGTCCCCTCTTGCTATTCAACATTTTGAGTGCTTCCTTTTTTTCTGGTGCAGCCTTAATAAATCTTTTATCACTGTCCTTCTCAGATTGCACTCTACACCGAAAGCGTTACCGTGTGGTTGGGCATGTATATGCAACCTTGCAGGGACTCCTAGTACTAGGATCGCTCTCCTTAAAGGAAATCGATCCATTTTATGGTGAAAACATTTTAAGGTGGGAAGAGTTTCCATTAACTGCAACGAATTATGTATAAAGCATATATGCAAAGTCCCCACAATGAGGGAAGCAAAAGTGTGTGAATGAAAACATGTATGTGGGTTAATCTTGAGTGTTCAAACATGAAACTTGAGTATATCTGTAGTCTGCTTACAATGTGAAAGTTGATACTAAATAACACTGATCAAGATTGTTTAATAATATTTAATAATTGGAATTAGAACAATAAGACAGAATGAAGAAAACTGAAATAAAAACATTTTGCTGTATGAATAAAACCCTGAAAATTAACTATGCTAAACACATTTTTAAAAACAGTTACATCTGTAAAGACTGTAAAGAATGAATTATTTCTCACAACAGACCTTTTGTGTTATTTTAATATTGATAGAAGTAAAATGCTTTTTTTAAAAATTCAAATTAAATCTAAATGGTTCTAATAGTAATTACGGCAATTAGACATTTGAACTTTTCTAACAGTGATCTATTTTGCCTACAGTGCTTACACACAGATGATTGTTCCTCCACATTTAACCCATCTGTGCAGTAAAACACATACATATACACACATTGGTAAAGTAAGCACACATGCCCATAGAGGTTGCCTTGTATACGGCCTTGTATACGGCACCTGGGTAGCAATTGGGGTTAGGTGCCTTGCTCAAGGGCACTTTACCCATAGTACTTGGTGGGACCAGGAATCAAACTGGGGCCCTTCAAGTCACATTCCTTAACCATAAGTCTACTCCTCTGTGTGTAATCACAGTAGGGAAAATAGATAACTTTTTAAGTAATAAGCAGGTGTTTACAATAACATCACTGCACTTTTTTTATAATATCCTAATGTTAAATTTCCAATATTCATTCATAATCTTCCACTAAATCCTCTACTAGGGTTGTTTTACCATGCCCATCCAGGGGAGAACGAGCAGATTGGGAACACAGGACAGAGTGAAAAATCTAAATCTAAATGAGCACTCTAACTCACACAAACACACACTATATGGGGCAATTTAGAGCAATCAATTTACCTTGAATCCATGTTTTTGGATTGTGGGAGGAAACCAGAGAACCCGGAGGAAATCCATGCGGACACGGGGAGAACATGAAAACCATCCAGTTTGGGATGATCGAACCTGAATCCTCAGCACTGAGAGGTGAACATGCTAACCACTAAGCCAGCGCTGTGAGCACTCAAGTGCGGATTGGTGAGCAGCCTTGTATACAGCGCTAAGGAAGCAATTGGGGCACTTCAGCCATGGTACATGGACAGACTAGGAATCAAAACAGGTACCTTCAGGTCGGAAGGCTGGTTCCTTAACCACAAGCCTACGACTGCCTCATTGCCCCAAATTGGCAATTGAGAGCAGCCACTTTACCTTTAATACATGTTTTTGGACTGTGGGAGAAAACCTACATGGAGAATATGGAAACTCTAATTAGATTGGAATTCGACCCTGGATTTCCAGCACTGAAAGGTAAATGTGCTAAGCACTAAGCCTTCGTGTCACATTATTATGATTACTATTATTTTTCATGAACAGTGACCTGAATGATAACTACCTACCGCCTTTTGGTTTGAATCACCTCTTTGGTGAGTGTTATTTCTCTAAATAATATTGCAAATTTATGTGGTTATTGTTGGTGATATTTCAGGTGTGGCTACACAAGTTATCAACTTGCAGTGCACTGGCTCTTTATACTGCATTTCTGCATAATATGATGCTTTTTATAGCTACATAATAGTTAGGCTGGTGGATTGATTCAGACAGAGAATTACTGATGGCCTAGGTGTGAAATGCTTATCTACATCTGATATAGCTACTCACACACACACACACACACACACACACACACACACACACACACACACACACACACACACACACACATATAAATCCATACATCCACTTACCATATAAATGTGGTTTTATAATTATAGACTGTAGTATATCTTTTTCCTATTTTTTGTTAGTTCCCTGTGGGTTCTCTGTTCTCTTTTGGTCAGGACCGTCACTGAGCAGGTATAGTTTGGGTGGTGGATTGTTTATTGTCTGTTCTGAAGTGACAATGATGCAGTTAGGCTGTTTTTGTGGAGCAGTGCTGCTGTAGTTTCATTTAAAGACCTCAGTTACACTGCTGGGTTAGGACTAATAATAATAATAATAATAATAATAATAATAATACATTTTATTTCATAGGCGCCTTTCTGACACTCAAGGACACCTTACAGTTTACAGTTGACTAATGCAATAACCAAATAATACCTGCTCTGTGGTGCTATTATTGGGGTCCTGACCATTAGAGAACAGAGTAAAGAGGACGTACACAGTATGAACAGTCGTCAAAATGGATTTTAATAATAATTAATGGAAATAAAAGTGTGTCCAAACTTTTGAATGATATGAAATATAAATATATAAGATTCATTTTACCAGTTAAACATAGCAGAATATTACACACTAAACTCACAGGTAAAACAATCTTGGGGTCTTTTAGACAAAACACAAAAATGACCTTGGCTTAAAAGCACATTCCTTCATTTATTAACAAATACAGTTAATTAAATATTCAGCCCTGAGTTACACAGTTAACACATCTAACACTTCAGTGTAGAGTATTAAAACACAGCTTAAAATTTAGCCTGCAGTTTGTTTGTATGAACTTCCGAAAATGGGTTACTGTAATTTCTTATGAGGGTGGCAGCATTAAGCACTCAGTAAGTACTGAACACCATGCCGGGTTCTAAATACACACTGGTTGTAGTTACTTAAATGCTTAGCATACCAGGAATCTGTAATACCACCCTATTTAACTCTGCTATATGTAAGTCTGGTGGCCAGGGCTAAGAAATATATAGGCCACACAAAGCTGTAATTCACATTTCAGAGGTTAATCCTCCTCAGCTACATTGTAAAAAGAAATTGGGTAAATGGGGAATTGCCCTAAAGCTCCAGAATTGATTAACAGTGTTAAACAACAGCATAAACACATTTCAGTTTATTAGCATAAATCTAAGTAACAAAAGTATAAGTATTTGATTAATCAAGCAGACACAATTTAACTAGAACACTTTTATTTTGGGACATTTTGTGGAAAAAAACATTTAATTGGTAAGATCAATGTGCATCCTTTCATATGATTATGTAATGGTCTTATTGGTAGAAGTATAAGTAGAAATCCTATAAGATAAATATTAGGGGAAATTATACAAGGTTTAGTTTGACATTTATATAAAACATTACATTTATATAAAAAAGGAAACCTGACTTAGATATTTGTTTGCATTTGAAAGATTAATATGGCATACCTGTGGTATATTTGTGCTTGGCCATACTGTTTATGAAATGTATAAAAATCAGGTTTTAATCATAAAATAATACACCAATTATATAATTTTAAAAATGAATTTCTTAGTTATGATTTCTGGTATCCGCCTAAACAATGTGTGTGTCCTTTAAAATGGGGAGCATCACAGGCCACAGAGGGTGAGATTCCATCGACCGACAGAACTGGTGGGACATGGACACAGCATATTTTGTAAAGGAATACTGTACAGCTCAGTGTTCCTGTGTAAATGTGAAGTGTCGGCAGTAAAGCCTGTATTGTGCCCCCCATGCCCATCCAGGGAGTTTCGGGCGCTGGGCAGATACACCCAGGACAGGGCGCCAATCTATCGCTGGGCACACACTCACTCACACAGACACGCACGCATACACACTCTATATGGGGCAATTTGGAGAACTCAATTGACTTGATCCATGTTTTTGGACTGTGGGAGGAAACCGGAGAACCCGGAGGAAACCCACACAGACAAGGGGAGAACATAGAAACTCAACTCAGATGGGGATTCAAACCGGGAATCCCTAGTGCTGAGAGGCGAACGTGCTAACCACTAAGCCACCGTGCCGCCAATATTATATATATATTATATATAATTTTTTTTTTCTGTTTTGTTTCTTGATTTTTTGCAAGTATTTTAAATAGATTAACAGTTGATCTAGTATGTGAATACAGCACAAATTCTTGCTTAATGCAATACAACATGCATAACTCATGAATCAGAAAAAATATTATTAATGCACGATGGCTTAGTGGTTAGCATGCTCACCTCCCACCACTGCGGATCCAGGTTCAAATTCCAATCTGGGTGGAGTTTCCATGTTCTTCCCGTGTCTGAGTGGGTTCTCCGGTCCAAAAATATGGAATTGAGTTAAATAGAATGCTCTAAATTGTCTGAATGAGTGAGTGTGCCCAGCAATAGATTGGCACTCTGTCCTGGGTGTATCTGCCCAGCGCCTGAAACGTTCTTCTCTGTATGGGCATAGGGAACCACTCCCGCAACCCTATTAGAGGATTATGTGGAAGATAATGAATGAACGAATAAATTATTAATGCATCATAAAATTAAATAAAACCTAGTTTTGTATTGTGTTGCTTTTAGTTAACAGGAGCAGAATATCAATTTTTATTAGTAGTATTTCCCCCAATTAATATTTTTTATATATTTTTATATATTATATATTATCTTTTTATTATCTAATAACTAATTTATCGATTGTTCCGAAACTTAGTGCTACTGTGTTCAACCAGCCCAAGCAAACTCATATCACTCCACTACTCCTCTCTCTCTATTGGCTTTCTGTAGCTGCTTGCATTCAGTACAAGGTTCTGACTCTGGCCAACAGCATGATTTCTGGATCTGCCCCCTCTTACCTTCACTCTATATTCTCAAAATACACTTCAACTCCTTTACTTCACTCTAGTGATGAATGTCACCTGGTGATTGAACCTCTCTGAGATGGTAATTCTCACTCCGTTTTGTTCACCACTGCAAAATGGTGGAACAATCTCCCAACTCTGACTGTAAGGCATCTTGAAGTCAATTAGCATCTTCAAGAAACAACTTAAAACACATCTCTTTCACAAACACCTAATATACAGTGTGTGTGTGTGTGTATATATATATATATATGTGTGTATATATATATATATATATATATATATATATATATATATACATATATACATACATACATACATATATATATATATATATATATATATATATATATATATATATATATATATATATATATATATATATATATATATATATATATATATGTGTGTGTGTGTGTGTGTGTGTGTGTGTGTGTGTGTGTGTGTGTGTGTGTGGATAGAATAATGATGAAATTTAATAATTCTACAGTGGAGCTGGTTTTTCTGACTTGTGGTGTTCTCATTTGTAAGTTGCTTTGAATAAAGGCGTCAGCTAAATGGCTAAATGTAAATGTAAATTTAAACAATACTGTACATTTATCTATATGCATTGTTAGTATATTAGACTGTTCTCAGAATTTTATTTAGAATTTACTTGACAGAGCAAACACAAAGTTGTTAGACAAGGTCAAACTGGTTGCCAGGATTGTAGGATTGGTTAGGATTAAGTTAAGTATCAAAGTATGACAACCAAAAGCAAAATATAATCACCATTTTAGAAAAAAAACTGTCAAAGAGTGATTGATTACACTTAAACTCTAATGACTAGGATTTGACATTTACCCTACAACACCCATATTTGTCTAAAATAACATATACACACAATTCATGGGAATGATGGAAACTATTGTAAAGTCTAAATGGTATATAATTTGTGCCATTCCTCAATGGGCCTGCATTATATCCAGTCAGAACAGGTATCTGCAGTTTTGAACAGATCAAGTCTGCTGGATGAAAGCCAAATTGTTCAATTATTGCAGTCTGTATTACCTACTTGAGGCATTAACAACGGGGTAAAAAAGAAAGCTACAAGATTTTCATCTGATAAATGACAAAATGTACAGAATGTTTGTGAAGGTTTACAGCCAGGAATGAACTTCCTTTATAAATTTCGCAACCTCTTTCCATTGTAATATTCCCTGCAACCCCTGCTTTAGGGTTAAATCACATAACTTATATTATACTCAATATTATATTTTAGGCATTCATTTATAAAGTATTAAACATTTTGTGGTGACCGTAAGGTTTAGTGGTTAACAACCAATTTCCAGGTATGCAGGACATGATTCTTTGAAGATGAAGTTTCATGCTTTCTTTGTGTTTGAATAGGTTTCTGTCTATCAAAAACCATGTAACTTTTATTTATTCATTCATTATCTTATTCTTAATCCTCTACTAGGGTTGGAAGGGGGTCTCATGGCCATCCAAGGGAGAACATTTCAGGCGCTGGACAGATACACCTACCTATCTACAGGGCACCAATCTATCGCTGGAAACACTCACTCACACAGATCCACACACAAATGGGGCTATTTAGAGCATTCAATTTGCCTTGAATCCATGTTTTGGGACTGTGAAACCAGAAAACCCAGAGAAAACCCACGCCGACACGGTGGTCAAATGGTCTAAAAAAACAAGGCCTACATTCCACCACTGAAAATTGTTTATGCATGTTCCTGTATAGTGACGGCATGGTGGCTAAGTGGTTAGCACATTCGTTTCTCAGTGCTGT
The DNA here is from genome assembly GCA_019802505.1 of Corydoras sp. C115. Classification (NCBI taxonomy): domain Eukaryota; kingdom Metazoa; phylum Chordata; class Actinopteri; order Siluriformes; family Callichthyidae; genus Corydoras; species Corydoras sp. C115. Next base: position 728,696 of record JAFMOC010000081.1, on the reverse strand, counting down.
GGCTCTAGGTATCGAATCCCTATCTAGGTGAAGTTTCCATGTTCTCCCTGTGTCAGTGTGGATTTTCTCTGGATTCCTCCCACAGTCCAAAAATATAGATTCAAGATCAATTGTATGCTCTAAATTGCCCCATATACAGTAGTGTGTCTGGGTGAGTGAGTGTCCTGGGTGCATCTGCCCAGAGCCCGAAACATTCTCCCCAGGATGTGCAAAGAGAACCCCCCCCGCAACCCTAGTAGAGGATTAAGCTGAAGATTATGAATGAATGTTACTGTTTACTTTCGCATACAGAGGCGTTGTTTTAAGCTAAATATGAGTAGCTTTGTATTCCAAAAGAGCAAATACTGTATAGTTTTTAACAAAGTTTGTTTCAGGAGATTAGACCTGAAACAGTACATCCCAGTACATCCTTGACAGAGGCTCTGATCTTTCTTTGCTTTAGATCACTTAGATCAACATCGTTCATTCACATTCGCATTACATAATCCAAAATCAATATTTGTAACCTCAGCCTGAAAACCAGCAGTCAGGTCACAGATTGTCAGTTTTAACATTATGTTCTCAATGACATCTTAAACCCTATTTAAATTTTGGCAAGCGTTAAAATACAAGGCAAGTCAAATAATTGTCCTGGTTCTTTCCAAAGTGATGAGACAGTAAAAACTTACCAGTTGTGCTCTTTAGGTAGCATAATGGTTATTCTGAATTGGAAGTTATGAAGCCCCTTTGTGAAGCCTATGTTCTTACTGCCATTCTCTAGGCTGTCAGAGATGAAAGGTCTTGGATTTTTTTTACTATTTTTACCTAAAAAACAGACACAAAACAGTCAAGAAAAGTTATAATTTCAACCAGGTGTGCTTTTATATTGCATTTTTTTCAGCAGGAATTCCCAATTACAAATGTTTACAAGACTTTTACAAAACATTTCTGGTTTCACACAGCTGAAATACTTATTTTCAAACTCATTCTGCCACTCAGCTGTTACTAGCTTTCCTGCAATAGCACTATTCATGACCAGGGAGGAAAGCACTTAGAAGTTTGATCAATAAAAATGTAAACTTTATCTTTTGTCCTTGGGAGAAAGACTAAGGAGGAGCAAAACAAAAGCTTGGCTTACCCAGTCCCATGCCTTCCTCTTAAATTTAGACAAATTTGTAAAAACAATAAAGAACGCTTCTGCTATTTGCTCTACTCATTGCATATGCTACTTTATCGGTACAGATTGTTTAATTGCCGCACGAAACACGCTTTACTTTGATGACTTGTGTGTGATGTTATGGAGCTAAAATGTAACAAAAAAAGGTCAACAGCACACTGGTCTTACATGGAGGTCTTCAGGAGGTGCAGGTAATTTAGCTGTCATCTCAGTGCTGCAGTGAAATGCAGACTGAATATCCATGCTGCAGTGAAGCAAGGCTTTCCCAGACAGAGGGAGGAGGGAGGGAAGGTGGGGCAGGAGGCTGTGTTACAGCATGATAGGAGGTGCCTCATCTTATCACTTCCCTGCACTTTTGGCCTGAGAGAGGTGCTGCAGTGCAGGTCAATGAGTGCAGGAACTCAGACTTGTGGTCGGTACATTTAGGACAGGTTATACATAACAGTTATATTGTATAAAAGATTGTGACTATTCTGCTATTCCAGAACATAAAACCTGTCAAAGGAATGATCAAAATGATACAATCTGCCACATCACAACAAACATCCTAACAAAATATGTGGCCAAACTGGCAAAGCAACATGTGACCCGAGCAGCAAAATGGCACTCTCTAGAATTACAAGATGACATGTAAGTATGAACCTCATTTTCTACTCTGGTGGTGTTGGGTTATGTAAATACCAAAGCAAAGTACATGCATGTAGACAAAAAGACACATGAAATATTATCTAATCATTCTTATTTAAGTCACATGTCCAAATGTCAGATTTGACACAGGACCACATAGAAAGTGACTTCAATCTGATTTAAAGAGAACTAATTTGGTTTGTTCACCCAGCCATAGAAAGTCAGATCTAAGTCACATTATGTTAGAATATCAACTCTAAATCATATTAGCACTGATTTTTAGCAAAAATTATTTTCAGGGCGGCACGTTAGTTTAGTGGTTAGCACGTTTGCCTCCCAATCTGGGTGGAGTTTTCATGTTCTCTCTCTGTCTGTCTGGGTTTCCTCCAGGTACTTGTTTCTTCTAGTCCAAAAACATGGATTCAAGGTAAATTGACTGTTCTAAATTGCCCAATATAGTAAGTATGCATAAGTGAGTAAGTGAGTGAGTTTGCCCAAAGATAGATTGGCACCCTGTCCTGGGTGTATCTGCCCTGCACCCAAAACGACCTTTATTTAGAAAGGTGACTGAATTCTTAAGGGTCCCAAGGTGGCTTTGTGATTAGCATGTTCACCTCTCAACACTGGGGCTCCAGGTTCGAATCCCTGGAGCCAATGTTTTCCATGTTATTCTCGTGTCTGTGTGGGTTTCAAGGCAGATTAAACGTTTTTAATTGCCCAATATAGTTTACATTTGCGTTACATTTGGTCATTTAGCAGACGCTTTTATCCAAAGCGACTTACTAGGTGAGCACAGGGTTAACAACATCCCTGGAGCAATGAGGGTTAAGGGCCTTGCTCAAGGACCCACATTGGCAACTTCAGTGGACCTGGGATTTGAACCCCCAACCTTCAGATTGATAGCCCAACACCCTAACCACTGAGCTACTACGCCCCCAACAAAAACGAAAAGGTGCTATAGTGTGTGTTTGTGCGTGTTTTTGTGGGTGAATCTGCTCAGCGAGTGATTGGTGCCCTTTTCTGGGTGTATTTACCCTTGGCCTGAAATGTTATACCCTGGATGGGCATATTGAACCACCCAGCGACCCTAGTACAGTATTAATCGGAACATAATGGATAAATATTGGATGTACCTTTTTAACTTTCCCACTTACTGCTGAGACTATGAATTTCCTCATGGTTGGACATATAAAGGCATATCTCATCTTATTTATTCAGAACACTTAATAGAACCGTTTGCTGTCGTCACATTTACTTCAATTTTACCCACCACAAAATCAGTTTCAGATGGGTGTTCTCATTTCATGCCAGCTGCAGTGAACGCATGTGGTTTCAACAGCCTAGTGTGACTGACCAACAAAACGGATTTTATAAACTATGCAAGCTTCAGGGTAAGTTACAACTGAACATGTTACCTAATGTGCATGTCATGACTTTCTTTTTTAAGTTGCATCTTTCATTTAAGAAGCAACATTTTAAGTATCCATTTGAAAATCATTTGGGTCTGGTGTAAAATATGGCTTTAAGTTTTGGTAACCTGTTTTTAGTCAGGAAATATAAACTGCTCAGAAGGGGCCCATGCGGTAACTACCCTAAGGCTCTCACTGCCTCTAGAACTGTATTGTTTAACAGTTAGGAAAGAAAAAAAAACTCTGCAGCTGTCACCTTCATTCCACAGCTCCTTCTTTTCAGTTTGGGGAGAAACAAATTCATATAAAATGTTTTGATTTCAGTTTGGTTGAAATTTGACTTTAATTAACTTTTTTGTAATCGTATTTTTCCATTACAGAATGAAAAAAAGTGATTTCATTACACTTCTTCTATGGAATTTAATAATAATAATAATAATATACTTTTATTTATTCGCACCTTTCAAGAAACACAAGGCACTTACAATATAAGAAGAAAAACAATAATAAAAATGAACTTAATTACAAAATTAATAAAAAAACACGGAAGTGATATGGTCCTGCTTAAATTTAAATTTGCATTTAAATGTTAAGTGATGATGGCACGGTGGTTAGCATGTTCGCCTCTTATCACTGGGGTTTCAGGTTCAAATCCTGATCTGGGGAATTTGTTCATGTAGGTTTCCTCCCACAGTCCAAAAAAACATAAATACAAGGCAACTTGAATGCTTTAAATTGCCCCATATAGTGTGTGTGTGTGTGTGTGTGTGTGTGTGTGCTCAGCAATAAATGGGCACCATGTCCTGGGTGTATCGGCCCGTGCCTGAAACGTTCTCCCCTGGATTGGCATGGGGAACCCCACTGTGACCACAGTAGAGGATTAAGCGGACGATAAGGAATGTATGAATGTTAAGTTCTTATAGCAATTACATTTATTACATTTGCTAATCTAACTTTTTGCTTTTGGACCAATATTCAGAAATTCATGTTTGAATCCTGGATAATGTCAGGACATGTCATGAGAAAATTTGCATAACTTGTACATGCAATTTAGATGTCACCAGACAGGAACATCAGTTCAGACAGGACAAGTGTAACAGGTCCCTAGGGTGTGCCTGGTTCCCTTCAGCACGTTAAGGCGCTTCGGCTCTGCACTTCCTATGCGCAGCCGTTCACGAGTGTGACAGAACTTCATGCCAGGAGTTTTTGCGGGGGCCGTAAACACTTGTACTCGCGGCGCCCTCCGTCGTGTCCACAAGTAAGTTCAAGTTCAAGTAATTTATTTATATAGCGCTTTTTACAACAGTACATTGTCACAAGCAGCTTTATAGAATGAAAAGCCTTTAAACCACCAAAGAGCAAGCCGAAGCGACAGTGGCAAGAAAAAGCTCCCTGTTATGCTGTTATTTAAGGAAGAAACCTTGGGAGGACCAAGACTCAGTGGGGGACTCATCCTCCTTGAGCGGCCGGGCAGCAGCATCAGTGTAGGACAGCCATGTACCATGTTTAACAAATGTAAAATCTCTAACAACTGGAGAACTATATATGAGTCCATTAAGGGGGTCCTTCAGGACCGCCAGTCCAATTAATATTCAGGTTCCATCCAGTATTCGTCGGCAGAGCCATGGATGAAGGTCTGACAACACCTCCAGGAAGCCGGTCACACCTCAAAAGAAACAGACAAAGGAAGGCAGTACGTCGGTTTGCTGCAACCGTACAATGGTGCTGATGACAGCTTCGTAGTGGTACGACTCCGGGGATGAGTTCTTGTGGAGGAGTGGATATGAGTTGCTCTGCGCTGTCTCGATATTATCAAGATCTCTGATTACGAGGCGGGTGAGTCGTATTTGTATGGGAATATTCTGCCGATACGCACCCTCCTAAACTATGAGGAGTTCTGCACTGACATTCCAGTCCGGTTCGTTAAGCCCCCGGCGCAAAACCCAGGCACAGATCCTGCCGCCAGCACAGAGCCAAGATGCAGCGTGCGCGCTGTGCAGCTGCGGAGCCTGGTAGCCGGAGCTCGCTGCATCTGAGTCGCACTGCGAGGGGGCGTTACCGGCATTACCACTGGTGTGTGAGGATGAGTGTGACGTAAAGGAGCCCGACCCCTTTGTTCTCCCTGTCCAGTTTGATTCCTTTATCATACTGCTCTGTGGCTCTGTCTCTGGTTGTGGGGGTATATATGTTTTGCATGCAGGATGGTGAGGCTAAAGAGCATGCTCAATTACAGGATGTAATTGGATGCGCTGATGCGGCCAGCCTGCCAGAAGGCGCTCTTCACACCTGCATGCCCGTGGGTGCCAGCCGACCTGGGCACGCTAGCCTTCCCGAGCGTGCCATTCCCACCGAGGCCCCTCCACCGTGCCATTCCAGGCATCCTCCGGAGCCTCTCCAGTGCACACCGCCGAGCCCGCCTAGGGGCGTCCACGTCGCCTCGTCCCCAGGGGGCGTCTGTCTCGCCATGCAGTCAGAGGACGTCTGCCACTCCTCGTCCACAGAGGGCGTCCGCCTCACCACACAGCCAAAGGGCATCCGTCATGCCTCGTCCGCAGGGGGCGTCTGCCACGCCTCATCCACACAGGGCGTCCGCATCACCATAGAGCCAGAGGGCGTCCGCTTCACCATACAGCCAGAGGGCGTTTGCCTCGTCTCGTCCGCCTCGCAGCCAGAGGACGTCCGCCACGTCTCGTCCGCAGGGGGCGTCCGCCTCCACACACAGCAAGAGGGCATCCGCCATGCCTCGACCAAAGGGAGTTTGCCGGGTCACACCGCCAGAAGCCAGAAGGCGCCCGTCACGCCTAGCCTGAAGAAGGTGCCTTTCCCCAGTCGTTCGAGTGGAGGAATCCGAGTTCAAGTTCAAGTTATTTATTTATATAGCTTTTTTTTGCAACAGTACATTGTCACAAAGCAGCTTTACAGAATGAAAAGCCTTTAGACCCCCAAAGAGCAAGCCGAAGCGACAATGGCAAGAAAAAACTCCCTTTTATGTTGTTATTTAAGGAAGAAACCTTGGGAGGACCAAGACTCAGTGGGGGACTCATCCTCCTTGAGCGGCCAGGCAGCAACAACAGTGTAGGACAGCTATGTACAGATATTAAACAAATGGAAAAACTAACAACTGGAAAACTATATGTGAGTCCATTAGGGGGCGTCCTGCAGGACCGCCTTGTCAGGTTCCATCCAGTATTCAAGTATCTGAGGGCACCTATTCCTTATTTTAGGTTAATTAGCTTTTGTGTTTGCGTTCGGCATTTAAGTTAATTAATCCGTTTTATTCATTGGTTTGTATTTGTACACGTGGTCGGGTGTTCGTTATTTAGTTCCTGTGTTTCCCTTTCTCCATGCAAGTCGTTACTTTAATGTCTGCTTGTGTTGGTTACCTCTCTGTTTTGGGTGTTCCTACACCTTTCAATAAAAACCTTTTTTGCGTTAAGGTGCTTTGGCTCTGCGCTTCCTATGCGTATCCGTTCATCCCGTGGTATGCGAGTGTGTCAACAAGACATGCTCAGAATATTATTGTGGTCAAATAAGGTAAATGAAAACACCTGCCACTAATGTATGTTATTATCTCTCTTCAAGCACATTGAAATTGGATTAAGGAGTGACAGAGATGCAACCACTAGACTGTGTTGTGTTGTGTTGTGTTAAGCTATGTATTCGTGTTTATTCAGCCAACAAATATTATTTTATTATAATTAATTCCACAACGGATGGCTTAGTGTTTAGCATGCTCAATTCTCATTTTCCACCCACAGTCCAAAAACATGGATTCAAGGTAGATTACCCTAAATTGCCTCTATATGCTGTGTGTGATCTGTGTGTGTGAGAGTGTTTGGCCTACAATAGATTGGTACCCTGTCCTGGAACTGCCCAGTGCCCGAAATATTCTCCTCTGAAACGGCATGAGGAACTCCAATGTGACCCAAGTACAACATATAAGATAATGAGTTGAGATGGGATCTGCAAAGATCCAGTTTTCACAATCTTCTCGTTATGTTTATTAAACTTCAATTTCAGGTGATGTTCTAGTACAGTGAAATTATCAAAAAGAAAGCAGCACAATAAAAATAAAGAAAGTGTTTTAGGTTTAGCGGGGGAAGCTCCCACCAGTTGCAGCACTCCTTAAAGCAGCAGTAGGTGTCCAATATTCATGGAACTTGCTTCTATTAATGTTACAACAACACAATTTTTATAATGAAACTTTCCCATTGCCTGTATTAAAATGCTTTAAATTGCACATATCCTGGCTATTTACTTACAATCAGCATTAACATACTGGTATAAACCGGACACCATCGGAATCTACCGTAATAAACAAACATAAAAAATATGCCTTAAATAAATTTCTTGCCTTCTGTAAATGTACACATTTAAAGAAAAGTGCCAAGGTAGCATAGCTTTATTCACATTGTACTTGTGTATAGTGACAATATAAGCATTCTATTTTATTATATTCTTTGCTAAAATATTGGCCTTAGAGTTTTGTAACTAAAATGGCTTCAGTAAAAAATTTTAAAACTTGAAATGCCTCAGTGTTAGTTTTTGAGTAAGGCAAAAAAGGTCCCTTTTGCGTTGAGTTTCCATGTTTTCCACATGTCTGTTAAGGGTGTTTCTTGACCTATGACCCCATAAGTGCTGGGCTGAGCTCCAACACTTTGTTGATCTATGACTGTTTGCATATTTACACATACATCAATGTATCTGTAAATACTGCTTTACGAAGATAGAATAACCTTTTTTTATTACAGATTGCACCAAATCTACGTGCCAAATATATTTCGAGAGCAATATTTATGCAAACAATCTTAATATTTTACTGGAACAATGTAATGATATAGTATTTGGTTGTTGATGTCCAAAATTAACTGCTATCTAAGACTACCATGTACCACCTACCTACAAATTTTTTTATTGAAAGGGCCCAAAGAAAGGGCGACACCTATCGACCAAAATCGGATCTTCAACCATAGCTTATTAAGATGCAATTGCTATAATTATTTGAAAGCTTAGGACTATTTTAGACATAAAGGCATAAACACAAAACAGAGTTTAAACAATGCAATAATTTCTTTAATGTTGGTCACTAAGCTCACATTTTAAGCAGCCTACCGGTAGGATGGGAAGACATAGTTACATGTGCAACTATGTATACTTGTATACTGTTATATTTCATTATCACTGTGACATACTAATTCCCTGTACATAAAACTGTTTCTTTTGGCATTTAACTTCTGTAAGTGTGTATATTGTGCTCCAGAAATAATTTATTCATTCATTATCTTTGGCTTAATCCTCCACTAGGGTCACGGGGGCTGTGGAGGGGATCCCCATGCCAATCCACGTTTTGTGTGCTGGGCAGATACACCCAGGACAAGGCACCAATCTAGCTCTGAAACACAAACTCAAACAGCCACCCACACAAACACACATTACATGGGACAATTTAGAGCATTCAATTTACCTTGAATCCGTGTCTTTGGACTATGGGAGGAAAACAGAGGACTCGGAGGAAACTCACGCGGACACAGGGAGAACATGGGAACACCACCCAGATCGGAATTCAAACCTAGAATCCCCAGTGCGCAGAGGCGAACATGCTAAACACTAATTATTTTAAAAGCTATATAGGACTATTTTAAAATGAAAGACAAAAAAGAGTTTAAACAACAGCAGTCATTACTTTACTGTTAGTCAAGGTAGGGCAAGGTAGCTCAGTAGTTAGGGTGTTGGGCTGTCAATCTAAAGGTTGTGGGTTCAAATCCCAGGTCCACTGAAGTTACCAGCGTGGGTCCTTGAGCAAGACCCTTAACTCTCATTGCTCCAGGGATGTTGTGATTAACCCTGTGCTCACCTTGTAAGTCGCTTTGCATAAAAGCGTCCAATAAATGACCAAATTATTATTATTATTATTATTATTAGTCACCAAGCCCACATTTTAGGCAGCCTACAGGCTACAGGTGGGAATTAATGCTCAAATGCAAAAAATAATAAAATTATTTGCAAAATAAATATAACCTCTTGTAATTTTAAAATTTATCTCTTTATCTTTTATACCACATAACTATTTCGGGCAAACTTTTTTTGTACCTTAATCATTACACCAGTACACAACTTCTCTAATATTCAATTAATACAGAGATATTGGGATTACATGTATCCAAATCGTTGGAAAAAATATTTCTAACAATCCAACGCAATACGCCCTGCCCATTTTAATTAAATAGAAGTTAGAATAAAAAAGAAGAAGGAGAAGAACATGTTTTAACCTGGTGAAACGCACTGACGCTTCTTTCAAATCACTGCCGCAGGATGCAACTTCTCCGCTGCGGAGCATCGACAGCCAAACTCTCCGCACTCCCTCCGTGAACGCACACGGCTGAGAAATGGCTCGTTTCACTTAAATCCCGCCTGAACATGACTGGCTTCAGCGGCGTTGAACTTTAACTTTGACGAACAGCTGGGATTTCTTTGAAAGAGTTTTGCAGCTCAGCGCTTTGCTGAGTCTGCGCGGTGCGCCGCTCCTGCCACCGCGACTGTAACCGCACTGACCCATGTGACCAAGACCACGTGACTGCCGCGGTCTAAAACGACTCCAACTATCCGACGCCAACTTAGCGACTTACGGCTTTTCGGACTTCTTATTTTAACAAAACTAAAGTTTTGGTGTGGGCGGCATGGTGGCTTAGTGGTTAGTACGTTCGCCCCTCAGCACTAGGGATTCCCGGTTAGAATCCCCATCTAGGTGGAGTGTCCATGTTCTCCCCGTGTCCGTGACATGGATCAAGTCAATTGAGTTCTCCAAATTGCCCCATATAGAGTGTGTCTGTGTGAATGAGTGTGTGCCCAGCGATGGGTTGGCGCCCTGTCCTGGGTGTGTCTGCCCAGCGCCCGAGACCTTTTCCCTTGGATGGGCATGGGGACCCCACCCCCCGTGACCCCAATAGAGGATAAAGTGGAAGAGGATGGATGGATGGAAAGTTTTGGTTTGAATTCAGAATTCGAGCAGCAGGTTCTGCCGTGAGCCGCGTTCTACAACACTCTCAATGCTCAGTTGCCCAGTCAGTCACATTCATTTATTATCTTCTGCTTAATCCTCTACTTGAGGGGGGTGTTCCCCATGCCCATCCTGGGGAGAACGTTTCAGGCGCTGGGCAGATACACCCAAGACGGTGCTAGTCTATCGCTGCACACTCTCACTCACACACAAACACACTATAAATGGGGCAATTTAGAACTTTCATTCATTAATTTCATTTTTAGCTGATGGTTTATTCTCTACTAGGGTCGCTGGGGGGGGGGGTGGTTTCCCAAGCCCATCCAGGATGAGAGCGTTTTAGGCGCTGGGCAGATACGTCAATCTATTGCTGGGCACACTCACTCACACGGACACACACACACAAACACACTCTCAATGGGGCAATTTAGAGCATACATTCATTTATTCATTCATTATCTCCCAATTTATCCTCTACTAGGGTTATTGGTGGGGGGGGGGGGGGGGGGCGTCTTGGGTGCTGGGCAGATACACTCAGCACTTTTAATTTACCTTAAACTCATGTTGTTTTTAGACTGTGGGGGAGGGCCCAGGAACCCAAAGGAGTCCCACGCCGTCATGGGAAGATAATAGAAGTACCCCAAGATTGGAAAAAGATCAACTCTAGATCTTCAGTGCTGAGAGGGGAACGTGATAACCACTAAGCCACCGTGTTTTTATCAATACACTCCAGTTATTCAAACTAAACTGTATAAAAGTTCTGTAATAAATGTTTTAATTAGTGTGTCTGACTGTTATTTTGCACTGATCTGGCATTAGGTTGGTACAACGTGAAGTAGCTTCTGAGTAGTTAATTTACTTTTGTGATATTTGTATAATTTAGCTTGCTATATTTATATGGGTGGTAGATTTTGTGTAGTGAAGCATCATTTATTGTCAATTAACTAAAAGGTTTGTTCACTATATTTTACAAGTAGCTTGCCCAGCACTGCCCACATATTTAAACCAACATTATATCTCAACATTATATAGAGAGCAGTAGCACAGTGGTTAGGGCATTGGATAATCAATCTGAAGGTTGGCGGTTCAAATCCCAGCTCCACTGAAGTCTTCTGTGTGGGTCCTTGAGCAAGACCCTTAACCCTCATTGAGATTAACCCTGTGCTCACCTTGTAAGTCGCTTTGGATAAAAGCGTCTGCTAAATGTAATGTAAATGTAAACATTATCTCAGAGTGAGTGCCCCCCCCCCTGACCATAGTAGAGGATTAAGTGGAAGATTTAATTTATTATAGGGTTTTTACTCACTTTTCCGAAACAATATCATTCCTTTATTCTGAAGCTTCAAATACATGCAAATGGATGATTATCCAAATTAGGCGATGACACCATTTATCATGGACAGCCAATAGGTACCTCCCTTTCTGAAGAGTTGGGAACACTGCCCAAGGGTCCCTCAGTCAGGACAGCTCAATTTTTCCTGGTTAAGATGTAACACCTTGGTTTTTGAGAGTTGACTAACTCTTGCACAGAAGTTGACAATTTGATTGTCAAATAAGTGAAAAGGCCTGTTTTAAAAGTAACACAAAATATTCGGCTAATTGCTGCAATAACTGTCTGACAACATGGAAAATCCAGTAAGAATGACAGCACACTGTTGGCACATTTTTACAGTTAAATAAAACCTTTTTTTGCATTAATCTTCACAAACACTATCAGCTTCAGAGTGTCTCTTAAACCAATGAGGTGCATAGCTGGAACAATGAGGATCTGACCAGGGAAGGTTCAGAATAAGTTTGGCAGGCAGTGAGATTTACCTTGTAATAGAAAAGCTACTGTTATATATTTCTGCCAAAAAAAGTGTGCCGAAAGCATTTTGATTTTAAAATTATCCTTACAATTTATTGTCCTCAAATAAAACATTACAGAAAAGTTACAAAAAAAATGTACGTTCCCTAATAAAGTGGCCCATAGTTGCCCTTTCCTTATTTAATTTAATGAATTAATTAGCTTACCCTTTATCCTCTAATAGGTTCGCTGGCCGTTCCCCATACCCATCTAGGGGAGAGTGTATCAGAAGTTGGACAGATACTCCCAGGACAGGGCATCAAACTATCACTGGGCACACTCACTCATACACACAAACACACTCTATATGGGGGCAGTCTGAAGCATTCAATTTACCTTGAATCCACGTTTTTGGACTTTGAAGGAAACCCGAGGACCCAGAGGAAACCCACATAGACACAGGGAGAACATGGAAACTACACCCAGATTGGGATTCGAACTTGGATCTTCGCTACCATGCTGCCACTCAGGGGTGTCGTTAGACCTGGGCTTTCGGGGCTATATCCACGGTTGCTTTGTCAGTAGCCCCGGATCAAATGAGAGCAGCTTTCTCTGGCCGCCTCTCCTCCAGCAGCAGGACCGAACAATTGAGTCACCGTCAGCTGTTTGTGCTTCAGCTCTGTGTGTGTGTGAGGGAGACAGATTTTTTTCACCAGTATCGGAAGTTACCGTAATAACTGTATGTTGGCTGTAAAGAGCAGCTTCTCAGCTTTTATAAACCGTCAAAAATTTTCTGAAGGCGCAAACCGTCCTTGTTAAACCTTGTTAAAACTCTCATCTGCGACTGACTCGTAAAACAGATTCATGCTTTTCTGCCGAAGCTCAGGTTGGTTTATTCAAAAATTTTCAGTCAAAACCATCATTTATTAGAACTGAATGTGCTATCCACTGCTGATAGACATATTTCATGTGATTTAATTTTATCCAATATAACTAATAAATGATCAAACAAAATGAATGTAACAACAGTTTGAAAAATGGATAAATACACTAATGAAAGGGCAATTTTTAAAGAGGACAGAGGGGGAATAAGGGATCTGGGCTAAAGCCCCTGATGTTTCTAAACCCTAAAAACGCTCCTGCCACCATTTATTTAACTTCAGTTATTGTATTATCAAATAATCAGTTGGATGGAACATTAATATGACACATTACATTTCTATTAGTCATTTGCTGAAAATTTTATCTAAAGTGACAAGTGATTCTAATTCTGAAAACAACACTTTGTTTCAAAAACTTTGAATGTAACAGCCAAAACGTCATTCCTGATCTGGTTCAATGCTTAAGGTGTTCCTTCAAAATGCTGAGTGTCTAAACATTGTGGACAGAGTTAGTGAGATCACTATTACATGTGGTAATGATAAAATGTGGAGTGAGAGTTGGGCCACGGTGAGGTTAAATCACCATATGGCAGTCAGCACTAAAGTGTATTAAGAAACAGCATGGTAAGATACAGCTGGAATTATTAGGAGCTTTGATTTTGCCAAAATGTTTGAGATGACGGACACAAAAATGTCTAACATAATAAGGGAAGAGGATAGATGTGTTGCTTTGGTGTATGTTAATGCATTAAAAACTAATAGTGATGCTCTGTAGAACGATCACACAATGATCACAGGATTATTGGTAGTAAAAAAAAAGCTTATCACCAAATCAAAGGTACAAGTATTCATTCATTCATTCATTCATTCATTCATTATCTTCTGCTTAATCCTCAACTGGGATTGTCACGGGGGTTGTTCGCAGATACACCCAGGACAGGGCACCAATCTATTGCTGGGCACACTCACTCATACAGACTCATACACATACACACGCATGCGCATGCATGCACACACACACACACACACACACACACACATACACACACACACACACACACACACATACATACATACACACACACACACACACACACACACACACACACACACACACACACACACACACACACACACACACACATACTCTGTATGGGGCATTCATTCATTCATTATCTCCCGCTTTATCCACTATTAGGGTCGCGGTGGGGTTCCCCATGCCCATCCAGAGGAGAACGTCTCGGGCGCTGGGCAGATAGACCCAGGACAGGGCGCCAATACATCGCTGTCTGTATGGGGCAGTTTAGAGCATTAATCCATGTCTTAAGACTGTGGGAGGAATCCCACGTGGAAACGGGAGAACATGGAAACTCCACTCAGATTGGGATTCGAGCCTGGAATCCTTGGCACGGAGAGGCAAAGGTGCCATCCACCAGCCACCGTACCACCTGGTAAAAGTATCATTAAAATTTTATCTATAGAAAAGTTGGCATATTTTGTAAAGTGCAGTACTACAAGAACTGTGGAAGGAAACCGGAGAACTCGAAGGAAACACGGCACAGACACAGAGAGGACATGGAAACTCGAACATGAATTCATACCTGAATCCACAGCGCTGAGAGCCGAAAGTGCTAAACACCAAGACACTGTGCCACCCTGATTTATTTTTCTCATTTTTAGCTATATTTTTTGCAGTGTGACATTGAATGCATGTCATCAAAGCTGTCATAAATGTAATCTGTATGTATCCCAATATACAGTTTGTATCAATATAATGTATCCATCTTTTAGTAAAACACCATTATGTTCACACTATGTAGAGACTTTATTGTCACCTGTGATGTATGCACTGATATATCTGTACCATGACACAGGTTGATTTTAAGATTTTAAACCCTTTTTAGAAGCTTATGCAAGTTTTATGCCAAGATTACATTACTTCTTGTACTTTTTACTCATTGTCAGAATAAATCCCCCCTGGAATGTGCCTTTACACAGTGCGCTGGTTACACAGTGTGCTATTACAGAATCAGAAATGTGACCAGATGAACTTGTTTTGAATCTTGCAATACACAATGCCAATAATTACAAGTTCAAGAAATTGTTAATAAATACAAGATTTGTAAATGTGTATGAGAAAATGTTCACCCTTTAAACCAAAAGAGCATTTGTGAAATCAGACACTGATGGGGCGGCACGGCGGCTTAGTGGTTAGCACGTTCGCCTCTCACCGCTAGGGATTCCCGGTTCGAATCCCCATCTGGGTGGAGTTTCCATGTTCTCCCCGTGTCCGCGTGGGTTTCCTCTGGGTTCTCTGGTTTCCTCCCACAGTCCAAAAACATGGATCAACTCAATTGAATTCTCCAAATTGCCCCATATGTGTGTGTGTGTGTGTGTGTGAGTGAGTATGTGCCCAGAGATGGATTGGCGCCCTGTCCTGGGTCTATCTGCCCAGCGCCCTAAACGTTCTCCCCTGGATGGGCATGGGGAACCCCACCGCGACCCTAATAGAGGATAAAGCGGGAGATAATGAATGAAGACACTGATGTTGGATTAGAACACCTTATTTACAATGTCAATGTTAATTACTCTCTCTAGGTTTAGTCCAAATGTATTCATTGGGGTGCAAGGAAAAAAAAATACCCCCCATAAGATAAATGTACATAAATGAAGTACAATTATCTTGTTAAAAGTTATTTAAATGAGAAAAAGTTTCTAAAAACAAGATTATTTATCTTACTTAGAAATCTAATCGAGTAAAAAACAAGATTTGTTACACTTTTCTAAGAGTTTGAGTTGTTCCAAGTTGTTTTTATTTAACTGTGACAATGGGTCAAAATGGAACATCTACATTTAATGATTAAGAGATGTTGCTTAGTAGATTTTTCAACATCAAGTTGTCATCTGTGTTCTTGTTTTATTTATACAGACAATGCAATTCCCTTTCCCTTTGTTGTTTGACCTATGTTACGAAGTAGTTTCCTAGCTAAGAAATGTGATGCATTTTACCATTTAGCAAATTTAGCTTTTATTCAAAGTGTCTTACAAGTATCACAACTTGATGGTTATGGTCAGAACCCAGGGGTACGTACAGTATACATACATACATTGAGTGTTAAGAGTTTTGCTTAAGGACCCACTCTGGTAACTTCAGTAAACATTTGAACCCACTACTTTCAGATTGATAGCCCAACACCCTAACCACCCTAGCTTCTATCCCCATGTGTGCTTGACTGACCTGCCTACTGTTCAAATATTTCATATTGGAAATACATGACACAGATCTGTTAAGTGATCTTATATAAAACAAGAAATTCATTCATTCATTATCTCCCGCTTTATCCTCTATTAGAGTCGCGGTGGGGTTCCCCATGCCCATCTAGGGGAGAATGTCTCGGGCGCTGGGCAGATAGACCCAGGACAGGGTGCCAATCCATCGCTGGGCACACACTCACTCACTCACTCAAACACACTCTATATGGGGCAATTTTTGAGAATTCAATTGACTTGATCCATGTTTTTGGACTGTGGGAGGAAACCGGAGAACCCGGAGGAAACCCACGCAGACACGGGGAGAACATGAAAACTCCATTTAGATGGGGATTCGAACCGGGAATCCCTAGTGCTGAGAGGCGAACGTGCTAACCACTAAGCCAATTCAATTCAAGTCAATCAAGTCAATTGAGTTCTCCAAATTGCCCAATATAGAGTGTGTCTCTGTGAGTGAGTGTGTGCCCAGCGATAGATTGGCGCCCTGTCCTGGGTGTATCTGCCCAGCGCCCGAAACGTTCTCCCCTGGATGGGCATGGCGAACCCCACCACGACCCTAATAGGATAAAGCGGAAGATAATGAATGATTAACAACATATCCATTTTTGAAGCTGTATGTTCATTTTAAGTCATATAGATTTCACTGTTTTAGGTTAAATAAAGTATTGATTAATTTTTGAAAATGTTGCTACTTCTAAACTTTTGTTGTTCCAATTGTAAGTCTGAATTAAATATTAAACTATTTTTCCTAAAATAGCACTGCCACCACGTGTTACAAAAGTGTCATTACAGTTCAACTAGATAACTTTAGTGTTTGTCTCCAATTTTAATGCCAATAATTATGATATGGTGATAATATGATATGATATTATGTAATAATATTATGATAATATATGATACAATTGATAGTTTTCTTCCCATAGCTGTCTGACTCCAAAACACCATGTATGCTAATGTATCATGCTTCTCAGTCCTACGCTGTTGATGCTGCCCGGCCGCTCAAGGAGGATGGGTCCCGCACTAACCTCCCAAGGTTTCTTTCTTAAAATAAGAACATAACCGTTTGCTTTTTGGGAGTTTATAGTCTTACAACACTGTAATGCCGCTTTGTCACAATGTACTGTTGTAAAAAATGCTATATCAATAAACTACTTGAACTTGAACCTCTTCTGATGCCACTTCGGGAAACCTCATTTAGATAGCAGAATTAAATTTAGATTTCACATTTCTTCTTACAGTCTAAAATTAAAAAGCACTAATGTTTTCCAGCTTTATACCTTTGAAAAGTAAATAATAAATAATAATAACATAAATAATATAAATAATAAAACATATATAAATAATAACATATTTGGAAAAGCACAATTCAGACTTTAATCACAACAATCAGATGGTTCAGATTTATACCTGCACACCTTTGAATTCTGTTTTTGGTATTGCAATATCACATGAACACTACAAATTAGAAGTGTCACGATGGTTTAGTGGTTAGCACGTTCGCCTCTCAGAACTGGGATTTTCAGGATCGAATCCCAATCTGGGTTTCCATGTTCTTCCCATATCGCCGTGGGTTTCCCCCAGGTTTTCTGGTTTTCTCCCACAGTCCAAAAACATGGATTTAAGGTAAATGGAACGCTCTAAATTGCCCTATACAGTGTGTGTTTGTGTGATTGTATGTGTTCTCAGTGATAGATTGGTGCTTTGTTTTGGTGTATCTAACCAGTGCCCAAAACATTCTCCCCTGGATGGGCATGGGGAATCTCACCGTAACCCTAGTAGAGGATTAAGTGGAAGATAATGAATGAACGAATGAAAAAAAAAATCATTAACACAAAAAATTCCTTGCCTGTTTAATATTTCTTCTTACAGTCTAAAATTAAAATTCACCAACATTTTCCAGCTTTACGCCTCTGAAAAGTAAAGGTAACAGATTTGGAAAAGCATGATTCAGGCTGGCGGCATGGTGGCTTAGTGGTTAGCACGTTCTCCTCTCAGCACTAGGGATTCCCGGTTCGAATCCCCATCTGGGTGGAGTTTACATGTTCTCCCCGTGTCCGCGCGGGTTTCCTCCAGGTTCTCCGGTTTCCTCCCACAGTCCAAAAACATGGTTCAAGTCAATTTAGTTCTCCAAATTGCCCCATAGAGTGTGTATGTATGCGTGTCTGTGTGAGTGAGAGTGTGCCCAGCGATAGATTGGCGCCCTGTCCTGGGTGTATCTGTCCAGCACCCGAAACGTTCTCCCTTGGATGGGCATAGGGAACTCCCCCCCGCGACCCTAATATAGAATAAAACTGAAGATAATGGATGGATGGATGATTCAGGCTTTAATCACAGCTGTCAGACTGCTTTTGCAAGGACTTTTGTCCTTCCCTTCTTTACAAAATTGCTTCATTTTATCGAAATTTTACAGACACTCGTTTAATCACAGCTTGGTTTTGATCAAGGGTGGAGATTTGATGCTGTACTCAGAATCATTATCCTGTTAAATAACCCAGTTACAGCCGAGCTGATTGTCATATATTCGAATTACGTACCCATTGATAAACAAAGAAGTTAATGAGTGTAAAGTGTCTGCATTATTTGGCTGCCCAAAGCCCAATTCATCGTGCTTACCAGTAGAGTGTTTTGTGCTAAATATATTTTTTTGTCAAACATAGCATATTGCGTTACAGACAAACATGTTTCTCTTGGTCTTTTCTGTCCAATTTTATTTTTTACACACAATTCCTGCATTTTAGTGTCATTTGTTTGTTACATAAAAACATTTACATTGTGCGAAGCGAGGTGGTGCAGTTGCACTTCTGCCTCACAAGTGTAATGAATACAGGTTCTTGTTCAGTATTCAAGGATTCAAGGAGTCTTTTTTGTCATTTGCATCACATGGCACATGAAATGAAATTGTGATACGAAAGTTATGTTTTGCTTGCACACAGAGGAATTTGTCCTCAAATTTTAATCCATCTGTGCAGTGAAACAAACACTGACAAACTGAGAACGAGCATTTGGGGTTTGGTGCCTTGACCAAGGGCACTTCAGCCATTGTACTTGGTGGGCCCGGGAATAAAACCAGGGACCTTCAGGTCTCAAGGTTGATTCCTTAACTGCAAGCCTACGTCTGCCTAAGTTGTGGCTTGAGGACCAAGTTTCAACCTAAAGCAATTACTGTATCACAGTAAGTTTTTTTAATTTAAATATTAGATATGAGATAAAATATAAAATAATATAAAATATAGCAGCAAACAGTAAATACACAAAATGTGTAGAGCAGCATATTATATGCAAAAAAGATAAAGTGTCTGATGAGGGGAAAACGTGGCAGTGTAGTGTCCATGAGTAGTGTATGAAGTCATTTATTTACATTTACATTTAGTCATTTAGCTGACGCTTTTATCCAAAGCGACTTACAAATGAGAACACCACAAGTCAGAAGCCATGGAGAAAACCAACTATACTGTAAATTCATCAAACCTGATTGTTATTCGATGCTGCGGCCCCTCCCCATTTTTTTTTTATTATTTTTTTCCTACAACAGGTGTTTGTTAAAGAGATGCGTCTTCAGTAGTTTCTTAAAACTGTTTAGTGATTCTGCCTTAAGGACAGAGTTTTGAAGATCGTTCCACCATTTTGCAGTGGTGAACGCCACGGAGTGAGAATTAGCTCCTCGGTGAGGTGGAATCGCCAGGCGGCAATCATCACTGGAGCGAAGTGAATGAGTCGGAGTGTATTTTGAAAAGATAGAGTGAAGGTAGGAGGGGGTAGATCCAGAAATGGTTCTGTATGCCAGAGTCAGTGACTTGTACTGAATGCGAGCAGCTACAGGAAGCCAATGGAGGGAAGTGAGTAATGGAGTGACATGAGTTTACTTGAGTTGGTTAAACACAAGTCGGGCTGCAGAGTTTTGAATTAGTTGAAGAGGTCTGATTGTGGAAGCTGGGATACCGGCAAGTAGCGCATTACAATAATCAAGCCGGGATAAGACTAGGGCTTGAACAAGCAGTTGGGTAGCATGTT
Organism: Corydoras sp. C115; assembly: GCA_019802505.1. NCBI lineage: Eukaryota > Metazoa > Chordata > Actinopteri > Siluriformes > Callichthyidae > Corydoras > Corydoras sp. C115. The sequence continues at coordinate 708,559 of JAFMOC010000081.1, read as the reverse complement.
CAGTCAAAAAGGGTCTGATCTTCCTTATGTTGTAAAGAATGAATCGACAAGAACGGGCGGTTTTGATAACATGATCAGAGAGTTTAAGGTGGGAGTCTATTGTGAAACCAAGGTTCTGGACCGAATCGGTTGGGGAGATTGTGGAGCCATCAATTTGGAAGGTCAGGTTGTGATGGATTGACCAAGTACAGAGCCCTGAGGCACACCAGTGCATACTTGGTGAGAGTTAGAGATTTCATTCCATGACACTTTGAAGGTCCTCCATTTATATAGCGCATTTTACAACAATACATTGTCACAAAACAGCTTTACACTGTTATAAGCCAAATGCAAGCCGAAGTGACAGTGACAAGAAAAAACTCCCGGTTATGTTGCTATTTTAAGGAAGAAACCTGGCAGGACCAAGGCTCAGTGGGGGACCCATTCTCCCCGAGCGAACGGACAGCATCAGCAGCGTAGGACCACCATCTACAGATTGTGTAGTGATCAGGTGTCCAGGTGTTTTGCAAGGTGGCACTTATGAGTCTCAACGCATCTGGTATGAAGCTGTTGCTCTGTCTTCTTTTCTTACACTTAATGCTCCATAGCCTCCTGTCTGAGGGGAGTGGAGTGGGGGAAAAAGGTCTGCTGGGTGAGTGGGGTCCTTCATGATGTGAGAAGCCATTTTCCTGCACCTGAAGGTGTATATATCCATGGTAGTGGGGAGTCTGAATGTCCTTCTTATGCCTGTTTGAGTTTCCTCTCACTTTTAAACACATGCTAATAGGTCAACTGAAAACACTAAAAGTACCTAGCTATTAGAGGTGTACAATTACTGGTTCCAAGACAGGATACATAAGCAGGGGGGCTTTTTTTAAAAATAATGTGCAAAACTCTACCAATGCTGATCCTGCTTTTGCAACCCTTATGGAGGGGGGCAGCTAAAAGAAGATAAAAAATAAAGACATACTATATTTTCAAACAACTATTTTATTGAAGTGTTTCACTTACCAATTTAACAGAACAAAAGACATCGTTACAATGTTAAATAGCTTAATAAACAACAGGTTTCATAACCGGAAATATACTCTAAATGCAAAATGTCACAATGCTGCCTAAAATCCAGGTTTTGTTAACATATTGTCACTACAAATGATGTTTGCATATATCTGCCAATTTTTGAAACCACTTAAATATTAAATGTTTAATTCCATTTGTACATTGAATAAACTGTGGATTAAAATGTTTGTGCTCTAAAAAAAGAATCGGCAATGTTATTTTAGAACATATATAAAACATAAAATTTAACCAGCCATGCACAGTCTTGCATAATACATTTCCTCATAGATTATCATTATTATTATTATTTTATTGATTGATTCATAGTTCTTAAGTGACTTCAAAAGCAACACATTTGGGCTTTATATATATAAGGGCTTTATAAATTATACTGAAATTTTGAGGCCATAAGGCATTGAAATAGCAAACTGAAGCCATTACGACACCATCTTATGTACTGCTACGGTGATGGTTCCATGTGTTCTCACCAACACATTCCTGAAAGAAACAAGGACAAATATCAAACATTTAAATAGCTGTTTAGTTATAGATTTAGTTTATTAGATATGTTAGTTATTTATTACAGTCCTTACACACAGAAATTTGTCCTTTAACCCATCCATGTAGTGACACACACATACAAATACACACACTGGTGAAGTGAGTACACATGCCAGAAGAAGTGGGCTGCCCTGTACACAGCTCCCAGGGAGCAATTGTAGTACATTTTACAATTGTGCACATAAGCACAACGGCAAATAAGCTATAGTAATTGGTGGGACTGGGAATTGAGCCGGGGACCTTCAGGTTGCAAGGCTCGTTGCTTAACCACAAGCCTATTTTTTTTTTTAAAGTGATGAAGTCATTTATTTTGATATATAAAGGCCTGTTCAGAAAGAATTGAAGAAGAATTTGACTATTAGTTTTATATAGACCCCTTGGAGCTCAGACCAGTCTAGATTTTTTTTAAATCCAATAATGGTACAACCTATTGACCATTAGATCGTTTCACTGAACTGTTATTGCAGCACCTTGCAAATCTAAAAGCCATGCATCACTCTAAAAAGATGGATATTCTGATGGCGTTTACAAATGTAATCTGAATACAGTAAAATGTTTTGTAAAAGTATGTGAACTGAGGCATTTACTGAGGTTAATGCAAGACACCATTTTGAAAATTTTGTATAGCTGGCTGATATCAGTGATATTTCTAAATCAATTTTAGCTCAATAGTATATAGAATCAATAGTATATAGAATTTTGAATAGCAACATTTGACAGTTTAAGGTAACAGAATAAATGTTTTTAAAAGAAACCTTGCAGAGCGAAAAAAGGAAAAGAATATCTAAGGGTGGAAACATTCTGACTATGAGGAGGAGGAGGAGGATTCTCTAGCCCTGTAGGAAATGTCCTACAGACAAATGTGCTACATCTTTCAACATTCTATAGATTTGATCACATTATTTGAGATGGTTGTCATGATGCAAGTAGCAACCTTTGACAAAAAAAGTAATAAAACTACTACTACTAATTGTTTTATACAAATCTAATTTCCAAAAATGTTGTTTCCGAAAAAATGCAATAAGGACTAAAACATAACTTCATAAGAACATCAACTTCATTTACATCTTTAACATAAAGGTCCAGGGAACATTTTTAGTCAACTGAAACAACATTATTTGTATAATTTTACTATAAGGAACATTTTAAAGATATATAGTGAATTGACAATAAAAAAAATCCTTATACTTATCCTTATACTTATCCTATGAAACATGGGAATACCCAAGCATTTGTTTTAATTATGAATTGCTATACCAGGGGTGTCAAACCCGATTGCACCGGGGGCCAGGTTCACTTATATGAACATATCGCCTAACCATTAATAACAATAATAATAAATCAATGCGAAACGATCTCACAGGCTGGATAGAATTGTGTTACGGGGCAACAGCAGGCCTGGAGTTTTACACATATGGTCTACACTGATCAACAAGCTTACAGTCATGACAAAAAATGTTCAACATTAATTAAGACGAAATGGGCGGACAGCTTTTGTATCCTTAATGAAAAATCAGGGCAGGAGGAATATTGGGGTATTTGAACTGTAGACATTTAAAAATATGTTGGACTGCAAAGACAAACAAATAGATCTAAGACCAAATCAAGCCTTACCTTAATAATTAAACCAGCAACAAGAATTATACAATTAAGAAAATAACAAATGATCCATTACCTGAACATTCAAACAGAATGTCATTCAAACAGAACATTCAAACATTCAAACACAGTTTATTCTAGGGAAACACTACAAATTGAGTTAAAATGACTTAAAAGAGTAGGACGATTTAAGATCCTAAATGGCCTTTAGCTGTGCATTACAAACGAAACAACAACAATAAAATAAATAAATCATGAAGAGGGCAAACTCTATTTCACACCACTGTAATTGTGTATGTCATCACACCTGCCCTGTAATGGACTGGAGACAAAATGTACAATGCCTCTCAGTCGCTCAATTAGCTCTCCAGCACTCCTACCATGCTAATTAATAATGAGCTTTAATAATGAAATTTTAATACATTTTTTAAAGCACCACCTTACCCAGAGTCAGATTCCAAACACACAGTAGGAAGGTCTGTTGAGTCTTTAGTTAGAGATGCAGCTTGTTTAGCCAAAACAGATACAACTCCACCATGTTCATCAGACAGAGATCCACGACCTGCAGCAGCACAACACATGAAGTCAATACAGAATAATTATAATTTATTATAATTAATAAAATAATAAATGACATAAATGAAATTCTAATGAATTTCAGAATCAGAATACTTTATTAATCATTTCAGTTCAAAACATGTTTTGTTTTTCTATCCAGATGCTTCATTAGTCGTGTTTATATATAAAGAAATAGAAATAAAAAATTAACAATAATCGCAGTAAAATTGTAAAAAGATAAATAAAGATGAAAAAGTAAATGTGAAAAACGGTCATGAGCACTGCAAAAGTCTCTCACTTCTTGCGCATGCGCACCTAATGTGGTATAACGCACATTTAACGGTCTAATTAGACCTTCATTTCCTGTTGATTATGCAAATGTAAACCATTAAACTTTGCAGCAAGTTAGGGAAGACATACTATGGTATTTATGATTTTAAAAAGGCTCCTGCATTTGACCAACCCCGTTTAGATGCTAGGAAAAATAGATTATGAAACTGGACATTCTTAGACTGATCTAAATAAGTATTTAATAATTAATCAAAATGAATATGGATTTCAGTTTTTCCTAAATTCCACTGGGGAAATAAAACATGTTTGTGTTCATGTAAACTGTACACTGTTCCTATGCATGTGGCCTAGTGGTCAGCATGTCTGAGCTGCAGATTCAGATCCGAATCACATTTTCCAGGTTTCCTCCCACAATCCAAAAACATGGATTAATTGTAAATTGACAGCATTAAATGTCCCTATTTATATAAAATTTATTTTGCCTCTCTATATAGTGTGTGTGTCCAGGGATGGATTAGCACCCTGTCCTGAGTGTATTTGCCTAGTGCCCAAAAAGACAGACACACCCAGCCAGGCCTAAACTGTTTGGTTTTACAGACACTTTTTTTATTGCTGTCCATGTAATAGAATTATACTGATGAGTGTGCCTAAAGGTGCAACATCAATGTGCAGTGATCCTCTCCCAAATGTCTTTTTTTAATCTCCTCTCTGTGGTTTTTGTTTTAGATCTGCAACCACCCACTATACATCCATCCATCCATCCTTCCGCTTTATCCTCAACTAGGTTTGCGGGGGGTGGGTTCCCCATGCCCATCCAAGGGAAAGGGTTTCAGGCGCTGGGCAGATACACCCAGGACAGGGAGCCAATCTATCGCTGGGCACACGATAATTTGGAGAACTCAATTGACCTTGATCCATATTTTTTTGGACTGTGGGAGGAAATCGGAGAACCCGGAGAACACCCACGCGGACACGGGGAGAACATGGAAACTCCACCCAGATTCGAATCGGGAATCCCTAGTGCTGAGAGGCGAATGTGCTAACCACTAAACCACCGCGCCGCCCACCCACTATACAAACCTTGGATAATGATATTTAACAGCAGTGATACTGTCTTGTATAAGGGCTTGTAGGAAGGAGCCCCATAACAATGCTGTCAAACTTTGCTTTAGCACCAGCTACACGTTTAAATCAAAAACTATGAGAAAGTAACCATGAATACTTACAGCCGAGATTGTGTCCTTGAGAGTCTGTGCACAAAACACCAACAATGGCGGGATTTTTCATCCTGAAAGAAAAACATTCAGCCAAAAACAACATTCAAACAAAAACAGTGTCAGTAACATACACACACAATTAAACGAACATAACAAACGCAAAGAAGCAAAAAAAAGTCTTACGTGTTATCGAGGTGTTGCTCTAAAGTTGCTTCCATGTTAAATAAATTATGAAATTATGATGAAATACCAAAAAAGGCGAACTATAACAAACGAAGCAAACACTGTTCCTACTGAACGTCCTTAAATGTCACGTGAGGCAAAATCACGTGATTCTTTAGGAGCCTCGTGTTTGCAATGGCGCCATCTAGCGTATTAACAAACGCATGTCCATTTGCGAACACTTTTTTTGTTTTGTTTTTCTATTCAGACATGTTGAAATCGAATAATAATTAAACTAATTCAGGAAAAAAATTGGAGAAATTCTACTCATCAGTTTATATATATATAAACAGTTTATATATATATATATATATATATATATATATATATATATATATATATATATATATATATATATATATATATATATGTGTGTGTGTGTGTGTGTGTGTGTGTGTGTGTATATATATATATATATATATATATATATATATATATATATATATATAAATATATATATATATATATATATATACATACATTTGTTTGTATGTATACATGTGTATTTATATATACAAGGCTTAAATATATATATACACCCTAAATATAAGGGTTAAAGTCCTTTAAACAAGTCTAATTTACAGTGTTCTGTGAACTACCGTAATACTGAGTATATAGGAGCATTTATATTTAAAGCGCGGATGACTTCACCGTCAATCGCTAAACCACGGATCACTTGACTCCGGTGTTTTAGAACTGTGGGAGGAAATCGGCGAACCTGGAGGAAGTCCACGCAGACACGGGAAGACACAGGGAGACACGGGGAAAATATGACACAGAAGCCACCCCGAGCCTATTTAAAAATTGTAAAAACTAATTAAAAATTTTACTTAATCAAAATGAAGGAATAAAAAGGTATTAGTGTAGAAATTTTACTCATTTGCATGATAATAAACGTAAGGCCTTGATAAAGGTAACATAATTTCTTGAAAACAGCTTGTTTCAGTCTATTATTACTACCAATTAAAATATTCTATTATTAATAGAATATTTGTGTATTAAGACATATTAACAATAAAATTATAAAACAATAATCATGCGGCAAAGTGGCTTAGTGGTTAGCACGTTCGTCTCTCAGTGCTGGGGTTCTGGTTCAAATTCCGATCTGGGTGGAGTTTCCATGTTCTCCCCGTGTCTATGTGGGTTTCCTCCGGTTGCTCTGGTTTCCTTTCACAGTCTAAAAACATGGATTCAAGGTTAACTGAATGCTCTGAATTATCCCGTGTGTGTGTGTGAGTGAGTGTGTGTGTGTGTGTGTGTGAGTGAGTGTGCCCACCCATAGACTGGCCTATAATGAACAGTTTTAGTGAAACATTCAAAATCCTTTAGACGTTTTAAAATCAACAAAAAAACTGATGAGCTTTTACAAATATAAATGTACAGGGGGCGCTATAACATTAAATTTGATATTCGCAACCTAAACCTAATTTCCTCTTTAAGGTGGATATGATCATGATTTTAAAAGTTTTGAAACGATACGGCAATTTTTTTTACGGTTTTATCTGTTTACTAAGGATTATTATTTGTCACAGATTAAAACTATAATTTTGTTTTAACTGTCTGTCTTTAACTTTGGATAAACACTTGTTTAGAGTAAAAATATACTTTAAGAAAATGTAATGGACTGGTGGACTGGCCACCACTGGGTGCAGAATATATATATATATTCTGCACCCAGGCACGGTGGCTTAGTGGTTAGCACGTTCGCCTCTCAGCGCTAGGGATTCCCGGTTCGAATCCCCATCTGGGTGGAGTTTCCATGTTCTCCCCGTGTCCGTGTGGGTTTCCTCCGGGTTCTCCGGTTTCCTCCCACAGTCCAAAAACATGGATCAAGTTAATTGAGTTCTCTAAAATTGCCCCATATAGAGTGTGTTTGAGTGTGTGAGTGTGTACCCAGCGATGGATTGGCGCCCTGTCCTGGGTGTATCTGCCCAGCGCCCGAGACGTTCTCCCCTGGATGGGCATGGGGAACCCCACCGCGACCCTAATAGAGGATAAAGCGGGAGATAATGAATGAATGAATGAATATATATATATATATATATATATATATATATATATATATATATGCCCAGCGATAGATTGGCGCCCTGTCCTGGGTCTATCTGCCCAGCGCCTGAGATGTTCTCCCCTGGATGGGCATGGGGAACCCCACCGCGACCCTAATAGAGGATAAAGCGGGAGATAATGAATGAATGAATGAATGAATGAATGAATGAATGAATATATATATATATATATATATATATATATATATATATATATATATATATATATATATATCATATTACATTCATTCATTATCTTCCGCTTTATCCTCTATTAGGGTCGCGGTGGGGTTCCCCATGCCCATCCAGGGGAGAACGTTACGGGCGCTGGGCAGGTACACCCAGGACAAGGCGCTAATCTATCGCTGGGCATATCATATTACATTTACAGAATTTTCATGAAAAAAATGTGCACAAGAATCATACAGATAATGATAGTTCAGCAAGGTGTTAAGCTATCAATCTGAAAGCTGTGGGTTACTCTAATTGCTTAACTCTAATTGCTGTGAGGAATGCTGTGGCCAACCCTGTTTTTGCTTTGTAAGTTCCTTTGAATAAAAAGCATCTGCTAAAGGACTTAAAATAAACGTTAATGTAATGTAAATGTATACAAAGGAATATCCTAACACAACTCAAGACATTTTCTGTGAGGTAAAAACATTACATACTGTGGCACAGTTTGGGAATTATTTCAGATTAGGAAATCCTGTGTCGAATTCCTGCACATATTTTTTTGTATGTCTGCATAGGTTACCTCTGGAAACTATGCTGTCCTTCCATAGACCAAAGAAATGTATTCATTTGTCATTAGAATTTCATAAGACATTCATTCATTGTATTCTGCTTAGACTTCCCTCACACAAAGACAGAATATATGGGGCAATTTAGAACATTCAATTCACCTTAAATCCATGTTTCTGGACTGTGGGAGGAAACCAGAGAACTTGGAGGAAACCCAGGCGGACACTGAGAACATGGAAACTCCATCCAGATTGAAATTTGAACCTGGAATCTCCAGCACTGTGAGGCAAACGTGCAAACCACTAAGCCACCATCCCGCCTACAAACTAAATATTTTATCTGACATATTTTTTGCAAGGGAAAAGGGACACCAACCAAAACAAGCCATTTATTTAAGGTCGCCAAGTTCACGTTTAGACCCATTTGGGATCTCTGGGGAACTTGAAAACTGTGAGTCTGGATATCAGATGACATCTGGCCTCAGCTGACATTACAATGAAAAGACAAAGTTCTTCTTAAGCTAAACTTTTCAAGATGTGCTTGCCCTTATCAGAAATCTTGCTTCTTTCTATCCGATAATACCATCATAAGCTCTTCATAAGCTCTTTGTGTCTGTTTTATCATGAATTGAATCTGACAAGGAGACCACAGCTGCTGCCCAAAAGACATGAATGGTTTTCTTTTTCAACACCCTACAGGATTTTATCAGATTTCCTTATCAGAAAATAGTTTTCATGGTAAAAAGAGCACAACAGTGGACATGGTTTCATATCAAGCTAAATATTAAATATATACATCCTATAAGGTCAGCAGAACAGATTAAAACACCATTTATAGTAAAATAACAAATAAAATCAACAAAGAAATGAGTAATACATTTTTTAAACATTTATGTTTGAACTAACAAATGTATAAAGTAAATAGTTTCAATATTTCCAATTATCGATTTGTTAGTGACATAAAAGTCAGAATTATGTCCAATAATATTAAGTAGCCAATTTTTTTGTGGCTAACCTTTCATTGTATTGCATCAAAACACATTAATAGCATAAGTATTACAAAAGAAATGAAGGTGGCTCATTTAAGAGAACCAATAAAAAACATAAACCGATAAATGTTATATAATTCATATAAAGAGTGCAATAAAGAAAAATCAGTGTTAGTAAGATAGCATAAATGCAGCAGAGTGGCTTAATGGTTCAAAGGAAATGGATTCCAGGAAATGGATTCCAAATGGATTCCAGCTTCAAATCCCAATGTAGGTGGAGTGTCCATGTGAGTTTCCACCAGGTTCTCTGGTTTCCTCTCACAGTCCAATAACATGGATTCAAGGTAATTGAATTCTCAAAAATTGTCCCATATAGAATGTGTTTGTGTGTGTCTGGGTGAGTGAGTGTGTGCTATAAATTGCCCCATATTGTGTGTGTTTGTGAATGAGTGATAGATTGGCTAGGTGTATCTGCCAACGTTCTCCCCTGGATGGGCATGGAGGACCCCACATGACCCTACTAGAGGATTAAGCGAAAGATAATTAATGAATGAATGAAAGATACTATAATATTTGCTGTTTTTATGTATTTGTATTTATTCTAAGCCAAATATTTAAATGAAAATACAATTTGGTTAGTTCAACACCACTAATTAAAATTAAGCTATTAATAAAAAACCTGAATATATGTCATCTTGAATTAGAAAATATTATATTATTACACATTTTGACAATTGAACATTTTTGTGTAATTGAACACTAAATGATAACACTGTTTTCACAAAGACTGAGGGTCATTTTTTTAGCAACCTTTGGCCCTGCACAGCTTGATTTAGGGTGTGTCACTGTGACAGCACAAGGTCAAAAAGGTGGGAACTAATTCTCTTAATTATTCATGGGTGTGTTTTCGGGATAACATGTAATAAACCAATCAGCACTTTGTCTGTGGCATGCAACAAAATGTATAAATAATAAAAAATAAATAAATTAATAAAAAATAGAAATATAATTGCAAGGACTATTTAATACATTCTTACATTTAATACATTCTAATACATTCTTACACTCTTGAGAACTATAAAAATGTGGATAGGATAAAATAAATTGATGAAACAATAGAATCTGAATATTAGAAGTTGGTTCTAAATGAGAAAAGTAGAACATAAATATAAGGATTTGGACTTTTAATCATTTAATTATAATATAATATAATTATAAAGTATTTTATTTGTCTTTCCAACAATATAAAGTGGTGTACAGTATATAGTGGAGTGAAACTATGTTCTCAACAACAAGGAACAAGATGCTACACATAACAGCAACTACACAACTTAACATAAAGGGAACGTGTGCAAATAGCTTGTGCCAAACAAGAATTACAATAAATACAACACAATATACAGGACTATAAACATTTATTAATATGCAATTCAATAATACACAGAAAAGGAGCATCACTGTATCATTGTAAAATGCAATGGAAACGTGGTTGCTTGTTGTGTAAATTAGTTCTAACAAATTGTACCATATTCCTTAGCAATTCATTGAACCACCAAAACTGTCATATTTAATTTAAAAAGATGTGAAAAACTTGAATTTTTTAAAGAACCAATTACTCTTTTGTCACATTGGAGATCTATATCAGTTTAAAATTGCCCCTGAAGCAACCTTTCCATATGATGATTTCTGCACTATTCTGCGACACTACCCAAATAACTATGCTGACATAGCAAAATGGTGCAATGTAATTACATGGCCACTAGATCAGAGGCATTCATCTTTCCCACTGCAGTGCAGCGATGTCTTGCTGACTAACCTGTGGCACATCGATGCTTCAAGTGTCTCTAAATCTAAATCCAACCAACACAACTGACACCATTAAATGGCATACCTTACATCAGATGGACTTCATTTATCCAGTTCTAATTTAAAATGTTAGGGTGATTCAGTGTATGCACATCAAATATGGATTTCCTCTTTGGAATGCTTTAGTTTGGACTACAGCAAAGATGACTCATTCCATCTTTAACTTGGCCAAAAGAGTAGTGTCATGGTCTAAAAGGCACAATTACACATCCATATGGTAGGCACAGATGTCTGACTCTTGAGCAGATAAAAAACATATTCTAAATGGATCCCAATGTGTTAATAAATGAAGCATGACATCTGCTGTGAACCCTGAAGGCTAATGAAACACTGTTCAAGAAAACTCTATTTAACCGACAAACTCTAATCTGAATAAAGAAGAAAGAATCAGGTATCTACTCTGGTATTTTACAGTCAATAAAACAATGCCAGTGGTTAAATAATGTCATAGTGCTCACAATGTCATATACATTTAGTTATTTTACTCTGAATAGTATTCTCACATGTGTAAATTGAGAATGTCGTGTAAATGACAAAAGAGATCATATCATTGCATGACCTGAGGCTGAAATTTTTGGCAACAGTGACAAATGATTAATTTGTTGTGATTTACCCGCTAGCTGGATTTTTTTTCAGATTCAGATTGGAAATGAAAAAATATTCTAGTAAAATAATTTTAATAATTCATTGTCAAAGAAGTCATATTTATTTACAGTACTTTAATAAAGAAGTTGCATTTGCATTAAATAAAATAATTTGATATTACAAATACATATTAAATACAAAAAACCACATGATTATTAAATGACCTTGAGCATTGGAAAGACAGTATTTAATTAACAATTTACTTTATAATTTATATATATGTATATCATGTATGCAATGTGAATTGAATATTCTAAATTGGTCCATATTGTGTGTGTGTGTGTGTGTGTGTGTGTGTGTGTGTGTGTTTCTAGGCATGCAAAGTAACTGCTCAAATAAGCAGGTACATTTTATTTTTTTAGGAGCCTTAGACCTTCCACACTTCATTTAGCAGCACCAATTCCTTTATACATACAGTTTGTATTGTTATGGTTACAGAGTCCATTCCATTTGTATACATTGTTGGCCTTGTTTATATAGTCAAGACCTGGTCCACTAAACTTTGTGTGCACACTTTACTGACACACCTTATATGTCTCCTTTATAGATTTACTGTTGGAAACAACTGTTAATTTGCTGCTTAACAGTTCATATTATTCATCCTAAATATGGGTAGACCTTTGGCTCTGACAATGGAATGAAGTAGGACAAGAATGGACAAAATATCATGACAAATTGTAATGTTCTCATTTGTAAGTCGCTTTGGATAAAAGCGTCTGCTAAATGACTAAATGTAAATGTAATGTAAATGCAAATTGAAGCAAGCCAAGAAATGAAATTAACCACGTTTATTATAAAACCTTGGATAACCAACAAACCAAAAAAAAATTTGACTCTGGCCTCCTATGATGATTACTGGATGGAACCTGTATTTCTATTAGACTGGTAGTCTTGCAGGATGCCCTCAATTGACTTATATAGTTTTCCAATTGTTAAATACGGACACCTGATCACTACACAATCTGTACATTGCTGTTCTACACTGTTGATGCTGCCTGGCTGGTTAAGGAGGATTAGTGAGTGAGTTCCCCCTGAGCCTTGGTTAAATTTTTTTCTTAAAATAACAACATAACAGGGTTAACAGTTTTTTCTTGCCGCTTTCTCTTCGGCTTGCTCTTTGGGGATTTCAGGCTTATAAAACTGTAAAGCTGCTTTATGAAAATATGCTGTTGTAAAAAGCACTATATAAATGCACTACTTGAACTCAAACTTGAACTAGCACACTCCAGGGGCCAAGAGTGGTGCTGTCACACTGCTGTCGATCCCACGTAAATTGTACACACAAGGCGCTGAATGGAGCCAAGAAGCCGGGTAACTGTAAAAGGAATTCTTTAAAGAGAGCATTTACAAAGCAAAGGATATGAACAATGCGTAACGTAAATGATGCAGGTGCACTGATGGAATGTGACCAGTGGATATTAATAATAAAAACCTGATCACGTGAATGACAACAGAAATCAACAACAAAAAACTGTTAATTAACTAAACAAGGAATACAAAGAATAAATAACTGAAAACAAACTAAGAATGAAGAAAAACAAGAACATGAGATGAGGAGTGCAGAGCCACTCCTTAGAGAGTCCATTCCATTTGTATACATTGTTGGCCTTGTTTATATAGTCAAGACCTGGTCCACTAAACTTTGTGTGCACACTTTACTGACACACCTTATATGTCTCCTTTATAGATTTACTATTGAAAACAACAGTTCATTTGCTGCTTAACAGTTCATATTATTCATCCTAAATATGGGTAGACCTTTGGCTCTGACAATGGAATGAAGCAGGACACGAATGGACAAAATATCATGACAAATTGAAGCAAGCCAAGAAATGAAATTTACCACGTTTATTATAAAACCTTGGATAACCAACAAACCAAAAAACTTTTGACTCTTTCCTCCTATGATGATTACTAGATGGAACCTATATTTCTATAAGACTGGTAGTCTTGCAGGATGCCCTCAATTGACTTGACGTGAATGACAACAGAAATCAACAACAAAAAACAGCTAATTAAATAAACAAGGAATACAAGGAAAGAGTTAAATAACTGAAAACAAACTAAGAATGAAGAAAAACAAGAACATGAGATAAGGAGTGCAGAGCCACTATTTACAGGTGCCCTCTGACGCAAAAGACATGTCTGTGGCAGCACATTGCAGTACTTTTGAATTTGCAAGTACATTGCAAGTACTTTTGGGGATGCCCTCTAGCTCACTCAGGTTGCTTAGCTAAGGTGATTGAGGCACAAAGGGTCTTTGAGGGTATTAGCTGAGGCGCTCGGGGCGCTGTGAGGCTTAGTTGAAGCTTGTTGGGTGCTAATGGGCTTAGCTGGGGCGCTAAGGGGATTAGCTTAAGCGCTTGGGACTATTACTAGCTTAGGTAGAATGTTTGGGGTGCTATCAGGCTGAGAATTACAGCCTTTGCGAAATGGACCTGAGTCTTGGAAGAGTAGAAGCTCTAGGTGGCTGAGCATAAAAAGATGATGAGTCTTGGTGAGGAACCAGGATGTTCTGCTCAGCAAATTGTTAGCAGAACAACTTCTCACACAACTCAACACAACCTAGGACAAGGCCCTTAACAAGAACCCAGTGGAAAGCTTGTTTTACAAGGACAGAAAGGTAGAATTCTATGTGTTCCTTGACAGAGAGTGAGCTACCCAAAATGTGGTGGAAATAATTGTGGCAACTATATATTATACATTAAACAGAAAGAGGGTCTTTCTGGAGAGGGATTCAGAGTCTGTTGGGATATTAAGATGAATAATAAAGCAAAAGTATATAACTGCATTAACAAAACAGGATATGGCTGCTTATGGAGCAGCTAAAGTATAAAGGACTAAAGTATAAAGGGTTACACAATTGCTGAAAAAAGAATAAGGTTACCAATTGGGGTTAAAAAAGTGGTCTGTTGTTGGTTTGTGTACTGTCAAATGCTGTCTCCATGTGACAGCACATTAAACACACAATCTGTACATGGCTGTCCTACACTGTTGATGTTGCCCGGCCGCTCAAGGAAGACGAGTCCCCCAATGAGTCTTAATCCTCCCATGATTTCTTCCTAACATAAACCAGCAGTTTTTTCTGGCCACTGTTGCCTTGGCTTGCTTCTTGGGGCTTTCAGGCTTGTAACACTGTAAAGCTGCTTTGTGACAATGCAGTATTGTAAAATGCCCCATGTAAATAAATTATTTGAACTTGAACTTAAACTGCAAACCTCCTGGGATAAATGGCAATAAGAGTTTATTAAAATGTACTTCAAAAAGCACTTAGTGTAGAACTAAGTTAGTAGAATAACTTACAAACACTTAGGAACAAAAGTTACAAACACTTAGGAAGCAGTGACAAAGAGTTACATTATAAAACATGGGTAACCTATAAACAGAAGAGAAGTAAGCATGTGATAGAAGAAAAACAGTGAGAAATATTTACATAATGAGAACAAATGTGTAAAACTTAGCAAAAAAAAAAAAAAGAAAAAAAAAAGATGGGTGACAACTGAAAACAGTGGTCACCTAACCCACAAACTTTTATACCCTGACACCTAAGTGTTAGAAATGTCCGTCCTTCCCCAGAAGAGGGCGGCTACGCGGAGTAATTACGTACGCCGCTCGCGCCTAGTGAGCGCTTCCCGGGCACCGACTACGTGGGGAAATAAAGCGTACGTCGGTCCACGGAAACGCTCACACGAGTGTGACCTGCGCGGAGAAAGTGCGCAGCGCTGCAACGTGGTTGAACGCGGAAGGAGAGTCCAGGAAACACCGGGATAAAATCCAAAAACCGAATTTATTAAAAATGGTGTAGGAACACCAACAGAAAGGGGGAAACAAACGAACAAACTAACATAGGGCATTATAACCGCAAAACAAAGACGTGCACCGAACAGAGGGGAAACGGAAACTAAATAACAAATCAACTAATCACGTGCACAAAACAAACCAATCACCCAGCTGGGATAATAAAAGACAAACGAGGGACAGGTGCCCCAGACACCTGTGACATACCCCCACCCCAAGGGTCGCGCAAAAAGGAAAGCGACCCAACAAAAAAATAATAAATAATAATAATAACAACAAGTTCTCGCAAAAAGAAAAAAGGGGGGGGGGGAGGTCCCTCTGGCTGTGAAGCCTGCTGGCTGCCCCCTGCTGACAGCGTGGAGCACGTCATCTTGCTGCGGGGGCACGGATCGGCGCCCTCTTCCTGCGAGGCGGGGATAGCGCCCCTGGTGTCCGAAGTCTGCGGCTGGCGGACCCTGGTGCTCGGAGTCGGCGATGAAGCGGTCCCTGGTGCCCAGACTCGGCAATCGGCGGTCCCTAGTGCTCGGCTTCGTCAGCGGTGCAGCCTCTGGTCCTCCGGCTCAGTGATGGGTGACCCCTGGTGTCCGGAACTCTCCTGATGGGTTGGCACATCTTTCTGTTAGCGTCTGGTTCAGAGGGAACAGAGGAGACGTAGATGCAGAAACAATGGAGGTTTATTAAACCAGTGATACAGCGGCGACCGAGCGGCACGTGGACGAGTAGGTGATCGGCAGCGGGATCACAGGAGCACTCGTTGTAATACACGTGCGTTGCTTGAGTACCAGGACTGGCAGTGCACCTGGTAACAAGCACAAGGGAGAAAAAAGAATACAAACCAACACCAACACAAAATATAAACACTGGGAGATAGAATAAACAAAGAGAGTGGAAAACAGATTGAAAAAAGGAGCTAAATAGAACAGGAGCAAGTAAGAGAAAGTGCGCAGCGCCGCAACGTGGTTGAACGCGGAAGGAGAGTCCAGGAAACACCGGGATAAAATCCAAAAACCGAATTTATTAAAAATGGTGTAGGAACACCAACAGAAAGGGGGGAAACAAACAAACAAACTAACATAGGGTATTATAACCGCAAAACAAAGACGTGCACCGAACAGAGGGGAAACGAAAACAAAATAGCAAATCAACTAATCACGTGCACAAAACAAACCAATCACCCAGCTGAGATAATAAAAGACACAACCGAGGCACAGGTGCCCCAGGCACCTGTGACACTAAGACAACTGAATCTTGGATTTACACGGCAAGAAATTGTTTACTTGTTATTCTGGTGATTTTTGAAATCTGAACTGATATAATATGCATGCAAATCTATCATTAATAAAAATGAAAAGTTTTGCTGATAAAAACACTAAAGGCTCATTTATGCTCAACGTTAAATACGGAAACGGATACGGACGGAGCCTTTTGTCCGTACTCCGCGTTCATTTCGTACGTAATTTGCACGTTTTCTGAAAGCTTGCGGATGCGGACAGGACGGAGCAATACCACTGGAAACCGTGGGGGCAGTGCATGATGCGACCACTTCCATATGTACACGAAGGAGAAGAGAAACATGGCGGAACTTTTTGAAGACCGGTTGTGCGAGTTGGTGCGCAATTTTAATCATTTATATGATGTTACTTCGCCGGGGCACAGGGACAAACAGTTGTTACAAAACTGTTACAAAAAAGTTCCTCCGCCGTCGCCATGTTTGATTTTTACTCTAAACTGCCCTCTAATGGATGTAGTGTTCAACAACCATATCAACGGAGCTGACGCAAGGAAGTATGTGGGCAGTAACTGTTATATCGCATGAAGCGCACGCACACATTTCCGTACGCAGAGGGAGTATAAATGAGGCTTAACAGGTTTACGGGTAAACGGGTACATTATTAAACATGGGAAACCTATAAACAGAAGAGAAGAAGTATGTGATAGAAGAAAATCCATCCATCCATTATCTTCCGCTTTATCCTATATTAGGGTCCTGGGGGGGGGGGGGGTTCCCCATGCCCATCCAGGGGAGAAAGTTTCGGGCGCTGGGCAGATAGACCCAGGACAGGGCACCAATCATTCGCTGGGCACACACTCACTCACACACACACTCTATATCGGGCAATTTGAAGAACTCAATTGACTTGATCCATGTTTTTGGACTGTGGGAGGAAACCAGAGAACCTGGAGGAAACCCACGTGGAAATGGGGAGAACATGGAAACTCCACCCAGATGGGGATTCGAACCAGGAATCCCTAGTGCTGAGAGGAGAACATGCTAACCACTAAGCCACCGTGTTGCCCGATAGAAGAAAATGGTGAGGAATATTCACATAATGAGAACAAAAGTATAAAACCAAGCAAACAAAAAACAGAATGACAGGTGACAACTGAAAACATTACCCACAGACCTGACCCACAAACTTTCATACCCTGACACCTAAGACAACTGAATATGGGATTTACCCGGCAAAGTAGTTGTTTACCGGTCATTATTTTTAAAATTTGCACATATACAGTATGCATGCAAATCTATCATTAATGAAAACATACAGTTTTGCTGATAAACCCACAAACACCACCATTTTCAATTTAGCATTTTCTAATTATTTTATATATATTATTTAAAAAAAACATCTAGGTAAGCAAAATGGCAGTGCTTTATCAACCTCTCTAGCATCACACAGCATGATGACGGAGATCTTACGAAGGTAGAGGAGGGGGTGAACACGGTAAGGGAAGATGATAAAGAGAGAGGAGATGTTTTATTTCAGCAGCCCTCAACACACCAGATAGTGGATCAAGGCAGCAAAATAAAGGAAGCAAAGGAGACAACTGAACAAACCCAACAAGCCAACTAAAATATAGTTTTAAAACCAAGAGTAATTAATAAAGAAGGAAGTAGGTGTACGACTTAATTTTGCTGCTATGAGCTTAATTATCTTATTCTCAGTTTTCTTGATGTCTCTGACTGGATTCAGATGTGCTGTCATTACAGGGGTAAGGATAACTATTAAATACCTTCTATACAGTATGGGAGCAAATTAAATAATTTTTTTAATTAACTTACTTTTAACTTTGTATGTTTGGTTTGCTGCAATAAAACAGGTATAAATTTTGAAATAACAAAAGTATGATAAACACTCTAATGCTAAGATTGCTAGTTTCTTTAATGTTAATGTTATTGAATTATTTACATGTTTATGATAAGTGATCTGGATTAAAATCATATTATTTTAGAGCTGGACTCTTTTGTTAGTTATGGTGAGGGTTAAATTAAAGGCAAATTGTAATCTAATGATAAAAAAGTTGTTATTTTATAATTGTAATGTTTAATTGAAAAAAAAAAAAACACTGGTCCTTTACTTAGGACCTTCTAAACATATGCTTGTAGAGAATAAGTATGATATAAAATAACTATTTAGGAATATTTTTAGCAAATTACATTTATACAGTTATAAATATCTGGAGCAATATATAACATTGTAAGCTACAATGTCTGTGTATAATACTATAATGTCTGGGTTTTATAGTTTTTGTGGATATTTGTTTGGTTGAAAGAAGGTCTGCTTTTAATAGCTGAAATATTTGATCTATATGAAATTAAATTATATGGGGGAAAAAAAAAAAAAAAAAAAAAAAAAAATAATATATATATATATATATATATATATATATATATATATATATATATATATATATATTTTATAAGATTAATATATTTATTCATGTACATATGTGATAGGCATGTGACAGGGACCTTCAGTGTGGTCTGGGCATGTGTTGCGCAGTCAGTCTGTGGTTGAGGGGCCTGAGGATGTGTACACCACAAGGATTTGAAGGAGATGAGTGCCATCCATTTAGCCACAAGGTACAAACTTTCGCACCTACTGCATC
Source organism: Corydoras sp. C115 (assembly GCA_019802505.1). Lineage (NCBI taxonomy): Eukaryota > Metazoa > Chordata > Actinopteri > Siluriformes > Callichthyidae > Corydoras > Corydoras sp. C115. The sequence continues at coordinate 689,096 of JAFMOC010000081.1, read as the reverse complement.
ATAACAAATAGAGAAAACTCATTTTGAGTGTATTTTTTCCATTACTCCTACAAATTGCAAAACTACTATAAAAATATACAAAGCTGTACATTTATGCAGTTTAGGTGCAATACAATTAATAAATTAATTAATACAAATACATTAATCCAACACAAAACTTTGGCAACTTTCGCTTAATAACCATGTTGTATTGATTTTGATAATGTGAAATAAGTTATTTTGGGTTTATGAATTTTTATGTGAACCAGCTAAATGTTTTTACTAAATGTGCTGAACTTTTCTTCTTATTTGGCAGGTACCATTTCCTGGAAAAAGACAGCACCACACTTGCCCCTGTGTGCCTGATTTGGTTTGCACAAGATATGCTGACAGTAGATTTCGTTGTACTAAAGATTACAAAAACATTGATATTTAATTGTATTTATTTTAAAATAAAAATACAGGACCACAGGTTAAGAAATACTTGATATTTGAAAAGAAAAGTGCTGTGGGGTCTGTTTTTTAAATTAAATTCATGCACTTTACCCATATATTACAACAATCTGAACTTCAAAACAAAAAAAATAATAAATCAGAATTTTTTTAAAACACTTGCACTAAATAAATTAAAAAGGAAATAATCATCCATATTCTTGAAAATATCCCAAGAACCCAAATGTATTTTATTGATTGTCTGTTCTCAAATAAAAGAGTTGATCCATATATGTATATTATGTTTATTTGTTTTCTTATGTGCTGTGAAATTGCTGTCACATTATATTTGTCTTTTTATTAGACTCTTTGCTCTGTCATAGTCAAACGATGATCATTCCGAGGTTATGCCTAATGCTTTTTCATTAGGCTTCATTTATGTTAAAAAACACTATAGAGTTTATTACCATAGCTTAATAATAATGGAATATTATAAGTACTGCTTAATAAATAAAATAAAGAAACAAGTGTCATGACACAAAACCATGACAAAGACCATGTTCCTTAAAGAGTAAAAATCAATACTTACTCTTTAATGACCACGGTCTTTGTCATGTTGTCTATTTATAGATACGGATACCTATCAAAACACAAATAAAAAATTTAAATCCTCTATTTAAAAAACATTACAAAACACTGTTAAAAAATCCATGTCAACCCCCCTAATTAAAAGGTAGGCATACAGTTTAAAAGACAAAATAGTAATTTCATTAACATAACTGTCCATCATAAGTACTTATTAAAAGAAGGCTCCATAATTTATAAATAAGATGTTATATTATAGAGCTAGCCACTCATGGTGATGTATAGTCTGTTTAGGGAACGTGGCGGTGTATTCCAAGGGTGTCAGATAGTTATTAACAGATATTAACAGCTTTAATTATTCATTATTTTAACAAAACAATGTTAAGCTCTTATGTTAAGTTTGTCACACACTCTAAATGACCTTATCTGGGTTTGTCAGTGAACAGTTTTTATAAAATAAAATTTCATTTGTGCAAATACACATAATTTTTAACATCATATAATGTAGCACAACTTGTGTGTATCTACATGTTAAAGTTGTGTAACTAATCATTCATCCATTATGGGGTTAGGGCAGTGATTCTCAATTATTTTCTGTTAAGCCCCCCCTAGGAAGAAGAAAACTTTTTGCGCCCCCCCCCCCCCACACACACACACATTTTTACACGCCCACTGTAGTATGATTTGTCTATAAATTTGTTATAAGTACCCCTCTTTTATAACAATAAAGAAAACAAAAAAGAAAGAAATATAGATCAACTTAGAACAAAGAATCATTTTATTAACTTTGTTTTTTAGTTTGTAACAGAAACGAATGAAATCCTTATTTAAACTAGAAATATTTTTGAACTGACTGGCATTTGATACTGAAAAATGAAATGATATAAAATCAATAAATAATAATAAATTCATTAGCAACATTCATTCAGGAGCACAATTCATTAACTTTAACCTACAAAACTAAAATGAATACAACAATTTGTGCTGTTTTTTTAATCAAAATAAGGAAATCAGAACTAATGTCTCCAACGCGCCCGTTCTGCAGCACACAGCTTTTCTGAAGCAGCTTTCATAAAGCGTTATAATTGCTGGCTGTACGCGTCATGTTTTCGATTAAAAACTCAAGCGGTTATCAGCGTGATCGGGTTTAATGTCTTTATGTGACGCCTTCATTTATTTGGCTTCACGCTGTCCGCTGCCAACATTTAAAGACACAGAAGACACGCCGGTCATTCTTCGTCTCCACCTCAGTTACAGTGAAACCAAGCGCTACATACACTTTTCTCGTTTTAACTTTCGGTTGACTTTTGTTGCTCTGTGATATCTTATGCGCCCCCCCAGGCACCGCACTGCGCCCCCCCACTATTTGAGAAGCACTGGGTTAGGGGAACCATTCAAGGGAGAACGTTTCCGGCACTGGGTAAGACAGGGTGCCAATCTATCACTGGGCACACACTCACTCACTCACACACACACAGGCAAACACACTATATAGGGGCAATTTGGAGTAGCCAATAGCCAATTTACATTATATCCATGGATTCGACCCTGCATCCCCAGCGCTGAGAGGAGGATGTGCTCTAAGCCACCGTGCCATATTAATCAATGTAACATTTTAAAACCAATATATAGTGTAACAGGGTGGCTTGGTGGTTAGCACATTCGCCTCTCACCACTGGGCATTCTAGGTTTGAATACAAATATGGGTGGAGTTTACATATTCTCCCATGTCCGCGTGGGTTTCCTCCGGGTTCTCCATTTTAATCCCACAATCTAAAAACATGGATCAAGGTTGATTGAATTCTCCAAATTGACCCATATAGAGTATGTTTTTGTGTGTGTGTGTGTGTGTGTGCCCCATGATAGATTGGCCTCCTGTCCTGGATGTATCTGCCCAGTGCCCGAAACGTTCTCCCCTGGATGGGCATGGGGAACTCCCCTGCAATCCTATGTTTAAGCAGAGGATAATGAATGAACAAATGAATGAATGAATATAATGTAACAATGTTATAATTCCCAATATCAAAATAAATTACAAAATTTAGAAGTTTTTTAAACACTATTTCAAGTCAGGTCAAGGCTAATTTTATGAATAACATTTTTACAATACACTGCCAGAAAACACTAAAATTAGTGCTCAGAATTTGTATGTCTGTATACTTTTTACATGTGTTTTAGAAATATCCATCCATCCATCCATTACCTTCCGCTTGTCCGGGGTTCGGGTCGCGGGGACAGCAACTGAAGTAGGGAGAACCAGACCTTCCTCGCCCCAGCCACTCGACTGGGGGTACCCAGAGGCGTTCCCAGACCAGCTGAGAGATATAATCCCTCCAGCGTGTCCTGGGTCTTCCCCAGGGTCTCCTTCCAGCTGGACTTGCCTGGAACAACTCCCTAGGAAGGCGCCCAGGAGGCATCCTTACCAGATGCCCGAACCACTTCAACTGGCTCCTTTCGATGCGGAGGAGTAGCGGCTCCACTCCGAGTCTCTCCCGGATGACCGAGCTTCTCACCCTATCTCTAAGGGAGAGCCCAATATCAAGAGCATGTGTACCCTGCCTGATTTAGGGTTATCGGGGCCCCACCCTGCAGCCAGGCCCGGGGATGGGGTTCGTCAGCGAGCGTCTGGTGGTCGGGCATTTTCCCATGGTGCCCGACCGGGCCCAGCCCGAAGGAGTTACATGGGTTCCCCCTCAAATGGGCTCACCACCTGTGTGTGTGTGTGTGTGGGGGGGGGTAGTAATAGGGTTTCGGTGCAGTGTGGATCGGGCGGTGGCCGGAGGCATGGGCCTGGGCGTCGCGATCCTCGGTTTTAGAAATAATAATGCATAAAGCTGATGTCTACATTTTCAAGTACATAGTGTAATGATGAATCAAATTGTAACAGGAGCAATTGGAAAAATCATTAAAATAAAAGAGTTTTTCACATGGGTAGCATATGTACACAATATGGACAGAATATTGCAACCTTGCAGCTTCTAATCTTCAAAATCTAGGAGTTCTGTTAGGTGAATGTTTGCAAATTCACTCAGAAGAACATTTGTGAGGTCAATTTGATGAGTTCGTAGTGTATTCTTTTTGCCATCCAGTCATGTCCATCACCTTTCTTTCTTTTTCTCTCTCGTATGGACACACACACACACACACATGCATACACCCACACACACATACGTACACACCCAGCTAAAGCTAACAGTTAAAATTAATTGCCATAGGTCATTAATCACATAGTCAAAGCAAAAAATAACCTGTGCACAAATATTTACACAGGTCTACACACAAATCGAGAATCATGATGGTGCCCAGGTACGGATTTCTTCACACACACTTCACAAGTACTAAGAAGTTAAGTATCACCTAGAAGTTTTCCTAGGTACAGATATTTACAAGCAGTAACTGACAATAAAAACATGTTTTATTTCACAAGACCGCTTTCATGGCGCCTACACTAAAGAGTATATGCATATCTGAAGTCATATTTTTTTTCTGGGGAGCAATTTCACTACCCACTGAGAATTATACTTATATACTTGTATAAAAATAATATTTTAAAAGCTCTGTTTTGTTTTTTTGAATGCATTGTAAGTGTTCCTTAGACTTACCATACTTAGGTTCCTAAAGTTCGACTTTATCTTCCGCAGCTTTAGCGGTCATAACAAAAGGTGCAAGGAATGAAAATATTTACAATAGATAATAAACCAATTAAGAGAAAAAAAAAAACATGGAACAAATACAAGGTACAAAATTTAATATCGCAAACATATTTGTTTAAATGATTTATAGATTAATCATTTATTAACAGTTTTACTGGATATCATGCAGATTATTTAGTAAAAATATCAATGTAAAAATGTGTTTTGTGATATAAAATATACCGTTTTATAGATATTTATATAGAACAACCTCTTACATGGTCAGTTACACTAAAAAGGTTTTGTTTTCTTGAAAACTTGTAGTGATTTTAATATACCCATTTCAGCTAAACATAAATGTAGTTTCTAATTGCCATTATCACACAGAGATTTTGTGATTCATGAGATACTCATAATAACACAACAAGTCTTACACTGTTGTTAGTCTTAATCTCCCTCCACATCTTACTAGTGCATAGTACGCCCCTGGTGTGCCGGTTCGGCGGCAGGCGGCCCCTGGTGCTCGGGCTCGGTGGTGTGCGGCCCCTGGTGGACGGGCCGGGCGGCGTGCGGCCCCCGGTGGACGGGCTGGGCGGCGTGCGGCCCCCGGTGGACGTGCTTGGCGGGCACGCACGCTGGGTGGACCTCGGCGGGTACGCACGCTGGGTGGACCTTGGCGGGCACGCACGCTGGATGCGCTGTGGCAGGGATGGCACACTCAGGGGGGGCTGGTGTGTCCAGGCCGGCTGGCACCCACTGGCATGATGAGCGCCCTATGGCCGGTCGGCCGCGTCCGCACCTCCAGTATGCCGTTCGTTCTCCACCTCCGCCTCGGGATCGCCATCCTGCATACAATACAAGTACACCCCGAGCGCCAGACCCAAGGACAAAGCCCCAAAGGAGTACGACATGGCTGAGACAGAAAGATCAGGAACATTCGTACTAATGACATTCTCAACCACCAGCGGTAATTCAGGTAACACACCGCGGCTCGATCGCGGACGCTACCCGTGTGTCACATGCAGGCGTACCGAGCTCAGCAGCTGCGCAGCGCACACGCTGCGTCTTGGCTCGGCGACGACGGCGCGCTCTGTGTCTGGATTTCGCAACGGGGGGTTTGACGAACCGGACTGGACCATCAGTCCAGAACTCCTCAGAGTTAAGGAGGGTTCGTATAGGCAGAATATGCCCATACAGTACGAGTCGCCTGTCTCGTCATCGGAGATCTCAATCGGAGGAAAACGGAGGAAGGGGAACACGGAAACTAAATACAAAAACACCCGATCACGTGCACACAAATAAACCAATGAAAGGAACGAGTTAATTAACTAAACTAAGGACCGTCAATGAAAGTTAATTAACTCAAGGAACAGGACAGAACAGAACAGAACAACAGAAGAACAGGTGCCCTAGGCGTATAATAGTCATCCTATATTTTTAGATGCCTGTAGCCCATAAAATACTTTTTTAACATTGCAGTGTCTCACTTGCAGAGCTTACATTGTCAGGTGTGACTGTATAAAATATATTTTCCTGATTGCTAAATAATTAGATAGATGGATGGTTGGATAGTTAAATGAATGGAATATCGCAGTACTGATAGATAATAGATGCCATATTGCTTTATAAGCTTATAGAAGGTTGTCAATCAGGTTAAATTAATTTGGTGTTCGATGATTATCAAATACATTCTTAAATACTTTCTAATTTTCTCCCCATTCCACCAATCAACTATTTTTACATGATTCATTAATTCATCAATTTTGGCAATAGATATTTCTGGGAACATTTAATATTAAAATAATGAAAGACCTTCTCTCCATAGACATTGCTTTCACAATTTTTTCTTTAGCTTTTTCAGTTTTATGTAAAGGGTTGCACATTCGCCACGCAGTGCTGGGGACTCAGGTTTGAATACCGATCTGAGTTTTCCATGTTCTTCCCGTGTCCAGGTTGGTTTCATGTGTGTCTTTGTGAGTGAGTGTGCCCAGCGATGGATTGCCCTGCGGGTGTGTCTGGCCAGCACTGGGGCCTATATAAAGTACAAACAATTATCACATATAAAAAGCATATACTATATGGACATCCTACTGTACACCTGTTTGAGTGTACTAGTTATCCACATCTACTGGAATTCTAGAGTACATCCACCCCCACTGCAACCACTAAACTATTTTTTTTTTTTTTTTGAAAAAGCCTTCAAAGTGTATTTGTAAAAATTAATTTTTTTTTGCTAAAAGACTTTGATTGAGGTTATGTTAATATTTGATATGTTGAAATTAATATTAATAATAATAATAATATAATAATAATAATAATAATAATAATAATAATAATAATTATTATTATTATTTATTAAAAATCTAGTAATTTAAATATCAAAAACAAGATTAAATGAAACATCGATTTACACAAAAAAATATTGTAACTATTAATACAAAATTTAATCAAATTCAGTTCTTGTGTGACTTTTTATCTTCCCCAAAGTCAGACCATGCCTTTTTAACACATACAGCAGTATTTGATCTTGAAGGTAAAACTTATGAAAATAGAAATGTGAACGACACTCCTTTAATCAGTCACTGTTTGATCTTCCATGTACAATTTAACATATCATTTGTCTGACAAGGAAAATAAACATTACGAAATGTGGAACGATTGCATATAAAGGTACAATGTTTCTGGGAGTTCACTTCAGTAATTAAGCCAAGTGCAAAGTCACAGTTAACACGATGAAGCTGGTCCTCGCCTTGTGTGCTTTAGTGGCACTGACAGAATGTCTTAAGTAAGTTTGAAATGACTTTTTCTAATTAATAATATATATATTTAGCTTTTTTAAGTAATTAAATCTAAGATGCTATTTAGGATGAGGCTTACAATTGGATGTAAATGTTCCTTTTTTGTGTGATTAAGCTAGGCATGACTACTAGTTTTGTTTTGATCTTGTAAACTGCTGAGTTTACAGAAACTGTAATCTGTGTGGCAGGGTGCCGCTGAACAAGGGTAAGACTGCAAGGCAGAAACTTCAGGAACAAGGCCTGTGGGAGGAATACAGGAAGAAGTTTCCCTTTAATCCCTCTGTCAAGTTCATTCAAAATGGTGTTGAGTCCATGACTAATGATGCTGATGTATGTTTACTAACACGCAAGACAGCAAAGTCTTGTCCTGAAGACTAACAGATCTTTGCCTTTTGGTAAAAAAATGTTTTCAGCAGTTCTTTGTTCTCATTTAGCTCTCCTACTACGGAGTGATTTCAATCGGCACTCCTCCTCAGTCCTTCCAGGTGATTTTTGATTCTGGCTCTTCTAACTTGTGGGTTCCATCCGTCTCCTGCTCAAGCCAGGCTTGCCGTAAGTGTCTGTGTATATGAATAAAAGAATACTCGATTGGCAAATTCCTTATTTTTAGGGTAAAGATGTGCATTGTGCTCATTTTGGGGCAGTTTTATTTAATGTATTATTGAATTGTTATAATTCAAAGCAAAAAATATAATTTTTTTTCCAGAGAACCACAAGCAATTTAATCCACAGCAATCCAGCACATTCCAGAATGCCAACCAGGCTCTCTCTATTGGATATGGAACAGGCAGCATGACTGGATACCTGGGTTATGACTCTGTGACGGTATTACAATAATTCTAAATAAATTCCAAATAATGTATATAACACTTGAAATAGTTACAATCTGGCTGGAATGGCTTTTAATATGACATACCTTCTGTGTACACTATGTATGAGACATGTAAAATATAATAATTTACTAATATAAAAAGAAGATTGTATAATAAGCATTAGCATGTCTGATATTGAAAAGCACGAGGGCCATTTATTATTAACAATAACACGCCACAACAGATTAGAATTTGTTTGCTCATTGAATCATTGATATGATTCTGCTAACACCGAAAGTTCCCTGAATAATCTTGTTATAAATGTTATAATCTTTTGACCTTTATAACCTTATAAATGTTGCTAAATATCATACATTATATTGCATTTGATGGAAGTATGTAGCAAAGTTTTAAGTTTCCTAATGAATATTTATGAGAATAACTATCTTTTTATTTTGTTTGTTAATATTGGACAAAATAGTCCATGATCTTCGTAATATATTTTATTTGCTTATTTTTTTGCATAAAGTCCCAAAAAGCTTTTTTATGTAAATCACATGGTAAGTAAAACTGCACCTTGTTTGTTTAAATTCCTTAGTCAGTGATGTATCAAAAATGAATTATAGATTTTGTTTCTGTGTGGAAGGAACAATTTAATGGAGGAACAATTTGGGTGGCATGGTGGCTTAGTTGTTAGCACGTTCACCTCTCATCAATAGAGTTTCCCGGTTCAAATCCCAATCTGGGTGGAGTTTCCATGTTCTCCCCCTATCCGGGTTTCCTCCACGTTCTCCGGTTTCCTCCCACAGTCCAAAAACATGAATCAAGGTCAATTGAATTCTCCAAATTGCCCCATATATAGAGTGTGTTTGTGTGTGGGTGTGAGTGAGTGTGTGCCCAGCAATAGATTGGCGCCCTGTCCTGGGTGTATCTGCCCAGCGCCAGAAACGTTCTCTCTTGGATGAGCATGGGGACCCCCCCCACCCCCCACGACCCTAGTAGGGGATAAAATGTAAGATAATGAATGGATGGATGGATACAATTTAATTTCTAAATACAAAACTCAGGTGGCACGTTCTCCCTGTTGCCGTGTGGGTTTTTTCCGGGTTCTCCAGTTCCTCCCACAGTCCAAAAGCATGCAATCAAATTAAATTGAATGCTCTAAATTGCCCCATATAGTGTGTGCCCAGCAATAGATTGGTGCCCTGTCCTGGGTATATCTGCCCAGCGCTTATAACGTTCTCCATCAGTAGGGTATGGGGAACACCCCCCGACCCCAACAGAGGATTAAGCAGAAGATAATGAATGAATACAACACTATTTTCAAGTCTATACTAAACAGTAATATAAACAGTAAGAATCATGCATGGCTGTTTTTTTATTTTCCAAATACATACATTTCAAAATCCTTGATTGTAAGGTACTTAAAATGTATTGTGTGTAATACTATGGCTCTCTTATTCATTCATAGGGGAATCTGTTAAATACTGTAAGTACCTAAATAATATTTAATATTATTACTGACAATATTTTTGCTGTAGGTTGGTGGAATTACTGTCCAAAATCAGATCTTTGGACTGAGTGAGTCTGAAGCTCCATTTATGGCTCACATGGTGGCCGATGGTATCCTTGGTCTGGCATATCAGTCCATTGCTGCTGAAGGAGCCACTCCTGTCTTTAATAACATGATGAGCCAGGGGCTGGTCTCTCAGGATGTTTTCTCCGTCTACCTGAGCAGCAAGTATGACTATTTGCTTTATTTAAAAAGTAAATCAATAAAATAAACCCAGAATATATTTAACTAAATCTGGCTCAATGTGTATTCTCCAGTGATCAAGTTGGTAGTGTGGTGATGTTTGGAGAAATCGATGACTCCTACCACACTGGTAGCATTACCTGGGTCCCTCTTTCTTCTGAGACCTACTACCAGGTCACCATGGACAGGTAATTAAAATACTTTTTACTTTTTTAAGTCATTCATTCATTTATTATCTTTTGCTTAATCCTCTATTTGGGTCACGGGTGTTCCTCATGCCCATCCAGGGGAGAACATTTTAGGTGCTGGGCAGATACATCAAGGGCAGGATGCCAGTTTATCGCTGAAAATACACAAAGACACAAACAGACCACATAGGGCCATTTTGGAGCAGCCAATTTACCTTGAATCCATGTTTTTTGACTCTGGGAGAGGGGTTTCACATGCCTATCCAGGGGACATTTTTTCAGGCACTGAGCAGATACACCCAGGAATGGGTGCCAATCTATCACTGGTCACACATTCACACACTCACACACACAAGGGGCAATTTAGAGCAGTCAGTTCATATGTAATCCATGTTTTTGGACTGAGGAGGAAACCGGAGAACCTGGAAAAATCTTCCATAAACTTGAAAATGTTACCCGGATCGAGATTCGAACCTGAATCCCCAGCAAGATGTAGACGTGCTAACCACTAAGCCAAAATGCCACCCTTCGTTTAAATCTTTAAACTATAATAACATTATTATATTAAAATAGTAGTAATTTAGCCTACAATGTTATTACCCAACTCTTCATTCTACTGCATAGCCAGCTTAATTCATGTAAGGTTATTTATTACATACATACATTCATTACCTTCCACTTAATCCTGTACAAGGGACGTGGGGGGAAGGTTCTGGGCACTTGGCAGATAAAGGACAGGACGCCAAACTATTGCTGGGCACACTCACTCACAAACACAAACTATATGGTGCAATTTAGAGCATTAAATTTACCTTGATTCCATGCCTTTTAACTGTGGGAGAAAACCAGAAAACCTGGAGGAAGCCCATGCAGACACACGGAGAACATGGAAACTTAAATTGGGATTCAAAACTGGATCCCCAGCACTGAGAGGCGAACAGTGCTAACCACTAAGCCACTGTGCCACCTGTTACTTATTATAGAAGATGTCAGATATCAGGGATTTCAGATGGAGTCAAATTGTTTTAGTGTTTGATAACAGTCATACTTAATACACAGTGCCTAATGTTTTTCACATAAATCAAATAAAATGTACAATCTTTTTCACTTTAACGCCCATCTTTAATTTAAAATACAGTTCTATAAATATTTTTACAGGAATATAGAAATCTTGATTTATGCTGATTTAATTTGCATTGTTGCAGTGTTACCATCAATGGGCAGGTTGTGGCTTGTTCCGGAGGCTGCCAGGCTATTATTGACACTGGAACTTCCCTTATTGTTGGGACAGCTTCAGATATCAGCAATATTAATGCCTGGCTGGGAGCTTCCACAGACCAATATGGAGATGTAAGTCATGTTTTCTTAATTGTCAAACTAAACATGTTAACTTGTAAACTGGTTTTTCATGCTTACATTGCAGGCTACTGTGAGCTGCAGCAATGTTCAGAGCCTGCCTTCAGTTACTTTCAATCTCAATGGCAATCCCTTCACCATTCCGGCTTCTTCCTTCATTACCGAGGTCACCTTTTACTTTTTTTTTGGGCTCAAATAATTTTTTAGCAAAATGTTAACCATTACAACAGCTTAATCGTACTTAATAATTAATAAGATACTGCTGACAGTATTACTGCACTCTTTACTTAATCACTTTGAAACACTTTTTTTTTAAGCAATTTCGCTTGAATTTAATTTGTGTGTGTTTATGTGTGTGTAAGAGAGAGTCAGAGGGCGAGAGAGTGTGTGTGTGTTAATAAATGGCTAGGATTAGTATATAGGATTAGTACCATAAAAAACATCCCTGTATGAGTATACATAGCCAATAAAGCACAGTTCTGATTTTGATAAATATGTTCAAGTTAAAATAATTTATTTATATTGCACTTTTTACAGTAGTACAGTGTCACAAAGCAACTTCACATTGTTATAAGCTTGTGATTTCCAAAGAGCAAGCCGAAGAGACAGTAGCAATCAAAAACTTGATGTTATGTTTTTATTTTAAGGAAATTTTTTTTGGGAGGACTAAGGCTCAGTGGGGGACTCATCCTCCTTGAGCGGCCGAGCAGCATCAACAGTGTAGAACAGTCATTGATGTCCATTGATGGCATCTTGTAGGATTGTCAGTCCAATAGAAATCCAGGTTCCATCCAGTAATCATCATAGTCTCAGTGCTCCAGGAGAGCAATGGATGAAAATATAAAATAAATGTTGTTATATAAACACAAATATAAGTAAGTAAGTAAGTTAGTAATTTATTTATATAGCAGATAAAACAAAGCAGCTTTACATTTTTATAAGCCTTTAGAAAAAAAAAAAAAAAAAAAAAAAACTTTAAGAAAAAAAACCTTGGGAGGACTAAGGCTCAGTGGGTGACTCATCGAGTGGCCAGGCAGCATCAAAAAGGTAGGACAGCCATGGACAGATTGTGTGATGATCAATATATTTTTTGTTCTTTTGTTCCAGGACTCTTATGGCTGCAGAACTGGATTTGGCGAGGGCAATGACTCACTATGGATCCTAGGAGATGTGTTTATCAGAAATTTTTACACTGTTTTTAACAGGCAGAGCAACAGTGTGGGTCTGGCTCCAGTTGCATAAGAAAAGGGATAATGTGTCTTACATATTGTTCTAACTTAATCATTAACAAAATAGCATTCACAATTCTTGAATTCTTACAAATTATCAAATAGTCATATCATATGTATGATAATGACATCATTAAAAGCAACAATGACTAACCAATGCTGTTTTTATTTTACATGAATCACTTCACTTTGTAATTTGCTTGTTTATCACATTAAATAAAAAGGGAATTATTTTAGGCATCCTTAAAAACATGGTATATTATTAAAAATGGCTTATAAAAACGTTTTGACAACGTTGTTCAAATTACAGCTTATTTAAATATTAAGTTTACACCCTTTATTTAAAAACAAAACAAAAAAAAAAATAACGCAATGGAACAAGAAAGGTATCGTAAATGCATAAAAAACTCTACTAAATAAATAGTAAATAGTAACTGTGCATTAAATTCTGTTACAATCTGGCGATGCAACGGCTTGGACGGACAGATTCCAAGCTAAAATTGATTTTTAAAAATAGTGTTTAATGCAGAAGACACTGGATGAAATCAGCCACACAGCTGCAAAAGCACATGAACATAACATAAACATATTTCAACACTAAACCCAGGAAAGGAAGGGCTTTTTTTAAACAGTAAGATATGCACACGTGATAAGAAACACAGCTGCACCAGTTTAGATTAATGAAAAAAACAGGACCCAATAGGGGGTGCTGATGTCCCATAGTAATTTCTATTCTGGCGCTGCCCTGAGTGGCAGCCTGTTCCAGTAGCTCAAGTGGCAAGGGAATGGAAGGGAATGAGGACTGGAAACAGGAGTTTACAAGCTCAAGAGCAGCTTTATTAACACCCACTGTATTAAAAGTACATTTAAAGTCTGTGCTGGAGATGGATCTGCCGTGCTGTCACATCCTGCAGCTTGTTGTTACGTACCTGCCTATAAAGGCACACGGTCATCAGACGGAGCTGGATCAGGTGTGCTAATCTCCCTGATCAACCCATTGGATTCGCCCCTTCTCCAGATGTGTTGGGGGGATTTCGGAGAGAGGGAGAGAGTCTGAGGTCTTCCTGATTCCATGCCCACGAGCTTGTGACGTTTTCTCTCCAGCATAGGGCCCCATGCATGTCAACTCTTCTTTCCTTCCATGCCAGTGGCCACGCAAAAGTGGCAGGACCCCAGGAGAAAACCGAAAGCCTGGGTCGCGGCATGCACCCGCTGGAGAACATGTCTGCGAAGCTGATGTTGAGAGATGTCCTCTGCCACGCGTGTCCTCATCCACTTCTGAGTTTCGGCAGCAGTGGAAGGAAATGAGGACCAGAGACAGGCGTTCACAACCTCAGGAGCATTTTTATTAACACACACTATATTAAAAGTACATTTAAAGTCTATGTTGGCGATGGATCCGCCGTGCCGTCGTATCCTGCAGCTCAATGTTAGATCACTCTCCCCACAGGCTTGTTCTGTAAAAATAAACAACCAAAAAGCCTACCAGGCAAAACAAGTGAGAAACAAGCAAAAGCAAAAAAGGATCAGAGCCATACAATATAAAGCGTGGATAGGTATGGAGACAGCAAGCATGCCGTATGATGCAAGAAAAACAAAACAATCATGCAATGACCTGGCCATGAGTAATGTGAAGTTCCCCGAAAGTAATGACGAAGCAGACGAAAACATACAACAGAAAAGAACCACATGACAAACAGAAAGCCGGTGAGGCTAACTGACATAATGACTATTATAAAAAAAGTAGTAGTATAAGAATAAAAAACACTGTGGTGTAATGTCTATTGTCACGGTAGTCTACCTCGGGCAGAAGCGGAAGCGCATCGGACGCGCAACCGCTGCGTAAACACGCGCTGAAGGGAGCCAGGCACGCAGGTAGCGGGAACAGAATTTATTAAAGGTGCAGTGCACCACAAAACAAGAGGTACGTCAATGACCACGGTGACATCAAACACAACCAGCCCTGATGACCAGAAACAATGAAACTAAATACAAACGACACCCGACCACGTGCACAACACAAACCAATAACAAGATGACGTTAATTAACTAAATAAATACCCACGGAACGTTAATTAACGAGACTAAACAAGACTAAAACACAAAACAGGTGAGAGGTGCCCTAGGCACCTCTTACATCTATGCCTTACATCAAGCTTTTCTATGTGCCTTTTCTTAGAGGGTTATGGTTTCTGGCTATGCAGCATACTATATCTGTAACAACCAATTTAATCTATTACTCAGAAGGTCTTATAATTTAGTATATTCAATCTAATGTACTGTTAATCATAAATCCTTAATAAATTGATTATCAGCAAGAATTTTGGCATTTTCTGGATTGGATCATTCTAAATCTTCCAACTTTTAAAGGTCACATACGTTCATCATTAGTGTCCTACACTGTTGTTTGCTGCCTGGCCACTCAAGGAGGATGAATCCCCCACTCAGGGGGGCACAGTCACAGGATACATGGTGCAAACTGATAACAACTTGGCTATCCCAAGTTGCTAAAAAAAATGGTATTGCTGTAGAAAAAAAAAATCACAGATGAAATTTAAAAAAACAAACAAAAAAACAAAAATTTAAGTATCATAAGCTTTCTTAGTGATATCACACATGGTGCATACACTATGGTGCATAGTGACGTAACAGAAATCTCTTCAGGTAAGACGTGCACAAAATAAAGAGTGGAAACACGCCACACTTCACAGCATGATTTAGTCTCTTATCACCATTGTCTAAGTGTCTTAATGATGGCAATTAGGCATTTACAGGGAATAAACCATCCTTCATTCACACATAACAGAAATAGGAAAGCCAGCCTGTTTGAATTTGGCGCAGCAAGCGGCAGAAGCAATTTAGACCAAAGAACCCTTATCACTTCCACCTTATGCAAAACATAGATCTGAACCCTACAGATATGCTGAGTGACATGAATATGGTGCTGCTTAGAACCTAGTTCCTGCAGGTGTGCCTCCGTTAGACCTGATTTGCTGCCCTCTGGCTGCGTACTGCACTATTACAGTTTTAAAAAATGAAGCCTGAATATACTTTGTGTTTGGTGTTGCAGATATCGACTATCCATCCTAGGGCTACAACAACGAATCGATAAAATTGATAAAAAATCCATTATGAAAGTGTCGACAACGAATTTCATTATTGATCCATTGGGTTGCACGATTTACGCGTTACTCTCAATGTTGTACCCGTTTAAAAAAACACAGTGCTAAGAAAGAAAAAAAAAGAGCGGGTTGAACAGAACGAGGAGGAGCGGAGGTGGAATTT
Organism: Corydoras sp. C115; assembly: GCA_019802505.1. Lineage (NCBI taxonomy): Eukaryota > Metazoa > Chordata > Actinopteri > Siluriformes > Callichthyidae > Corydoras > Corydoras sp. C115. The sequence continues at coordinate 673,044 of JAFMOC010000081.1, read as the reverse complement.
GCGAAACAAGTCTAGCAAAGTTTAATAAGCTCTGCAAATAAAACATGGCTGACGCAGAAGCTTCGGTTTAAATCATCAAGTGTGGGAGCACTTCACATTTCACAAAGAACTAAAGAACGTGTAACATGCAAGCCTTGCGAAAACGATTTGACCCGCGCGGAGCACGTTTCATGTCTGAAACGGAGACATGTTGGAGTCACAGATGAGGATGAAGCTTAACGGCAGAGTAAATCACTACAACATCCCGAGTTTCTTTAGTTTTGAAGTGAATCAACGTAACGCACTCACACTATGAGAACCAGATCACGCTTCATACTGTTTTTGGTTGTTAACTGGATAATGACAGTGATAGAGAACGTGTGTTACTTTTTATTTTCGTTTAGTTATCTTAAGCAGTGTTTAAATGTGCTTTGTAAATACATACAACTTGTACACAATGGTGCTAATTAATGATCAAACTTTAATTTTCTGACAAAGTATGAGTGAAGACACTGCCCTCTATGGGAGTGAGGTAGGATGAATTGCATTTAGACGGGGATTAGGTAACATATTAGAGCTACTCAAATTTGTGTAATTTAGTATTATTTTTTTACACACACTGCTACATATTATGTTGTGTGTGTGAGATTTGTGTTTACATGCTCTTTGGGCTATGTGGATGCCTTAAACTCATACTGTAAATAAAACCATACATTTATTGACCTATTTAATAAAAAGATACACCCAGGACAGGGCGCCAATTTTTCACTAGGCACAAACACTCACTCACACAGACACACACAGACACACACTATATGGGGCAATTTAAAGCATTTAATTTACCCTAAATCCATGTTATTGGACTGTGGAAGGAAACCAGAGAACGCGGAAGAAACCCATGTGGACACTCACTCACACAGACACACACACACACAAACACACTCTATATGGGACAATTTGGAGAATTCAATTGACTTGATCCATGTTTTTGGACTGTGGGAGGAAACTGGAGAACCTGGAGGAAATCCACACTGACACGGGGAGAACATGGAAACTCCAACCAGATTGGGATTCGAACCGGGAATCCCTAGCGCTGAGAGGAGAACATGCTAACCACTAAGCCACCGTGCTGCCCTAGTTTTATATAATTTTACAAAAAACAGTAAATCTCATTGTCATTTGGTTGGTGAAGTTAAACCAGTAATACATTCTCTATGCTAATAATCAATTTATTAAGGGTATATGATTAGCAGTACATTACACCGAATATACTTAATTATAAAACCTTTTGAGTATTAGATTAAATTGGTTGTTACAGATATAGTATGCTGTATAGCCAGAAATCGTAACCCTCTAAGAAATGGGACATAGAAAAGCTTGATGTAAGGCATAGACATTACACTAATAATGTGTTTTTTATTCCATTCATGTACAAAAATGTACTGTTATTTGTCCGACCTTGGCAAAATTGTTTAATGACTGTTTTTTACAGAAGCACTGTCTAGAGATATCATACTTCTGCACATTGTAATTATCCATTATCTTCTGCTTAATTCTCTGGTAGGGTCGCCCGGACTGTAGGAAGAAACTGGAGAACTCGGAGGAAACCCACGCAGAGATGGGGAGAGAACATGGAAATCCCCAGCACTGAGAGACAAACGTGTTAACCACTAACCCACCATTGAAATTGACAGTAGAAATTTATTTATTAAATTCAGAGAATGCTTTTACACATGCAAAGGTACATTTAAAGATGTTCTATTTTATATAAGTATAATTCAACAGACAGAGAAAGGCAAAAAAAAAAAACATATTAAACTATATTTTTGACAATGTGTTAGCTTACAGACACTATAACATCAACAAAACATGTTAGTAAGCAAAGGTTTCCAAACTTCTTTATATAGCATTCTCAGTGACAAAAGGCACTGTATTCTAAATTATTTACTTAGAGATGTTTCTTATGTTGTATGTAGGGTGGCATGTTGGCTGAGTGATTAGCACATTCGCCTTTCAGTGCTGGAGATTCCAGGTTATAATTTCAATATGTGGGGAATTACCATGTACTCCATATCTGTGTGGGTTTCCTCCGAGTTCTCAGGTTTCCTCCCACAGTCCAAAAACATGGATCAAGGTAAATTGAATGCTCCAAATTACCCCATATAGAGTGTGTTTGTGTGTGTGTCTGTGTGAGTGAGTGTGTGCCCAACGATTGATTGGCGCCCTGTCCTGGGTGTATTTGCCCAGCACTTGAAATATTCTCTCTTGGACGGGCATGGGGAACGCGGAGGATTATGTGGAAGAAAATGAATGAACAAATGTTTCTTTTGTACTGAATGATTTAGCAACATGTATTTTTTTTTTAGATCCGTCGTTATAAATAATGATTGATTGTGAAAAGTAGATCCGGGTTATTAATCCTACAAAAAACTGACCTATTAAGGTATAAAAGGCAGAATTGCATGGTCATTCAAACTCTATGCTAACTTTAAAAAAAGTGTTTACAGTAATGTGTAACTGACCTTTAAAGTAAATTTGATTTTGGTCTCATGCCATGTGTCTAATACTTCTCAAACCTTAATAAAACATGTGCATCTACTTTACTTTGAAGTGTAAAGTTTGAAGTGTGACCACAGCCTTGCAAAAATGCAATAGTATTTAACCTGGGCGTTCAAGATTAGAATACATATTCTGAAAATTATATTGACACTTAGCAAAAAGTCAATACTTCTTGATGTCCAAGATTTATGTTTTGAACATCTGATAATGAAAATCAACATTACGAAATTTAGTACAGTTGTATTTAAAGCCTGATGTCCCTGGGACTTCATTTACTCATTAAATCAAACTAAAGGTAAAAGAACAACAATGAAGCTGATACTGGTCTTCTGTGCTTTAGTGGCTTTTGCAGAATGTCTCAGGTAAGAAGCTTCCTTTTAATTTTTGATTGGTTTGTATAACAAACCTAACAGTGGTTCATACTTTATGGTTTTATTTTTGTAAAAAAACAAAAAATGAAAGTAGTGTCAGTACTAATGAATACAGCAATTTAAACTGCATAATAGTTAACGATGGCTCTTAATTTTGTCTTTGCTGTTTCCCTGTATCTAATAATAAAATCATTTTATTAATTTTGTAAACCTTAGAAATAAACATTTATAATAATAGTGTAACCTGTTTGACAGGGTGCCCCTGAACAAGGGTAAGACTACTCGACAGAAACTGCAAGAAGAAGGTCTTTGGGAGTTATACAGGGCACAATATCCCTATAACCCTACAGTCAAATTCATTCAGAATGGAGTTGAGTCCATGACAAATGACGCTGATGTATGTTATCTTAATCATAAGAAAGCATCAAATCAATACTTGCTTACAAGATAATAAATAAATAAATAAATAAATAAATAAACTTACTATGCTTATCTTTCAGCTTTCATATTATGGATCTATTTCTATTGGAACTCCTCCTCAGTCATTTCAAGTGATTTTTGATTCTGGCTCTTCCAACCTGTGGGTACCTTCTGTGGCGTGCACAAATGAGTCTTGCCGTAAGTATCCTTATTTGGCCAGTGGTGTGTGTAGCTCACACCAGATTGTGTATAATAAATATAGGAATTTTATATATCATATAAGAAAATATTTAATTATGGCATATCTGTTCATTTCCATGGCTGGACATTTTTGTTTACAGAAAACCACAGTAAATTCAACCCAGAGCAGTCTAGTACTTTCCAGAGCACAAATGAAAGCCTCTACATTGCATATGGCACTGGAAGCATGAGTGGATACCTGGGTTATGACACCGTGACGGTAACAATTTTTCAACATTATTGATTATCCTCCGCTTAATCCTCTACTAGTGTTTCAGAGGGGTTCCCCATGCCCATCCAGGGGAAAACCTTTCGGGTGCTGGGCAGATACACCCAGGACAAGGCACCAATCTATCATGTGGTACACACTCACACAGACAAACATACAAACAGCCACTATATGGGGCAATTTAGAGCATTTAATTTACCTTAAATCCATGTTTTTAGACTATGGGAGGAAACAAACCAGTTTTTATATTAATGTATAATGTAAAATGTGTGCGTGTGTGTGTAAATATTTTTTTAAATTAGATTAAAGTAATGTTTTAAAATTCCTTTTTGTTGTAGGTTGGTGAAATTGCAGTGCAAAATCAGATTTTTGGATTGAGTGAGACTGAGGCTCCCTTCATGGAATACATGACAGCAGATGGCATCTTGGGTCTAGCTTATCAATCAATTTCTTCTGACAGTGCCACCCCTGTATTCGACAATATGATGAGCCAGGGACTGGTTTCTCAGGACCTTTTCTCAGTATTCCTTAGCAGCAAGTAGGACTTCTCTGCCTTTTGCCAATTTTGCAAATCTGGATACAACATTTTAACCATTTAGGGAAAAAAACACTTTCAGATTTACATTTTATTTAACAGATATAGTTACCATTTTTAAATGCTTAAATCGACGTAATGTGACAATACTTATATAATTTTCAGTGGTCAAGAGGGTAGTGTTGTGATGTTTGGAGAAATTGACAGCTCATACTACACTGGCAGCATCACCTGGATTCCTCTTTCCTCTGAAACCTACTATCAAATATCCATGGACAGGTACATATAAAATTATCTCCACTCATATAACACTAACAATATGAAAGTCAACTGTGATTTCCACTTTGTGTACAGACAGGCCTTTATTTTTAAATTAATATTTTAAATCACATAATTATTTTTATTATGATAAAAAAAAATCTGATTTAGTTATGGACATTTTGTGTATATTATGTGCAAATATTTTATAGATTTCATTCATCCATTCATTCTGCTTAATCCTGTACTAGGGTAACAGGGGTGGGGGTGGAGGGGGTGATTGGTTCTCGGTGCATTACAATTACATTTACATTTAATCATTTAGCAGACACTTTTATCCAAAGTGACTTACAAATGAGAACACCACAACTCAGTAGTTACATCAGGTGTTTGTGAAAGAAATATGTTTTCAGTTGTTTCTTAAAGATCCAAGTGATATCTCCGCCTTACAGACAGAGTTGGGAAGATGGTTCCACCATTTAGCAGTGGTGAAGGATACAGAGTGAGAATTAGCACCTCAGTGAGATGGAATTACCAGGCGACATTCATCACTAGAACGTAGTGAACAAGTTGGAGTGTATTTGTAAGATATAGATGGCCATCCAGCAGAGAATGTTTTGGGCGCTGGGCAGACACAGTACACCCAGCACAGGGCGCTATCTCTTGGCACACTAATTCACACAGACACCTACACACAAACACCCTCTATATTTGGAGAATTCAATTTACCTTGAATCCATGTTTTTGGACTGTTGGAGTCCATAGGAAACCATGGACACGGGGAGAACCTGGAAACTCCACCCAGTTTGGGATTTGGGATAAACCTGGAATGTGGGTTCCATTCTCAGTGAAGACTGGGTCCTTTCTGTGTGGAGGTTGCATGTGTGTGTAAGTTTGTGTGTGTGTGTGTGTGTGTGTGTGTGTGTGTGTGTGTGTGTGCAAATCTGGTCAAAAATTGAGTGTGTGCAAATCTTCTCAAATGAATTGAATGTTAAAGTGCACACAGCATTTAGTTCTTTGGGTGTTATATGTCAGTTCTAAGACTTTTTTTCGGGGAAAACTACATTATGATTGTTTTCAGGACATGCATCTGATTACAAGTGACAAAATAAAAATAGTAAAAGGATTTCTTTTGAATAATGAACAAAGTTTATTTTTTTCTTATTTTAATTCCAATTCACTGTTGTAGTGTGACCATTAATGGAAAAGTTGTCGCCTGTTCGGGAGGTTGTCAGGCAATTATTGATACTGGAACTTCTGCCATTGTGGGGCCTGGATCAGATATCAACAACATTAACTTGTGGCTGGGTGCCACCACAGACCAATATGGAGATGTAAGTTTATTTTGATCCATAAATTGAAATAATTGAGTTTTAAAAATGTATATTTTATTTAAATCTGGAATAAATAACATTTTGAGATCCACCTACTTTTCAGTCTACTGTTAACTGCAGCAGTATCGATAATGTGCCTTCTGTGACATTTACCTTGAATGGTGATCCATTCACTATCCCTGCTTCATCCTTCATCAGTCAGGTCAGCGCGTTCTTCACATTTTCAAACTGATCAAAAAGTATGACACCATCACCTGAATAACTTCTTACTTATTTTTAACATCTAAACATAAGCTATGTAAGTGTGAAATTTTATGCAAATTATTATAGATGATTTTTGTTAAGGTTTCGACTGCATTTATTTTATAATTTCTACAGAGTTGATCCACAATATTTTAAATTCAGTAATAGATTCAGCAACAGCAACTTTACGGTCTTAGTTTGTTTTTCATAGAGGATGAAATATTATTAATATGAACTTCATTAAGTTTATTTAAAATTCATACACTTATAGTCAGACATGTGCAATTCCTGGAAACTTAATTGTGTAACAACAACAACAACAACAACAATAATAATAATAATGATAATAATAATAATGATCATCATCATCATCATAATGTTGTTGTTGTTGTTAATTGTTAATAATAACAATTTAAAATAATGACGATGATGATTATTATTGGAATAATATAAAAGTGTTAATAGTTCTGAGTAGTGATTATGTTAATTATAATAATATATAATTATATATGTAAATGTTTTTTTGTTTCAGGACTATAATGGCTGCATCACAGGATTTAGTGGGGGTGATGACTCACTTTGGATCCTTGGTGATGTTTTCATCCGGAACTTCTACACCATATTTAACAGGCAAAGTAACAGCGTGGGTTTGGCTGAGCTCGCTTAAAATGCTGACTGTTACTCTACTGTTTCTTGCATTTTTTTCCTTTATTTCAAATCATATTTTGATAAGTAACATTTGTCAAAACATTTGAAATCTCAATAAACAAATACGCAATCTTAAATCTTTGTGTGGTTGTCATACTGAAAATCTGAAATGGCAGTAAACCATGTCTATAATCACAATCGTGATCATTCCTGTTTTAATGGCTTTGTTATATAATGGTTGTTTCTAATATAGGGGTGGTTTATCATTTATATGCAAAATTCATTCATTCATTATTTTCAGCTTAATCCTCTACTAGGGCTGTGTGTGTGTGTGTGTGTGTGTGGGGGGGGGGGGGGTCACACAGACCCACAAACAAACAAGCACTAAATTGGGCAATTTAGAGCATTTAGTTTACCTTGAATCCATGTGACTTTTCGGACGTTTGTGGAAGGGAACTGTAGAACCCGGAGGAAACCCGGGAAATCCTTAATGCTGAACATGCTATTAAGTCACTGTGCGGCCCTATATATAACATGTACAAATCATATAGCGGTGTCCAGACCTTTGAAAAAAAAGATATTCCTATTAAATTTCTGTATCCTTCTGAAATACACATTTGTAACTTCCAAATCGACCACAAGATGGTGCTGATGCGCATATTCAAACGTTTGTATTTCCTTAACTACAGGGCACAGTGTTTTTACATGAGAAAACATAAGCTGACAGTAGGCACAGTGAAACAAAAATAGTTTTTCTAGGATCATGGTGCAACATGGAACACACAGAGCAATACAGATGACATATAGTGCAGACACACCCAGACACCCAGATACACCCAAACACACAATATATGGTACAATTTAGAGCATTCAATTCTGTGGAAGAAAACCTGTGAGAAGAAAACCGGAGAACCCACGTGGAGCGGGGAAAACATAGAAACTCCACCCAGATTTGGATTCGAACCTGGATCCACAGAGATGAGAGGCAAATGTGCTAATCAATAAGCCACCATGCTGCGATTATAAAATTTGGTGTTAGTTAATTATAAAGTTCCTTGTTTTTAAATTTATATGACATTCTTGATTCTCAAACAAAAAATATAATGTGAGTATTTTTTTATTTGATGCGAGACTACAGACTTGCAAAATCAAATCAGTATTTAATGTTTGAGTTTTAGATAGTTAAACAGAACATGACCCAACAAGAACATTTTAATGACACCTAGGAAAGTCAATAATGTTTAATTTTCCATGGTTAATCCGGTTTGCTATCTAATGATAAGACAAATCAACATTATGAAATATACTACAGTTCTATATAAAGCAAGAACTCTCTGAAAGTCTATGCAGTTAGAAAGTCATAGTGAAGACAATGAAGCTTATCCTGACCTTGTGTGCTTTGGTGGCTCTTTCAGAGTGTCTTAGGTATGTTTAACACTTTTTTAAAGTATTACATTGTGTAAGTTTTAATCAGTAAAAAGAACAGTGTGTAATGAATTATGGAAAAAAACTGTGCTGTAGGGTTCCTCTAATCAAGGGAAAGACTGCAAGACAGAATCTTCAGGAGGCAGGACTGTGGAATGAATACCGAGGAAAGTTTCCTTACAACCCAGTGGTCAAATTTATTCAGAATGGGGTTGAGTCCATGACTAATGACGCTGACGTATGTTAAATCATGTTGAATATCTAGAACAGTAGAATCAATGCAAATGAATAATTATTTTAATATGTGTTCTGTGGACAAAAACTTTTGTAATTTATTTTAGCTCTCCTACTATGGAGTGATTTCAATTGGCACACCTCCTCAGTCATTCAAAGTAATTTTTGATTCTGGCTCTTCCAATCTGTGGGTTCCTTCAGTCTCCTGCTCAAGCCAGGCTTGCCGTGAGTATCTTTAGATGTCAGAAATAAACATATAATGGAAAATTGTAGTTTTTTTGCAAGCTTTAAAAAAATAATATAGAATAAGATTGTAGTTTAGAGTTTTATTATTTATCCAAATCTACATGGAATTTCCATGTTCTTCCGTGTCCGTGTGGGTTTCCTCCACTTCTCCAGTTTCCTCCCATAGGCCAGAAATGGATCAAGGTAAATTGAATGCTCTAAATTGCCCCATATAGTGTGTGTTTGTGTGAGTGTCTGTGAGAGTGTGTGCCCAGTGATAGATTGGCGCCCTGTCCTGGGTATATCTGCCCAGCGCCCAAATCATTCTCCCCTGCATGGGCATGGGAAACCCAAGTAGTAGAAGCGACCCTAGTTGGATTAAGCTGATGATAATGAATGAATAATAATAGTATCATCATTTAAATTAACATAGGCAGCACAGTGGTGTAAAGGATAGTATGCCTTGCTCTCTAGAGGCATCTGGTTCTCTAGATTCTTCTGTTTCCTTTCACAGTCCAAAAACATGGATTCAAGGTGAATTAACCAGTTGCTCTAAATTGCCCCGATCAAAACTGCACCTATATATGCCTCTGTGTGTCTGTGTGAGCGAGTGTGCTCCCAGTAATGGATCTGATCAGCACACAAAACATTGATTAGTGGATTAGTGAAATTAGTAAAGGATTAAGCAGAAGACAATGAAAAGACAGAAGACATTTACAAGACTAACAAATCTTTTTTTTTAACTCTAGAGAATCACAAGAAATTCAACCCACAACAGTCCAGCACTTTCCAAAACGCTAACCAGGCTTTCTCCATTCAGTACGGCACTGGCAGCTTGACTGGATACCTCGGTTACGACACAGTGGCGGTAAAACAAATCAGTCAGATTTACAAAGGCATATTGTCATAAATAAGTACAACCTTAAATATTATTTAATTTCTCTACTGATAGTTCACACACTGTTAGATAAGTGTTTGTTTTTCACTTAAATATATGTTAAAGGGAAACTTTGTATTTCTTTTCAAGCCTGACCAAAGTTTTATACTGATGTTTAAAAATGAAAAATGAAACAAAACATAGCAATCACATAAGGGCTATGAAATATTATTCTGAACAATAATCCTTCTTAGTAAACTCTAGTAATCTTTGCAGATATCATGTACAGTTTTAACTCAATGACTCTATGTATGAATATGAATATGAAATGTATCAAATTCATAAGAACCCCCAGCGACCATAGTAAAGGACTGAGCAGAAGAAAAATAATAAATAATAATAGCAACAAATGTATTAGCAATTTAATAATAAACAGTGGTTAGCATGTTCGCCTCTCAGTGCTGGTGATTCAGGTTTGAATTCCAATCTGGGTGAAGTTTTAAAATTTTCTGGTTTCCTCTCACATTCCTCTCAACATGGATTCAATATTGTTTTAAAAAAGAAAAAAAAATTATTAGTATAGTTAATTAGCATATTATTAGCATTAGTAAACTCCATGTTAACATTATTAGTACAGTTAACTAGCATATTATTAGCATTAGTAAACTCCATGTTATTTTTTTATGTTAAAATGTTATTATGAGAATCTAACAATAGAAAAATCTTGTCTACAAATATAGACATGTGCATGTTTAACTCAATGACTAGAAATATAATAGCTGTGTTTGGGGGAATTAGAACTAGACACTTATACATTACAAGTACATGGCTTTACAGTACAGTTCTCTCCTGTAAACCGTGTCTATGTCACTCCAGTCCTGTAGATTGATGGAATATCTCTTCCCATATTAAATAATATAGCTGATTTTCTTGTGTTGCTTTCGAAAAAATCTGAATAAATATGACCCTCGTAAAAATGTTCCAAAGTTTAACTTTTTTTTAACAAAGTTTAAAATTAAGATAAACATTACTTATGTGAATATGAAAGTTGTAAATAATTAATAATTCACATTTGTATTATTAATTAGCAACTACATACATATTATAAATGCAGCTCTTTGCTTCAGGTTGGTGGAATTTCTGTACAAAATCAAATGTTTGGACTGAGCCAGACTGAAGATCCGTTCATGGCTTTCATGACAGCAGATGGGATACTGGGTCTTGCATATCAATCCATTGCAGCAGAGGGAGCCACACCAGTCTTCAACAACATGATGAGCCAAGGACTGGTCTCTCAGGACCTTTTCTCAGTCTTTTTGAGTAGCAAGTATGCCTTCCTTCTTTTCAAATGTTTGAAACATGAGAAATATAGAGATATTTTTTTGTATATAATGTATAACCTTGATAGTTTTCCATGGATTATTGCACAGTTTTATATGTTTTTGTAGTTTATATGTGACAAATAAAAAATCTAAATCTGAATCTAAATCTGAAACAGCAGATTAAAACTGGTTTATAGCTTTAAACCATTCTACTATTTTACCCAAAAAGGTCAATTCATCAAAACCCAAACTTTTTACTTTCCAGTGATCAAGAAGGCAGTGTGGTGATGTTTGGTGAAATTGACAGTTCCTACTACACTGGCAGCATCACATGGATTCCTCTTTCCTCTGAGACTTACTACCAGGTCTCTATGGACAGGTAGAGTATGCTGTAAAATAGCTAACTGTAATAACTACATTATAATCTCGATACCTGTTTTAATACTGGCTCAATTAACTGCAAATTCATAAAGCTATTATTCTATATGGCTATATAAATTTATCTTTGACGCTACTTCCAGATAACATTCATCCATTCATTCCTCAACTAGGGTTGCGGGGGGTTCCCCATGCCCATCCAGGGGAGAACGTTTCGGGCGCTGGGCAGGTACACCCAGGACAGGGTGCCAATCCATCGCTGGGCACAGACTCACTCACCCAGACACACACAAACACATTCTATATGGGGCAATTTTTGAGAATTCAATTGACCTTGACTGTGTTTTTGGACTGTGGGAGGAAACCAGAGAACCCGGAGGAAACCCACGCGGACATGGGGAGAACATGGAAACTCCACCCAGATTGGGATTTGAACTGGGAATCCCTAGTGCTGAGAGGCAAATGTGCTAACCACTATGCCACCGTGCCGACCCCAGATAACATAGAAATCTAAAATAACTTTGATCACTCTGCATTCTCCCTCAAGCACATTAATAATAAATAACCTAAAAATTCTATTTTTTTAATGTAGTGTTACCATTAATGGGCAGGTAGTTGCCTGTTCTGGAGGTTGCCAGGCTGTTATTGACACTGGAACATCTTCTATTGTTGGACCAGCTTCAGGCATCAGCAATATTAACAAGTGGCTAGGTGCTTCCACAGACCAGTATGGAGAGGTAAGTCAATGTTTTTATTAAGGTCCTGAAAAGATGAAAAAAAAATGTCAAATTTAATCTGCAACCACAGAAATAAAAAAATAATCACACTTTATTTTAGTCATCTGTGAGCTGCAGCAGTGTTGACAACTTGCCCTCAATTATCTTCACCCTCAATGGCAATTCTTTTACCATTCCTGCTTCATCCTACATAAGTCAGGTCAGTCTGTGTACCTTGTAATTCTAGCATTAATTTTTGCTATATTTTGCAAATGCAAATTGTTTGAAGCTTGCATGGTTTTGTGTGTGTGTGTGTGTGTGTGTGTGTGTGTGTGTTTCAGGACTCTAATGACTGCAGAACTGGATTTGTTGAGAGCAATGACTCACTATGGATTTTGGGAGATGTATTTATCCGAAACTTTTATACCATCTTTAACAGGCAGAATAACAATGTGGGCCTGGCTAAGCTTGCTTAAGATGAGACAAAAAAAAAGTTAAATGAATGGCACAGAAGTCCAAATTTGTTTTTAAAGTAGCATTTCCTTGGATTTTTTTTCTTATGCTGAACAACACACACTGTAATCATAAAATGGAATTAGGTGTGATGTGTTATAAATTGTCATGTGGTAAATGTATCAGTAAATAAACTAAAATCAATACCAAAAAATTCTGAATGTTTTCCATGATCGACTATATTGGTATTATTTTGCATCAGACATTTTACACAGCTACTGTAAGCCAATTCATTATAAAGTAAATTATTAAATTATTATAATTATTTTGAGATAATAAGTCATTAGTATCAGTGGGGTAAGTGGTGGGTGTGGAACTGGACTCTGTAATTAAGGTGGCAGAGAGGAGGACACTAAACAAACTGCTCTCCATCATGGATGATGATGGTCACCCACGGCAAACCATTATTATCAGAGAGGTATGGATATGATCACCTTCTAAAGGTGCTTATTTATATACAAGGTATAACAAGCTAGGTTATGCTATATAGAGCCTAGTCAGGCTCTGCTTAGCCAAGGCCTGCCTTGCTTTGCTCGGCCCAGCGGGCTCTTAGTTCCGGTGTTCTCATAACATGTGAGTTTGTACCTAAAGGGGGCGTTCATTTGCTATTGGTGTAACTTTTTATCATAAATCTGTTAAGTAATCTTATCTTCTTGTTCTTAATTAATCAGTAGTCCTACAGTTTCAATACTGTTGAATTGGGGAAAGTTAGCGAATTAATATTAATTAGCCATGGCAAATAAAATAGTTTTAGCTCATTTAAATATAACTATTTGATTTTAAAATGTTAAATAGCACTATTTTCCAATTTACAGACTTCCTGTGGTTTTCTACAGGTTTCCTGTGCAGATTTGAGTGAATAAACCAGACTGTTTGACTAGGACGGAACTAATATATGACAGAAAATGGGCCACGGGACTAATACGACTATTTATAGAAAAAATAGAGATCTATTTTTGAATTGTTGGTGGCAGCACCAACCCAGACCATATGTAAAGATGGAACTTTGGCTCTGTTGAAGCATCTGGCAGAGCAAAGTCACAAGGCTTCCAAAACAAAACTTCAATAATGTAAACAAGCGGTACCTAAAAGAAGAACCACTCAAAAACACTGAAATTAATCTGTTAGGAATATTGAATGATTAAAATGAATCAAAGGGAATTGTGAAGGAGAATTATGATTTTTGTGCATGAGTGATTCATCTTAACCATTTCTGTTTGCATATACCTATCAATAACCTTCTACAGTTATTATGTCTTATTATGATATCTTATTATGCTGATTATATCAAGTCAAGAATGTATACGTTGACATTTAGAAGGGTCAGTTCAGATTTACATCTTCCACTGAAACTTTTGTTTTCTATTTATCTATTTATTGTCTTCTATTTATTTATCTGAACCCCCAGTCAGTAACTTTGAATTATATAAGGACTCACCTACTTATATAGACTCGATCGGGGTGCTGAGGGGGTGGACCAAGTGGCAGCAGGGTTTGAAAATATTCCACTGATATTCCAGTGACTCCCAACAAAAACGTAAATTTTGAACTTTTCAATGTACTTTGTCTTATGTATGTACTTTGAACAGTTGCATGTGACATCAATTGTGGCCATACAAAACAGAAAAGCCTTAGACATGATCCTGGCATAAAAAGGATGCATCATTTGCATAATGATTGGTGAAGTGTGCTGTGCCTATATGCCTAATAACACAGTATAGCATTAAAAGTACACATAGGGCATCAGAAATTTGTAGGCCATGATCAGAGACCTGGGGAAACGGAAGGTCACCTAGTGATGGACAGAGGCGACAACAGTGCAGGTGTGCGGCACCTGAGTGGTGGACGCCCATTGCGGTGACAGAAGCGGGATCTCCCACAGCCCCAGGACCCTGGTAACGAGTAGAGTATGAAACCGTATATTATTAGAGTTTCAAAAATCTGAGTGTTTTATTTTTGTAAATTCATGTACTGATTATAGGGCTCAAGTTCAAGTTCAAGTTCACATGCATATGGGGCAAATTCACAATGGGGCAAATTTGATGGGCGCACCCAAAGGGGGAAGTGAAGGGCCCCGAGCGTTATCGAGCTCCCCCAGATACAGGAAGGAATGTACCGTTCACACCCCCCTGAATAGAACACCTTCGACAAGTTGTTTTAGAATAAGCAGGACGAGGGATAGTTTTTACAATAAATAGAGCCAGCAACTGAACTTCAGGGCTCTGCCTTGGTGAGACTGGTGTGGTGCTGAGATCAGAGTCGGATCGCGATCTTGGGCTTGCCTTGGAAGAACACACTGCTTTAACTTGGTTTGTCATAAATAAACCGCTTGATTTGAATAACTCTGAAATCAACTGTGCTATGGTTTTTGATGCCTTCAGAAATGGTTCATCAAGGAAATTGAGTTTTCCTAACAGCTGGAAGAACAAATAAGATTGACACTGTTAACACTTTATCTACATACATACATACTCATGTTTACTTCAATATTACACATTATATTCTATTCATCCATTATTCATTCTAAATTGCCATATTGCTTCACTGCCCTCTGACTGAGATAGCCTTAATTACATTCATTACAATTATTCCTTTCCTTATTTGCAACATTTTTATATTTTAGTATTATATGTAAACCAATAAATCTGTTTTTCTGCTACTGGATGCTAATTCTATCTTGTACCCGTCTTACCACAAACAAATTCTTTGTTTTTGCCTCAAAAGCAAATATTTGGGTCAATCAATTTGTCAGCGAAATCAAAATATCTTGGCTGTGTGCCATTGCCTATGACAAGGCAGTCAAACTACTTAGTCATGTTGTCAGTGCAACAGTGAAGACTGTAAGCATATTCTGATGGAAACTAAGCTTTTGTTTACAAGAACGCTGCACATTCTGTGGCACATCACTTGAAATTGAACAAATACAAACTTACAGAACACAAAAGTTACACATGACTGTATGTGGGAGATGGACAGCTAGAAATTGGACTGGAATCAAATTTAGAAAATATTCTTTACTGTATTATTTTCTAACAGCACTGCAATCTGTTGACAAAAAATCAAATTGAAGTTCAGGAACAACACAACTGTTTGCCTGCACTATATGGAACAAAGGAAAAACTACAAAATTAGAAACTTACTCTGAATACTCAAAACAACTTAAGGAATTACTGTAGTGCTTTCTTTTCTAATCATCCAGATGCTCCTCTCTGTTGGGTCGGAAAGAATCTTCTAGGGTGTCTAATCCAGCCTTTGCAGGCATCTGCTGTGATATCCTCACAAGCTGCATCCATAGCAGTCAGTAGGTCATATGGACGTGTGGCTGGTGATCGTATACCTACCATCTCCAGGCTGAGAAGAACTCCTCAATAGTGTCCAGGAATGGGGAATAGGGTGGGAGGAACTCCATCAGCATTCTATGATGAGTGGCAAACCATTGCCTGATGGTGTTAGCATGGTGAAAACTCACATTATCCCAATCAATTTAGGACAAATTACCAAAATTTAACATAAAAGTTTTCAAAAAGTGTAAAATAAATGTACAAATTATGCCTGAGAGATTATGACATGTTCAGCACTTTTGCATATAATGACCTAGGCGATGACATAAGACCTAAATGATTTTGGAGCGTAAGACAATTCAACAGACAATCAGTACAACACATTCTGATAAACATGACATAAGTAACAGATAATGTAAAAAAACAACAGACAATTGTCTATGACCATTTGCAAAATGTACAAAAGCATTTGCAAAATGTGAAACACGATGAGAAATGCAATTATGATGTGCACAAGTGACAAGGAGATGTGGCGATTGAATGAACAATTTTGAGAATTTCAATTCTGATCTGAGAAATGAACCAAATCGACTGAGAAAAACTGTAAGGTGATGTTTTGCCAACTAAAGGAATACCACACACTGTTGAGCCAAAATAATTCACAACTGTAGGACAATAACAGCAACAATATATATATATATATATATATATATATATATATATATATATATATATATATATATATATATATATATATATATATATATATAAAAGACGACTGAATGGCAGGATCAGTAGGAAAGTTTATAAAAAGGCTGTTAGCCTACATTTCATTTTTAGTTAGCACTGTATGCACATAAATTGTGCTCTTCAAATGCCCACTACTGTGAACAAACACGAAACAATATGCTGAAACTAGAAATTCCAAACAGATTCAGTAATGACTTAATACGATTCATTTAATGGCACATGTTGGACTTCAAAATAATGACTTAGTTTCACAAAATAATGACATAGTATTTCAAAATAATGAGCCAGCAATCAACTTAATCAGAATCCGAATTTGATCATCCAATGTTACACACACAAGGAATTTGGTCACAAATAGATCGCAACTTTCTATTTACCATTACAAATGACAATTTACAGTACTGTGTGCATATACATATTTAAATTCATTCATTCATTCATCATCTTCCGCTTTATCCTCTATTAGGGTCGCGGTGGGGTTCCCCATGCCCATCCAGGGGAGAACGTTTCGGGCACTGGGCAGACACACCCAGGACAGGGCGCCAACCTATCGCTGGGCACACACTCACTCACACACACACACACACACACACACACACACACACACACACACACACACACACACACACACACACACTCTACATGGGGCAATTTGGAGAACTTAATTGACTTGTTCCATGTTTTTAGACTGTGAGAGGAAACCGGAGAACCCAGAGGAAACCCACGCAGACACGGAGAGAACATGGAAACTCCACCCAGATGGGGACTTGAACCGGGAATCCCTAGCGCTGAGAGGCGAACGTGCTAACCACTAAGCTACCGTGCCACCCCATATTTAAATTAGTTGCACAAATTTTATAGCAAAATTTTCACAAAATAATTTTTTTCTGGGTCTGTAGAGATCAAGGGTCAATTTTTCCAAAGCCAAAAAATATATAATTCATTTAATTGATTTTTGCGGTAACATCTTAGAAGTACCTCAAAACCATTAGTCCAGAATCCTTCATTTTGAGGCAACACAATATCTCATTCAATGAGATTCAATAGAGTGTATTTTGGAAATATAGAGTGAAGGTAAGAGGGTGCAGATCCAGAGATTGTCTTGTAGATCAGAGTCAGTGCCTTGTACTGAATGCAGCAGCTACAGGGAGCCAATGGAGAGAGATGAGTAATGGAGTGACATGAATTTGTCTGGGCTGGTTAAACACAAGTTTACATTTAGCTGCTAGAATTAGCAAAATTAACGCTTGAAACTCATCATCTTTGGAATAGCCTTCCTGTTACTTTTTGAGATTTTCAGTTATTATTATGTTCAGAAGTAGATCAAAACACATAACATTTGCATATAATTTATCCCTGTAAATAAAGTTGTGGAGCTCGGGTTTAATGGTGTTGTGTTGATGATATAGGATAATAAATGCTATCCCAGTTACTTGGTTCACAATTATTAGAGATTAAAGGTGCTGCTAGTATTATAGCACCAATTTTGAAACCCAAGCGTTGAAAATAGAACTCTGTACATTAGTGTCCTACACTGTTAATCCTGCCCTGCCATTCAAGGAAGACGAGTCCCCCACTGAGCCTTGGTCCTCCCAAGGTTTCTTCCTTAAAATAACAACATAACAGGCAGTTTTTTTTCTTGCCACTGTCGCTTCAGCTTGCTCTTTAGGGGTTTAAAGGCTTACAATACTGTAAAGCTGCTTTGTGACAATGTTCTATTGTAAAAAAAAACACTATATAAATAAATTACTTGAACTTGAACTACAACTCAAAACAGCTGCTGTCACACAGTACAGGTTGACCTTGCTGTTAGGATTTTGAGACCCTTGGTAGCCCCTAGTGAAATCTTTTGAAACATTTTAACAGCCAAAATTACACACCACCATAAACTTATCTTTTTCACCTAACTGTCACTAGTCAACTTCCTTTTCACTAGAAATGCTTGTGTTAAGTCGTGAATGTAGGGCAAGAGAGTTGGCTATTGTGGAAGAAATGTAACTAACAAATTAAAATAGTGTTCTTTTGTGTTTTTGTATTTTTTCCGTTGTCACTATAGTATAGTAAAGTGTGCTTATTATAAGGCTTAGAATTAAAATCAAAGTCAGAATCAGAACCGTGATTTTTTCTATTCTGTTTATGCTTTTCAGACAAACATTATTATGGTCTCTGACAAGCCAAGATTTAAAAAAACAATTGTGTTTAATGGAACATGGTTTAAATAGTGGAAATAGGTAAGAGGTGGCAAATGAAGTGATCAACACAATTTTACTGGATCTTTTACCCCATTACAGAATTAAAAACAGCTTTTTAGACGTTTCAGGATTAAACAGAATGGATAGCAACCCTACATCAACATTGATTTTGAAGGGATAAAAATTTGTGATTTGTAAATACTTTGTGTTTAAGGGAATTCGATAACAATGGGGCAACCTGGCCGACAATTGCCCAAGGCCTATATTTCATGAAAACTAGATGCACCTGGCGTCTGGTGGCTGGTGGATAAAGCTCAAGGACAGATGAGCTGTCTCGAGCTCCCCCAGATAAGGGATAGAACAGCGCGCTTGACCTCCCCATAGAACTTCTTCAACAAGTTGTTTCAGAATAAGCAGAGGGAGGGATGGTTTTTTAATAAATAGTGTGAGCAGCTGGATTTCGGGGCTCTTTCTTGGTGGAACCGGTGTGGTGCTGAGATCAGAGTCGGATCGCGATCTTCGGCTTGTCTTGGACGAACACTGCTTTGACTCGGTTTGTCGTAAATAAACCGCTTGATTCGAATAACTCTGAAATCATCTGTACTGTGCTTTTTGACGCCTTCAAAATTGGTTCATCGGGGAAATTTCAGATTTCCTAACAATTTATCTCCCAAAATATTTATTACAATGTTTTTCTCTTTACTGCTTTTTTGTTATATAATTACATAAAAATATTTAGACCACACGCTGCATCCACAGTGTTTTGGACGATCACACACACACACACACACACACACAAACACCTACACACACACACACACACACCTCACATGCTCTCTTTAACCTCTTCTGGAAAAAGGTACCGGAGCATCCGGGCCCTCACTATCCTTTGGGTGCCATCCGTCTACTGCTCAAGCCAAGCTTGTTGTAAGTGTTTATAGAGTATCCATTGACAACACAGTATTTTTTATCAACAAAAGCTGGGATTTTTTTTCTTTTTTTCTGGCTTTAGAAAATCATGATCAGTTCAATCCACAGCTGTCCAGCACCTTCCAAAGCACAAATGATGCTCTTTCTATTCAGTAAGGCACTGGAAGCATGACCGGCTATCTGAGTTATGACACTGTGATGGTAAATATAATTTTTAGATTAAAACAATATGGCATGGTGGCATAGTGGTTAGCAGGTTCACCTGTCAGCACTTGGAATTCAGATTCAAATCCCAATTTGGGTGGAGTTTCCATGTTCTCCCCGTATCTGCGTGGGTTTCCTCCTGGTTCTCTGGTTCCTCACACAATCCAAAAACATAGATTAAAGGTAAATTGAATGCTCCAAATTGCCCTTATATAGTCTGTGTGGGTGAATGAGTCTTGGGTGTATCTGACAAGCACTCAAAACATTCTCCCCTGGATGGGCATGGGGAAACCCCCTACAACCCTAGTAGACAATTAAGCAAAAGATAATGAATGAATAAATTAAAACAATATTAACCCAAACAAACTTGGCAATATTTAAAATTGTATGTGCTGAGAGGAGAACGCTCTAACAACTAACTAACAACTACCTTTTTATGAAGATTCAAATTTTTGCTAGTGCTACAAGCACTTATATTTCACCACTTTTCAATTACAGTAGATAATCTACAAAATTAATGTAATGTAAAGAATACCTATTACACCTACATATGTGTTTGACATGCTAATCTGAGATGGACCCTCTTTTGCATCTATAACTGCTTACACTCTTTGGGATTTTGGAGTGGGTCTGAATGTTTTCCAAGTGATCTAAATGAGCAATTGTGATGCACTAAAGTTGGATGAGAAGGGCTCAATCTGGCAATCTTCATTCTAGTAGATTGGTGCCCTGTTCTGGGTGTATTTGCCCAGCGCCCAAAATGTTCTCGACCTTAGTAGAGAATAAAGCTGAAGATAATGAATTAATGAATAATTAATAAAAGAATACTACTAATTAATTGCAGAGAGAGCAAGATTCAATGCTGAATACATAATACAAATAATACATAACACATGTACTTAATGCATACATAATTTCACAGTAATATTGAAAACAGTTTAGGACAGTGGTGCCCACACTTTTCTGGCCCGAGATTTACTTTTTCATTAGACAGCTCATCGAGATCTACCAGGGGTTAAACTTTTTTTTAAAAGTCTTTTATATTGAAACCTCTTTACACACGTTAGGATTGTCGAATCAGCAGAGAACAGACAGCTTCAGATTGCCATTTTCACAGAAATTGCTCTTTTATTAAACACATTCCAGCATGGTGAAAACTTGGTTTTAGAAAACCCAAACGACCAAACACAATGGAAGTGCAATGGCTGCTTGGCAAATCAAGCAAATGCATTTTGAGTTTGACATTGTAAAAAATATTCATCCTCCCACTTTAGTTCTTTTGGAGCGAAGTCCTTCACTCATCTTTTCAGTCAAATAAAGTGCAAAAACACAAACAGAAACTATCTAATGTAGATTATTCGTGAGGCAGTGCTTCGGATTTTGACACGGACTTAGGCAGACTGCTCGCTTGCACAGGGACAGTGTGCAAGTAAAAAAGTTACATATATTATAAGTTAGATATATTATTCAGTATACCATAATATTAAAAACTTATGGCGATGTTGGAATACTCTACATTCTCCTGTGAATTCAATACTTTGTCTGAATCAGGTCTTTGGCTGCTGAAATTGGCATATACCTCATGTTGTTTTTTATGTGGTTCAAAATATACAGTGGTGTATACAAGCTCCTGGGGTGGCTGTGGAACAACAAAAACCCATTTTAAAATAACATCAACAGTCAGATTATATTTTGTTATGTATTAATTCAAAAAGCAGCACAGTGATATTTTTTACATAATTACCTAAACAGAATATTTACTGTAAATATTTTTATGGACTATTATTATGATCCACATATAAATCTATGGTTTATTTTGACTTCCCAAAACTTCCATCATGGCTTTAAAATGTATTGTGTATGTCATGCTTGCTTCTAGATATTTAATTTACATTTACATTACATTTACATATAGTCACTTAGCCGACTCTTTAATCACTATCCAGTCATTTTATAGCATTTGTGGAAGAGATGTGTTTTCAGATGTTTCTGAGCCACATATTTCATTCATTCACTATCTTCCGCTTAATCCTTTACCCGGGTCACGGGGGGGAGGGAGGGTTTAGGCTCATTCAGGGGAGAACATTTCCGGCCCAGGAGAGGGTGCCAATCAATCGCTAGGCACACACACACACTCACTCACACACTATATGGGGCAATATAGAGCATTCTATGTACCTTGAAACCAAAGAGGACACGTGGACAACATGAAAACCCCATATTACATTTATTTATTGATTGATTTTCTACATTACTCACATGTATCTGCCCAGCTCCTGAAATGTTCTCCCCTGGAAGGGCATATGGACCCAAATCCCCCCACATGCGACCCTAATAGAGGATTAAGTGGAAAATAATGAATGTACGAATATATAATCTACTCTCCATTCCAAGTCTTGGTTTTCAGACGTGTCCATCATTTTCAGACGTGTCCATCGTCTGTGTAAGTGAGATGCCGTTTTTTGTATTTATGTTAAAAAATACTTGTTATTCTCATAACTGCCTGGGTGTAGTGCATTTTATAATTTTTCACTGTTATTTTGAAGCATACTGTCATGCAAATTTAAGTTCTTTATGCTATTTCACCTAAACTTGAATAGTTATGACAGACGGTTAGCTATTTAATGTTTTCTGTAGTGCCTTTTATGATTTATACCATATTTTTAATAAAATAATGATTCTGATACAAAGTAAATGCATATATCAGGATGTACTTTTAAGTAACTTTTTAAGCATATATCAGCAGGATCTACTTTTACTTTAATGCATTATACACGAGAGTGAGTTAAATCTTACTTGTGTGACAGTGACTGTGCTACTGATGTTTTTTCCAGATTTATCTAAAATATCAAAAACATAATTCAGGTATAAAAATATAATACTATTTCATGGCTATAGATAACTGAGCTCCAATCCTACCTTTAGATTTTCTTTTCAGGTGAACCAAAGTAGTTATGATTGCGATGATGAGAATTATTACCACGACACTTATCACTGCAGCTAGTATTAGCTTCAAATTCCACGTAACACTAATCATATAGTTACCAAAATACAAATAAGACAAATTTTAAGACAAACACAATTATTTCCACTTCTAGTAACAGAACCATTTATTTTCATTTACAATTTTGTAACGCTTTACCTAAGTCAGGTATTCATAATGCATTATTAATAAATTTATAAAGCTTTATAAAGTATTTATAATACATTATAATAATTGTCATAAGCATTTGTTAATATTCATAGATTTAAATAGCCACACTCATAAAGTATTTTAAGAACATGTCATAAGGCTTAATAACACAAAGTGGCATAATGTCTTATTTTTTTAACTGTTAATAAACTTATTTTAGAGACCAGAGACATAAAGCCATATAATGTTTGTGTTTAATGAATATTTTTCCCAAAAATGGCTTTATTAGTGCTCATAATTGTTCATAAAAACTTATAAGCTTAAGGAAATAAGGAATAAAGCATTGTCAATATTTACCTCTTTGAAAGAGACATCATACAAAGTAGTACATAATGACTTCTAAAAGCTTATAAATACTCTTTTCAGACTTAAAAGTAAAAGTAAAGTGTAATCATCTTGTTTTAAGTAAGAATGTCTAAATATCTAAAGAATCAAAAGCTGAAATAAGTTTATATGATAATGTGTTATGTCACTTTATAAGAATTTATGACAGTGATCATGAACATCTATCTACATTAACAAAGG
Source organism: Corydoras sp. C115 (assembly GCA_019802505.1). Taxonomy (NCBI): domain Eukaryota; kingdom Metazoa; phylum Chordata; class Actinopteri; order Siluriformes; family Callichthyidae; genus Corydoras; species Corydoras sp. C115. The sequence continues at coordinate 649,463 of JAFMOC010000081.1, read as the reverse complement.
CTTAAGACCAATGTCATAAAGTGTAATGAATACTTTTTAAAGCCTTATAAATGCACTTATAATGCATTATGAATACCAGATTCATAGAAAGTGTTACTGCATGTCTTATTTTAAATGTTTAAATTTCATTTACTTTAAATGTAAGTGTGTTATGAATAAAAGTAAGTAAATGTAAGTTATTTTGTTTTTACTTTTTACCATGTTCTATTGTTTATGGCTGTTTATGTGCTCAAAAGATTAACCTAAGTTGATTCTATTTATGTAATTTAATGCAGACATTAGCAAAAAAATATTTTAAAAAACAGGATATTGTACATACCTGACTAGTTCTTGGTTTGACTTCGTGACATGATGTACCGATGTGATAGGTGAATTGGTGGATTTTAGAAAGTTTATGTTAGGGTTAACCTTAAATCTTTTGTCTGTAAAAAGAACCAAATAATAATAATAATAATAATAATAATAATAATAATAATAATAATAACAATAATTCAACTTAATACAGTTAAACAATTCACTATAAGCAAACCTTTTCAAATATTGTCATGATAAACCTTTTTACTATTTTAACATGTTATGGATTATATGTAAGGTAATTTTATCTATGAGTATAAATAATAAAAAAAAAAACTTACCAACGTTTACGTAAAAATCATTATAAATGTATTGTGTCTGGTGGATTTTACATCTGTACATTCCAGCATCTGCTTCAAGCATATTCAAGATTTTTACATTAAACTGTCCAGAGAATTCCCACATCTGTATTCTTGTTTTATAATTTTTATCAACATATCCTTTGTTGTTTACTATAGTTATGCACTCATGCCATACAAATTTGCAACATGACTTCTCATGGTAATTGTAGTATGGATTAAAACTAAATTGTAGATAAACGTCCTCGTGTAGATGAACGTCAGTGTGTTGTCCATTTACAAGATTTATACCTGCGATTGGTTAAATAATAATATAATTAAACAATATTCACAAGTCAATAAAATTTATATAAATATATATATATATATATATATATATATATGTGTGTGTGTGTGTGTGTGTGTGTGTGTGTGTTTTCTTTAGTTAGCTTACCACCATTAAAGAAGAAAAGAAGGAAAAATATAAACTTCATAATGGTTCTCAAAACTCTCAGTGGGATGCGGTTTCCTGTCTTTCTGCTAAACCAGATTTCTGAAAATGAAGAACCAACAGTATTAACTTCTATTTTTGTACTTCCTTAATCATATTATTGCAAAAACATATCATATGACATCTTATAAAGGATGGGTGTTTCCTTCCACATTTAAGAACTTAAAAAGTGTGGAAATGGAGCAACTGTATTGTCCCTATTACAGTATCATTTAAATCAACAGGAAAATGGCCTCTGAGCTGTTCAAGTGTTCAACTCCAAATAATATTCATCATAAAATATGAATATAAAACCAATTGTATGCTTTCATATGTTTTTAAACTATCTGCATGGTATGCTTGGTGTAAAAGTACTGGACTGACCCAAACAGACATCTCCAACCCACCGAACACCTTTAGGAAAAAGTAGTACAGAGATAGTAAGAATAAAAATATGCCATTCCCATACCATAAATGTATGTTTGGATAAAACGACATTCTCAAAGACACACAAATTTTTTTTACACTGTCTTTCAAGAGTGGATGTGAAAGAGTCTGATTTGAAACAATCCTGTTCGAATAGGTAATGTGTCGGTTAGAGTTGCCACCTTAAAGAAATAATGAAGAATAAATAAGGGATGCCCACCACATCTCCTATATATATATACTGGATGCAACATTTATTTGCCAAATATCGGACGATTCCGTAAATAATTGGACGGGTGGCAACCCTAATGTCGGTGCCCTGATACCTTTGTCCATATAGTATCTATTATTATTATTATTCTTATCTTCTTATTAATGGGCAGGCGATGATTTTTTGGAGCATGCTCATATTTTGAATTTGTATAATTTTGACAGGGGCGGCATGGTGGCTTAGTGGTTAGAATGTCCCCCTCTCAGCACTGGGGATTCGCACCGGTTCGTATCCAATCTAGGTGGAGTTTCCTTCGTGTTCTCTGGTTTCCTGCAACAGTCCAAAAATATGGATCAAGGTCAACTGAATTCTCCAAATTACCCCATATAGAGTGTGTCTGTGTGTGTGTGCCCAGCAATTAATTGGCATCCAGTCCTGGGTATACCTGCCCAGCACTCGAAAAATTCTTCCCTGGATGGTCATGGGGAACCTCCTGCGACCCTAGTAGAGGATAAAGCGGATGATGGATGAAAGGATAATTTTGACAGGAACATTTTTATGGAGAGCAAAAATATTTATAAATATTTAAAGTTTAAGTTTATTTTTCTAAAATGGCCCAAGAGCAAAGAATATCGAATGTTTTAATTTATTTTCACTTTTGTGGAAAAGAAAAAAAATATATTTCATTTCATGTTCATTGTTGTAACTTTTATAATTTTGACAGATCTTTTTTTATTATTTTTTTATAAGTTTATTTATTGTGGAATAATATTCCACTCCATTTTTACTCCTGTTCATGTTCAGAAAACATTTACTTTTAATGTGTTAACAGTAAATTGTTATCCTGCTCAACCTGCGAGTTGATTGTGCTCTGAGTTTCGGCCTGCTGGTGCAATTGAGTTTGACACTGTTGGTATAGTGTATTGGTCCATGAAGGTTAAAATTATGTACAGTATTGTGTTAGTGATCTTTTTATAGCATAGGCCATCTTTATTTGGAGCAATAATTCTTTTTTCAGCTTTTTATGAATTCTTAGCTTTGAGGTACCATGCTCCCCCTTTCACACTTGAGACCAAGTAACACTAACGAGTCAAATAATGCCTTGGAGAAAAATAAATTGCTAATTGGGCAGTTTCACTTAGGTGTCTACTCACTTTTGTTGCCAACGGTTTCGATATTATTGGCTGTGTGTCTCGAATAATTTTGAGGGCACAGCAGACTGACATACAAATTGTACACTGTCTACTTTACATAGCATAAGTGTCAAATCTTCGGTGTTATCCCATGAAAAGTTATAATCAAATATTTACAAACAAAAATGTAAGGGGTGTATTGAATTTTGTGAGATGCTATATACGAACACCTAGAAAATTATACATTTGTCAGATTTCAAGATTTAGACTTAATTATTCAAGATCAGATTTATTACTTTCGCTACCAAATCCAAGAGCCACCTCAAAAAATATCGAAACCTAGGTAATTTCAGAGGAATGTTAAGCTAGTTTCTAATGCATTCTAAACCAACACCAACCAATATGATATTGATACATGGCAAATAAGAATGTAATACTAAAGCGGTGGTGGTTGCCTCTCAGCACTGGGGATCCAGGTTCAAAACCCAATAAAGTAGAGTGTCCATGTTCTCACCATGTCCACACAGGTTTCACTCTGGGTTCTTTGGTTTCCTCCCACACTCCAAAATCATGAATTCAAGGTAAGCTGAATGTTCTAAATTGCCCAATATAGTGTGTGTTTGTGAGTGTGCCCAAAAATAGCTTGGCGCCCTGTCCTGCGTGTATCTGCCCAGCGCCTGAAACGTTCTTCCCATACGGGCATGAGGAACCTCTCCGTGGCCCTAGTAGATGATAAGTGGAACATAATGAATGAATGAATGAATAAAGCAGACATCTGTTTGGTATTAGCTTTACTAATGAATAAGCAAAAACCTTATGTAACACACATATACAAAAAAGGAAGAAGGAAATGAACCTAACCTGTATACAAACTTACATGGTTTGTGAACAGTATCACAATATGTCGTATAATTCTTTGTTCTGATATCATAAAACATCAGTCTCCCAAAGAAGATCAGGCTTGAGAACCAAAGGCTTTCTCACAATTTCTTTCTTACAGGTTCCAAGTCATTATTTACATTTAATTAAATACAAAACTTAATTGTCAATCTTTACAAAGTAGAACATTGATGATGGAGAAGGATAAATCTATTTAAATATTTAGCAGGCATAATTTTGATCATACCTCCTTGCTGTATGCTTGCTCTATAATCTGTACACAATATACAAAAAGAAATCTTTACACATTTCTTTCTTGATTAAGCAGACAGATTCATGTCTATAGTTGCCACAGGTTTCCAACCTGTAACCAGTTTACTCCTCTGTAAATGTGATGACATCATATTGAATGCCTTGCTGTTGCAACTGCTCAAGCTGTTCTGGTGTAGCCTCTGTAGCATAGACTGTCTGGGTTTGTGCCATTGCAGCATCAGCTACAGCTGGAAACAAAATGGCATTGATATGGTCAATCATATTCTGGGGCATTGTAATTCTTACACTATTAAAACAGACATTATCTCTTTTGAAACCCTGATTTCATAATTAACCAATATTAATTTAATAATTAAACCAATTTTATCTCCCACTTTATCCTCTATTAGGGTCACGGTGGGGTTCCCCATGCCCATCCAGGGGAGAACGTTTCGGGCGCTGGGCAGATAGATCCAGGACAGGGCGCCAATCCATGGCTGGGCACACACTCACTCACACAGACACACTCTATATGGGGCAATTTGGAGAATTATGTGAGGGATGATGTCCAAGGTCCTAGAATGGGGTTAGAGTGAAAAAGAGAAATACAATATTTGAAGAGTGATAGAAAGTGAAAACAAAGTAAAATCAGTATGTGGTGGGTGTCTCTGCAAATCATTCGGGATGTGGGGAGTTTCATGTTTGTAGCTCAAAGTTACAAGTTACGACACTTTGAAAATCACTTAGATTTTTCCCTTTAAAATGAACTAAGCCATATTTGAAGAGTGAGCATGAGTAAACAAAGAGTGCAATTACTCAAGACGATTTTAAAATCCCGGTCTGGCTAGAGTCCTATCTGACTCCAGCAAATTTAATCTTTGTCACTCAATAATTGGCCGAGTTATGAGAGTGCAAAATCACCATATATATGGCAAGCACACTAATGTTCGTCATATATACAGCCAGCACACTAATGATCTTCATATACATGGCAAGCACACTAATGATCGTCAAATGGCAAGCACACTAATGATCTTCATATATATGGCAAGCACACTAATGTTCGCAATATATATGGTAATCACACTAATAAGGGTAATTAAAAGTAAAACATTATTCCCATGTTGGCTTCAGTACGAGAATAAAAGCACCAAATTAAAAACATTTTACTGATACATGATACATAAAACTTTAAATGTCCTAAAGGAATTAAGTATATGCAACATTTTCCAATCAGGTTGTTTTAAAGTACTGAACAAATAGGTGTCCTCTTTATGTGTTTTATGATATTTTATTAACTAGTTATTTACAGTAAAAGACAAAACATTTTGTTTTGCAATTGCTCTGTCATAAGAACTGATTAACAGCTATGAATAAGGTCATGCTTTTTATTTAATTGTGGTGGGATTGTTGTGAATCTTCACTGAATCATACCTGTGACACCAGAATGTGCGGCGGCTTCAAAGTCATCAGAGTTCACGATCTGCTGCTCAGTACCAATAGGGAAATACTGAATTTGCCCATCATGAGTCAGTGCAATCTGCACACATACACACAAGCATATATATAAATACATACATGTGTGATACAAATAATAACAGTCCTTCAATCGGCACTGACTGAAGCAAAAAAAAATAATTTAAATTGGCATAAGACATCTACCAATTGACTATTCCAGTTATTCAGTATTAGCTGTCACTTAGTAAAATTTTCACATCTTGCACCTAAATCATTTACCGGTTATCAGCAGCAGATGCAGTGTTAAGAATTTATAATTGATGCAGTGCGTGTTCTGCATTCTATGATATTAAGATATTTGTAACACATCTCTTCCACAAACACCAGATGTAAAAAATAAATAATAAAAAGGGGAGGGGGGGAGCAGGATAGGATAATGATCAGGTTGGATAATTCTACAGTGTTTCTAGGTTCTTCCTTAACTACTGAATTATGGTGTTCTCATTTGTAAGTCGCTTTGGATAAAAGCATCTGCTAAATGACTAAATGCAAATGCAACTTTAGGCTGTTCATGTTCAATGGGGAAACAAAATGCTGATTTGCGTCTAGCCTTAATCATGTGGAAAAATGACGACTATTGCTGGTATTTCAGGAACAGTGACTAATTTTTACCCACCTGCTGCTCATGTAGGAATGTTCCATCATGCTCGTACTGGATTTGAGCAATCTGACCATCCTCCATCTGTTAATTAAATCAGTGATTCTTAAAAGTGTAATCATGGCTGAAGATGACTTCATGAACATATACACAATATGGTCAGACCACTGTTAATGGCCATTGTTGTTCATGATCACAGTCATAGCATGTTATAAAAATATAATATAAGCTTGAATAACACAAATTATTATAATGCATTATAATATAAACTTGGATTATTTGGATCTTTAGACATTCTCACTCACCACAACATGATGTCACTTTACTTAAAGTTTCTAATAAGCATTTATATTTTTTCTATGTTTTTATGTACTAATATTAATGCAGTCTTCTTCATAGGGGTAATGGATACAAACACACTATATTAAAAAAACAAGGTTTGATAAAAAGGTTTTTAAAAGCATAGACGCTAATAAACTAGTCTTCTTTCGGTTTTTGAAGTGAACATTGATCGCTGATTAACAGGTTTCTGGGTACTCTATAAATAAAAATACTGTCATCTAGTGGCCAAATTACAGAACACAGTTTAAAAAATACATTGGTCAAATAATGTATTGTATATCACAAATTAATACAAATGTGAAGCACTTAGAGGTGTGTGTTATTGTCAATGTCACGGTTGGACAAACAGATTCAGATTTACCGGAACTATCTGTTTTATAAAAAGCGTTATAGCATATTATAACACTTCATGAGTGTGGTTATGAACATATATTTGCATTAACACAGGCTTATGGACAAGTGGTATAAAGCATTATGAATACTTTATAGAGCTTTATGAATACCAGATTTATATAATGTTACCTTCTCTACTCACACAAGAACATTTACAAGAACTTTCACAATTGGTAATTATATATAATTGCCTATGCATTAAATGTACTTTGGTGTATTTAGTGTATAATAATAATTTATATCATTACAGAATGATATACAAATAAAATATCATTACACAATTGAAACACTTTTGGGCAAAAGAACACTGCTATTAAGAGAACATCCTAACCTGGATATGGTTGCCATCAGATACAAGTACATACTCCTGTGGGATCAGGTGCTGAACACCATCCTGTGAGATTATATACTGGACCTAAACATTGGGGAGACACAGCATTATGTAATTTTTGCAACAACCTAATATCGTAGGGCTTATTATATCATAGTGATGACATTTTCCTCATTCATGAGGAATATTTTAATTATTAGTGTGAGTACAGGGACATTGATACCTCTGCCACTTGATTATCAGCAGTCATCAAGTGCTGCACTGTCTGACCATCCACTGTAGTGATCTGCTGAATGTATGTTGCCTCCTCCTGAAAACAGAATAATTATTATTAGGAATTATTAATATTACACCTATTTAGTAATAACATTACATAAACAAGTGTAACCTGGGTTTTTATAGGCTAAATGTGGTTGATACGCTTTCTGCCTGAAGCCATATTTGTATTAATGTGCACACACCCAACCACATGAGATAGAACCACAAGAGACATAGAAAAGTTTAAAAGGGTTAATTTTTATCAAATAAATATAGCAAAAGCAATATAAATTATTTCAGGGCACGTGCACACCTTAAATGCCAAAATCAGATGTACTGCAAATAGACCCCTGCAAATAGAAACATACAGCAGGGGTCACTTTGCTCTTATAATACAGAATAAATTTAGTTTTTTACACTCTCTTATGGAGTGTGCGCACCGTACAGATAATAAATATAAGAAATAAAATAGTAAGAGGGGCAGCACAGTGGCTAGCATGTCGATCTTTTAGCGCTGGGGATTCCTGGTTCGAATCCCAATCTGGAGTTTTCATGCTCTCCCCAAGTTGGCATGGGTTTCCTCCATGTTCTCCAGTTTTCTCCCACAGTCCAAAAACATGGAGATACGGTACATTGAATACTCTAAATTGCCCCATATAGTGTATGTTTGTTTGTATGCCTGTTTGAGTAAGTGTGCCCAGTGATAAATTGCCACCCTGTCCTGAATAGGCATGCAACGCGACCATGGTAGAGGGTTAAGTAGAAGATTATGAATGAATGAACATACAACGGGTGCTTATTATTTTTTGGCTATAGGTGGTGAGTATTACAAAGGTTTTTAGTACTAAGTGATGTGATTCATATAAGACAGGGGCATCCAAAATTTTTGTAAAAAAGGTCAAATTCGATGAAGTGAAGATGCCCACAGGCCAGTACAGTAGTTTCTTTTGACGATTTTTCACCATAAAGGTTATATCAAATAATACACATTTTTTACAAAATTTTCATTGTCACAATTACCTTTATTTTGGCAATGAAACTGAATATAAGCCAATCAGGCATGAAAAACTCTAAAGACACAATTTCATATCTGGAGAGGCAGATAACGAACAAACTGCATAGAATACCTTAAATTTAGGTATTTAAATTTAAGGTCAAGCAGCTCCTCTGTCACTATTATTTTGTCATCAACACCTCCTAAAAATCAGTAGTTGTGTCAGATGCCTCTGTGTTTACAAAGGCTAATGAGAAATAATGTTAAGCTACTCATCTGCCCCTAGCGACTTCTGAATATCTGACAATATGTCCACAATTCTGCCAGAGGCAGTGAGGCAGTATTACAATTGTGCTGCCATCATGTAGTAAAAGGTGGAATTATGTTTAAGTTTATTTATTTATTTATTCTGACAGAGCTAGCAAGCTACCTTTTGAAATCTGATTAGGGCAATGATTGGCCCACAGGCCGGATTTTGGACCTTTCTGATGTAAAACAATGATTCCTCTGAATACCTTTCACCTTTGAACCTGATGAATCTTGGCACTGACCTCATGACATATATCCATGCCATTATCTCAACTTATCTAACTTTTACATTGAACATTTTTTAAAAGCAAGTCAAAAAACATTTGTTGATTTAAGCTATGAAGTGTGTATTATAGCTATAAACCTGTACCCAAACATGAATCCCATATACCATTTAAAAGTCTTTTTGGTGACACTTTACCTAAATCTGGTGTTCATAATGCATTATGAACACATTTATAACGCTTTATAAAGTATTCATAATGCTTTATAATACTTGTTATAAGCCTTTGTTAATGTCCATATATGTACATAACCACACTTATAACCACACTGTTCATCAACTTATAACAGAGACCAGCGATATAAAGCCTTATATTTGTGTTTATTTAACACTTTTCCTGAAAATGACTTTATAAGTGTTAATAACTGTTTATAAAAGCTCTTTTTACAGGCATAAAGTAATGTGTTGTCATTATAATAACCTCTTTGAAAGAGACTGCATAGATAGTAGTACATAATAATTTGTAAAAGCTTATAAATGCTCTTTACAGACTTTAAGTGAAGTGTAAATCATCTTAAGTAAGAATGTCTAAACATCCAAAGAAACAAAAGTTGAAATAACTTCATATTATTATGCATTATGTCATATTTGTACTATACACCCTTATGTGAAATTGTTACCAATTTATGACTGTAATTATATCTACATTAACAAAGGATTATGAAAAATGTTATGAAGAGTTATAAAAACTTTACAAAGCTTTAGAAATGCGCTTATAATGCATTATTAAATCCGGATACATAGAAATTGTTGACATAATTATTTCGGTAACACTTTACCTAAATCCGGTATTCATCATACATTATAAAAACATTTATAAAGCTTTATAAAGTATGTATAATGCTTTATAATACTTGTCAGAAGCCTCTGTTAATGATTGTAACATGTTATAAGAACATGCCATAGGTTTAAAACACAAAGAGGCATCATGCATTATAAATTATATATTTTAACTGTTCATCAGCTTCTTAATCAGAGCAGCTACATAAAGCCTTATAATTTTTGTTTTTAAGGAGTGCTTTTTCATGAAAATGACTTTATAAATGTTAATAACTGTTTATGAAAGCTTATAAGCTCTCTCTTTTGTTGTCATTAATTGTTTATTCATTAAAAGTGTAATCAGCTTGCTTTAAGTAAAAACATCCAAAGAATCAAAAGTTGAAATACGTTTATATTATAATGCTATTATTATGTCAAATTGTTATATAAAATATAATAAAATTGTATAATATAATGGGTGGCATGGTGGCTTAGTGGTTAGCATGTTCGCATCTCAGCGCTAGGGATTCTTGTTTCGAATCCCAATCTGGGTGGAGTTTCCATGTTCTCCCCGTGTCCGCATGGGTTTCCTCCAGGTTCTCCAGTTTTCTCCCACAGTCCAAAAAACATGGATCAAGGTCAAATTGCCCCATACAGAATGTTTTTGTGTGTGTCTGTGTGAGTGAGTGTTATAAAGCATTATGAATACTTTATAAATGCACTTATAATGCATTATGGATTCCAGATTCATAGAAGGTGTTAGTCTTTTTCACTGTTTCACGGTCACTGTAACCATGGTATTGCAGTGGACATACCTGTTCAGAAACGGCTTGTTCCTGGGCCACTATTATGTGCTCCTGCCCCAAGGCTTGCTGCAGTTGCTCTGGGCTGATCACAGACTGACCTGCTTGCAATGCTGTTATACACAATAATGCAAAAATAAATATAATGCTCTGTTTAAAGAAACATTTAACTCGAGATCTGTGAATGAAACTTTTTGCATACAAGTTATGTTTGTGTGTCTCTACGAATTAAAAACAACAGGATCTAGACACATTATTATTGTGTTCTGTAACTCACTCTGCAGCGTAGCTAAGGCTTCTTCATCACTGTTCACAATGATAGTCTGCTGAGTGCTGCCTGGCCTCGGCTTCCGAGGAGGAGGATCCTGTGTGTGCAGCCTCTCCATGTGGAACTTCAGGTGTCCATTTCGGTTAAATCTGAATTTAATACATACAAATGGCCATAAATCAAAAAGTGTCTAATATTTCAGTAATATAAAGCAAACACATACAGTACTTTAAGTTCTCTTTACTATTATTGTCTACCATAGTAAAAAATAAATAAATTAAGGCTTGGGAGAATTAAGTTTATTCTTACCCTGACATAATATGAAAACTTAAGTAAATGCTTTCAAAAATTATAATATTTACTATAATATTTAATTAACTGCAATTATTTCCACTTCTAGAAATTCTGAATCCTTTATCAATTTGCTAACACTAAATCCAGTATTTATAATGCATTATAAGTACATTTATAAAGCTTTTTAAAGCATTTCTAATGCAATACTTGTCATAAGCATCTGTTAATGTCCAGAGATGTACATAACCACACACACAGTGTTATAAGAAAATTATATAAGGCTTTATAACACAAAGTGACATAATGCATTACAAATTATACATTTTATTTGTTCATCAACTTATTATAGAGACCAGCGACCTAAAGCCTTATAATGTTTGTGTTTACCAAATGCTTTTCTTGAAAAGGACTTTGTACAGTGAGTTTTTATAACTGTTTATAAAAGGCATAAAGTAAAGTACTTTACAGGCATAAAGTAAAGTGATGTCATTAATGACCTCTTTGAAAGAGACTGCATACATTGTAGTACATACTGACTTATAACAGCTTATAAATACTCTTTACAGTCTTTAATACTCCTTTGGTGAAAGCCGGTTATTTTTACGCCGTGCGCAGGTGTGCGCATCAATCTCCGCTCCCCTGCGGTGTGCTGCTATTGTTACACTAATGCGCCACAAAAAGTCCAATCTCTGAATTCAAATACCCTGACAAATTTCAGGCTGCAGACCAGAAAGCAACTTTCAAATAAATTATGTTTGATCAACTTGTTTGGTAACACTTTCTATGAATCTGGTATTCATAATGCATTATACATGCATTTATAAAGCTTTATAATGTATTTATAATGCTTTAGAACATTTGTCATAAGCCTTTGTTAATGTACATAGATGTTCATAACCATAGTCACAAATTGTTTGAACAGTTTAACATAAGGCTTTATAACATGAGGTGACTTAATGCATAATTTTATGAATAATTTTTTGGAAAAGTGTTCATTAAACACAAATGTTAAGGCTTTATGTCACTGTTCAAATATATTATTTATAATGCATTATTTCCCCTTGTGTTATAACTTTATGAGTGTTATCAACAAAGGCTTAAGACCAGTATTATAAATGTGTTAATTATGCATTATGAATACCGGATTTAGGTAAAGTGTTACCTTTGCTTCAAATTAATCAATAGATTATTTATTACAGAAATATTTTGAAGCCAGCCTCGATTGCACACTTTAAGCTAAAAATAAATAACCATAAACAATACAGCCCTGCTGCTCACCTCTGTCCACACATGTCACATGAGAATGGCTTTTCATTGGTGTGTGTCATCATATGGCGACGTAGGTCTTTCTTGTTTTTGGAAGCGAAGCTGCACTGGGGGCATTTGTGTGGTCTTAGGTATGAGTGCTTGGCCATATGCGTCTGTGGAACAGCATTAAATTATTTTGATATAAATGCTTACATATAAAAGTCCAGAGGATAAGTAAGGATTTTAAAGACAAATTTAAGGACACAGTAAAATTACCTTAACTTCTGGCCAAGAAGGAGCAGTAAATTCACAATCAGGGCATTTAAAGGTGTTGGTGTCAAGGTGTGCCCTCTTGTGGTTCTCCATATCAGAACGACCACTGAAGGTCTCCATGCAGATACGACAGCAGAAGCGTTTAAGGTTTACCTGTTGCTGGAAGGATGAATTTGGAGAGGGCGATTCTGGAGTTTCACTACACAGCTTTGAAGAAAAAAAAACATCCCAATACTTGTATTTTCTGAAGTAATCCGATGTCTACAAATTACATTTCTCAATGCTTTTGCCACCACTGTCCTAGAACAGTTGCAAATAAGGGAATGCCTTGCTTGATACATAATATAATATGCAATAAAATAGTGATCTGTATCAAGTCTTGTGTTTAAATACAATCACATAACTATGACATAGCAGACATTACTTTTTATGTTAATCATCAAGATCGGAAAAATGCAGTTGGAGTAATTTTAACTGTGGCATGCTTGCTAATGCTCAAGTAAGCATAAGCGTAGTACATTGAACCTGTGGAGAACTGTTTATGTGACAATTATTCTATCAAATTAGGATTCGGAAAACATTTAGTAGCTGTTAATTTAAATCAAAAATTACTTTGGTGAGTTTAACTTGCATCAAATGGCAGAAAATTGTATTTTAGGGCAAATAATAAGGTACACTATAGTGGTAATAATAATGACACTATATTAAAGCAATAAGGCATGAAAGTGGGTGCATTGTTGTAAATAAATCATGGGAAAGTTATTAGGGGTTATTAGGCTCAACACAAAAACCTCTTTTTCCTGTGAATTTTTCACAAATATGTATATCCTCGATTGTCTTATTGCTTTATGAAATAGTCACACTATAATAAAGAACAAGGTTTAATACATAAATGTGTTTATTGGAAACAAAATCATTATCAGATCACTGGTCTTCCACGATGTAATGTAATCCGATGTGAGTAACAGCAATGCTTAGTAATGTAATCTATTGGCCAAATTATAGAACACACCTCAGAAACAACAGCTGCAACAGGCTCAGTGCTTATCGAGAATCGACTTATTGTTAATATTAATCTGTATTTTCATTTATGGAACATGATTTAAAATAAAATATTGTAAATAACACATTGATATGAATGTGAAGCGTTCAGAAGTGTGCGTTATTGTCAATAATGTCAAGGCTGGACAAATGGCTCAGCCAATCAGAACTACCCATTTTACAAACATGCATAAGTGCAGCTGCCTGACACTTATATAAGATATATACATTACTAATAAAACCGGTAGTTCCATTCCTTAAATCTGATTGGCTGAGCTGTTTGATCAGCCATAACATTATTGACAATAACATACATCTCTGACCGCTTCACACATATCAACGCTTGATATACAATTAAAAAAAAAAAAACAGAATACGTAGCAGAAGCAATTATTAGCGTTTCAATGCTATCAATCAATCAATTATTGCTTTCAATGAACACATTTATGAATCAAACGTTTTTTATTATTAAGGTATGTTTTGCAACTGTTTTATTAATGCAATAAGGCACTCGAGGTTGTGTATTATTGTGAATAAATCAAGGGAAAGAGGTGTCTGAGGTGGTCTGTTTTATGTCATGCCTTCCTGCGATTTTTCACAATAATGCATGCCCTCTTTCACAATAATGCATGCCTTATTTCTTTTTTGCAATCTAATAGAGTTGTTGCTAAACAATAGTGTGCATGACAGATGGCACGGTTGCAATGTATGTGACTCTACTCTTACAAAAAACACTGTATGCAGTTTGTTAGTATTCATTTGAATTGGTCTACAAAAGTTTAAAATACTGGTTTAAAGGATAAACAATGTATTTGGACGAAGTATTTTGTAAGAACATCTTTAATATCAATAATAGCAATGTGCCAATTAATGCTTAAAACGGGGCGCATTAATGTGGTTACCTCGATGTTTGTGAACTGTAATGTAAGCATTTGAACAAAACCTGTAACTATAGTTAAGGCTCTTACCTCTACCTGCTGAAGAACTCCTTCAACCAAAGTTGAGCTAAGGTAGAACTTGTCCCTTTCTTTCACTGGAGTGGATACAGACAAGGCCTCACTGTTCACATCTATAGCGGAATCACCTGAGCTTTCCTCCACACTGCACACACACACACACACAGAGACACACACACACACACACACAAATTGTAGTAAATTTAGCAACAAACAATAAAAAAAACTAATTCAGGGCACATGGTTTAGTGGTTGGCACGTCTATGCTCGAATCCCAATCTGAGTGGAGTTTCCATGTTATGAGTTTCCACCCCGTGTCCACGTGGGTTTCCTCCAGCTTCTTCTCCAGTTTCCTCCCACAGTTCAAAAACATGGATTAAAAGTAAATTGGCTGCTTTAAATTGCCCCTATATTGCTGTGTGTGTGAGTGTGTCTCCAGCGATAGATTGCCACCCTCTCCTGGGTGTATCTGCCCAGTGCTCGAAATGTTCTCCCCTGGATGGGCATGGAAAAACCCCTCATGACCCTAATTGAGGATAAGGCAAAAGATAATAAAAGAAAAACTGTTTTTAAAAAAATGCAGGGAGAGTGAAAATTAAAAGTGTCTACATTGTATAGTCTAAACCACAAAGCCGACAGTGTTTGTTAAGTGTAATCAGCGCACTTGATGCTGCTTAGTCGAATGACCATGTGCAGCCCTTGACATCACATGCCACGTAGAGAGAGTTATAATGGACCCGGACAAGAGTGGGATGTTCTGCCATTCCACCAGCCAGCAAGCCAGCACATTTGTATGTTTAATGTAATTTAATTGCAGTGTGTAATAAAACCAATTCCTGTTGTGAAAAATCCCCCCCTCCCCCGTCGTATGTTACAAATAAATTTAATCACATAGATGCATGATTTAAGATTTTAAAGTGCTCCTCACAAAAAAAACAACAAACAAAACACATCTTCACCCCACTTGCGTTTTTGTGTGTGAATAAAAACAGAATCCTACAGACACTGCACTGACTAAGAATTGCACTGACTAAGAATAATTGGTTTTGATCGACAGTACCTATAAGCAGTGGCTGTGTTAGGGATCTCTTCTGCAGCCTGTTCTTCTACACTCAACTCTTCAGCAGTACCATAAGTACTGATGGCGATCTGTGCAAACTGTTGCTCTCCATCCGATGTCCCAGTCTGGGTCAGCGCCTCCTGTACAAGTGTCTCTCCATTCTCTGACACATGAAACGTTACCACCTTCTGTGGTTGCAAGGATGGGTCTTGAACCTCTGTCCCAGCAGCAGCCCAAGACCCACCATCAAGCGTTTTCCCATCTGGTTTTAACACGGCAACCTAAAGAAACAAGATTAACATCATATGAAAAAACATGTTTAAGAGTCCCTTTGATTAAATACAGTATGCAAAAATGTGGAATTAATGAGTAGAAGACCCACATATGTATGGGGCAGTCGTTGACTTGTGGTTGAGGAACCAGACTTGTAACTTGAAGGTCCCTGGTTCTATTCTTGGTCTCACCAAGTACTAAGGATGAAGTGCACTTCGGCAGGGCAAATAACCCTAATTGCTCCCTGTGTGCCAGATACAAGGCTGCCCACCGCTCTGGGCACGTGTCCTCGCTTCATCAGTGTATATATGTGTACAGTATATATGTGTGTGTTTTAAATGTTGAGGACAAATTGATCTGTGTATAAGCACTGTGGCAGAATAGATCACTTTATATATACATAGCATACAGTACCCTCCACAATGATTGGAAAACCTGGTAAACATATAAAAGTGTTATAACCAATTCACCTTTGGTTACTGAGTTTTAACTCACACTGAAAAATGGCTTTGTGCAAAATGTAATATTGTCAGACACTTTTATCCAAAGTGATTTAAAATTTCACAACTTGATGCTCAGGGTCAGAGTATAGGGTCAGACATGATACACTCTCACTCCTTTCTCATGGGTCCATATTGGTCACCTCAGAGGACTAAGGATTTGAACATCCCAACCTTAGGATTTAAGCCGTATGGTGTCGTGTGGAATTTCCTAAAACAGATATAAGCTCCTAAATTGTCTGTGACACTACTTCTTAACATTGGATGCATTTGTACATGCAATGCTGTGTCTAAAGATCATATCTGCCACATTCTGGCCACATGGAACTGGAGCATTGTCTTAATTGTCAATTTATCATTGACAATTACTTATCATTATAAGTAATTTTGTCTATGTTCCCACTTGTATAAAAATAATTAGTTTTAAATACAGGATACAGCACTTTAATTTTTTTGATTATTTAAAAACATGTTTAGCTTAGAATACCTGAAGGGAATTTCCCACCAACTCTCGGGCATTGCTCATGTTCAGTAGCAGATCCAGTGCATTTTGAGCACACAGATCTGATGACGGACCTGAAATGTACAAAAAAAAAAAAAAGAATTTACGAAATAAACACTTTGAATTTTCAGAATCTAAAAATGTCAGTAGTTTCAGAACTACTTCTGCATATCCCCCTTCAACATCTAATCACTTTTCTTTTTTTAACATTTCCTCACAATATTAAATATTCTAGCTGCAAAAACTTAACACGTCATGTTTTTTAGTGACTGGTGAGAGCTTTCTTTGTGCTGCAATTCTTTTTAAGTCTAGGTTGTAGTTGGACACCAGTTACTTTTAATTAAACACCCAATTTGATTACTGGATGGAACCTGGATTTATTTTATATTGGCAGTCCTGCAGGATGGCCTCAGTGGACTTATATAGTTTTTTAATTGTTATAGTTTTTCCAATTTTTGAATTCGAACACCTGATCACAAAACAATCTGTACATGGCTTTCCTATGCTGTTGATGCTGCCCAGCCACTCAAGGAAGATGAGTCCCCTACAAGGAAGATAGTCACCCTAACAGGGAGTTTTTTCTTGCCACCGTCGCTTTGGCTTGCTCTTTGGGGATTTAAAGGTTTACAAAACTGTAAAGTTGATTTGTGATAATGTACTATTGTAAAAAGCGGTATTTAAATAAACTACTTGAACTTGAAACTACTTGAATAGCATCCACTTAGGAACAGAATCACCCATTTTGGGAACCACTGTATTATATGGTGTGTGCTAGAGTTTTCCAAACCTTGCTCATAGATAATTGTAGTGTTACCCAACGCATCTTGGGACACAGAAGTATTTCCTATTGGCTCAATGGTTTGAAGAGTTAAAGGGTCCACTGCAACCTAAAACATAAAGAAATATATATAACAATAACTAAAATACATATAAAAAATGTTAAAGCCTATTTGCGGTTTTCTGTAATATTGTTGCTTTGTATGATCATTCATTATTTTAAATTATTATCATAAACATAATACCACAAATAAATTTTATGTCAACTGATTTGATCATGGGCGGCTTAATGGCTTAGTGATTAGCACGTTCGCCTCTTAGCGAACCTATTTCAGGTTTGAATCCCAATCTGGTTGGAGTTTCCATGTTCTCCCGTGCCCATGTGGGTTTCCTCCCACAGTCCAAAAACATGGTTTTAATGTAAATTAAATGCTCCAAATTGTCCCATATAGTGTGTGTTTGGGTATGTGTCTGTGTGAGTGAATGTGCCCAGCGATAGATTGTCGCCCTGTCCTGTGTGTATCTGCCCAGTGCCCGAAATGTTCACCCCTGAATGGGCATGGAGAACCACCCCCTGCAACCCTAGTGAAGAATTAAGAGGAAGATAATATAACTAATATTTAATATTATAACACTATACAATAAATGTATGTAAGTTATGGGCATCAGAAGTATTTTACAAGTATTTATATTTCAAAACTCACTATGGTGCTCTGCACTGCCTGGCTCTCATGTTGCTGTTTAAGCTCCTCGATCTGCTGCAGGGTGAAGAAAGGCTTTCTGCGCTTTTTTACTGGCTCATCTGGGTGTGTTTCACACCAGTGTTCAAAAGTCTCAGGGTGACGGCACTGCATGTGTAGTCGAAGGTTTTTTTTGTGCTTGGTCATAAAGTGACACAATTCACAAGAAAAAGGCTTCTCTCCTTAAAAAAGTTGGAAAAAGTGGTTACAATGCATAGTTCATTAAAAAAACAACTAACATTTATTATAATACTCTGCATTACTGGGTAGTTTAGGCTTGATATATTATATACCTAAACATAATATTTTTTGTGACATCTGCGATAAGAGGGTTTTTGCTGTAGTGAATATGCCGGAAAGAAGCTTATTATCAGAGCTGTGCATATAAGAGCCTCTGAGACATCATTAGGACCTGCATGGCCACATTTTCCAGTAACATACTGTAAGTTAAAGCATCAGATACAGCAATGTTATGTTATGGAACATAGTCTAATATTCTGGATTTTAAAATAGTATAATTTATAGTTAGTGCACTGGTAAACACTGGCTTCTATCACAACATGTAATAAAACATCTTAATGGTTAGCACGTTCGTCTCTCAGTGCTAGGGATTCCTGGTTCGAATCCCAATCTGGGTGGAGTTTCCATGTTCTCCCTGTGTCCGCGTGGGTTTCCTCCAGGTTCTCCGGTTTCCTCCCAAGTACAAAAACATGGATTAAGGTCAATGGAATTCTCCAAATTGCCTCATATAGAGTGTGTGTGTGTGTGTGCCAAGCGATAGATTGGCGCCCTGTCCTGGATGTGTTTGCCCAGCGTCCGAAATGTTTTCCCCTGAATGGCCATGGGGAATAGTAGAGGATAAAACGGAAGATAATGGATGGATGGAGATTTTGGTTGGTTAGATGCTACCTACATTTTATTGGTTCTGTACTCTGCAAACAGACATGGGATAGAGTTTTTTAATTGACTTGGGTTGAATTTGAAATGCCTAATTACCACTCACCTGTATGTTTGATAGCTATGTGGGACACCAGGAAGTCCTCTTTGCTGGTGGAGTACTTGCAGTATTCACATTTAAAAGGCTTGTCGTTTGTGTGAGACAATTGGTGATTTAATAGTTGCTTCTTATCACTGCATGTGATGTCACAGAACTCACACTTAAACCTGTTAAAAAATAAATCCCAGTTTAAATAAAATAAAGATTTTAAGAAATAAAAAAGAAATTGGTTAAGGAGTAGTGAAGAAAATCTTACAGGCTGTTTCCGCAGTTTTGAATATGCGTAAGCAGGTGCATTTTAAAAGTGTATCGCTTCTTGAAGGATTTTCCACACTGACAAGGATGCAAATAAAAACAGCTTTAAACCACCTTTAAGGGTTTATAAGTATTTTGCTATATGTACCAATAGGTTCTGAACGATGAGCATAGCCAAAAAGTAAAAAGACAGTCTTGTGACTTACATTAGATTTGGTCATTTAACAGACATTTTTATCTAAAGTGACTCACAAGTATCCAAACTTAATGGCTGGGGTCAGAACACAGTAACAGAGTAATCTGGGATTTGAACCCACAACCTTTAGATTGAAAGTCCAACACCCTAACCACTGAGCTACCACACCATGAATAATAAATCAATAAAGAAATGTGACAAAACAGCATTGACTTGTGAGGACCTCTCTGCTAAGCTCTAAGATAAACAACAGACCATGCCCATTATATGTAAGGAATAAAAGCTTTGGATTTATGGTCAATCTTGCAACCAAAGTACAACTCAGGGACTTTCAAAACAAGATTCATGTTCAGTGGAACAATCCACATGTAAGGACAACCAGAGCTCATAAGAAACCTGCAACCTAATGATTAAATTCCACTACTTTCAAACTAATTTAATTAATCCTACAATTTTTTTTGCACACTTAATCCTAGGCTCCTGAGATGCAAAATATGGCATTATAATCATTTCTTAATTTGTATTGTATTTGTATGTTTAAAGGTTTCTTTAAAAACCTTCCCGCACTTGTATAAACAATTAATATGCTATTAAACATATATTGAGCAAAATGCCGCAATATAGCAAAAACTCAGATACAGAATTAGAATACAAAATGCCCTGGATGGGCATGAGGAATCCCATGACCATAGCAGCAGGTTAAGCGGAAGATAATGAAAGAATGTTAATGAAATCAATTGTTTGCATACCTTATCACACATATGTGGCTTTTCTGAACTGTGTGTCTTTAAGTGCTGTGTGAGGCGTTTCTGCATGGGATAAATACGGTGACAGATTGGACAAGGGTACTCGGACCTCTTTGGAATCTGAAAAACATCGTTACATTAATGCTGTTGTAGAAAAACAATGATCATGGTTTGAAAAGTATGTACATTATTATATATGCTAAACATATGCCAAAGTAAAAATGGACAGATGTGCATTCTTTAAAACCTTTCTATGAAAGCAAGAGAATACAAGACTTACCACTTCAGTCTTCCTTCTCCTAAAGTAATGAATATCAAAATAGAAAATCATATATTAAAATATATTTGTCTATACATATATAACAACACATCACTTATTATGAACCTTATTATCAGTTCTCCATTATGCAATATCTTACTTGTCTTTATTGTGAACAGCAGAATGTCGAGTTACATCCTTTTTGTAGACACTTGAATAGTCACACACATCACACTTGTATGGTTTATTACCCTGATGGTTAAACATGTGTTCCTATAAAACATGGCATACAAAAAACGTGGCTTAGTGGAGTTTATAAGTCTATATTATGCACATTTCACTCGAAGGTCTGTATTACTGAATTACTGAGAGAGAGAGAGAGAGAGAGAGAGAGAGAGAGAGAGAAAGAGAGATTGGAAGAACAGACTCAATTTACACTATTTAATTCAGTAATAATGACTGTTGAAGCTGGATCTTATTGTCACGTACTTTGATGAATTTCATATCAAATTTTAAATAAAATTACTTAAATATTATAAGCATATTAGCTTTGTTAGAAATCAGGAGCATTACATTACATTTGTTGATTTAGCAGACGATTTTATCCAAAGCGACATACAAGTATCCTAAATTGGTTGGGGTCAGAGCAAAGGGATGGTGCAGACTTCCTGGAGCAATGAAAGAGCCACATTGGTAACTTCAGTGGATCTGAGATTTGAACCTTCATATTGATAGAACAACACCCTAAACACATATTTTTGCGACATTATTTTTTGTGACAGTGATATGTGCATGTTTGGTTACGGTCTGGGTTATTGTTCATTTGTTGCCAAAATTCCAGTTGTTGTGCACTGCTTCTGGTTTTCCTTCTGTTTTCAGCTTCAAAATAGCTGTGCCATGATCTTGGTTTAGCATTTCAACAAGTTTTGACAGGTGAAAAACAAAGTTTTAAAACAAGGGGTGAAAATTCAGAGCTTTTATTTTGTGTTTGGTGTTCATTAGTCTAAAAAAACACACCTGAGTACAAAATTATTTTTGCTTTGTTGCAAATTAGATGAGCCGGTAATAATGTGGTATTTTCTGTGTTAAATTATTTTTTTTATTTTAAACTATCTAATAAAATGTAGCTTTAGATCTTATACATAAATGGATTTATGTTTAAGACTTTTTCCATCCAGATACTTTCGGGGGAGGACTGTATTTGTTTAAAAATTACAAATCACATGTGATAAATAATGTAAGATTAATGCAAAACTTTTTACTTAACCTCCAAATAATGATACCATCACAACAAAAAAGATTTATAGTTAAAGCTGTAATCTGTGTTAAAAATGACTTTCCAAATGTCATTACCCATGTCACTATGCTGGTTACTATGATCTAGTTTAAGCATGATCTAGTTTATTATCTGGGACTAACAAAAGACACATAATATACTTTAAAATAAAGCAAAGAAAAAGACTATGCATGTGGAGAAAAAAATTGTACATGCTTACTTAGATAATAAAAGCTAAGCTAAAAAAAAGTGTATTTTTGAAATGAACAAACCTTAAGGGAGGACCAGCGTTTGCAGTGGTAACTGCACTGTAGGCACTTAAAACGTTCAGGATCGTTGCCCACATGAGAATCAACATGAAATCGAAGGTCCTCTTGAGAGAGAAAGCGTGACCCACAAATCCAACAGTTGTGAGGTCTCAGCAGAGGCTTGAGAGATTTGTAGTACTTGCTGAAACGATTAAAAAATAAATAAACAAAATGACAGTTTATTAGAGAGTTTAAAATTTTAAATCATTTAAATAAAGCAAGGCTGCACGGTGGCTTAATGGTTAGCACGTTCGCCTCTCAGCACTAGGGATTCGAATCCCCATCTGGGTGGAGTTTCCATGTTCTCCCCGTGTTTCCTCCGGTTTCCTCCCAGTCCAAAAACATGGATCAAGTCAATTGAGTTCTCCAAATTGCCCCATATAGTGTGTGTGTGTGTGCGCGCGCGCGTGTCTGTGTGAGTGTGTGCCCAGCGATAAATTGTTGTCCTGTCCTGGGTGTGTCTGCCCAGCACCCGAAACGCCCCTGGATGGGCATGGGGAACCCCCCCGCGACCCTCATATAGGATAAAGCGGAAAATAATGAATGAATGAATAAAGCAAATTGAAATGTTGAATTCCCAAGTCATCAATTCAAGATCATGGCCAAAAATAAAAGCATCTCTTGGTAGAAAATCTAAGTTTGTCAAAAACAAGCACAAAATGAATGCAAGATGTGCTTATTTTCAATTTCATCTGCTTAAAATAAACATAATGTTTACAGCTTAAATTAAATTATAAAAAATGTAAATTGCTATGTTATGTTTGTGATGGAAAAACATGTTTTTTATGAATTTGCAAAAATATATTTACAGGTGTGCCCTATTTTTGTCAAGGATACAAGAGTGCAAAAGTATACCTCTGGAGGACCTTTTGACCTCTTTTAAATATTTAAATACCACAAATCTGGTGAAAACGGGAAACCAAACATGAATAGAAAAGTGCATTGAATGTGATTAAGCAATGTATTATTGTATTAATATGTAGTGTGATTCAATAAACCGTCGCACTTTTCAGTTTTTTATTTGTAAAAAAAATGTTGATTTATGTATAATTTTCCTTCCACTTCACAATTGTATACCACTTTGTGTTGGTCTTTCACATTAAATTCCAGTGAAATATATTTATGTTTGTGGTTGTAATGTGACAAAATATGGAAAAGTTCAAGGGGTATGAATACTTTTGCAACCCACTGTATATATATATATATATATATATATATATATATATATATATATATATATATATATATATATATATATATATATAGCTTTTGAGCCATTAAAGAATGCAGATGCAAAGTATTTTTAAAATCTAATACATTTAAGGAAACCTGTAACTGCCTACTTAAGCAGTTTGTATTTTAATTGGTTTAAATTGGTTTAAATTAAGTTACACTGTATAAAGGTATATTTTAGAACGTCTGTTCTTTTAAGAACATTGACAATGTTAATTTCCATGGTTACACTGCTAATTACCACGGTTACTATGTTTGTAAAAGCTCCAAAGTTAAAGGGTTATTCAGAAGCTGTGATGGAAAGTTTTCAAAAGCATAGATGGGGAAAAAAAGACTTACTTTCGGTTTATGTATTTTTTATATCTTTTGCGCAGAAAACGCTTTGAAGGTCGCCCTCGTTTCCGGGGGAAGAAGTCATCATCATCTGGCCCCATATTTGATGAGGGGTCCTTGTTCTCGGAATCTGATTGGCTGACACCCTGCTCCACAGCACAGTCATTAGATAATAACGTGGCTCCATTTTCCAGTCCAGAGGAACTGGCTTCCTCAGGAGCCTGAGGGTCAGTTGCAGTGCTCTGCTGTGATCCTGGCAGAGGTGCTGCTTTAAATAAGACATTAAATTATGATTACTAATAGACATATAGCATATAACTTGTGGTGTAAAACACAATAATATGTTTGACTCCAATAATATCTTTGGCCAATTGACTAACCTGTGTAGGTTTGGGAAAAAAGAAATTTGCGTGGTGGCCGCACCATCCGACGAGGTCTTCTCCTTAAAGCAGAAGAGGAAGAGCAGGATGGAGGAGCTGGATGCTGAGCAGGTGATCTTAGCCTCAGTTGTTCATCTGCTGGGTTATAGTCACTGTCCTCTGTGACAAGCCCAGAACAGAATATTATAATATATGAAAGAATATGAAAAAATATTATTAAAAAAGACTGTTAAGGATTTCTGAAAGTTAAACACCTTCTGGATCATCAATGGCACCTGCGTCTACAACATCATCCTCCTCCTCCTCTGCCTGCTCTTTCTTGACCTCAGCCGGCTGTTGTGTGGGAGTTTCTGATTTTCTTGGTCTTCCACGTCCCCGTTTTTTTAAATGCTCACCTAAGTTAAAAAGAGTGGATGGGGCTGTTAGAAACTTTAAGGAACCTGTAATTATTACCTCCAGAGCTTACACTGATACCCAGGTATGCCTAGGTCCTTAATTCAAATCATTAATTTCTAAATGCTAAAGCATGTAACTAGAAATGTTTTAATTGCTTATTATTGCTATTGTAAGATGAGAAAATAATGATAAATGCTACCTCATAAACGTGTATTCTGGAGGTGACTCTCTGTGGTTGAGTTGCAGTTCAAGTTCAAACAATTTATTTATATAGTGCTATTCACAACAGTTCACAATTGTAACAAAGTAACTTAACAGTGTTATAAGTCTGAACCCCTAAAGGGCAAGCCCTGTTATGTTGTTGTTTTTTTATTTTATTTTTTTAGGAAAAAAGCCTTAAATATATTAGCACTAAAAAACATTTTTTAGTTTACCAAAGCTTTAGGCTATGTAAATAACTATATTATTCAATAACTACTTATTATACAGTAAAAGAAATTCTGTAATTTGTTCATAATAATGCACACCCTCTTGTACCGTATTGCTTAATTATAAAGTGTTAACAATCTTTCAAAACAGAGATGACATTTGTTACAGTTTTTAAGATTAAAACTCTAACTAATTTTAAGTATTTCTCACCTGCTGGTTTGAAGTGCCGATCTCTCATATGGTTAATAAGTGTGTCCTTGGACACACTCTTATATGGGCACATTTTGCACTTGTACTGTTGCACAATGACCACCTCCATCATTTCTTCAAGTTCAGCCAAATCAGGAGCTCGATATCCAGGTCCAGGGGCTACAGCTGACTCAACCCCAGACTTGACTACTTCGCTATCGGTCTCTCTACGCATTGGTTCCGGCTCAGGATGAGTGGTGTAAGTATCACTGCTGCTGATGTATGGTCCTGCTTGACTTTCACTGCACTCCATGTGATCTTGAAGCTGGGAGTCAACGACTTCAGCCAATGAGTGCTGCACAGTTCCCTCATCTACACTGCTGCTGTTGCTGCAATCCACTGCACCGCTACACTCAGCCACGTAGCCTCTTAAAGTCTCGGTTGATTCATCTACCCCATAGTCCTCGAACTGGGACTGGGCAGAATCACCTGTCTGATCTGGATCTGGCCTGCTAATGCTGCTGCTGCTACTGCTGCTGCCTTCTTCATGCTCACTGTAGCCAGAGTGGCCTGGCTGGTCAGGTTGCAGTTCTGATAGATCAGCCTGATCCAAGCAGGTGGAGGTAGGCCCATCTGCTATAGAATCAATACAGAGTCGGCTGCAGAGTGCTGAGGAAGACATCTGTGCCACCATTGGAGCACCTGTAGATAGAAAGTACATTCTGTATTACTTAGCAGATGATTTACACATCTGTGTCATAAAATAAGAAAAATAAACAGAAAACATGTACATTAATCAAGTAAAATTATCTGCCAGTAAATTCATTTTGTTTTGATTTCTTAAAAAAATAAAAAGTTACTTACTCTACCTACTCTAGTATAAAACAAGATTTAATACACGTTTTTAAAGTTTTCTGACTTATCAAGGTTTCATTTTTTGTAGTGCATTCATTCATTCATTATCTTCCGCTTTATCCTATATTAGGGTCGCGGTGGGGTTCCCCATGCCCATCCAGTGGAAAACGTTTCGGGCACTGGGCAGATACACCCAGGACAGGGTGCCAATCTATCGCTGGGCACACACTCACTCACACAGACACGCACAAACACTCTATATATGGGGACTGTGGGAGAAAACTGGAGAACCCGGAGGAAACCCACGCAGACACGGGGAGAACATGGAAACTCCACCCAGATGGGGATTCGAACCAGGAATCCCTAGTGCAGAGAGGCGAACGTGCTAACCACTAAGCCACCGTGCCACCTTTTTGTATTGCAATAGTAGAAAATTAGTACTAGTCACTTTTAGTTCTTATAGCATTCTTAAGTTTGACATTTATAGAACCACCCATCTTTAAAAAGTTAGAGGTCTGAATCTTAAGTAATTTTAGTCTGGGTAGAGTGACAATCAATTCATTCATTATCGTCCTCTTAATCCTCTACTAGGGTCGTTTCAGGGGCTGGGCAGATACATCCAGGAAAGGGCGCCAATCTATCGCTGGGCACACACTCACCCACACAGACACACACACACACACACAAACACACACTATATGGGGCAATTTAGACCATTCAATTTACCTTGAATCCATGTTTTTGGACTGTGGGAGGAAATCAAAGAACCTGGGGGAAACCCACACGGACATGGGAAGAACATGAAAACTCCACCTAGATTGGGATTAAAACCTGTATCCCCAGTGCTGAGAGGCGAATGTGCTAACTCAATATCTACTATTAAGAGTTTTTAAAGCTTACCATCATCCGGCCCTTGCAGAATGAGATACTGTGTCGTCTCTGCACTGTCATCTTCTGCACTTGTGACTGCAATGCACCCTGTAGTGCAAGTGTTTAAACATTAAATTATATATTTTAATTTAACAGAAAGGGCCAAACATATAGCTTTTTACTACACAATTAATGTGACAATCACAACTCTTTTAAAATTAGACAAATCTGCAGTGTTTTACCATTCATTATATCTGAACCAATAGTGGACTCAATTATCTTGTCAATGGCAGAGCCCAAGTCTGAAGAGGTAGAGGCTGTCGAGTCTGACACTATCATCCCCCCTTCTGATACAGCGCTGGAGTGCACAAGGACCTGCGCAGACTCGGAGACCAATACTGACTGAGTGACTGTAGACACGCTGGACACACTGGTGGATTGGGCAACAGAGGAGGAATCTGGGAGATGAATTCCATGCACATCTGTACTTGAGCTTGTCTCTGGGATGAAGACCTATGATACCAATACACATAGAGTAATAAAAGAAACACAAACTGAACATTGCAAACATTAAATTCTTTGTTTTATGTATTCTCCTATTTGTCTATTACACAGAATAACAACTATTCCTACCACAAGGCCCTCAGAGCTTTGTCCAACCTGACAATCAGATTCTGGAGCGCGGCCAGGCAGTGTGACGGTGTCACTGCTGTCTGCAGACATGGCTTCAGAGGACTCCATTGCCATGCCACTTTCGGAAGGCTCTTCCATCCCAGAATGCCCCACATCACTGCTGCTCTCTACTTCCATCTCCTCTGAGTCCATCATGACTTGGAGAGTAATTTCACTTTCCTGGAAATTATCTTGGAGAGAAAAATATGAAATGTTTACTTCATGCAAATCAGTAAAATCATACCTTAAAGACACAATATAAATCTATACTGATCAAATAGATAAATCTATACTGATCAAAGCTGAACTTGAAGATCTAAGAGTTTTACTTTGTACACAAAAAGGCTTTTTCCTTTTAATGATTTGTCTCATGCCCAGCGATGGATTGGCGCCCTGTCCTGGGTCTATCTGCCCAGCGCCCGAGATGTTCTCCCCTGGATGGGCATGGGGAACCCCACCGCGACCCTAATAGAGGATAAAGCGGGAGATAATGAATGAATGAATGAATGATTTGTCTCAATAAGTGTTGGTGAGCACAAATTCTTTGTTGAGATAATCCAACCATTTGGAATCCAATTGTTTTCTTTGTGTCATTTATGTAGGGGGTGATAAGTAGTTTAGGAGCCAGAGGAAGGAGTTAAGAGAGCCGTAGATTTGTAGGGGTTTTATTTGCATCTTTTTCTGCACATTGTTTAGGTGAACTTGAAAAAATAAAAGAATAGGACATCTTATACAATACAATGTAAAATAATATAACAATCGTAATATGCCATGTGTTATACTACAAGTTCTACAAGTTTCACAAGTTAGTATTTTCTGAGTTCAAGACATTGTTTCAAAGAATGAGGAAAAGCAAAATATTATTAGTTAAAAATTCTTTAAACTTTTCCATGACGTTTATGTTGATTTGTGTTTATTGCCATTACAGCTCAAAGTTAGGCTATGTAAATGGCATTTTAGATGTGTTTAATACATCAATTTCAGCTACTTAAAGATTGTTGATTTTTAATCTTGATATGTTCCAGAAAGTTCAATGTTTTTTGGGAATTATTGTGTTCAAAAAGTTATTTTATATTAGTATCCAGGTAGAATGTTTTTTTTTTCTAAATGGGATTTGTAACATATAATTTGTGCTGTGAAGAAAAGAGAAGCCTTTTTAAAAGGTGCATTTGTAAAACAACAAAAATATTTTGTTTTTTTTCATTTTTCCAAAATACACAATTTATATACAACTAGATATTTAAACAGTAAAAAAAATCCAAAAATATATTTTGGTTAAAGTATAACCATTCCATCATGTTCATCATTTGATCCAAATCCCAAATTTCCTGGGTAAACCAAAATAAATGTATTGGATTTCATTTTCAAAATGATCAAATCTGCCCAAAGCTATGTCTTTTAAGTTCTATATTTTCTGTGTACACGTGGGTTTCCTCCCACAGTCCAAAAAACATGGATTCAAGGTAAATTGAATGCTATAAATTAATTGCCCCATATAGTGTGTGTGTGTCTGTGTGAGTGAGTGTGCCCAGCGATAGATTGGCACCCTATCCTGGGTGTATCTGCCCAGTGCCCAAAACATTCTCAATAGGATGGGTATGGTGAACCCCCTCCCCCCCACCCTGCAAACCTACTAGAGGATTAAGTGGAAGATAATGAATAAACTGTAAATGTAAATGTAATAATCTGTTAAAGCTTTTAATTTTTTTAATTGATTTACCTTATATATATAGAGTGGCATGGTGGCTTAGTGATATAGATATATACAGTTAGGTCCATAAATATTTGGATAGAGACAACATTTTTCAAATTTTGGTTCTGTAAATGACAATAATGAATTTTAAACAAAACACTTCAGATGCAGCTGAAGTTCAGACTTTCAATTTTAATTCTGTGGGTTGAACAAAATTATTACATGAAAATCTGGGCAACTAAAGCATTTTATAAACACAATCCCTTCATTTCAGGGGCTCAAAAGTAATTGGACAAATTAATTAATTGTAAATAAAATATTTGTTTCTAATACTTGGTTGAAAAAAACTTTGTTAGCAATGACTGCCTGAAGTCTTGAACTCATGGACATCACCAGAACTCATGGCCTTTCCTGCAGCAGTTTTCAGTTGCTGTTTGTTTGTGGGCCTTTCTGTCTGAAGTTTAGTCTTTAACAAGTAAAATGCAGGCTCAATTTGGTTGAGATCAGGTGACTGACTTGGCCATTCAAGACCGTTCCACTTTTTTGCTTTAATAAACTCCTGGGTTGCTTTGGCTTTATGTTTCGGGTCATTGTCCATCAGTATTATGAAACGCCAACCAATCAGATTGGCTACATTTGGCTGGATTTGAGCACACAGTATGTCTCTGAATACCTCAGAATTCATCCGGATGCTTCTGTCCTGTGTCACATCATCAGTAAACACTAGTGACCCAGTGCCTCTGGCAGCCATGCATGCCCAAGCCATCACACTGCCTCCGCTGTGTTTCACAGACAATGTGGTATGCTTTGGATCATGAGATGTACCACGCCTTCACCATACATTTTTCTTTCCATCATTCTGGTAGAGGTTGATGTTGGTTTTGTCTGTCCAGAACTTTTTCCCAGAACTGTGCTGGGTTTTTTTTTAGATGTTTTTAGCAAAGTCCAATCTAGCCTTTTTATTCCTGAGGCTTAAGAGTGGCTTGCACTGTGCAGTGAACCCTCTGTTTTTACTTGCATGCAGTCCTCTCTTTATGGTAGACTTGGATATTGATAAGCCTACCTCCTGGAGAGTGTTGTTGACTTGGTTAGCTGTTGTGAATGAGTTTATCTTCACCATGGAAATTATTCTGCGATCATCTACCACTGTTCTCTTCTGTGGGCATCCAGGTCTTTTTGCATTGGTGACTTTACCAGTGCAATCATTTTTTTCTCAGGATGTACCAAACTGTAGATTTTGCCATTCGTAATATTTGAGCAATTTCTCGGATGGGTTTTTTCTGTTTTCTCAGATTAAGCATGGCTTGTGTCACCTGCATGGAGAGCTTCTTTGACCGCATGTTTTTTTTTTACAGCGAAATCTTCCAAATGCAAGCAGCATGCCTAATATTAACTCCAGGTTTTTTGTCTGCTTAATTGAGAATGACATAACAAAGTAATTGCCCACACCTTCCCATGAAATAGCCTTTGAGTCAATTGTCCAATTATTTTTGGTCCCTTTAAAAACAGGCTGGCACATGTTAAGGAGCTGAAACTTGTAAACCCTTCATCCAATTTTAATGTGGGTACCCTCAAATAAATAAAAACTGAAAGTCTAGACTTTATGTCCATGTCAATTAGATAATTATAACTTGATTTGCGTCAGTGTCCATATATATATATATATATATATATATATATATATATATATATATATATATATATATATATATATACAATATATATACAGTATTTATATACACATATATATACACACACACACACATTTTACAACATAAGATCATACATCATAAGAAAGAACTATATATATATATATATATATATATATATATATATATATATATATATATATATATATATATATATATATATACACACACACACACACACACACATATATATATATATATATATATATATATATATATATATATATATATATATATATATATATATTATGATATAGTGAAACTTCATAAAAATTTGGAACTAGTATGTGACAATAGTGTTACAGTACAAACAGGATTTAGAACAGCGTTGTCAACAGCTATCGTTAGCGACTGATTGGATACTATTGAAGTAGAACAATACTAAATAAACATGTACAGTCAATTTATAAAATGTCTTAAACATGTACAGCACACAGTAATTAAGCACAGTGGCGTCGTATGATATAATGGAAGCTCGTGCTACATTTTGTTTAGCACAACTCAACATGGAGGAAGACAGCGCCATGTTCACCACTTCGACACCTTGAGATAGGGATCAGCAAGAGAACAATACACATCTCTTTCACACTTCGTGGGGGACTTTTTATTTCATTTGTTTTAACGACGGGAGGGAAATCCGCGGGACAGTATTAAACGCAGCCATGACGCTGGTTTAGTATGAAGAAGCTGTCCGGCGTCCTGCCTGCACCCGCGCCATGCCCGCCCGCGCGCCTCCTTATATTGCGCTCA
Source organism: Corydoras sp. C115 (assembly GCA_019802505.1). Taxonomy (NCBI): domain Eukaryota; kingdom Metazoa; phylum Chordata; class Actinopteri; order Siluriformes; family Callichthyidae; genus Corydoras; species Corydoras sp. C115. The sequence goes on along the minus strand of JAFMOC010000081.1, from coordinate 617,374 downwards.
GGCAGCGCCACAAACTGCTCGGGGACCTCGAGGGCCTACAAGCCAAACAGACCGTCCCGATCTCGCCCCTGAGTAAAAAATGTCTAAACGCCCAGATAAAGGCCGACCTTTTTTCTTACCGGGACCGTCTTTCGGCCTCGTGATCTCACTCCACGACGCGCTGAAATAAATCCAGTTTAGAAAGCGTCCCTCGCGAGAGCTTTCTAGTCGGGCGCCATCGGCGTGTGCTCGCTTCCTGTTCAGAGCGCTGACACCGGATCCTCATCAGCCGCCGCGAATTCACAGCGTTCCCCGTTCAGAATCGTTCCAAAAGCACCCAAAACTCCGACTCAAAAGATGTAGGGTGCAGTGTGAGACAATAACTAGACGATTGTAAGAGAAATGCAATCGAGCTTTTATTGAAACCTGATGAGTTTGTCCTGTGACACACAGTACTACTAAAGCAAGACACACATACTACATGTGGGGCAATTTTCTAGCAGCCAATTCACCTTAAATCCATGTTTTTGGACTAAGGAAACCCACGTAGACAGACGTGGGGACTCCATCCAGACTGGGATTGGAACCTGGAGTGTAGTGTGTGGTATAAGACAATAACCATACGACAGTATGATAAATGTAATTCAGTTTTTATTAAAACCTAATCGGGCGGCACGGTGGTTTAGTGGGTAGCACGTTTGCCTCTCAGCACTAGGGATTCCCGGTTCGAATCCCCATCTGGGTGGAGTTTCCATGTTCTCCCCGTGTCTGCGTGGGTTTTCTCCGGGTTCTCCGGTTTCCTCCCACAGTCCAAAAACATGGATCAAGTCAATTGAGTTCTCAAAATTGCCCCATATAGAGTGTGTCTGTGTGAGTTAGTGTGTGCCCAGTGATAGATTGGCGCCCTGTCCTGGGTCTATCTGCCCAGCGCCCGAGACGTTCTCCCCTGAATGGGCATGGGGAACCCCACCGCGACCCTAATAGAGGATAAAGCGGGAGATAATGAATGAATGAATAAAACCTAATGAGTGTCCTGTGACACACAGAACTACTAAAGCAAGACACATACGACATACGGGGCAATTTAGAGCAGCCATTTCAACAATTTGAACACCAAGATTGGGATTCAAATGGAAATGTAATTGTGTTTTTTTTTAATTAAAACCTAATGAGGTTGCCCTGTGTCACTGCAGTTTGAAAATAGTACTGCATTGTGGCTTCTAAGTATGTCATATTAGCTATCTATATATTTATCATTCTATCTCTGGGCACACACTCAAATACATACTACTGTATATGGGGCAATTCAGAGCATCCAAATCTCCTTAAATTCATGTTTTTGGATTGTGGGAGGAAACCCATGCAGATATGGGGAAACCATGGAAACTCCACCCAGACTGGGATTCAAACCTGGAATAGACGATAGCAAAAGAAATGTGATTGAGTTTTATTAAAACCCAATGAGTTTGTCCTGTGACAAACACAGAACTAATAAATCAAGACATATTCACAAATGGACTCTATATGGGGCAATCAGAACAGCGAACATATCTTAAATCCATGTTTTTTGATAGGTAGACAATAGCAAGAGAAATGTAATTGAGTTTTTATTCAAATCTGATGAGTTTGCCCTGTGTCACTGCAGTTTGAAAATGGTACTGCGTTGTGGCTTCTAAGTATGTCATATTAGCTATCTATATATTTATCATTTTATTGCTGGGCACACACTCAAACACATACTATATGGGGCAATTTAAAATATCCAATTAAACTTAAATCCATGTGTTTTGGACTGTGGGAAGAAACCCATGCAGACACTAGGAGAACATGGGAACTCAAACCACACTGGGATTCGAAACTGGAGTGTGTGGTGTGCAGTAGGTAGGTAGGTAGACGATAGGTAGATGATAGCAAGAGAAATGAATTTTTATTCAAACCTGATGTGTTTGTCCTGTGCCACACACAGAACCTATAAAACAAGACACACTCACACACATACTGTCACATCAGTGCACTCTACCGGTCGTTGGTAGTATTACCGGCACTGCTGTACTGGACATAAGCGCCCCCTATTGGGTCCTGATATTATTGTTTGTCATTAATGTAGATCTGGTGAAACTGTGTTCATTCATTCATTCATTCATTCATTCATTCATTTATTCATTATCTTCTGCTTTATCCTCTATTAGGGTCGCGGTGGTGTTCCCCATGCCCATCCAGGGGAGAACGTCTCGGGCGCTGGGCAGATACACCCAGGACAGGGCGCCAATCCATCGCTGGGCACACACTCACTCACACAGACACACTCTATAGGGGCAATTTGGAGAACTCAATTGATTTGATCCATGTTTTTGGACTGTGGGAGGAAAACCGGAGAACCCGGAGGAAACCCACGCGGACACGGGGAGAACATGGAAACTCCACCCAGATGGGGATTCGAACAAGGAATCCCTAGTGCTGAAAGGCGAACGTGCTAACCACTAAGCCACCGTGCAGCCTGTTTGGTGAAACTGTGTTCATTTTTTAATTCTCTTTTTCTGTTAAATTATGTGGCTACACTCTATATGTTTAGAAACCCTGCTTTTCCCAGTGTTCTGTGTTGGAACATTATTTTATTTTATGTTCATGTCGTGTTGCATGCTATGGCTGGTTTTCCACCTGTTGTCTTTTGCATTAATGACAATATTTAAACCACCTACAGTTTTGGACTCTGTCCTTTCAAGTCTTCGCTCGGCGGATCATAACATGTACTATACATGGGGCAATTTAGAACAGCCAATTCACCTTAAATCCATGTTTTTGAACTGTGGGAGGAAATCCATGCAGACACTGGGAAAACATCAGATTGGGATTTGAAAGCTGGATTGTGCAGTGTGCAGACATTAGGTAGACAGTTGCACGATTAATGTAATTAAGTTTTATTAAAAACCCTGTGCCATGTTAAATGCACACAGAACTAATAAAGCAATCCAAAATCCAATCCATCGCTAGACACACATACTTTATAGGAGCAATTTAGAGCAACCAATTCACCTTAAGTCCATGTGTTTAGACTGTGGGAGGGAAATTTACGTACAGTCATGGCCAAAAGTTTTGAGAATGATGCAAATATAAATTTTTACAAAGTTTACTGCTTCAGTTTTTATAATGGCAATTTGCATATACTCCAGAATGTTATAAAGAGTGATCAGCTTAACAGCAATTAATTGCAAAGTCAATATTTGCCTAGAAAATGAACTTTATCCCCCAAAACACATTTCAACTTCATTGCAGACCTGCCTTAAAAGGACCAGCTAACATTGTTTCAGTGATTGCTCCATTAACACAGGTGTGGGTGTTGATGAGGACAGGGCTGGAGATCAATCTGTCACGATTAAGTAAGAATGACACCACTGGACACTTTAAAAGGAGGCTGGTGCTTGGCATCATTGTTTATCTTCTGTTAACCATGGTTATCTCTAAAGAAACGTGCAGTCATCATTGCACTGCACAAAAATAGCCTAACAGGGAAGAGTATCGCAGCTAGAAAGATTGCACCTCAGTCAACAATCTATCGCATCATTAAGAACTTCAAGTGGAGAGGTTCCATTGTTGCCAAAAAGACTTCAGGGCGCCCAAGAAAGACCAGCAAGTGCCAGGACCGTCTCTTAAAAGTGTTTCAGGGAGACACAGGGAGAACATGGAAACTCCACCAAGATTGGGATTCAAATGGAAATGTAATTGTGTTTTTTTCTAAAACCCAATGAGTTTGCCCTGTGCCACTGCAGTTTGAAAATGGTACTGCGTTTTGGGATTTAAGTATGTCATATTAGCTATTTATATATTTATTTATGCGGCACGGTGGCTTAGTGGTTAGCACGTTCGCCTCTCGGTGCTAGGGATTCCCGGTTTGAATCCCCATCTGGGTGGAGTTTCCATGTTCTCCCCGTGTCTGCGTGGGTTTCCTCCGGGTTCTCCGGTTTCCTCCCACAGTCCAAAAATATGGAGCAAGTCAATTGAATTCTCAAAATTGCCCCATATAGAGTGTGTCTGTGTGAGTGAGTGTGTGCCCAGCTATGGATTGGCGCCCTGTCCTGGGTCTATCTGCCCAGCGCCCGAGATGTTCTCCCCTGGATGGGCATGGGGAACCCCACCGCGACCCTACTAGAGGATAAAGCGGGAGATAATGAATGAATGAATGAATGAATATTTATTTATAGGTCATTCGACACATGTTTAATCTGTAACTATATCGGTATCAAATGCACACAAAAGTAATAAAGCAAGACCCTCAAACACATACTATATAGGTTTTTATTAAAATCATATGAGTTTGTCCTGTGCCACACACAGAACTAATAAAGCAAGACACACTCACACACATTATATATGGAGCAATTTAGAGCAGATAATTCACCTTAAATCCATGTTTTTGGACTGTGGGAGGAAATCCACACAGACATTGGGAGAACATGGAAACTCCCTCCAGATTGGAATTCAAAACCTGAAAAGTGTAGTGTGCAGTATATGACATTAGGTAAACAATTGCAAGATAAATGTGATTAAGTTTTATTAAAAACTGATGAGTTTGCTCTGCGCCATGTTAAATGCACACAGAACTAATAAAGCAATCTAAAATCCAATCCATCGCTGGGTACACAGAGACACATACTATATAGGGTCAATTTTTCATCTCATACTAGAGTGAAGGGTTTTGTGTGTGTGTGTGTGTGTGTGTGTGTGTGTGTGGAGGGGGGATGTTCCCTATGCCCATCCAGGGAAGAATGTTTTGGGTGCTGGTCAGTAGCACCCAGTACAGGTTGTCAATCGTTCGCTGAGCACACACTTTCACACTCACACAAACTATATAGTGGCAATTTAGAACAACCAATTCACCCTAAAAACATGTGTTTGAACTGTGGGAGGTAACCAAAGAACCTGGAGAAAACCCATGCGGACCCGGAGGGAATTAGGAAACCCCACCCAGATCAGAATTCGAACCTGGATCCCCAGCACTGAGAACCGAACGTGCTAAACACTAAGCCATAGTGTCATCCAACTAAAAACTGACCAATTATATTTTTGCAAAACTAATAAAAAGAATTTAAGAAAAGGTTGACATGAAACTGCAGGTTTTAATCCCATCTATAATCTTGTGGACATGTTTGTTTTTATTAAGTGTATGAATAAGAATAGCGGGCGGCACGGTGGCTTAGTGGTTAGCACGTTCGCCTCTCAGCACTAAGGATTCCCGGTTCGAATCCCCATCTGGGTGGAGTTTCCATGTTCTCCCTGTCTCCCTGTGTCCCTGTGTGGGTTTCCTCCGGGTTCTCCGGTTTCTTCCCACAGTCCAAGCGCCTTGTGTATCTGCTCAGCGCCCGAGATGTTCTCCCCTGGATGGGCATGGGGAACCTTACTGCGATGGAATAAGAATAGCTTTGCTTCAGATACAATATCCAATGTATTTGGCGGCTGAATTAAAGTTCACCCAACATTTAAAATATAACATCTACAATTTCACTGGAATTGGTTAAAATTTTAATAATCAATATACTTAACATCCATTGTGCTTTAGTGCCTAGTGTCATTATCTTTAATGTCAAAAATCCTATTTCAGTTGGGAAAATCTAATTCCAGCTAAGATTTTTTAAAGATTTTTTTTTCAGAAGAATTTAATACAAATACTTAAGTTCATTTAGATAAAAGCTTTTCTTTATGTCTCATTGAAGGCATTTTTTGGAAATGTCAATAATGTAAATTAAAAACTGCAGTTTTTCAGCTTATGTCTTTATTTTTTATTAGGATTTTGTTTGCACTTTTTAATCTTATAATAATATTATGGTACATTTATCTGTTTGGAACTTTAAATCAAACATCTCACCGCCAGTTAAGTTTGTGGAGTCATACAGTGAAACTGTTTTTAACAGATTTGTTACTTACAGATTGGAAGGCATTGTAAACAGGACAAATACACAGATTGTTGCAGAACAATTTGCGTACATATCCTCTAATCCTTGATCAGTGTTGACATTTTATTTGGTCTGTTTAATCTAGTAGTGACAATGAGGTGTTTCAAAAAATTTTTAAAGGTTTTTTTAGAAAAATTTTAGAAATGAAAATAAGACACCCCCCACAGCTCCTCTGGGCCTTGACCTCCATGAGCACAACATCTATGGTGTGGGCCGCCCACAGCAGTACTATGATTTATTTTGTTTACCATCTTTTAAGTTAAGGGCTGATTAAGAATGCAATTAGTCCTACTTAAAGATTTATTACCAATGAACACATTTTCTTATAAAGTGCAGTTAATGAAATCATAAATCAAATCTGTTTGTGTGGAGTGTGCAACAATTAACTTTTAATATTTAAGTGCATAACTAGCTGAGGTAACCTAGAGGGGAGGAGTGGGATGATAAATTGTTATTTAAATTGAACAGTATTTGTCTTATGACTGAAGGGAAGTCAGGTCACACAGTTCAACCATATTACCACAATAACTAAATTTATGTTATGATCACTGAATTTATGTTATTCCTCACAAATATAAACATTTTGAAACAAAATACACAATACAATTGTGTGATCTAGGAAATGTATAAATATCAATAATAAACGTTTTTCTAAAAAAAATTATTTTGAGTTCCCACAGTGTCCTCTAAGGCTCAGAATCCGTTGGTCACAGAATTCTGTGTTACACATGGGTTTAAAGAATAGAGCCGTGGGTGATTTTAATCATTGTTAGATTTAGTTTTGTTGTTGTATGTCATCCAGGGGAGAACGTTTCGGACGCTGAGCAGATACACCCAGGACAGGGTGCCAATCTATCACTAGGCACATATTCACGCAGCCGCACACACACACACACACACACACACACACTATATGAGGCACATTAGAGCACTCAATTTACCGTGATCCCATGTTTTTGGACTGTGGAAGGAAACCGGAGAACCCAGAGGAAAGCCATATGGACACAGGAACATGTAAACTCCAGCTAGATTGGGATTAATTCATTAAAACTAATATTATAATAGATCTGCAAACTGTTGCAATCTTATATTCTGTGAAACTATCATTATTTTAAGACAAATTTTTTAATTGTAAAATTGTTGTTTATACTGTGGCAGCAATATGCACTCTCACCCGGAATGCAGCATTTCCAGAAGCGCTTGTGTGTGTGTGGAGAACAGTCAACCTCTTGCCTTGGGCAATATCACACACTGCACTATTCCGCTACACATATACTCTAGCACATGCCATACAGAACATTTATATTTCTTTGTAACCTCTTCTGCCTTTCTCCCTCTCATCCTAGATTTGCCTTGGTTTCGACCACACAAAACGGTTATCTCCTGGTCTGATTCCCAGATACTTGCATGGTCTTCCCACTGCTCCCCACCCCAGGTCTGTTTGGTGCTTCCTCAGAGGCCGAAGCTGGTGATGTCTAGCCTGTCCTCCGCAGCCCGGCTCCTTCCTTAGATTTTTGCGAGATCTTCTGTAAATGTCGGGCTAATTTGCTTTCGCCCCATTGCCCCATACGACTCTGCCATTGATCTCATAAAGGGGCCAAATTGCCCCATTTAAATGCTACAGTGATTCATGGGATTGACAGTTTTTATTGATGGTTCATCAATTTACAAGTTCAGCGGACGCGTGTTTCCTCTCACCTCCCTCCCGTAAGGGGGACCCAAAACACTTCAATGGACTGTGGTGGCGGAGAACGCGTTTATGTCCCTTAATGCCTGCTTCACTTCGGATCTGGTGCTCGTCCATCCGAGTCTAGCCAAGCAGTTTGTGGTGGAGGTAAATGATTCCAGTAGTGGGGTTTGTGCCGTGTTTTTCCAAAAGGTACCAGGATCCGCAGAGATCTCCCCTGGATGGGCATGGGGAACCCCCCCGTGACAAGCTCAGCAAGCTTGCTGCTTGCTATTTTTTATGAACTTTAGCCTAGAGATCTCGTTTCGGCCAGGAAGCAAAATATGGGTGCGGACGCGCTATTACGCATTTTTGGGCACACGGATCCTGACCCCGGCCTGGCCAGACCCATTCTCCCGTCTCACCACTTCCTTTTTTTTTTTCTTTCTTTTTTTTTTTTTTTTTCTCCGTGTCCTGTCTGGCACTGTGAAACTCAGGATTGATGTCTGAGTGTCTAAATCAGGCCCAACAGTTTTGATTTTACAAGTGGAGCATACAGGCATTTCACCATGATGCTCCTCTTGGTATATATTTTTCGTCTCACCACTTCCTTAGTTCCATTTATTGGGAGGTTGAACAGCATATCCCACACACCTGACTCACACGCCGAGTTCCTCAACGTCCAGTTGTTGCTCCGCAGTCTCTTGACGAACTCTTGAGTTGTGTTTTTGCTTTTCTTTTGTTACCAGTTTCAAAATTAATAAAGTATACAGGACTACCTGTACAGTTTCCTGAAACCCTTACCACGCCGGCGTATCTACAGTATCTATCTATCTATCTATCTATCTATCTATCTATCTATCTATCTATCTATCTATCTATCTATCTATCTATCTATCTATATATATATATATATATATATATATATATATATATATATATATATATATATATATATATATATATATAAATACTGTATAATTGTCCCATCATGCTTTAGTTTTACATGATTGATATCCTATAATCCAAATGCCTAGTTAATGATTAATAATAGGTTAATGTATTAAGTTCAACCAGTTAATGTAAAAAGTCCTCAGCTGCATGTTTTTAATACTAAACCCTTATGATTTTTAATTTAAGTTTTTTTTTTTTTGTAAACAATTAGCATATTAGCATTAGCATATTAGCAAATAAGTGAATCACAACGCTGACACAATCTTAAGTTTCCATTCAAACTTTACTTATTTCTTCCTATTACAAAAATACTACTGATTTCTATAAATAATTGAAAAATGGGAAACATTCACTTTAGTTAATTCACATTCACCGCAAATTTAAAACACATAGAACAAAACAAAACAAACAAAAAAAAAAACATCAGAATATATAACATACATTATATATTAACCATAGTACTCCTTTATATAAAACCAATGGGAACCATATTTGCTTAATTTGTCATTTGCTCCAGGCAAAGACATGTAAATAGAATAAATGAAAATTTAGTTCATCACTAAATTTCTAAACAAACAATACTGTACTTTCTTCCTTTAGACACATTTAGAATTCACTCTATCAGTGCTTTCCTTTTTAAATTAAATCTCATTGAAAGAGATTTAGTAGTTTGAACACTTAAGAAGTTCACTTGTGTATCCCACTCTGTTAACCTGCCTTTTGCTGTTCACTCTCCAGTAGTAGCGTTCTCTGCAAAAGTAGTAGTGTCCTAAAATAATAAGGATGAATTAGTCACATTTACTTAATAATAATATTTTATATAAAACTTTTAAAAAAAAACATGTAAATATTAAAACATTTTGTCCTGGATATTTATATATTTGCTGTAATTTATTTTGGAAAAACAGCTTACTCTTGTAGAGGAACACATCGTGAGCATCTGTTGGAACTCCACCAAAAATGTCTGTTTGGCGAGGGTATCCATTGTCGACATGTTGACTCTTCAGATCCAGCCTAGAAAAATAAATAACAGTCAGTATATCTATATTTATATATAATCAAAATTAAGAATCTTATTTATTATCTAAATGTAAATGCTGTAACATTACCATTAACCTTTAGAATAATGTAAATAATAATTTTAGGTTTAATTGGGATGGCAATGTACATACCATAAGTTATATTGCATATATTAGTTGTAGGGCGGCGCTGTGGCTTACAGGTTAACACGTTCGCCTCTCAACGCTAAGGATCCAGGTTCAAATCCCAATCTTGGTGGAGTTTCTGTGTTCTCATGTGGGTTTCCTCCGGGTTCTCCGGTTTCCTCCCACAGTCCAAAAAACATGGATTTGGATCAAGGTAAATTGGCTGCTCTGAATTGCCCTATATAGTCTGTGTGTGACTGAGTATGTGCCCTATCCAGGGTGTATCTGCCCAGCGCTCGAAACATTTTCCTCTTGATGGGCATGGGGAACCCCCCTCCGTAACCCTAGTCCTAATAATGAATTAAGCAAAAGATAATTAATGAATGAATAAATATTAGTTGTATTGCTGCTTACCTCCAGAAGTTCTCCCCACTAAACAATAGAACTTTGCTGTTTCCTTTCTGCGCTGCTCCTTCAATCTTTAAATCAGCTGGCAAACCAAGTTTTTCAATTCCACGTGCTCCTAACATTTGCTTTCCAGTGTCCACATAAAACTTCCCTCCTGAGAAAAGGAAACATAATAAATATGAAATCTAATACAAAATCTCTGTAATATGTTTGTTTGTGTGTGTGTGTGTGTGTGTGTTTGCTGTACCTGCAAAGAAATACATGCTTTTGGTAAGAGGGTCCTCGAAAACGGTGTTGAGTTTTGCGGGTAAACCAGGCCATTTTTCAGAGACCAGAAATGGCCCTTGACGTTTACCGTTTGACATCATCCAGTAGTTACTGAAAATAAATAACTATATAGTTAAATACTATATATATATATATATATATATATATATATATATATATATATATAGTTAAATAATATCCTGGGCAAAGTGTCAATTAATATCAGGGTTTCCAAACTGAATTTATTCAATAATTTCCTGTTTTAGGCCTTGAATTGTAGCTTATTTACCTGCCAAATTTATTTAACTCAATAAGTACCATAAGATATGCATGTATAAGTATCACATGAAATGCGCAGCAAGCTCTCAGGTCCCCAATGTATGGCGCACAGGTTTCCCTTTAAGATTTTTTAGGTTAATAGTTTAAATATGATGTTGTTCAAATCTTTTTTTGAAATCCAAAATATATTTGGATTATTTATTTATGTTAGTACTTTAGAAACAGGCTTACTTATGGGAAAATGTTTCCCAGGTTAAAAAAATAAAGGTTCCTAAAGATTTTTATACTATAATAAGTTTTACATACACCACAATGCTGACAGACCAGGTGTTTAAATGGAAATGGAAATTTCAGGATTGATTTTGTATCATCAAGCTGTTCTTACCCATCTTTGAAGAAATGAAGCTTTCCCTGGATCTCAGTGATTGTGTCGAATTTGTCTATCAGGCATGGATCAGATGAAGGATCTACAGGGGTAGTTGTGGTAGACACAGTGGGTTGTCTTTGAGTGGGATTGGGAGGTGTCACTGGAGCTGATGTAGTGGTCGATGGTTTGGGAGGAGTGGGCTTTGGGCCTGTTCTAGGTCCTGCAACAGTGGAAATATCACAATAAGTTATTACAACACTATTTTCATGCTCACTGTGTATCACTAGCCCATCTTTAAACAAAATGGATGCTTACAACTGCCATGGTTAAATGTATTGCTTGTGGAATAACAAATGGGCAATGATTTTGTTAAAAGATAAAATATAAAGATAAAACATATATATTTTCATAAAAAGCCAGACAGAAGCAATTTTTTATATCAGATCTACATGAGACAATCCAATGTATGACTATGATTTATACTATATCTCTGTACATTTACAAATGCTTATGACAAATTTTATAAAGCATTATGAATACTTTATAAAGCTTTATAAATGCACTTATAATGCATTATGTATACCAGATTCATAAAAAAAAATCACCTTTTGCTTTGTGAAAAACTTTAAAATATAAGTACAGTAACTTGTCCATACCATAGAGATATTGGATGCCCTCAATGTCATCTGAATGCAGAGAGAAGTCAGCTATGTATTTGTACATTGGAAACATCAGAGCATCCTGAATGTTGGAGTGATCCAGACCAAGAGCATGTCCAAACTCATGTGCTGCCACTAGAAACAGACTGTATCCTGCAAGAAACAAGAACATGGAATCATAAATATCATTGTCAAGAAATATCATGGCCAATATTAAGCTGGGAGCATTTATAAAATTACCTTTGTCTGGACAGAATCCCCATTTTTGGTCATCATCAAAGCTGCTTGTTGTAGCACACCACAGTTTTTTATCATCACGACCCTCACTTGTGCAGGAAGTATATTTTTTTCCCAGAAAGGTAAAAGGAAAATGACATGGCTCACCCTCAGAGTTTCCACCAATCACAGCAGTGTCTGTAGACCATAGTTTATAACAAATGATTAATAATAAATTATAATAAATATTAAAAAGTGATGTTTAATGATATTTTTAAAACACTGGTGTAATGTTACACCAAAACATTGATGAAGTGTTGTTCACTTTAAGGCTCTCACCTTGATTAGGACAGAACCCATATTTAATATCTTTGTCAAAGTCGCTTGTCGTGGCACACCAACGATAGCCATCATCACGTCCATCTGTGGTGCAGCTATTGTATGTCTTCTTTTGGAAGGTGAAAGGGAAGACACATTTGTCACCATCGCTGTTTCCCCCATATGTGTACAGGACTGCAAAACAAAAAGAACACTTTATAATATAATTTTAAAGGCATTTTAATACGTCATGTCATGGTGATGAGTAGGAAACTCACGCTCGCTGGGACAGAATCCAAATTTCTTGTCTGTGTCATAGTCAGCAGTGGTGGAACACCATGGTAGGCCATCAGACCGGCCTTCTGTTGTACAGGTGGAATATGATTTCCCATCAAACCAGAAAGGAAAATGACACATTGCACCATCCCCGTTGCCATACTGAGTCTTGATCACTAAAATTAATAGGAAGTTGCATTTTTGCGTGAAGATAAAGGTCAACTCACTGTAGACACTTGTAACGTCAACATACAATTTGAACTCTAGAGGGTGCTATAGGACGGAGCTTTTAAACAGCATCACTTTACTCAGATTCAGCATGTTTACCTGGTCCGTTGCCTAGGGTCCACTGTTCATCATCATCGAAGTGGGCATCACCTTGCATCCCTTCACCTGGGGGATATGCATGTGCAAGCAGGCCATCCTTCCCATCAAATGGGTAGGGATCTCCATGATCTACAATAGATGGATTAAACATGACATATTATAGGGTAATGATAAAATTTGTAGATGGTATGGGGCAAATGGCAGCCTACGGTCTTTTTGTAAGTGATTTGTAAGGGATAGAACACAACTGGCATAACTTACCTTTTTTTCCAAAGGAAATCATGATGTCAGCCGTGCCCTCATAAAGCCGCGTGAAGTCAAGGGGGGTGACAGCACTCCACACACCAAAGGCTCGGGCAAATGCATCATCGATAATGGAGGCATCCATGTCTGGCGAGTAGTTTAAAATCCTACAGAAAAAGGCATATATAACATTCATTCATTCATTCATTATCTTCCGCTTCATCCTATATCAGGGTCGCGGGGGTTTCCCCATGCCCATCCGGGGGAGAACGTTTCGGGCGCTGGGCAGATACACCCAGGACAGGGCGCCAATCCATCGTTGAGCCATATATAACATTACTACTAGATAAAGAAAAAAAAAACTTTCATAATTTAATTTATGTCCTTTCTCACTTTACAAAATGAATCTCTGACACTTATATATTTTTCATTCATTCATTCATTATCTTCCACTTAATCCTCTACTAGGGTCATTGGGTTGGGGGGGGGGGGGGTTCCCATGCCCATCCAGAGGAAAAAAGTTTCGGGTGCTGGACAAATACAACCAGGACAGGGCCCCAATCTATTACAGGGTACACACTCACTCACACACACACACACACACACACACACACACACAAACACACTCTATATGGGGCTATTTGGAGCATTCAATTTAACTTGCTCCAAGTTTTTGGACTGTGGGAGGAAACCAGAGAACCCGGCGGAAACCCACGCGGACTCAGGGAGAACTTGGACACTCCGCCCAGATTGGGCTTTGAACCTGGATCCCCAGCGCTGAGATGCGAACGTGTTAACCACAAAGCCACCGTGCCACCCCTTTTATATATTTCAAATCTCATTGATTGTTAAACACACTTTGTGTATTATAAATATTTATCCAATTTACTTTAAAGTATTAAATTATTACTTGCTCTTTAAAACCATTTTTCTTAGTGAAATATATGATTTTTAGACATGAAGCTGTAAAATAGCATTGGACAAGGCTTGTTTCTGTAAATGTCACCAAGGCAAATTTCTGAGGATCATCCTTCATATAAGTTGATATGACTTTACGTCTATAAACAAATGATGGGGTTTAATTTTAGGATTTAGGATTTAAATTTTAGGATTTATATTTTCAAAAATATAAATTTAACATGCCTTAGACAATATATTTATTCCTGTAATCATACCTGTATGTAATGTCATGATGATCCCACTTAAGGTCTCCTGCAAAGGTCTGGTATCTTCGGACATCTGGCACAGCACAACGGGGCTGCTTCATTGCTGCGATGGTATTTTGATCCAGCATGCCGGACTCCTCTAGACCCAGTTGTCTTTGTAGCATTTTCAAAGCCTTGGAGGTTGAAGTTGATGACCCCATTCCACTCTTCTTCACAATTTCTAAGTAGCCATATTGCTTTAGGTAACGCTAAAGAAGAAAAAGAAAAAAATGGCAGTTGTCATATATGTGGTTGTATGTGAAGTTGTATGTGTTCTCTAAATAGTACGTGTATAGACCTTAACCAAATAATTTATAGTGCCAATGGTATCTTTTCCAAAACAAAGAATGAAATGTCCTTAACCAAGCCTACAGCAAACTTTTAGAGTGAGAAATTTTAGATTTAATAAATACTCACCTGTGCAAGCTGCAAGTCTGTCTCGTTTCTGAGCACATCCCCTGGGAAAACTACAAAAACAGATTTAATAGGAATACACCATGCACTGAAGGTGCAGGTCCCAAGCACAATCAATGCCAGGACACTCGTTCTCATTGTGGAACTTTTGATCAGCACTCAAACTGAAAAATCAAAAGTCAAGCGTCTGACAAATCACAATGTCTTCAGTACAGCCTTGCACTTCTTCTTTGGGTTGTTCTTGTTCTCTGTCTAGCTTCAAATGCACCTGGCATTTATAGTCCTGATGAGGACTCTTACTCAACCTCACCCACTTTGTCACTCACTTCACCCCTCCCATAAGGATGGCTCATTCTGTGTGTGTGTGTGTTTTTTAACTTGAAGAAGGGAAATTCCACAAAAGATGCTTGGGTATGCTTTAATAAGGCAAGCATAATAAAATAAAATTTATAATCTATGTTTTTAAGTGACTATCCATCAATTATTATTATTTTTTTCAATATGTTATACTGTACACAAAATGTAATAATGTGTATTCAAATTAATGCATACATATATATTTTAAATACGGTACATAAAAATAAATGTATAATAAATGTAAAAAAATATTTAAAACTAGACCTTGAATGTAAAAATAATAAAAATAAAAGACATTCAGATTGACAGACCATGAGTACATTACAGTGTCCATAGTTAACAAGAGACAGGTAACAAGTTATCACTGTGGGTCCTTTAGTACAACCCTTAACCCTTATTTCTCCAATGATGCTGTTGTCAACCTTGTGCTCACTTTGGAAGTCGCTTTGTATACAAGTGTCTGCTCAATGACCATTCATTCATTCATTTATTCATTAATTCATTATCTCCCGCTTTATCCTCTAGTAGGGTCACGGTGGGGTTCCCCATGCCCATCCAGGGGAGAACGTATTGGGCGCTGGGCAGATAGACCCAGGACAGGGTGCCAATCCATCGCTGGGCACATACTCACTCACTAACACACACGCACTCTATATGGGGCAATTTGGAGAATTCATTTGACTTGATACTTGTTTTTGGACTGTGGGAGGAAACTGGAGAACCCGGAGGAAACCCACGCAGACACGGGGAGAACATGGAAACTCTACCCAGATGGGGATTCGAACCGGGAATCCCTAGCGCTGAGAGGCGAACGTGCTAACCACTAAGCCACCGTGCCACCATGCTCAATGATCAAATATAATGTAAAACAAACCAGGAAGTTAACTAACTGAAATTAACAAGAGAGAGTAGTTAATTAACTTAACAAACTGAGTAATGAACTAAAAAAGCAAAACAGACACTTAATTAACTAATTAATGAAAGCAAAAGCAGATAGTTAATTAACTAAACACAGATGGCAATTAAGGTGAGCAAAATGGACCTGTGAGTGGGAAGAGACGGGGCAACCATGACAACCAGAGGAAGGTCCAAATAACAAAATACATTTTTACATTTTCAGTATATAACGTCTTTAATTGCACCTTGGTCATTCCTCATTTAAATGATAAATTGAAACATTGGTTGATTTTGGCACTGCTCATTTTGGGTTTGGTCATTTAAGGGCATTTATTACAATACATGCAGTACAAAATTCAAAAAAGCTTGCCAACAGATTATTAGACAGACATACTAAAGTGCTTCATTTAAAAAATGTTCTGTGCCAACAGATTCTTAAACAGATTTTAAAAATGGGAAAGGTGTGTAACCTTTCTATTGACCTATCACAAAAAAATTGTGTTGCAACAGTAAACACACTATACTAGACACATATGGACTGTATTAGATTTATAATATACTGAGGACAATGTGTAATTACTTTAACAGCATCACTTCCAGAGCTTGCTGACACACTTTAGAAGTTTAAGGTAGTTTGAACCAGCAAGTGATGAATCATGCAACATCATTTTTGCATCACTCTTCACTGACACAAGTCTGTAATTATATTCGCAAAGGTCCGGGCAAGATGTGCAACATCTTTGGTCTTTACTAACAATCAAACAAGGTTTTATTCAAATATTTATTCATTTCATTTTATATAACAGAATCAAAAAACCTGAAACACGGAGTGAAGATTTTAGACCATTCTGAAACATTTTACAATACTGCTGCTAAAAGTTTTATGTTTATAAAGGGCTCAGTATCTGCTACGAAAATGGCTCTCAACTTTCATAAGAGATTTGTCCAAATGTTCAAATAGAACATTTCTCAAAGCAAGCGTGCAAAGAACGAAGATCAACATCTTTCAACATCTAGCTCACATGTTATTGTGAAAAGGTTTAGAGCATCCAAGAAATCTCAGTCTTGTAAATCTGGAATTTCTGTGTTTATTCTAGTCCTTGTTTTGGTTTGTGAATTGGATTTCTGTAAAGCAGCTTTATAAATTTTCTATACTGTAATAGGTGCTATATAAACATTAGACTTAGATTAGACTTAGATAGCCTTTATTGTCATTCAATTATACACACTTCGTTGCATTTGCTCGCAAGTATAAAAAGAGGTAGTGAAGTTTGTAACATGTGTAGAAACATGGGTATAAAGTATACAGAAAAATTTTTTTAAATATATATATATATATATATATATATATATATATATATATATATATATATATATATATATATATATATATATATATATATATTAAACAAAAAAATTAGGTGATATATAGTTCACAGATAGCATGTGGCTTGGAACTGAATTTTAAATCATCCCAAGTGATTAAGAATTTAAGTGTTAAGCATATGCTTAGCAACAGTACCAAACCTCTGCAGATAACCATATATAGAATACACCTATATATAGAATACATACAGAATATCCAACTAATTTAAGAAACTGACTCTTAAGTTTAAAGTAGTGTTCAAAGAATAGTGAGGTATTGGTTGTTCTGATGTAGAGTGACATAAGTCTTCAGAGTGGAAGTGCATTGTGAAGTGGGATGTTGACTAAGATCCTGCTACAACATCCACATTTTAACCAGCAAAAATTTCTCAAGCTGGGTTTTTTTAAGAGTGTAGCCACTACTTACCATAACAATTAGATCTCTATACACTTATTACTGCGGTCTCACTGAATTTCAGCAATTACTAGGTCAAACCTGTTAAAACAGGAATAAAGCTTAAGGTACAAACCCAAGTAAATAAATAAAGTTGGCTTGGCCTCTTTATTGTAAAATAAATAAATAAATAAATAAAATAAAATAATAAATCCAACTACTGCCATTTAAAAAAAAAATTCTTTCTTTTATTCTATTAATCTTTTTCTACATTGCTTTTCCCACTAGAATCACCAAACTTTGCCTGATGGTAAGATCTATACCCATTAAAGTAGGTTGTACTTTTTAAATCAATCAGAAGGACAATGCCCATGTAATGGATTGTCAAATTTATAAAAAGTTGTCCTTTAAAATTTTATTTACAAACTTTACCTTTGTAGTTTATTAATTATTTAGAATGGACCCTATGTTTCTCAATGTGATTAACGCAGCTACTGAGTGTAATCTCAAAGTCGGTATGCACCTATTTTTACTATTTAAAAAAAATCTTTCATAGGGTTACATGAGCCCTGAGGAAAATGTCATCTACACTGTGCTATAGTAAGAGCATAAGCTCCCGCTGTAAGTTTGATGGGGTTTACCACTATGCACAGTAAGGAAGATGCCTTGACATGCCTTGAAATAGTTTATATTGCTTAAGTTACATATGTTTAATGTTATAAAATAAATATTTTAAGCTAATTTATTGCTTGAGATTCTGTCTGGCATGGTTGGCTTAGGCATGACCACATATTTTTAATAGCATGCCATGCCGTATGAAGAAATAATATAATATTATTATCATTATCATTATTTTATTATGGCTTAGTGGTTCACACGCCCACCTCTCAGCTCTGGGGATTCCTGGTTTGAATCCGGGTGGAGTTTTCATATTCTCACTGTGTCCGCGTGGGTTTCCTCCGGGTTCTCCGGTTTCCACCCACAGTGCAAAAACCTGGATGAAGGTCAATTGAATTCTCCAAATTACCCCATATAGTTTGTGTGTGTGTCTATGTGAGTGAGTGTGTACCCAGCCTTAGATTGGCGCCCTGTCCTGGGTGTATCTGCCCAGCGCCCGAAACGTTCTCCCCTGGATATATATATAAAATTTGTAAATGCATTAAAATATTTTTGATAATATATTAATTATTAAAATTATGTGAACATGGAGCATGTTTATTTTGGAGTCATATTCTATGGCCATTAGAGCACTAATTTAATGGTTGAAACTTCCAGGTAAATAATTTATTGCTGAAACTTCTATGAACAGTTGAATGTTAAACAGAAACAGCCTGGGGACAAGGAGTGTGCATTTGGAATGTGTTTCATTTGCTAAATGTGATACAAAGCTGATGTAGGACATAGTTGATACTCTTTATGCAGCTGTTTTAAGACATGTAGAAAAAGCAGGATGCATCTGAAAATTTTACCACTCCCCCAATAGGAAGTGTTGTCATGTGTAGTATGTGTAATTTAAGTTGTTATCATCACCATCACCTCTTTGATTCATACACTTTGAATCATATACCGAAAAGTTTTATGTTTATAGTACAAACCACTATATATATATATATATATATATATATATATATATATATATATATATATATATATATATATATATATATATATATATTATTACAAAGTGTATGAATCACCAAAGTGATGACAACTTAAATTACACATTCAACACTTCCTGTTGTGGGAGTGGTGAAATTTTCAGATGCATTACGAATGTATTGTATTTATTTATGAGCACCTTTCAGGATACTCAAGGACACTTTACAGAACAGGAGGAAAATACAATTTAAAAGAAAAAGAAAACAGCAAACATAAAAAAGCTTTTTTTATGTTTTATGTATGAAAAGTTGTTTTTAAATTTTTATAATAATTTGAACATAGTAAGTCTTAACATGAATGTTAAGCAGGATCTATCTAAAATTAATTGTAATGAATATTTAAATTGGATAAATTTACATGTGTTCAAATACACTTCATTGCTGTTTAAAACTAAAAAGTAAAACTACTTTTCAGTTTAGTGGCTAACTAAGTTTACACACACACACACACACACACACACACACACACACACACACACACACACTCACACACTCACACACACACACACACACACACACACACACACACACACAATAATATTTACCTATATATAAACCTATATATAATAAAAAAATTATATAAAACAATTTAATGACCTGGTACGCAACAACACATACAACAAAGCAAACATTGAACATAAAGGACACAAAGCATATACATAAGGCTAACCAAGTAAAAAAGACTATAAGTGAACAAGAAACTGTTGTAAACAAAAGCACTTGTTAATACAAATTAAGAGCCCAGAAGGCACTGGCTAAATTATAGTGGAGCCAAAAGGTATTTAGTCAGCCATTGATTGTACAAGTTCTCCTACCTTGTAAGATGATAATCCTCCTCGGATAAACATCCATTGCCGAAGGGTCCATCTATCTATTTTCTTTCTTTCTTTCTTTCTTTCTTTCTTTCTTTCTTTCTTTCTTTCTTTCTTTCTTTCTTTCTTTCTTTCTTTCTTTCTTTCTTTCTTTCTTTCTTTCTTTCTTTCTTTCTTTCTTTCTTTCTTTCTTATTGATAAGATGTAAGACGCCATAAAATATCCATATAGTATCCTGAAAAGTAACCTGTAAAATTAAATGAATATAGAAGCTTTAGAAGGTCGTACTAAACTTACAGTATTAGGTACCAAGTTTAAAACCAACTTTTTGGTTACAAACATTTTTTTAAGCTTTAATGGCATAACCTGCAAATACTTACAATCCAGCTGAAGGCCAGCTGGTGAAAGCTAAAGAAAATAGTCAGTGACAAAACTTCAAACTGCAAAGCTGTTATAAAAAGCACTATTACCAATAATATTGTTGGATTGTTTTCCCAATGATTCCATAATATTTTCCTCAGAATTGTTGAATTATATATTTTCATCCTCTTCTTGATATACAAAAACAATGGTGACTGACTGACTATGGCTATTCAATTTTTTCTTAATACCAGAAGGTTGGGATTTTGAAAAAAACATTCATAAAGAGTGGTGATTACATCATTCTGCCAGAGGTTGTATAGGTCACTCAAACTACTGATGAGAGCAATCAGATCATTACAATTCACCTTTTATCTGTTTTGTTTCCAGATTCATTTTTCTTTTCAATTACTGCCGCATCTACTGTTTATCTGAAGGCTTTTAGATGCAGGTTAATTCCTGTCATTTTTGCTTAGAAATACAAGTCTGTGCAAGTGACAAACTGTACCTTTTCCTTAACCCTATGTGCACTTTTTGGATTTGACAGGACTTAAGCATTTTTATAGTATTAAAAGCTAAGATTTAACCATAAATAATAATTGATAATATAGTATATTCATATTCATTTAAGCATATTTAAGATATTGATACTTTATAATAAATCATTGAAAATATAATACATTGATAGTCAGCATCATGCTAAGTTAACATAGCAGTATGTGTAAAATTAAACAATTTCTTTTCTACATGTGGGATAAAGTTATGGTAGAAAGGGAGTAGTAGCTCAGTGGTTAGGATGTTGGGCTATCAATTGGAAAGTTGTGGGTTCAAATCCCAGGTCCAGTGAAGTTACCAATGTGTCTCCTTGAGCAAGGCCCTTAATCCTCATTGCATCTGCAAAAAGACCAAATGTAATGATAGATGTTTTGTGACAGTCTACTATTGTATAAAGCACTATATCATAAATGACTTAAACTTGAACTTATGCAGTATTCTTTGCATAGAAATATTGGTAACATGTTCATAGCTAGCCTTTTTTTTTAGCCAAAAATGATTTAACTATGCTACAGCTGTTAGGCCTCTAAATGAAATGGAGTTCCCAGAAAAGTAAATAAAAAATATGAACACAGCACATTGTGGTTAAAAATATCACAGCACACCTTTCTTTTAAAAGGGGAAAAAAGATTAGTCATTAGTTTGAGTTTTGCTGAATTAATGCATTAGTGAACAAATCCATAGTATTTTAGCTGACTATTATAAAAACTAAATAGATTGCACTTGCAATACTGACAAAAGTATATGAATGTTTATCAGAACAAAATGAATTTGTTAACCATCACAAAAGTAATTACCTTTACTACAAATTCAGGCACATATTTTAAACAAAAAAAAGCCTTATCATTTTTAGAGGTATTTTATTGGGTTAAGCTTTGAACAAAGCCGGCTAACGCTGCAAAAAATTTGTCAAAAATAGAAAAGTGTTGTCAATAATTACCTCTTTGAATGAGCCTGCATACTGCATGCATAGTAGTTTATATTGACTTATATTGTTTAATTAAAATTTTTTATTTTTTATGATTTTTTGACTTGTTAACGTTTTTTTTGCACTAAGTGGATGCTTACATACAAAAGTTGTACAGACACATTTTTGTCATCTTACTATATTTGTACATGAAATCAAGAATTGAAAAACACTTTTTGTCAAACAGACTTACTAAAACAGTCATAAACTTTAAAACATAACTGGCTAAATGTTTCTGTATGGCAATAATTAGAACTCATTTAGCTGTAGTATACAAAACTATACTTTTGAGTTATTGCACTTATTAAACTTTAGAGTAGGGATAGGTTTGCTGTCAGCCTTTGACACAAGAATATATGGCCTGGTTTTATTTTTACCATCGACATTTCTTAAACCTCAAAAAACACCAAGAACATCTGACACTATTTAAGCTTGGCGTCAATTCCCTAATGAACGTGGCTACGAGGCTGCACCGGATGCCACTATGGTTTTGTTTCTCTGTTCCAAAAAGACTGGCACTCAAACACATCCTCCGATGTAAACAATTTTAAGCATCTTGTTGAAAACAAAAACCTCACCCACTTATTTGGCTTCACCATTTCACGTCACATATTTTTTTGGAGTAAACCTGACTAGACTAGGTTATGGGCTGACCACAGTTTAAACAAGAAAAACCTCATGGACTTTGCAGTTTAGCTGGGAATGGAATTCGTGATATACAGTTGTCTAAGTTAACTTTAACTTTAAAAGTTTTAGCTGTGAAGTATATGGGTGGTGGAAAATAAAAATACATAACCTGAATCTTGTATCTTTAAAATGCCACAGTTTCATATTTTAAGATTATTATGGTTTAAACACTGTAGGCGAGGTTGGCCATAAAACATCGACAGCAGCATAGTCTGCCCTGCCCGTCTCATTCAGCCTAAACCCACTCAGATTCCAAACCCTATCTCATGCTTGGCTTGAACCCTCAGAGTTACAGGCAAGCTTTTATAATGGAACAATATTGACATAAGACTTTACATATATTACATTTGGCACATGGTTATTATTACATTTTAATCCCCATACCAATTAAAACCTAACATAATCGCAGGAATAATAAACAGTGATGTAAAGAGAGCATGATTGCACCATCCCCAACATTAGGCAAAGGTGGATTTTCCACTGGCATGTGGTTAGATACAGAGGTAATGGAAACAGAATAAGTAAACAGCTAAAGTACCATAAACAACAGCAAACAGAGTAGGGGTATGGGAGCAGCTTAAGCATGTATGTGGATCCTGAGGAGAAGAAGATATATATGTACACAACCACACATCCACACACACACACACACACACACACACATATATATATATATATATATATATATATGGGAAACTGTTTCGGGTGCTGGGCAGATACACCCAGGAGACAGGGTGCTAATCACTTCTGCGGACACACACACAATCACAAACTATATGAGGCAATTTAGAGTATTAAATTTACTTAGGATCCATTTTTGTTGGACTGTGAGAAGAAATCGTGCCACTCTCAAATTACTAACATGTTTCATTTTATTTTAAAGATCAAATTCCAGCATTGTGCTGATGTGTGAAACTTAAGATACTCACACAACATAAACCTTTTCACAGACAAATGCACAGACAAAGAAAGAAAATGAACTCACCACAGGTGAGATTTATTATGTAAACCTGCTTCCTTGGCTTCTTATCTCATTCATAAATCAGTGTTTCACTGTGGCGTAAGCAGTGCATCTCTTCAACCCCATCTTCAGGTCTTTATTCTTAACTAAATCCAAGGAGAAAGACAGTAGTTTGTAGAGTGGAATGCAATCTTGGACCAGGATTTGAAGGTTCCATGTGTCTGAAACACTTGTGTGCAAAATTAAAGATAGGAGATTAAAGAAATCTTTACCCCTTAACGTGCATCAACATGCTGTTACTTTAGCAAAGGGGTACCATTTAAGAATGTAAACAGCCAATAACATTGTTAATCCTATATTAGCCAAGACTTTTCCTAATTCACATAAACAATGTGTATTAAATGATGGAAGACCTAAATACAGTACTTAGCAATGTTGCATGAAACGGCTTAGTGGTCAGCAAGCCTCTCAGCGTTGGGGATTCCAGGTTCGAATCCCAATCGAATCTCAATCCAGGTCCAGTCCCAATCTGAGTGGAGTTTCCATGTTCCTCTCATGCCCACATGGGTTTCCTCGGCGACCTCCGGTTTCCTCTCACAGTCCAAAAACATGGATTCAGGGTAAATTGAATGCTCTAAATGGTCGATGTAGTGCGTGTTTGTGTGTGTGAGTGAATATGCCCAGTGATAGATTGGCACCCTGTCCTGGGTGTATCTGCCCAGATGAACCATCCGAATCCCCCCCCCCGTACTCCTAGTACAGAATTAAGTGAAAGATAATGAATGAATAAATGAATGTTGCATTAAGAGAAATTGTTTTCAACTATTTCACACATTGTGGTGTAAGTGTTGAGCCACAACCCATATTTACATGCGAAAATCGAGCATTTAATACCAATCACGATGTCAACAACTTTAATACGACAGTAATACTCTATAAACTTTTTTCTTTTCCTGCCCTGTCCAAACATTTTCTTCAGTGTGTTACATGTTTTACATTGTAAATCGTGTTTATAGTCTTACAATTCTGAGAAATATATCTGTGAAGACCCTATTATTCTTTTTATTTGTTAGTCATACTAAGGTTTATAAGAATTACATAATCACATATTCTTGGTTTATTATGATTTCCAAAATGTCCTAAGTTTTCCACGAAAGTCAACGTCTATAATATTGCATAGTTAAATAGTGCATATTATTTACTTGTTTCCTGATCCCCTTTAGGATGTGTTTTTATATTTTTATATTACATGATGCAATTACAGGATATGTGTAGGGGTTAGGGGACTTTTCTTACCAAAATAAACATAAAATTGTTTAATACAGACTTCATTCCTCCCTGATCTTACACTAAACTCAAGGGTGGTCAGAAAGACCACATCTTTATTTACTTAGCTATCTGTTTTTCCAGTCATCATGAGTAAATGTACATGTAACCATCTGGCTGGCATTTTCTGAAGATTAAACAACAAGATTCTAGTAAATTGCAGATATTAAACTTGGTAAATAAGGATGCATAGCCACTGCCTGGAAGCTGCCAGTTCTGTTTTTATTCTACTAAATTTAGCCCAAGTGACTAAGTCTGGGCATCACAGCCACCCCTAAATTCAGTGGTTTTATGCATTAAAATGCAGAATCAGCACAACTTTTCTGAAATCATTTCAGTTATGTTTTTTTGGTTGGATACATTATATGGCCATCATTCATTCATTAATTTATTCAGTCATTAGCTTCTGCTTAATCCTCTTGTAGGGTCATGGGGAAAGTTCCCAATACCTTCTCAGGGGTGAACGTTCCAGGCTCTGGGCAGATACACCCAGGACAGGGTGCCAAACTATCTCTGGGAACCCTCACTCACACAACACACACAAACACACTATATAAGGCAATTTAAAGCATACAATTTACCTTGAATCCATGTTTTCGGACTGTGAGAGACCCTGGAATTCAAACCTGGATCCCCAACACTGGCAAACGTGCTAACCACTAAGCCACCGTACAACCCTATATTGCCTTTAATTACAGATATCAATATCACCCGTATAACATGTAATATAACAATAACACCTCCACTTATATTGATGTAACAGGTTAATTTTTATGTAATAGGAATTGCATAATATTTAGGAATATCAGGATTTGACACTTAATATAAAGCCTGTCTCAGTCAGCATTCTGATTAAATTTATTCAACTCAATTAGCAGTGCAAGTTTGTCACTTAAAGCTCTCTGCAGATTAGATGGCCTGAAACAAAATTGCAGGCACCCCACTGATGTTTGCGAGACTGCAGGAACCCAGCAAATATTTTTTTTGTCTGCAAGTGACAGCAAAATCCTCCAGAGGATCCTATGTTCCCAAACTTAGACTTGTCAAAGTCTGCTTTATGTGGATTAGTCACATGAGCACCCATATAGAGGTTAATAAAAGGAATGTTTGCCGAGTATATCTCTTGAGTATATGACAGGTCCTACAGGTTGTATTCTTTGCTTTGAAGAAATTTTATCTTGTGGAGCATTTTTTTTGTGTGTGCTTCATACCTGCATAGTTTGTGTACTGTCAGAGGACCTCTGATTTGGATATTTAGTGTGATTCTCCTTCTGTTGGGCTCTATGTTGTTTTCTCTTTTTTTCAACATCTTGATACTGTTATTGTTCAGTTCAGTTTTTATTCTTCACTTTATTCATTCATTCATGCAGTCATTCATTATTGTCACGCTCGCTAACCTCGAGCTAAAAGCGGCTGCGCAGATGAGGTGCAGAGCCGCAGCGCCTTAACGCGCAGAAGGGAGCCAGGCATGCAGGTAGCAGAATCACAGATTTTTATTAAAGGTGTTGGGACACCAAAAAACATGAGGTACAAACAATGAGCGAACATAAAACTACGACATGTGCAGAGGAAGGGGAACACAGGAAATAAATACAACTGACCACGTGCACAAAGCAAACCAATAAAAAGAAAGAGCTAATTAAATTAAACGACCATGAACGAAAGTTAATTAACTCAAAGAACGAACAGAAGAACAGGTGCCCTGTTACAGTACCCCCGCCCCTACGGTCGCGCAACGAGGGGACGCGACAAAGAAAAAAAAAAAATAAAAATCCTGGGGTGGGGGGGGGGGGTCCTCCACCCTCCTTGTGCCGGTGGGCGCCCTCGGTGGAGGAGGAGTGGAGCACGCCCTCTGGCTGCGTGGTCCGGTTGGCGCCCTCTGGCTGCGGGGCGAGGTGGACGCCCTCGGCGGACGAGGAGTGGGCCACGCCCTCTGGCTGCGTGGTCCGGTGGGCGCCCTCTGGCTGCGGGGTGAGGGGAGTGCTCCTGGTGCTCGGGCTCGGTGGCGGAAGGCCCCTGGTGCTCGGACTCGGCGGCGGGCGGCCCATGGTGCTCGGGCTCGGCAGCGGGCGGTGTGCGGCCCCTTGTGGACGGGCTGGGTGGCGTGCGGCCCCCGTGGATGGGCTCGGCGGCGTGCGGCGCAGAGACCACGACAGGTGTGCATGCTGGTGGGTCCGTGACAGGAACGCCCGCTGGGGGGACCTCGACGGGAACGCACGCTGGCTGGACCTTGGCGGGCACGCAGGCTGGGTGGACCTCGGCGGGCACGCAGGCTGGGTGGACCTCGGCAAGCACGCAGGCTGGGTGGACCTCGGCGGGCACGCACGCTGGGTGGACCTCGGCGGGCACGCACGCTGGAGGCGCTGTGGTAGGGGTGGCACACTCGGAGGGGCTGGTGTGCCCAGGCCGGCTGGCACCCACTGGCATGTGGGTGTGATGAGCGCCCTCTGGCCGATCAGCCGCGTCAGCACCTCCAGTACGCCATACGTTCTCCACCTCTGCCTCGGGATCGCCATCCTGCACACAGAAAAGGTACACCCCCACCGCTACACCCAACAACAGAGCCACAGACGTATACGACATGGGGAAGACAGACTGGACAAACGAGACAAGGGGATGGACCACATTCACGCCACATGCATCCACATTTACAGACTCTAGCGGTGGCTCCGGTACCGCCCCCTCTCAGCGCGACTCAGACACTCACGTGACTGACCTGCAGCGCGCGTACCGGGCTCAACAGCTGCGCAGCGCGCACGCTGCGTCTTGGCTCCGATCAAATCGAGACCCACCTCTGCGCAGAGCGACTCATAACCATACCTCCACATCCACTCATCATCAGAGTCCTACCACTCCAACGCCACTGACTAAGAGCCCTCCTTACGGCTCCAGGACGGCGGGCTTCGCATACCGGCGCACTCGCGGACACAACAAGTTTCGACCATAAATGAAAGTTAATTAACTCAAAGAACGAACAGAAGAACAGGTGCCCTAGGCACCTGTTACAATTGTCTTCACGCTAAAAGACAAGATTGTGTCACATTTGCTTGCAGTATCACATATCATGTTGCGTGTAACTTTATTTAATAAAAGTTTTAATTGTGTATATTGGCATCATTACTTATCACCTTGATCCTGGAAAATGTTTTTGTTTTTGTGCACACAAATGTATATGGTTGGAATTAATTAAAACACTTCAATACAGTCTATGAAGAAAATGATTAATGCAGTCTCTTTCAAAGAGAGGTAATTAATGACAACACTTTATGCCTGTACAGAGAACATATAAGCTTTTATATACAGCTTTTAAAAAGACATTTTCAAGAAAATCAATTGTTAAACACAAACATTATAAGGCTTTATGTTGCTGGTAAGTTGATGAACAGTTAAAACAAAAACATTATGACAAATATTATAAAGCATTATGAATATTGCATTAATATAAAGTGTTACCAGTAAAAAATCCAGTATTCATAATGCATTATTAACTAATTTATAAAGCTTTATAAAGTATTCATAATGCTTTATAATATGTGTCATAGGTATTTGTAAATGTCTATAGATGTACATAACCACACTCATAAAGTGTTATAAGAACATGCCATAAGGCTTTATAACACGAAGTGGCATAATGTATTATAAATTATATATTAAAATTTTTCTTCAAGTTATTATAGAGACCAGCGACATAAAGCCTTATAACGTTTGTGTTCAATGAACACTTTTCCTGAAAATGACTTTATAAGTATTCATGACTGTATATAAAAGCTTATAAGCTCTATATAGAGGCATAAAGTAAAGTGTTGTCATTAATTACCTTTTTAAAAGACATTGCATACATAGTAGCACATAATAACTTACATCATACTGCTCTATACAGACTTTATGTTAAGTGTAATCAACTTGTTTTAAGTAAGAATGTCTAAACATTTAAAGAATCAAAAGTTGAAATAATTGCATATTATAATGTGTTATGTCACTTATAAAGCCTTATTTCAAATTATTATAACACTTTATGACTGTGATTTTGAACATCTATGTACATTAACAGGTGGCCCGGTGGCTTAGTGGTTATCACGTTCGCCTCTCAGCGCTAGGGATTCCCGGTTCAAATCCCCATCTGGGTGGAGTTTCCATATTCTCCCCATGTCCGTGTGGGTTTCCTCCAGGTTCCCCGGTTTCCTCCCACTGTCCAAAAACATGGATCAAGTCAATTGAGTTCTCCAAATTGTCCCATATAGAGTGTGTCTGTGTGAGTGAGTGTGTGCCCAACGATAGATTGGCGCCCTGTCCTGAAACTTTCTCCCCTGGATGGGCATGGGGAACCCCCCCCCCCCCCTCCCGCCTGTGACCCTAATATAGGATAAAGCGGAAGATAACGGATGGATGGATGTACATTAACAAAGGTTTATGACAAATGTTATCAATATTTTATAAAGCTTTATAAATGCTCTTATAATGCATTATGAATCTCTGATTCATAGAAAGTGTTACCAAACATTATAAATGTTTTAATAATGCATTATATATATATAATTAACTTATCTAACATAATAACTCAAATAACTTCTGTAATCTTATGGCTTTGGAGGAAATGAGTCAAAACACTTGTGCTTATTGTGATTCAGTGAGTAGGTAGTCTGGGATGAATAAAGTTCTGCTAAATCTTTTCTTAGTGTAACTGTCTGTATGTTCATGTGCATGCATGAAGCAAAACTTCCTCTTTTTGTTTAAGCAGTGCTCTAAAAATTACCAACGCCATTCATGTATAAATGAGATATATGCGCAATTTCTTTGGCCATTTTTCAGTTTTATGTGTTACAGGATGTTTTTAGTTCCTTGTAAACGGCCTGCTGATACTACCTAAACCATGTTAAAATACCAGGGCAAATGCCAGCCCAAAATGAATAATGAAATGGTGATTCAGGAGAACACCAAGCCAAACACATAAGGGTTTTCCCTACCAGCTTTGATTTTCAAAGTAGTGGTTTAGTGGGAGAATTTAAAACCCAGAGGGACTGATTTAAACAGGCACTGTAGTGTTTACACATAGTAGAACTGAAAAAACATCAAATAGTTGTTTCATTTTTAAGACTTAAAAAATACAAAAGTGCTGACTTATTTATTAAACCATATAGACAACATTGCTGATTTGGTTTATGAGTATCTTTTGGTTGTATCCAAGCTTCCACACAATTTAGGATTGGACAACATCCTTTTATATGGCATAGGCCAATGTTGTGGTTTCATACAAAACGTCACAGATAATGCTGTCTCTGCTAAAGATGCCTCAGGCTTTGATTACTCAACATGTAATTACTACTTTGTTTAACATGCTTGACAACACCTCCACAATTTTTTGCTTGGTGGAATTTTCACTATGCACAACATTTGGAACAGGGCAAAATGTTAAATGTAAAAATGTAAATGCATTTATAAAACACAATTTAAACTAAAGTGCAGCAGACCTTTGATCCAATTAAAACAGAACTATTTAAACATAAACTAAAGAGGATACTACTCCATTAAAACATTAAAGACAAATTAACTCAAACAGGACTTAAGCCAGTGGAGCCCTAAAGCTCATTTATTTATTCATTACTTTCCACTTAATCCTCTACTAAGGTCACAGGGTGGGTTTCACATGCCCATCCAGGGGAGAACGTTTCAGGATCTGGGCAGATACACCCAGGAGAGAGCACCAGTTTATCGATGTGTACACTCACTCACACAGATCCACACACAAACACAAATTATATGGGGCAATTTAGAACATTCAGGGCAGCACGGTGGCTTAGTGGTTTGCCTCTCAGCGCTAGGGATTCCCGGTTCAAATCCCCATCTGGGTGGAGTTTCCATGTTCTCCCCGTGTCTGCGTGGGTTTCCTCCGGGTTCTGCGGTTTCCTCCCACAGTCCAAAAACATGGATCAAGTCAATTGAGTTCTCCAAATTGCCCCCTATGGAGTGTGTTTGTGTGAGTGAGTGTGTGCCGAGTGATAGATTGGCGCCCTGTCCTGGGTGTATCTGCCCAGCGCCCGAGACGTTCTTCCCTGGATGGGGAACCCCACCGCGACCCTAATAGAGGATAAAGCGGAAGATAATGAATGAATGAATTTAGAGCATTCAATTTACCTTGAACAGTTTTAGGACTGTGAGAGGAAACCGGAGAACACAGAGACCCACCTGGACACAGAGAGAACATGAAAACTCCACCCAGATTGGGATTCGAACCTGTATCCCCAGCGCTGAGTAACCTGGGTAACCACGAAAAGCCCTAAATTAGAATTTAGCAAATATATAATATATAATATGTAGTCCAAACAAGATAAAATGAGTGAAAATACTATGAGTTATAAGGAAACCAGGAGAAAAACAGGATTCGATCCTAGACTAACACTAAGAGGCAAACATGCTAACCACTATGCAACCATGCCACCCTAACAGATACATTTTATAAACAAATTTTATACATTTAGGGAAAAAAATTGTAGGATTTTATTTAGGGTTTTTAAAATGACACATGGTCCAGAATGTAAATAAAATGTGAAATGTATTATTTTATTAAGATAATACAGTCAAGTGTTTTTATTTATTTTTTATGTAGTCACATGGCCTGTTAGCATCCTGTTCATGAGTAACACTGATGGTATTTTTATGGCTACACCAAAAGAGATTGACATCATAGGTCTGCCATGAACTGGAATCTACTGGATCATAAACTTAAATAATTGTCAAAGCATGGTTTGCATGTATATGGGCTAAAGTGTGAAAAATACAGTACTGCTCAATATTCAAAAATACACTTTGTGCTAATAAAATGTAGAAATATACTTCTGCTCAACAAACCTAATACTATAGCAACAAGGATGTTCATGGGACGTATTCATAAAATAATTTGTCACAAAAAGCACATTAACTGTGATTTTAAAATAGACTTTCAAATGTGATTAAAAATAGGTGAAATGTTAGCACACTGACAAATTCAGCTGAACTAACGATAGGAAGTCTGGCTACATTTAAATTTACATTTACATTTAGTCATTTAGCAGACGCTTTTATCCAAAGCGACTTCCAAATGAGAACATTAAAAGTCAGAAGTTATGCAGAAAACCAACTACACATCAAACCTGATTGTGATTTGATGCTGCGCCCCCCCCCCCCTTTTTAAATTTATTTATATATATATATTTTTTTTTTTACAACAGGTATTTGTTAAAGAGATGCGTCTTCAGTAGTTTCTTAAAAAAGCTTAGTGATACTGCCTTACGGACAGACTACAAAACTGGCTAACTACAAATATGCCAAAAACATCAGACTGTGATAAAAAGTGCTGAGGGACAACTGTATGAATAAATCAAATCAAATTACCAATTTTTCAAGATGGCAAGGTATACGGTATGGCCTTCACAATTTTATTCTAGTCCCGTGTGTGAATGAGATCACTTTCAGCACTCCTTTGGACACTTTTTTAGGACCATTCATTCATTATCCTCCGCTTAATTCTCTTCTAGGGTTGCTGTCATGATTGCCCCTATAAGGTACAAGCGCTGACTAAGCCTGAACAATCAGAAGTGCTTACTCTAACCCTCATGTAGGGTTACTAGACATATCCCTTTAAGTGCATTGACAATGTTAAATGTATATGGACACTATGGTACTGTTTGTGTATATTAAAGCAATAAGGCATGAGAGGACATGCATTATTGTGAATAAATCATGGTAGAGAGATGTTATTAGGCACGATGCGAAGCAGAGTACAGTTACACATTTTCCTGTGATTTATTTACAATAATGCAGAACCTAAAATAGTTACAAACATATTATGATAAAAATAAAAAGATTTGATTCATAATTGCATTTATAATAAATTTAAAAAAACATTAGGCGAATATGTATTGCGTATCATGTATTAAGCGCTCAGAGGTGTATGTTAATGTCAATAATATCAAACCCGTTGGTAAATGGAAGTCAGGTTCTGTCGTTCAGAATGTGTGTGATGGCAGAAAAACAAACCTCTGCTTCTACATATCTGACTTAGCTGCCCAGAAACTTTGTTCTACTTGGAAAACTAAAAAAGCTTACTTTGGGAATAACAGAAGAAAACTGGGAAATTCCTACACAATCCAGACCAGAAGTGAGTCAAGGCCAGAATTCAGCTTAGTCAGCCTTACTGTCAAGCCTAGACTTGATGAAGTGAGCAATATGCATTATGTTTGTGTGTGTATGTGTGTGTATATGTGTGTGTGGCATGGGTGGGTGTTTGTGTGTATGTGTGTGTTTGTTTTGGGAGAGTAGTCTGCATGTCTGTGCATATGTGTGCGTGTGTCTGAGTACACGTCAGAAGTAGATAGATGGCTTTAGCTGAACCAAACATTTGGGTCATTTCCATTTTAACCGGTTGTTTAATTGGAATGCAGCAGCACTAAAACTGTAAACAGATGTTACCTTGAATGCCAGCTACAGTATTTAGCCGTTCTCTGACACTAGTGCTACTACATAACAAGAAGGCACTTATGTAACACATAACACAGGTTGGTGATTATACTGGATTACTAAACATTTACCAAAATAAAACATTTTAATATTTTGTTTCTTATTGTTTACACAGACATTGCTATGCTAAATGCAACCTATTTAGTAATTTTCAGAAAAATTAACAGAAACCCATCCATTGGATGAATTATAAATGGTAAAGATATTATTACCATAATTAAGAATAATTAAGCATAATTATCCCCTGGATTCAAGCATTTATTAAAGGTGCTAGACAATTAAAAACTCTGATGCTCCAGACCCCGACACCAATCCATGACCACTGCCACCCCCCAACACACATATAAATTGTTATTGAACAGTGAGGAGTTATACAGTAGTTTAATTATACAGTTTGATGGCCACAGGTGGGTAAGATCTCCTGTAGTGCTCTGTGGTGCTTTTGGGTGGAATGAGGCTAATTGTGCTCCTGAGTCTGACCATTGTGTCGTGCAGTGGGTTGGAGGCATTGTCAACCTTCAACATTGATTGCCTTTAGCCAGGGGCATCATTAGACCTGGGCTTTTGGGGCTATAGCCCCGGATATTTTGTCAGTAGCCCCAGATCAAATGAGAGCAGCTTTCTTTGCAGCCTCTCCTCCAGCAGTGGGACCGTACAGAGTCACTGTCAGCTGTTTGTGTCAGTATTGGGAGTAAAGTTACTGTAATAACTGTATGTTGGCTGTAAAGAGCAGCTTCTCAACTTTCATAAACCATCAGAATTTTTCTAAAGGCGCAACCTGTCACAAAGTTACGGTATTTCAAAGCAAAACCTTGTTAAAACTGTCTCATCTGCAACCGACTCGTAAAACAGGTTCATGCTTTTCTGACGAAGCTCAGGTTCGTTTATTCAAACATTTTCAGCCAAAACCATCATTTATTAGAAATGAATGTGATATCCACTGCTGACAGGCATATTTCATATGTAATTTATTTTTATCCAATATAACTAGTAAACGATCAAACAAAAAATGAATGTAACAGTTTAAAAAATGGATAAAATACACTCATGAATGGGCAACAGAGTCCCAACATGCAACAGCATAAAGGATAGCACTCATCACCACAGATTCGTAGAGTCCTGTGCATAGTCCAGCAGATGTTGAAAGACCTCAGGTGCTTCAAAAATAGAGACATATAGCAAGCATTGTATGCTCTTTAAGCATGTTAATATCAGCCAGCTCTGTTAGTATGAAAGTGTGGTGCTAAAATGATTTTCTGGAATCGTTTTTAACTAGTTATTTTGCAGTCTTCATCTCTTTTTGTAATGCTATTTAGTCAATAGTGTCAGTGTCACATGTGTTAAAGTCTGTCTGTTACCTAATTACAGTGTTTTAACTTCTCCTAACTCTTGGCATTGAGAAAATAACAGACAGTAAGCGAAAAAAAACAAAACAAAAAAAAAAAAACCAGGATGAGTAACTAAGATCAAGTTTCTTACATAAGATGGTATGTACACTCACACATAGGCACTGATGTTCGACAATAGAGCTTGGCTTACAATTTCTGTTCTAGTATACAGCCTGTATACATAGTAAACAGGTTGAGGATCACCAAACTCACCCAACCATGTATTTATTGATTGTGCTACGGTTATACTGAAAAAGTAAAGGGGCTGAAAGTGGTTATACTGAGGGTTTATACTGAAAAAGTAAAGTAAAGTAGGTCTTTAGCTTCCTCCCCCGAACTTTCAAAACAGAGTTACGTCATGTGCATGTACATGCATTTAAAAGGAAGTGCTCATGGGCACTAATGTAAAGCAGGGGGCAAGTTTGCTTGTCTTGTTTTTGGTTGTCGCATACAGCTGACAGAATGGAAAAATACATATGGCATTTGTACAAACAGAACCTAGCTGAATGTGCTAGCTGAAGCTAAATAATGTAACCGGAAGGGCATGTGAAAGTTAACAGGAGCTAGCAGAAATGTAAAAAAAGTAAAGGAAAAAAACAATTACAATTGATATGTGCAATACTTTACTTAGTGCGATATTTCATTTTCTTACCATATATGTTTTCGTGCAATAATGTATAAAATATACAAAGTATATATATATATATATATATATATATATATATATATATATATATATATATATATATATATATATATATATAAAATTTCGATTATTTAGAGCATTCAATATGCCTTGAATCCATTTTTGGATTGGGGAGAACATGGAAACTCCACCCAGATTGGGATTCAAACCAGGAACGTGTTAACCACTAAGACACCGTGCTGCCTCTGCTTATTATTATTATTATTATTATTATTATTATTATTATTATTATTATCGGCGTGATGGCTTAGTGGTTAGCACGTTCACCTCTCAGCACTAGGGATTCCCGGTTCGAATTCCCATCTAGGTGGGGTTTCCATGTTCTCCCCGTGTCCGCGTGGGTTTCCTCCGGGTTCTTCGGTTTCCTCCCACAGTCCAAAAACATGGATCAAGTCAATTGAGTTCTCCAAATTGCCCCATATAGAGTGTGTCTGTGTGAGTTAGTATGTGCCCAGCGATAGATCAGTGCCCTGTCCTGGGTGTATCTGCCTAGCACCTGAAAGGTTCTCCCCTGGATGGGCATGGGGAACTCCCCCCACGACCCTAATATAGGATAAAGCGGAAGATAATGGATGGATTATTATTATCATTATTATTACTGGGGGCAGCACGGTGGCTTAGTGGTTAGCACGTTCGCCTCTCAGCGCTAGGGATTCCTGGTTCGAATCCCCATCTGGGTGGAGTTTCCATGTTCTCCCCCTGTCTGCGTGGGTTTCCACCGGGTTCTCCGGTTTCCTCTTATAGTCCAAAAACATGGATCAAGTCAATTGAGTTCTCCAAATTGCCCCCTATAGAGTGTGTTTGTGTGAGTGAGTGTGTGCCCAGCGATGGATTGGCGCCCTGTCCTGGGTCTATCTGCCCAGCGCCCGAAACGTTCTCCCCTGGATGGGCATGGGGAACTAATGGAGGATAAAGTGGAAGATAATGGATTGATGGATGGATTATTATTATCATTATTATTACTGCAATCAGTAGTAGTAGTAGTATTACTGTCCTTTATTCCTAGTTTGTGTAACACTTCTTAACAACATAACAGGAAGTTTTTTTCTTGCCACTGTCGATTCGCCTTTCTCTTTGGGGTTCAGGATCATAACACTGTAAAGTGGCTTATATTTGACTACAGGATTTTTACCAGTTTATTTATTTCTGGATATAGGCATAAGAAAAAGTCATTGTGTGCTATAAGGATCAATACTCTGTAAAGACTTGACATTTGGAGTGTTATTAGAGTGTACAATAACTTTTTATGAAATGCAAATTAAAACAAAACTCAAGAAATACCTACTGTACTGGAGTTTTGTTGTATTCTTTGTGTCTAGAAGGTTTTAGGTACATTTCATTAAAACAGCACTACTGTCCTGCCTTATAGTGATCTGTCCACTGATAAAACTAGAATGTGTCCTTTACTCTTTACAACTTTGAGTCATCTAAGCAACTTACTTACAGATCTGAAAATAAAGTAGATTAGTGCAAAAAGAAATACTTCCAGGCCAAATTTCCAATTGCTGTAAAATTCTTAAAGGGTGCAGTTGGCATGAGACTTGGGAAAAAAAAAAGATCTGGGTGACCAAGAAGCCTCGTTTACAGTGGTGTGCATACACTGAGTAGAAAGCAAAGCAAGTCAGTAACATACCAAAAAACTGCAGAAAGTATGCTTGCACAAACATGATTATCAGAAAAGGAAACTTACCTGCAACCTTATCACAAATGTCAACATATAAAACATGCAAAACAACATCCAATCATTGGGGAATCAAGTGACGATAAAGCAAAAAAGGAATGTTGGTACACATCTCTTTTTTTTCTAATTTTTTACACCATGTTTACAACTGTGCATTGAGGCTACAGTTATTGTGTTTTTGCAATCTTCTGTGGATTTTATATCAGTAAATTATATCTTGTGAATCTTTACGCTCTTTATATTGTGTGGCTTGCTCTAGTTAGTTTCTTGTTTCTCTCCTTGTGCTCTGGTACAGATCTGTGACAAGATATTGAGAGAAAGAACCTTGTCATAATTCTGACTCTACTGTGCTTTGAAATGAGCCCAGTAGAAAAACCCTGTGTTTTATTCATATGATCACTAAAATAATAAGTACATAAGATACAACTGTACTGCACCCCTCCGTCTTGGACTTTTAGTACATCAGTGTAAATACTAATGTTGTTGCTACTATTAGATTAAAACAAAATTTATTAAATTTTTCACTTCTTCTGGATATGTGGCATTTGTCCAGATTTAGGTTGCATTTATTATGTATATAATTTATTTTATGAGTATATAAATATCAACTCAACAGATCAACTCAACTGTCACAAATTTGAATATAAATATTACATAAATGTGAATACCTATATATATATATATATATATATATATATATATATATATATATATATATATATATATATATATATATATATATATATATATACAACAAACAGGTCAGAATTAAAAAAGTTGTAAAACTTTTTTTGTTTATACACCTAAACTTTAATTATTTTTCATATAGACTGCTAAAAATGTCTTTTAAATATAAACTTTTAAAATTGAATGAATTTATGGTGTGAAAAAAAATATTATTCAGTGGCAAAGCTGCTTTTCTTTATATAGTTTGTGGTAAAAAGCACTATAAAGTATGTTCCATGTTCCATTATTACATTTTAAACAATTTCTTATGATCAGTGTATTTATATAGAGACAGAATAAATTGAATCAAACAATTTGTAATATATTAAATAATCTGCTTGATTTTATTCCTTAAGTCGCCACAGTGTGGCGCTGAATAACCAATTTTTGATCTGCTCTCTTGAAATGAAAGATGTTAGCAAATATGTCAAAGCAAAATCAACAGCTTTAGTTCCCTATAGTACAATATATTTGTTTGTATATGTAGGTTCAAAGAAATGAGGATGGGTGTTGAATGAATTCAATCCTGGACCATTTATACAGTGGCAGCTTCTCCAGATTTTAAATAAACTGTTTTGAGGTGATTTTCAGCACATTGCCATGTATGCAGCAACACACATTAAATATGTTTCAGTATATTCACTGAGGATCTCTTTTCCCCTGTACACCAGGACAATCACACAGATTGGTACTCAGTTTGTTTGCCAGTCATGTGTGCCTCCTGCTTCTGATCACCCAACTATAACCTCTATTTAAATACTGATGCATGAATCACATACTATTTGTCACAGTGACAGTAAAGATTATTTTCATAGTTTGAAAAAAAGTATGTGAACAAAATACTCAAAAGCATATCAAATGCTCAAAATATGTAGCAGAGTGAGTACGAATTAGGACCAGAGAAAGGATTTCACAGGCTACATTTAGATTAGATTTAGTAATTTAGCAAATGCTTCTATTCAAAGCAACTTACAAAATACAACAAAAGTCAGTAGTTAGGGAAAATCCAGCTGTAGACTGTAGACTGTAATATTATCAAACTGGATCATTATCCAATCTGGCTTCTGTATATATATTTTAATTTAGTTTATTTATTTTATAGCAAGTGCTTATGGAAGAGATGCATTGGGAAGATTTTTCCACCACTTAGCAGTGGTGGACGATACAGAGTGAGAATTAGCACCATAATGAGGTTGAATCACCAGGCGACATTCATCACTAGGCTCAGGAACAGCATTTATTTACACATTATTTTGAATTCATTAAAACAAGCATGTGACCGATGGTCTCTGCCATGCCCTTGCATTACTGCAGTTCAAAGTAAATCTGCCCCCACTGCGGCATGTGATTTTGCAGCTAATAAAGGGAGCACATGTTCATATGGCGTAGCTGCATCAGGTGCTTTAATTATTTTTAATAAAAATCCATGATGGCTCCACTTTTCAAGTTTTATATCTCAGATGTATATGGCTGTTCAAGATATGCTTTGTTTTATCAAAACTATTTTTTATATAAAGCACAACATATAAAAAATGGTTACAATACGTCTATATAAAATAGAGCAGATATGCTAGATGATTATTTCACCCCCACTAACCAACATCCCTTATCTGTAATGTATCCCCTCTCCACATTTAGATTAAATTAGCTCAGTTGAACACATCCTCCAGAACAATATTCCCCAATGAATTTTGAAAGAGCAGTATCAGAATTGCATTAGCAGAACTCAACATAATAGAACACCATAGTGAACAGGGGAAGGATGAGGGGCTTTAATTGTCATTGAGGACAAAACAAATTTAAAAGCTTAAAAGCATGATGTTGATTGAATAGATAGTGAAATGTATTGGTCAAATGATTTAGAGCAAAAAACATTAAGCAGTAGAATTAGTACATGCACACAGATTAACTTTACAGTAAAAGTAAGTAATCTGTTTTTGCCAGTGGTGGGCCGTCGGGGCCATGAAAGTCTTTTCTGAAGGCCTGAAAATATCAGAATCATAGACTTATGTTAATTAAATTTTGTTATTAAGTTATTCCAAATCTGTCGGCTTTCTTTCATAACATTTACCTCTGTTGCGCTGCTTCCAAAGACATGCATTTCCTTATTAAAGCATTTAGTCAATCACATTTCAGCATCTGTTTGCCAGGTTTGAATAGCGTTATTAC
This sequence comes from Corydoras sp. C115, assembly GCA_019802505.1. Classification (NCBI taxonomy): domain Eukaryota; kingdom Metazoa; phylum Chordata; class Actinopteri; order Siluriformes; family Callichthyidae; genus Corydoras; species Corydoras sp. C115. Next base: position 577,201 of record JAFMOC010000081.1, on the reverse strand, counting down.
CCAGTAGCATTAAATAAGTGTGGAGCGATCTCTGTTGCTTTAACCAACCAGCTTTTGATTTCTCCATATCACCAGATTTTAGAAGGCCTACACTATGTGCTATGTAATTCAAGCACTCTGATTGGCATGTACATTTGATGAGTGTACTGTGACGGTGGTGCATGGGGAAGAAGAGACTACGCTGACCGGGATGGCATGCATGTGGCCCTATACTGGAGAGATGACGTTAAGAGCTCGTGGACAGACTGATGCGAGACCACGTGCAGGGAGGCAGGAAGACACGGGACTCTCTCCCTCTCTCTGCGGCAGAACGTACCCCCTACCTGTCTCAGAATCTGCTGTGAAGGATGTGTGATGATGGGGCGTGGGGGGAGCAAAGGCAGAGCTGATGCGCTGATCAGGGAGATAATTAGCACACCTCTGGCTAATGACCATGTGTCTTTATAAGTGTGTAATTCACATTCCATGGAACTAATTAAACTCTTTCTAAGAAAAAAGGAGGATGGATTTTGTGTACATATAATCAGGACTTTTAGTGAGTGTTATGTTAATAAATAATATTGCAATGTAATGACTGTAAGAAATCCGGGTTCTGCGTCTGTCTCTCCTTCACGCCTTGTCACTCGCCCTCGTAGCCCCGCCTTCTAGTTCCGCTCTCGCTCCGTCACCAGGTGAGGCTAATTTGTTTGATGGGTCGTTTATCCTATTTAAGCTCTGTCTTCGCACGGGACGAATCGCGAAGTATTGTCCCTGATTATCATACATACCGAGCGATTATTTGGCTTCTATTCTCTCAGCTTTGTGTCCTGTGGTATATCTGGTCTTGGTGAGTGCGCGTCTGTTTATGTTAGCTGTGTGTTAGCATCTGCGCTCTCACCTCTGTGTTTAGGTTAGTCTCTGTCGTTGTATGAGTGAACGTCTGTGTTTTTCTGTGATCGCTCCCTGTGGTTTGTCTAATCCTCTTTCTGTTTTCAGTGTTCATCCTGTCCCTAGAGTCCTGCGTCCCGGGAGCGATCTCTGTCTGTCCGCTCAGGTGGTTCGGCTTCGGCCGGTTGGGGCGGAGTTTGCGCTCACCCTAGCTCGCTCCGCTGGCGCGTCACCACCTGAGGGCGTCCGTGTCTCAGTGTTCACCCAGCATACTAACGATTCAGCTCTGTTTACTAACACGCTCTCTCTCGGTGAACTAACACGCTTTTCTCCCCCTTGTATTAACACTCTCACTGTCTCCCCGTCCCATGTCTGTTGCAGTTCCTTCCTGAGCCGCTCGTCGTCCCGTGTAGTTCACCGTACCTCTCTGAACACTTTCTCCACGCTTTCTTCTTTCAGGGTTTGTGATTACACTCTCATTGACACACCTGTTCTTTCTTTCATAGAGTTTGTTATTTTGTCTGCTCTAGACGACCTCACTAGTCTTTCCCGTTTTTCCTCACGCATAGCCAGTGTAGGGTTCTCTTACTACAGCGTTAGATTTATCGTGTGCTTTGTTTTATTTTGTTATTGGTTTTGCTCGGTGTTGTGCTCTGCCCAGTCCTCCGTCCAGGTTCACCACCCCGGCCTGGGTCCAGTAGACAACACTCTCCTCAACCATGCCTCCTCCTGCACTACCCTGCCTCTGCCTTGCTTATCAATAAACCCACTTTGTTCTGCATCCTCGTCTCCAGACCAATCCTTACAGACACTTTGTGACAATGACTTTATTGTTGGTGATTTTAATGTGTCACTAAATAGTGTAGCACAGTGGGTACGAACGAGGACCAGAAACAAGATTCCACAGGCTCATATGAAAAGCCTTTATTTACACATTATTTTAAATGTATTAAAGTAAATTGTTGGCCGATAGTATTTTACCTGTTGCTCATGCCCCCCCCCACTTGCACTTGCTGCTGAGCTGCCGCGCTACGTTTTATATTGCATTTATGCATAATAAGGTGTTTTCATAGCCATAAAATAGTTATTGACAGGTAAATTAATTCAGACAGAGTGTTATTGAAGGCATCTTTTTGTCATAAATCAGTACCACAAAGACAATGCTTATGGTATGAAGATGGCTGGATATTTTTGGTTGGTTTTCTTTATCCAGCAGTAACATTACTGTGTTTAAAGACTACTGCAGTGCCTCTTTGACTGATCCATTAATACCACCACGATCTGTACTAACACACCACTTCACTGTCACTGCATTTTATGACATCTATGACGTGCTAATCCAGGGAGCCCTTTCAACTAAATAAAGTCTGCAGTATCTTTTAGTCAGTCTCTAGACAGTTATGCCAGAGTCACATGCTGCACTGTTTCAATCACACTATGTCTATTATTAAAATACTGTGGTTTCCTCCCAGAGTACAAAAACATAGACTCAAGGTAAATTGAATACTCTAAAACTGCCCCATATGGACAGTGTGTTTGTGTGTGTGACTGTGTGAGTGAGTGTGTGCCAAGCAATAGATTGGCGCCCTGTCCTGGGTGTATCTGCCCAGTGCTTGAAACGTCTCCCCCCCGCCCTTGACCAGTAGAGCAGAAGATAATGAATGACTGAATAAATTAATGAATGCACTTACTTGAAAATGTCAGACCGGCATGACAATATATATTCTGGACTCCTGAATAGGCAGTTCATTTGTATTTGTGTTGGACAGTTTCATAAAGACTATTGTCACTCCCATTGTGTCTATCAGAGTCAGGTCTTAAGGCTTATTAGCACAATTGTGGCTGTGTGCTGACACAAGGCTTAGTGGTGTAGATGAGATGCTAATTTGCTGCCTATTCAATCAGCAATGATCACTCTCACACTTCTGGGTGTTAAAAAAAGCTTGCCTGCCATCCATGCAATTCAACGCTGGTTAATTGGCTGTGTTTTCCACTGCAATTTCTATTTAACCTCGATTTAAAGTCAAAATAAAAGCAGTATGTCCAATATTGCCTGTAGCTGTCTGGTTTACACTATGATACTCAGGTAGGAGTTAGTGATAGAAAGGTTTAATCTCTGCCTACACTTTACAATGTTTTGGTTGTAGCTTACACGAGGTGAACCTGCTCATGCTTTGTAATTGCTGTCAGATTTGGATACGGTTTTGGCTAGTAAGCTAGGTTTGGCACATTGCCTATAAATCATGTGTTGGAGACTTTGGGCATTCATTTTTTAATTAAAATCAAAATATTAACATGGGCTTGGTGGTTAGCATTTTCATTTGTCAATGTTCTCCCTGTGTACCGTGGGTTTCCTCTGGGTTCTCCGGTTTTCTCTAACAGTCCAAAAACATGGATTTAAGGCAAATTGAATGTTCTAAATTGCCCCATATAGAGTGTTTATGTGTGTGTGTCTGTGTGAGTGAGTGTGCCCTGAGATAGATTAGCCCCCTGTCCTGGGCCCAATGCCCGAAACATTCTCTCCTGGACGGTTATGAGGAACCATGTAAAACCTAGTGGAAGATTAAGTGAAAGTTCTCAACATCTTCTATAATATCTTATTGTGGATTTTCCCACACATGCCTATTTATCTCATCTCATTATCTTCCACCTAATCCTCATTTTGGGTGCTGGGCAGTGTGCCAACACATTGCTGGACACAGACATACACAAACAGAAAAACACTCACTATATGGGGGATATTTAAAGGAGCCAATTCACCTTGAATCCATGTTTTTGTCAGCCACTAAGCCAATGGGATGGCTATTCCATAAATATTGAAACTTTATGGCTATTTATGGAAAAAACATTTAAGGAACTATTTTACTTTCCAGAATGTAGATTAATTTTCACAGTGCCCTATGGGAAGTGTAGTTTCCTGACAAGGCTGTCTTCCCCTAACAATCCTTAGTATTCCTTTAAACTTCGAATACTAAGGATGAGCCATGTAATTCAAACTAAGACCTTCAGTAGTGCTTCACAAATCAATAACTATTTTATGGCTATAAAAAACATTAAACACTTGAAATCAATAAAATTGCAATATTATTTAAGAAATTTACGCTCACCAAAAGAATTATGTCCAGATTATATCTATATAACATTAATCCTCCTTTTTTTTAAAAAAAAAAAAAAAAGAAAAAATGTAATTAGTTCCATCAAGAAGTAATTTTTTACTACCCTTGAAACTAAAGCTGAAAGTTGCAGGGTATATATTAAGTTTTATTTTGGGAAATATGGCCACTCGACAAAAGCTGTAAACTCTACAGAAGCTCGACAGAAGTGGGGAATGAGGCAGACAGATCATATTTCTCCATTTGTGTTTTTTATGTGAATTCTGTCCCAGCTTTTCATAATTTGGGGTTGTGCAAAAAAGATACTAAACAGTTTTTAAATAAAGTGCAACAGTTATTTAGCAAATCAGTCGATATGACATTAGCAAAGAAATGGTCCATTAATGTGTTATTAAATAAAAAAGTTCCTATTTTCTGATGACTTTTTTGTTTTTTTGCCTTTGGTAAAATAATGGCTTATTTATGATTTGTTCACAGACTGACATCTGGTTTTAATATAAGCCAGATTTGTTGGCATGAATGTAATTGAATCATGTCAATTTTGGTTAGGTTTATAGCACCCAGATTCAGGCCAATAAGTGTAAGGGCTGCCAACATGTGCTGTATCATTTGGACATGGGCCACTAAAGACTACGTTTGTCATTTTTGTTAAAGGAATTTTAGTCATATACCCACAATGTCGGCTCTGTCTGAGTTTTTGAACTTGGCTGGGTTTGATATTTTCATTGCAGTGATTGCACTGCTATGACAACAGTGTTGGCACAGTCTAAGCATCTGGATTTAAACCAGAGTTTTTAGGTCAATTCAGGGGCATCATTCACAATAATGACAATCAGTCCTTCAGCTTTTTATTCTAGCCCACCACATTTGGGAAATGATCAAGTTTGGCCAATTTGGCTACTTGGGCGATATTTTGTGGTGGGTGTGGGTATGCAATAGGTTTCCTACTGCTCTAGTAAGAACCTAAAAGTAAAGCAAAGATCCTGTACCAGCTGCAGAACATAAGACTAGGTGATCGATGAGACTAGAGGATCTTTCCCTTGTACAAAGCATACAGACTCCTGCTAATGTTACTATGATCAATAGGAGTACATATTGCCATGTCTCTCATCCAGACAGCAAGGCCACTGGGACAATGTAACACACATTATAGATTATGTGACCAAAATATATGGACAAGTTCCGGTAAAGGTTAATGCTGCAAGACATTGAAAGTCAGCTATATGGAAAGCACCTTTTTTTTAGTGTGACTATTATACTATACGCAAAATTAAATTTGTCTGGTAATGTTTACAGTGGGGTGGCATGGTGGCAGGGTGGTTAGCATGTTCGCTTCTCTGCGCTGGGGATTTCAGCTTCGAATCCCAATCTGGGTGGAGTTTCCATGTTCTCCCCGTGTCCCCGTGGGTTTCCTCCGGGTTCTCCTGTTTCCTCCCACAGTCCAAAAAACATGGATTCAAAATAAATTGAATGCTCTAAATTGCCCCATAGTGTGTATTTGTGTGTGAGTTAGTGTGCCCAGCAATGGATTGGTGCCCTGTCCTTGGTGTATCTGTCCTCTGCTCAAAACATTCTCCCGTGGATGGAACCTAATAGAGGATTAAGTGGAAGATAATAAATAAATGAATGAAAACTTCGAGTGGAGGAACTTTAGTGGTGCAGAGCCCTAATTTCAACTCTATAAAACGCATTTGATATATGGTGAAGAATAAATCGCATTGATTCCTTTACAAGAATAAATCTGGTGCCCTATGCATAACTGCTACTAACACAAGCTGCATAGCCTTATCTGCTTGTTATTTCAGTTTAAAAAAAAAACAAAAAAAAAAACAAGTGTGCAGGAGTGTGGTGGCACTGGGGGTGAAGCCCCCTGTCGTGTCACCGGATTCAACTGTTAGGATTTTCGGACCGGATTTTATTGTACTCGACGCTGATCTTCACACACCGCATTGTGAGAACCTCCAGGACTTAACCTCCATCCAACACTAATACAGCCAGATTTATTAGAGTTGGATCTCCACCAGCTGCTGCCGCTGCTTTGTCTCATCATCAGCTGTAACAGGGGGAACTAACCTTACATTTCTACCCACCCGAAGCTAAGTTTATTTCTTCATTTATATATAAACTTTACAATGGCAATTTCCCCTCTGGTTGCGTGCCCTCAGTGCAGTATGTATAGACAGTCTTCCTCCGTCATTACTGATAATTTAGCCTGTGAGAAGTGTAGCCTAGTCATTAGTCTGACGGAGAAGATTTCAGTGCTAGAAGAGTGCATTCGGGTTATAGAACAGGGTCATATTAGAGAAGAAGATGTGTCAGGGACCAGTTTAGCTAGCCCGAATGCCACAGGATCAGGTCCTAAATCTCCGGCTTTAGAGCCCTCGCAGCAGGGCAAGTGGGTGATGACCAGGCAACATAGACGTAGAACTGAGAATCACTCTTCTAGGATCCACGTATCCAATCGTTTGTCCAGTGCATTCCGGGGCCATGACTCCAGACATCAGGGTGAACCTCAAAGTGCTGGCTAATGCTAAACGCACATACTCTAGAATAGTTATCCACGTTGGCACTAATGACGTTCGTCTCAAGCAGTCAGAGATTACTAAGGCAGCAGACAGAAGGGCCTAACCAACTGCCTGCAAACTGCCAGGAGTCGTCACCCACAATAACTAGGTCCCATACCATTAAGACATTTATCAAGTATCCCAGTGAGCAAAAAAAAAAAAAAAAAAGAGTCCAAAAAGTGTGCCAAAAAAATCTCATTAATATAAATACTATCTCAAGTAATGTAAGAAACACTTTTAAGTTAAAACTTGGGTTATTAAACATTAGGTCAATTTCATCAAAATCAGCTCTAGTTCAAGAAATAATTACTGATAACTTCCTAAATGTATTTTGTCTCACAGAAACCTGGATTAGGGCCAATGAATACTTAGCATTAAATGATGCCTCTCCACCTGGTTATACTTATGCTCATAAACCATGTCTTTGATGGACGAGGAGGTGGAGTGGCTACGATCTATAAAGAAAACATAAATGTAACACTTAATAATAAGTATGAGTCAAAATCCTTCAAAGCTCTTGTACTCAACATAAGCACCTCATCTTCATTGAAGAATAAATCCAATCTAATGCAACTTATTACCATATACCGCCCTCCAGGCCCATATATAGTTTATTGAAGAATTTGGTGAATTTATTTCTAACATAGTAATCTCATCAGACAAGGCCTTAATAGTCGGTGACTTCAATGTTCACTTTGAAAACCCACTAGACACATTTAAATTAGCCTTTGACTCTATCCTCGATTCCATGGGCATTACTCAAACTGTGGTTGGTGAAGCACATCGCTGTAAACATACATTAGACCTAGTTATATCACATGGTATTAACATTATTAATTGAAATGATGCTGTTCCGGGGAGCCATCTAAACTATGTAAAGTCTGCCTCTTTTAGTTGTGCCGGAGTCACATGCTTCACTGTGCAATAAATTACTTATTACTTAAATGCTGTGCATTATTATTAGCTTTAACTGCCTTCCTTGTCTGTTTCTTTTGAGGTGTGACCGGTTTCCTGGAGGTGTAGTCAGATCTTCATCCATGGCTCTGCCGAAGAATACTGGATGGAACCTGAATATTAATTGGACTGGCGGTCCTGCAGGACCCCCTTAATGGACTCAAATATAGTTTTCCAGTTGTTAGAGTTTTTCCATTTGTTAAATATCTGTACATAACTGTCCTACACTGTTGTTGCTGCCTGGCCGTTCAAGGAGGATGAGTCCCCCACTGAGTCTTGGTCCTCCCAAGGTTTCTTAACATAACAGGGAGTTTTTTCTTGCCACTGTTGCTGCGGCTTACTCTTTGGGGTTTTAAAGGCTTTTCATTCTGTTAAGATGCTTTGTGACAATGTACTGTTGTAAAAAAAGCTATATAAATAAATAACTTGAACTATGAGGTCATGACGGATGTCCCTCCCATAGGTGGATCTTGAAACAAGATGATAAATGAGAACAAGTACAATTAAATAAATTACCACCATCTACAAATTAGATGTTGCAAAAATTGTCATATTCTCTTAAATCCTTGCATTGCCTATTTTCCCTGGTTCTCAACATTAACGTCACTAACTAATACATCCCACCAACTAATAGGAACTGTGATGAGGAGATAATCAGTGTTGTTATTCAGTTTAAAGTAAAGAAAAGTCATCTTTTTTGCATACTGTGTTTACACAGAAAGGAATTTGTTCCATATTTAACCCATGCGTGCAGGATAACCTAAACATACACACAATAGTGAATTGAGCACATGTGCCTGGAGCATTGGGCAGCCATGGAAATTTACATTTAGAAATTTAGCATATGATTTTATCGAAAGCAACTTAGAGAATTATCCCCACAGTGAGGTTAAACCACCAGGCGACATTCATCACTAGAGTGAGTCGGATGTATTTTGGAAATGTAGGTAATATATCAAATATCAAATAAAATAAAATTATATATATATACCGTATATACAGTATATATATTGGTGCACTTAGTAATGTATGGCTTGGATGCAGCTGCTCAACCCTGGAAACCTACTCCATGACGCTCTCTGTGCACTGTTCTTGAGCTAATCTGAAGGTCACATGAAGTTTGGAGTTCTGTAGTGAGTGACTAAAGAAAGTTGGCAACCTCTTCGCAATATACGCGTCAGTATCTTCTGACCCCTCTCCGTCAGTTTACGTGGCCTACCACTTTATGGCTGAGTTACTGTTGTTCTCAAACACTTACATTTTCTAATAATACAGCTAACAGTTGACCATATAATATTTAGGAGCAAGGAAATTTCACAACTGGATCTGTTGCACAGGTGGCATCCTTTTACACTTCTAAGCTGAAATTTACAGAGCTCCTAAGAGTGACCCATTCTTTCACAAATGTTTGTGAAAACAGTTTGCATGCCTATGTGCTTGAATTTATATACCTGTGGCCATGGAAGTGATTGGAACACCTTATTCTGATGATTCAGATGGGTGAGCAAATACTTTTCGCAAAGTAGTGTATCTGAAATGGCACAGTATCGCTTGTTAGAATTTTGCTTTATTTTATTTGCACAGCTGGTAGCTACCTTACAGTTAAATTATAATATAATATAAAATATTATATTATAATATTATATAGTAGAGCTGCAACAACGAATCGATAAAATCGATAAAAATCAATTATCCAAAGTATGAATTTCCATTATCGATTCGTTGGGTCGCGCGATTTCCGCGTTACTCGCAATGTCATAACCGCTTACGTCACCTGCAGCACTTCAATAACGCTGGAAAAGAATAGCGGGTTGAACAGAACAAGGCGGAGTCTGCAAAACAAGTTGATAAATCACACAAATGAAACACAGACAATGCTGAAAAAGCTTCCATTTAAATCCAAACTGCGGGAGCTTCACCTTCACACAAATAAAGAACGTGGAACATGCAAGCTCTGCGAACATTAACGCAGCACCTGATGATACACCGCCTGAAACTAAACATGCTGGAGCCACAGATGAGGATGAAGCTGAACAGCAGATAAATCACTACAAAATCCCAAGGTTCTTTAGTTTTGAAGTAAATCAACGTCACACTATCAGACCGGCAGGGCGCTTCATGCTGTATTTGGTTGTTAACTGGATAATAACAACGATAGAGAAGGTGTCTTAACGTCCGTTATACAAATATGTCCGTATGTCACGTCCTGTCCCGGGCGTCCCGGTTTATTTTTTAAAGTGAGGAAATATCCTGGTTTTTAGCGGATCAATAGCAGCACACCGCACGGGAGCGGGGGATTGACGTGCACACGCGCACGCCGTGTGTGTTTACAAAAGATCCCCCCCCCCATCCGCTTTCAGACCATTAGTTCATTTATTTTTTTCCAATAGGCTACAAAACAGACAATATTTGGTTCATTACTAAGGCCAATTGAGTATCATATGTTATTTGGAATTGACTTTTGTTGTTAAGTGAGGGATGTTTAGATGATACACTATTTCTTTCATTGTACTTTTCATTAATTACAGGAAATGTTAACTTAAACATATACTATATTATAGGATAATTTTAAAAACATCCATTTTTGGATGCTAAATGATTAAATGTAAAGACATGGAATTATTTTTTTTTTATCCGATTCATCGATTAATCGAAAAAATAATCAACCGATTAATCGATTATCAAAATAATCGTTAGTTGCAGCCCAATTATATAGTTATTTATAGTATACCTTATACTCCACATTAAATTATCTTCAGAACAACTTCTGATATTAGGGACAATATTTGGTAGTCTTTTATGACCTGATAATTTTTTGGTAGTGGAAAAAATTAATATGTTCAATTTTGTCAGCCGAGTAGTCTTTCAAAAAGATTTTTTCTTTCATATGCTACATATTTATTTCTGATAAAACAGAAATTGTACAAAGCAGGAAATAATATGGAATGTCTGCTGGGTATTAAAATTATTTTTTTAAATAGACCTGAGAAAAGCACTTGGGCTAAGGTAATTATTTTTAGATTTTACGCTTCTAGCTGTGAACACACTGAATAGTGTAGAGACTCAGCGGATGAAGGTTTCTTGGGGACACAAGGTTCATTTGCAGCAACCCAGCCTCATTTGCTGTGAATTTACTTGAACACTGCTGCAGCACTGACCTGGTTTAGATTTATGTTCTGTAATAAAAACCATAGTACCACAGAATCAGAGTCGGCACAAATTCATGGCCAATAAGAAGTGTGTATGTGATCTTTTGTCTTCTTAAGCTCTCAGAATAAACTAGTGTATTTAAATTAGACATCCTGTAAAATTGATACATGTTTATGCATAAAGCATGTCTATACATGTTATATTGCAGCAGAGCTCTGGGTTAATTATAATTGTCTATTCCCTACATTCCTTATTTACCCTTCAGCATCAGTAAAGTATGTACATACGTACCTACCTACTGTACCTACCTATCTGCCTTGCTAATCTTAGCTAAAAAAAACACCTTTAGCACAGCACATATATAACAACATAGACAGACACATTCACAGTTTTTGGAATGGCTGCCACTTAATGCAACGCTCAGGCCCGTTTTGCTGGACTGGGTAAGTGGAGGCGCGAAGGGGGTGGGGGGGTGTCTGTGTTTTCAGCTCACAGATGTCCTAGCGGACACAGCATTTGTCCTTGGAACAGTGTTAGGTATCAGCACTCCGTAGCACTGTAATAATATGAATAATATAAGAGTGGGGCATGGAGGTAGTGCTCAGCGCCTGAAATGTTCTCCCCTGGAGGGGCATTGGCCCCTTCCCCCCGACCCAAGTAGAGGATTTAACGGAAGATAATGAATGAATAATATAAGAATATTTTGACATAATTGTATAATGTAAGAGGTGCCTAGGGCACCTCTCACCTGTTTTGTGTTTTAGTCTTGTTTAGTCTCGTTAATTAACGTTCCGTGGGTATTTATTTAGTTAATTAACGTCATCTTGTTATTGGTTTGTGTTGTGCACGTGGTCGGGTGTCGTTTGTATTTAGTTTTATTGTTTCTTGTCATCAGGGCTGGTTGTGTTTGATGTCACCGTGGTCATTGACGTACCTCTTGTTTTGTGGTGCACTGCACCTTTAATAAATTCTGTTCCCGCTACCTGCGTGCCTGGCTCCCTTCAGCGCGTGTTTACGCAGCGGTTGCGCGTCCGATGCGCTTCCGCTTCTGCCCGAGGTAGACTACCGTGACAGTACAACCAGCCACTAGTAAATTTGGGGAGTCCAGAGCCCAGGTAAGCACTTCTTTAAATTTTTCTTTGCGGGGGGCGTATAGCCTCATACTCGCGGCGCGTTCCGCCGTGTCCGCGAGTGCGCTGCTATGCGCAGTCCGCCGTCCCGTAGCCGTAAGGACGGCCCGAACTATGTAATGTCTATGTACGATTATGACTCTGATGATGAATGGTGGTGGAGGTACGGGTACGAAGCGCTCTGCGCTGAGGAGGGTTTGGACTTGGTTCCGATCTCCGATGACGAGGGCGAATCGTACCTGTATGGGCATATTCTGCCCATACGGACCCTCCTCAACTCTGAGGAGTTCTGGACGGACGCTCCGGTCCAGTTTGTTAAACCCCACGTGGCGAGATCCGGACGCAGAGCGCGCCGGCGCGGTGCTAAGTCACGGCGTGCGCGCTGCGCGGCTGCCGAGCGCGGTACGTGTGCCGCGGGGCGGTCACGCGCTGTGTCTGGATCGCGCTGCGAGGGGGCGGTGCCGGAGCCAACACTCGGGGGGGTAGATGTAGATCCATGTGGCGTGAGCATGGTGTGTCCCCCTGTCTCGTGTGTCCAGTCCGTCTTCCCCACGTCTGATATGTCAATGTGTTTGGGCAATGCGGGGGGTGTGTATATGTTCTGTGTGCAGGATGGAGCGCCCGAGGTGCCGGCCGAGGCCCAGAGGTCCTGCGAGGGTGTGAACCCGCAGAGGTCCGCCCAGCGTGCGTGCCCGCCAAGGTCCTGCCAGCATGCGTGCCCAAGGTCCTGCCAGGGTGTGAACCCGCAGAGGTCCGCCCAGCGTGCGTGCCCGCCAAGGTCCAGCCAGCATGTGTGCCCGCCGAGGTCCAGCCAGCATGCGTGCCCGCCGAGGTCCTGTCAGCACAAGAACCCATGTCCAGGGGCGTCACGCCGCCCGTACCGAAGCCCAGGGGCGTCACGCCGCCCGTTCCGAAGCCCAGGGGCGTCACGCCGCCCGTTCCGAAGCCCAGGGGCGTCACGCCGCCCGTTCCGAAGCCCAGGGGCGTCACGCCGCCCGTTTCCGAAGCCCAGGGGCGTCACGCCGCCCGTACCGAAGCCCAGGGGCGTCACGCCGCCCGTACCGAAGCCCAGGGGCGTCACGCCGCCCGTACCGAAGCCCAGGGGCGTCACGCCGCCCGTTCCGAAGCCCAGGGGCGTCACGCCGCCCGTTCCGAAGCCCAGGGGCGTCACGCCGCCCGTACCGAAGCCCAGGGGCGTCACGCCGCCCGTACCGAAGCCCAGGGGCGTCACGCCGCCCGTTCTGAAGCCCAGGGGCGTCACGCCGCCCGTTCCGAAGCCCAGGGGGCGTCACGCCGCCCAGCCCGAGCAGCAGGGGCATCACGCCGCCCAGCCCGAGCAGCAGGGGCCGCACGCCGCCCAGCCCGAGCAGCAGGGGCCGCACGCCGCCCAGCCCGAGCAGCAGGGGCCGCACGCCGCCCAGCCCGAGCAGCAGGGGCCGCATGCCACACGCCACGCCGCCAGGGGGCGTCCGCCTCGCCACGCCGCCAGGGGGCGTCCGCCTCGTCACGCAGCCAGAGTACGTGGCCAACCCCGCGCCCAACGTGGGCGTCCACCGGACCACGCAGCCAGAGGGCGTGGCCCACTTCTGATCCGCCGTGGGCGTCCACCTGACTTTGCAGCCAGAGGGCGTTCGGCACGCCTCACCCGCAGAGGGCGTCCACCCGAGGGCGCTCAAGGAGGGCGGAGGACCCCCCCCCCCCCCCCCCCCCCCCCCCCCCCCCGGGACTGTTATGTTTTTTTTTCTTGGTCGCGTCCCTCCATTGCGCGACCGCTGGGGCGGGGGTAATGTAAGAGGTGCCTAGGGCACCTCTCACCTGTTTTGTGTTTTAGTCTTGTTTAGTCTCGTTAATTAACGTTCCGTGGGTATTTATTTAGTTAATTAACGTCATCTTGTTATTGGTTTGTGTTGTGCACGTGGTCGGGTGTCGTTTGTATTTAGTTTCATTGTTTCTTGTCATCAGGGCTGGTTGTGTTTGATGTCACCGTGGTCATTGACGTACCTCTTGTTTTGTGGTGCACTGCACCTTTAATAAATTCTGTTCCCGCTACCTGCGTGCCTGGCTCCCTTCAGCGCGTGTTTACGCAGCGGTTGCGCGTCCGATGCGCTTCCGCTTCTGCCCGAGGTAGACTACCGTGACATATAAAAAATACAATGATATTATGTTGTTGCATGTTTATATGACCACAACAATAAAAACTAAATGGCCAAAACATCAATGTTAGTATGTTTTCTTTGCCCCATTTCTGAAACCATAGCTGGATTAAAAATCTATGTTTTAATTGATGAATGTATTCAGTCATACTGGGAGGTCAGGGATACACATAGCTAAAACCAGTAGTGTAAAATGACAATTGCATCTTACTATATATCAACCACACTCGAAAAAAAAAAACATGATTGAGTTAATATGACCTTTGAGTTATTCTTATCTGAACCTTAAATATCATAGTTTGCAATTAAATCATTTGACAAACCTAGTATACATATGCATATGAACACAAACCTTCAAAATGGTTTCCTCAGTAAACCAAAATTTTATATGCTTACAAGGCAGGGAACGTCTATAAATAGATAGCCCACTGTTTTCAGCTCGTGGGTACAGAATGTTGTTAGATATGGGCCTTTCAGGGTAAATGTGAAGCTAAAAAGTTGAAGCTAGAAGAATCCCTAAAGAGCGCTGTGCTGGCAAATATAAATATAAATAAATGCGCTTGCAACCTCAAAAACGTTATGCAATAAATATAATACTGGTGGTTTGGATTTGAAAGTAAACATGGTAATGGTCATGAAAAAGCATAAGTATGTTTGGCGCAAAACAAAAACTTTCATAAAAAAGCTGCAGCTGCAAAGCACTGGCATGGCAAAAATGCATTTGTGAAAGAAAGACCAGTTATGGCAGATCACTAACAACTGAGTGTGCACAGCATTCAAACATTTTCACAGCCCATGCAGATGAATTTGTTATTTCATTATTTTGTCATAGAACTGTCAGAACTACAAAAGCAGAGTGTGCTTTTAGGAATGAGATGACAAGATCAGTAAGTCAGCACACAGATGAATTTATTATATTCAGCTTAATCCTCCACTAGGGTAGCATGGGGGTTTGGGGGGGGTTTGGGGTTCATATGCCCATCCAGTGCCAAACTGTTTGGGCGCTGGGCAGATACACCCACGAGAGGGTGTATCACTGGGCACTCTCACACACACAGACACAACAAATATACACACTATATGGGGCAATTTAGAGCATTCCATTTACCTTGAATCCATGCTTTTAGATTGTGGAATAGAGCTGGACAACCCAAAGGAAACGTATGTAGACATGGGGAGAACATGACTTCCCAGCATGGTAACTACACACAAACTCATAGAACTACCATGCCATAGAAGTGGTTAGGGCATTGTGCTGTCAATCTGAAGGTTGGCGGTTCAAATCCCAGGTCCACTGAGGTTACTAGTGTGGGTCCTTGAGCAAGATCCTTGTCTTGTAAGTGTAAACTTAGTGTGATAAGCAATGCATGTTTCAGGAAAGAAAGTGAAAAAATAATTTAAATTACTTAAATTTCCCTGAGAGAAACCTGCCAAAGGGATGTATAAAGTTTTATCTAATTTAATTTAATCTAATCTAATCACAGCAAATCTAAAAAGTAAAATGAGAATAGAGTTGGTGCATTGACAATCCCATCTGCAGATCTGGACCCAAACTGCAGATTGTGAGAAGAAGAAAAGACTCATGATGGCCCTGCAATAGTCTTGTATTGATTGCCACATGTGAAGAGGCAAATATCTGTGGGCCCATGGACGACTCTGAACTAACAGAGACTCCAGTATGGAATTTTGCCTGGATGGAACGAGATGGAGAAATGTAAATGGTTAAAAAGCTGTTCCAGGTATATGTCTGGTTTAAGAGGGTATGCATTATTGTGAATAAATCACTGGAAAGAGGTGTTGTTAGACCTAACGTCTAGCTTTGTTAATTTCTTCAACAATTATAATCTAGTTTGGTTTTTCAAGTGAACATTGATGGTTAAGCAACGGGATACCGGCTTAGTGCACATTGAGAAATGGATTGTTGTTCATTCATTCATTCGTTCATTCATTTATTCATTTTTTTCCTCTTAATCCTCTGCTAGGGTCGTGGGAGGGTTCCCCAAGCCCATCCAGTTGAGAATGTGTTTAGGCGCTGGGCAGATTCAGGACCCAGAACAGGACCTCAATTTATTCACTCACACAGACACACACAAACACTGTATGGGGCAATTTAGAGCATTCAATTTACCTTAAATGCATGTTTTTGGACTGTTGGAGGAATCTGGAGACCCCAAAGGAAACCCGTGTGGACACAGGGAGAACATGGAATGGAGCTAACCACAGGGTGGCACAGTGGCTTAGTGGTTAGCACGTTTGCCTCTTAGTGCTGAGGATCCAGGTTCAAATCCCAATCTGGGTGGAGTTTCCATGTTCTGTGTGAGTGAGTGAGTGAGTGAGTGAGTGAGTGTGCCTGGCAATAGACTGGCGCTCTGTAGATAAATTGGTACCCTGTCCTGGGTGTCTGCCCATCTGACCAGCGCCCGAAACATTCTCCCCTGGATGGGCATGGAGAACCCCCCTCCCCATGACCCTAGTAAAGGATCCGTGACTCCAGTAGATTAGTAGGATAGTAGAATTAAGTAGAAGCTTCCATGAACATGCAAAGCAGTTTAAACAGAAGTCCTTGTGTAGGCAGGGAAAATAAAAGACCACACAGTACTGTGTGTTTGTAAGCGTTTTGTACTAAGACAAACTTGTGCAGTGTATAAATAAAACATGGGAAAGGTATAACTGTACTCCACTACATGTCGTGCTTAATAACACCTCTTTCCCATTAATTATTTACAATAATGCATGCCCTCTCATACCTTTGCGTTATTCTATTCGAACAATTATAGCCAAAGGTGAATATGTCTATTCATTAACTTTCCTATTTGGATCTTTGTAAAAGTTCCATACGTCAGTATTTAATTTAAAATAAACATTTTCATAAATGAATCAATTTAAATTTACTGAGAAAAGCTGGGGCAATTAAGCTCATATAATAGCATTGCCATCTGCTGAGCTGTTAAGAAAGCCATAAAATCATCACCTGCAACATTTCAAATTAAGATCTACTTTAAATGCAATATCAGCTGAAAAACCTAATGCTGAAAGTTTCATCATTTAGGTTTCATGCATATCCAGTAATTCAAAGGAGTAATAGCAAAAAAAAGTAGAATTTCCCCTCAAATCAAATTAATTACATTACAAATAAACGTCAAATCTGAAATTAGCGCCAGAAAATAAAGTGTCTTAATGTATCATTAGAGTTCTAATTTATTTATTTAATATAGAATTTATTGCTTGGTCAGCTAATTTTCTTGGTAGAAATGGTCAAAGTAATGCAGTTACAACATAAATATATGCCATTTATAGGACATTTAGATTCTCCAGTTTACCTACTGCCTATGGATTGTAAAGTAAATAGACATACAGAGAGGACATTTGTTCACCAGGTCGAACTCAGGACCATCTTGCTGCTGGCAAAATTGTTTGGGTTGGGCTCCCCTCCTCCCCTGTATAAATATTATGTAACACAGTATGCTGTGTTAAGTGGCCTGGAACAAAAATGTGTTTCTATGAGCTATTCTCAGATTTTCATTTTAAAATCAAGCAAATACAGACTCGATAAATGCCTGAAAAATGATATAACTGAAATAATACAAAGTTTATGAAACATATAGGTAAGAAGGATATTGTAAAAAAGGGTTTTTAGATAACTATATTACAAGAGTATGTGATAACTTTTTTTTTTTTGCAAAAGATTCTTCGTTATGTTATTTTTAAATAGATAAAAATTCACATTCAGGATGACACGGTGGCTTAGTGGTTAGAATGTTCGCCTCTCAGCGCTGGGGACCCAGGTTCAATTCCCAGTCTGGGTGGAGTTTTAATGTTCTTGCTGTGTCTGCATGGGTTCACTCCAGTTTTCCGGTTTTCTTCCCACGAATGAATAAATGTATAATTCACATTCGGATACAAATTTTGAAATCAGCTATGATTTTATATTTATTTCTGTTATTTGAAATGTTAAATATGTTATTACCTTTGTACAGGGCAAATGTTTCTACTAAACTCAGTAGAAAAACATTTACAGTGTGCAGACGAGTTTCCTGTAAAGAATATTAACATGTTACTAAAAAGTTTTAATGAAGATATAGTCTTCTTATATAAATATAACCTGCTTATGTAACAGATTGAAATACATATATGTCACAGTTTTAAAGTATATGTAGTAATATGAATTAGTTTAATATAAGTTTTATCTTTTATATTATTTATCTTTATATATATATATATATATATATATATATATATATATATATATATATATATATATATATATATATATATATGCATTTATCATATCATATTATTCAACATGTCATTATGTTTTATAATCACTTTTCTGTGACTTTCGCTTCTGGCCAAAAGATGTTTTGCATAGCAACCATTCGATGAAAAAGGTTCGGGTATTGGTTCTTAGAAATCATATGTGATGTCTTGTTTCACTTCCCTGACAGTCTGACTTCTGTGAACACATCAAATGAACCGAAACTACTTTTTGTCTCTGTACCTATATATATATATATATATATATGGCTGTTACCTGTAATAAATGATGCATTGATGATCAACACTAGCATGGTTGTCCTTTTTCCCCGAACGTTTGCACTTCGGCATTCAGAGGGCTCCAGCATCAGGGACAGAAGCATCAGGACAGCCAGTGTGTTTCCTTACTGGTAGCTGAAGACTGGATCAGCTTGAGATTTGAACCCAACAGTCACTTAGAAAATCAAAGCTGCTTTACAGCTTTAACACATACTTAGCCTGGTGTAAAGCTGCAGATGTAAACATTATTCATTGCTTATTTAGAAAAAGCCAAATAGGTAAGGAGTGCAGTCTAGAAATGTTACATTAAAGCAAAAAGAGGGTGAAGAGGGTTTAGCAACTAGAAAAGAGTCTACACCAAACATAAGGTAAGGCACGTCAAAATGGCCCCTTAGGGGCTAAGGTTAAAAACTACATAAAGGAGTTATAGGCTGTTATATAGGCTGTTATATATACAGCTTTGTACATGGGGTGCAATTGGGGTTCGGTGCCTTACTCAAGGTTACTTCAGCCATAGTACTTGGTGGGACCGGGAATCGAACCGAGGACCTTAGCCACAAGCCTACGACTGCCTCAGTATTAAATTGGTTTAGTACAGCAGCTCCAATCAGTTGATGCATTCACACAGAGCTGCACAGGAGAAACCACAGAGCAAAAATGTCCTGACAAAATAAGCAATAAGAACCAGAAAATGACAACATTTTTTCAAAGCCCAGAATGCTTTGCTGACTATAAAAGCTCACCTTGACATTAAAATGCAGCTAGTGCAGTGCTTCTCAAATAGTGGGGCGCGCCCCCCCTGGGGGAGCGCAGTGCGGTGCCTGGGGGGGCGCATAACAAGAAATCACAGAGCAAGTGATATTAAGTGCATTGAACAAACCCTCAAGAGACAACATGGAAAAATATTTAACAGAGATGAGGAGAGAAAGACGGAGAGAGACGAAGATAACGAGAGCAACAAAAGTCAACCGAAAGTAAGTTAATAAAATTATTCTTTGTTCTAAGTTGATCAATATTTCTTTCTTTTTTGTTTACTTTATTGTTAATAAGGAGACATTGTTATAAAAAAGGTGTACTTAGAACAAATTTATAGACAAATCATACTACAGTGGGTGTGTAAAAATACTTTTTCATCCCATTTTGTCATGTACGGGGGGGGGGGGGGGGCGGTGAGTGTGCATGTGTGGGGGGGGGCGCAAAGAGTTTTCTTCTTCCTAGGGGGGGCTTAACAGAAAATAATTGAGAATCACTGAGCTAGTGAGAAAATATAGCTGTCATAAGGGCAACTGAAGAGGGAAAGGACAGGAATAACAAGGTAAATAAGGCATGATCATGAACCGGTACACTGGAAGATGAGTACCTGGCCTACTTACTCTCCACAATAAAGAGACCAGATAAGCTTACCATCCGCAAACTTGATTCAATAGACGATAAAATAAATCCTGCTTCCTAAATAGAACAGGGGTTCTATTTATTCATTCATTCATTATCTTCCACTTTTTCCTATATTAGGGTCGCGGTGGAGTTCCCCATGCCCATCCAGGGGAGAATGTTTCGGGCGCTGGGCAGATACACCCAGGACAGGGTGCCAATCTATTGCTGGGCACACACTCACTCACACAGACACGCACACATACACACTCTATATGCTGCAATTTTGGAGAACTCAATTGACTTGATCCATGTTTTTGGACAGTGGGAGGAAACCGGAGAACCCGGAGGAAACCCACGCAGACACGGGGAGAACATAGAAACTCCACCCAGATGGGGATTCGAACCGGGAATCCCTAGTGCTGAGAGGCGAACGTGCTAACCACTAAGCCACCATGCCACAGTGCTCATGATTGTATGCTTTTTTGGGTGTAGGAAAGACAACATATACAGACTCTTTCATGGAAAAGTTATTTAATCTCCATAATTCCATTCAAAAAGTTAAACCTTCATAGATTCAGGACCCACAATTTCAATGATTTCAATGTTTAATTTGTTCATTCTTACATAATTTGGTCTTACAGCTTATAAGAGTCACAAAAACAGGTATTTAAAAACTTAGAACACTGCAAAGAAATCAGCCCAAATTGTGCAGTGCATGAATGTATTAAACAGAGTGTGATACACTAATTATCTACAAAACAGTAGAGGTGAGGGACAGAATCAAAATTACTTGAGGGCCAGTGTGAAATCTCCACTGTCAGTCATGATTTGGGGTGCAATGTCTGGTGCAGGTGTTTGGAATCTCTGCTTTCCTAAATGCAAAGTCACCATAACAGTCTACAAGAAAGGCAGAGCTGTCGTTAATAGATTTTGATAATGGTTAATGAATGCAGCTGACACGGCTCCGCCTAATGAAGTGTGCCTTCTTTTAAAACTGAAAAAAATTGCCTCTTTACGCAGGGGATCCAGGTTCAAATCCCAATCTGGGTGCCGTTTCCATGTTCTCCCTGTGTCCAAGTGCAGCTCCCCAGGTCTCCAGTTTCCTCCTACAGTTCAAAAAATGGATTCAAGGTAAATTGGCTGCTTTAAATTGCCCCATATAGAGTGTGTGTGTTACTGTATGAATAAGTTTGACCAGCAAAGGATTGGCGTTCTGTCCTGGGTGTATCTGTCCATCTTCTCCCCTAGATGGATATGTGGAAAGGTCCCAACAGTCTTGTACCCCACACACTACAATATACTAGAATTTTAAGTGAGGTGATGGTGTTAGATAAATCAGTCCAGTATGGGTTTATAAAGCACAGTAATAGTGATTCTCTTGACATTACCATTCATTTAAAATTTAATTCATCACTGAACAGCAACTGATAATACTAAGTATTCAAGTAGTATTAAAGTGGTAGTATCTAGGTAAAGTTCATAACATTTGAAAACTAAAGTTATGATGTAAATCATATTTATAAAAGTAATAGAAATATGTCAAATAAAATAAAATGTAAGTCCACATGTATACATTTACTAGTTTGTGAAAACAAATGGATCACAAGTCTGCACTGCATAAAGTCAAGTTTGCTTAGTTTCATCTATTGGTGAGCGGGTGGACTGACAAATGAGTACAGAGATTTATTTAGATACTTTTTGATCCATTGCATAGCCTAAAAAAATTGTGATGACACATCCTGTTTTTTTTTGATAAGGCTATGTTTAGTCAATCAAGTGTTGAATGACCTGTCATTCAGAACTCTGTGGAGATAAGATGAAATGCTATCTGATAAAATTCAAATAGATTCTTTATGAACCTTACCTTGTACTAAAAACAGTATTCCTTCTTAATCAAAATTTAACAAATGACTTCTTCTGGCTCCCACAACATTCAAATTAATCTGTCAGATGAGGAAGAATGATTTATTGTACCATATAAGTTGTTTCCATTTATCTTTTTCGAGTCCAGTCCAACGGCGCGGTGGCTTAGTGGTTAGCACATTCGCCTCTCAGCACTAGGGATTCCCGGTTCCTCCCACAGTCCAAAAACATGGAACAAGTCAATTGAGTTCTCCAAATTGCCCCACATAGAGTGTGTATGCGTGCGTGTCTGTGTGGGTGAGTGTGTGCCCGGCGCCCTGTCCTGGGTGCCCTGTCCTGGGCGCCCTGTCCCCGGCGCCCGGGGCGTTCTCCCCTGGATGGGCATGGGGAGCCCCACCGCGACCCTAATAGAGGATAAAGCAGAAGATAATGAATTAATGAATGAATGAATGAAGTCACATAATGGCTGTTAGACTAAATTTAAAACCCGCAAAATATTTACATTATGTGAAGCCAGTTCTTAACTAAAAACACAAAGCTTCGTACAATATTTTTGCTTAATCAATAAAATTGTAATAAAATTGAAATCAAACTAACTTGATGTTATTGACGTTATATTTATATAATGGCTGAAAAAAAGTCACCACTTGGATGTAACTTAGCAAACAGGTATGAGCTTCCTATTGGATAATTACTGCATTGGCGATTAACTTTCAGCCAGCAACAAGATATTTAACCCCAACTGGTGCAATGAGTTGCTTCTCATGTCTGTTATGGTTGGACATGGAGGGGCGGTGCCTCCAGGG
Source organism: Corydoras sp. C115 (assembly GCA_019802505.1). Taxonomy (NCBI): domain Eukaryota; kingdom Metazoa; phylum Chordata; class Actinopteri; order Siluriformes; family Callichthyidae; genus Corydoras; species Corydoras sp. C115. The sequence goes on along the minus strand of JAFMOC010000081.1, from coordinate 554,694 downwards.
GTAGCCCCGCCCCTCATTTAGCACAGTATGTTTGCACTATGTATTCTTAGTTATGTTTGTGTGGTTGTGTTTAGTGTCATGTTTGCTTGTCAGTGTCATGGTTGTATTCTTAGTTTTACTTAGTTATGTTCGTGTGTCATGTTTAATATCATGTATGCGTTGTTAGTGTCCTGTTTGTGTGTAGTTCTCAGTCATGTTTGTTTGCGTATAATGTCAGGATTTATGTTCCCGTGTTTCGTTTTGAGTATTGTCATGTTGTGTTTAGAATGTTGTTATTGTCATGTGTTGTGTTTAGCCTTGTCTTGCTTTGTTTATGGTTCCATGTTATGGTCACGTGTTGTGTTTGTCATGTCATGCTTTGTTATTGTCACATGGTCACAGTTTGTTTTGGTCACATGGTGTGGGTTGGTCTGTGTTCACGCCCTGTAATTATGCAACCTGGGTTCCTGATCACTGTCCTTATTTAAGCAGCTCACGCCCGTCACTCCTGGCTATAGGTCTGGTTGAACACCTACCTTGTCAAATCGTCCACTCTGGCCCTCACCCCTAGTCACGCCTTGTTCTTTGTCTCGCTTTGTATTTAGTCATTTGTTCTTAGTACTCGCCCGTTCCTAGTTCGTCCTGTGTTCTCGCTACGTCCTGGTCCCTCGTCTCGTCCTGTCTCGATGCACCTCGTCCCCGTTTGTCCAGTGTTTGCTCTTTGCAGTTCTACGTCCGTCTGTTGTTCCCTCGGATATTCAGCACACTCCACCCTGCTCGACGCTGCGGATTGGAACGCGGCCTCGCTGACGTCGGACGTCGTGACGTTCAGGCCCCATCTCCGCAGCCGCCCGTGTAATGTTACGGTTGCCTGTGTGTGGCTGAATAAACTCTTTTGTTTACATCTAATCCCCGCCCCGACCTTGTCGTTTCCGAGTAGTAGCGGATCCACCCACGTCTCACGGTTTGCCTCGGTGATCCGTAACATTACCAACAGCCCAAAAGATGGATCCCTCGGATCGACTCGGCTACGGAGCGGAGCCCGGCATCTCCTCCATTCCCCGGATGGCCGGTCGACTCTCGTCTCGACCGTCTTTTCAAACCTCCAGGAGGATTTGGCGGGCCACGATTGGGAAGCTCTCCTCCCAAATCTGGACCCTGTGCGCTGCTCTGCCCGCATCACCTACGCCCACAGACTTTACCGGGTCTGTCTTAGTATCGGCTATGCAGGGTAACGGGGTGCCTGGGGAAGCGGCGCGCATGTCCACGTGGATTGGGCCCTATGTTCCGGCGCAGCGTCCAGAGGGTCCGGCGCAGCGTCCGGAGGATCTAGCGTGGAGCGTCCGGAGGATCCGGCGGAGCGTCCGGCGGAGGGTCCGGCGGTGCCGCCTGAGGCTCCAGTTTCCAGTTTCTGGTTCCGACGGAGCGGCCCGAGGATCAACGGCCGGAGGGTCCAGCGGTAACGGCCCGAGGCTCCGGTCAGAGAGCGGGAGCCCGAGGATCCGGTGGAGCAGTTGCCCCCTGCTCCAGGTCAGTTGCCCCCTGCTCCAGGTCAGTTTGCCCCTGCTGCCAGGTCAGTTGCCCCCCTGCTCCAGTTCAGTTGCCCCCTAGCTCAGTTGCCCCATGCTCCAGCTCAGTTGCCCCCTGCTCCATGCCAGTCCCCCTGCTCAGAACGCACGGTTGCCCCTTGCTCCTGAACCAGTTGCCCCCACTCCATTCGCCCCCCCATGCTCCAGCTCAGTTGCCCCCTGCCTCCAGCTCAGTTTGCCCCTGCTCCAGCCCAGGTTGCCCCCTGCTGCTCCGGACCAGTCCCCCTGCTCCGGACCATGTCTCGCCACGTCCCGCATATAGGACCATGTCTCGCCACGTGCTCCGGACCATGTCTCGCCACGTCCCGTGGACCATGTCTCGCCAGTCCTGCTCCGGACCATGTCTCGCCACGCCTGCGGCCATGTCTCGTGCTCCGGACCATGCGCCCTGTCCTGGGTTGCCACTCCTGTCCGGACCAGTTGCCCCCTGGGACGTTGCCCCCTGTCCGGACCAGTTGTCCCCTACTCCGGACCAGCCCTGGGTAGCGTGAGCCCGCTGCTCCCGTCTCGTCTTCTCCGCGTGAAGGGACATGGGCGACGCCCGTCACGCCCTGAGGCGAGCCGTCTGCGCCTCCGTCGCGCCCGGAGGCGGTCTCGCTGCCTCGGTGCCCGGACCTGGCGGTCCACGAACCTCTAAGCGTCTGGAGACTGTCAGCACGCACCCTCGACCTCATACAAGGTACTGTGAATGACCCCCTAGTGAATGAATGAATGCGTTTCCTCGAATGAAGTTCAGGCTCCCCTACATAACTGGGGTGTTAGGACTTGTGAAATTTAAAACCCTCAAAATATTTACACAGTTATGTATTCTTAGAAGCCATGTTTGCTTAATTCTAAAATGTTTAATATCATGTATGCAAAGTTCTTCGTACGTAATATTTTTGCTTTTCGTTTGAATTGTCATGTTGTGTGTTAAATTTGTTAATGTCAGTGTGTTGTTTAAAATTGAAATGGTTCCATGTTATCAAACTATGTCACTTGATGTTGGTCATTGTTTGGTCACGTTGGGGTATTTATATAACACCTGGGTTCCTGAAAAAAAGTCACGCCCGTCACTTGGATGTACTTAGCAAACAGCCTTGTATGAGCTTGCCTATTGGATAATTCGTCCTGCATTGGCGTTAACTTTGTTCCCTCGGATATTTCAGCCACACTCAACAAACGATATTTACGTCAGGCCCCATCCCCAAATGTTACGGTGCCTGTGTGTGGCTGAATAAACTCTTTTGTTTACATCTAATCCCCGCCCCGACCTTGTCGTTTCCGAGTAGCGGATCCACCCCACGTCTCACGGTTTGCCTTGATCAACAATGTCTTATCATGTCGTGGACAAGATGTTAGTCTGTTTGAGAAGGGTCAAATTATAGGCATGCATCAAGCAGAGAAAACAAAAAACAGAAACAGGAGATTGCAGAAATGACTAAAATTGGGTTAAGAACTGTCCAACGCTTCATTAAAAACTGGAAGGACAGTGAGGACCCATCGTCTTCGAGGAGGAAAGGTGGCCACAAAAAATTTAATGAACAATGTTCGGCGATCACTTAAACATTTGATCAAATCAAATCAATGAAAACAGAAGAACTCCATGTTTAATAGTGACAGTAAGAGCACTTCCACATGCACAATGTGAAGGGAACTCAAGGGATTGGCACTAAATGGCTATGTAGCTTTGCGAAAACAACTAATCAGTAAGGCTAACCAGAAAAAAAGTTTCAATTTTCTAAAAAAAGTTTCAATTTGGAGCATAAGGATTGGACTCTGGAGCAGTGGAATTAGGTCCAATTGTCTGATGAATCCAGATTTAATCCAGAGTGATGGGCGCACCATCATGCCTAGTGCCTACTATACAAACCTGTGGAGGCACTGCCATGACCTGGGGTTGCTGGAATTGGTCAGGTCTAGGTTCAGCAACAGTATGTGCTAAAAGAATGTGGTCAGCTGACTACCTGGGGAAAGGGATCCCTGGGGGGAAAATTGCAGTTTTTAAAGATGCTCAATTTGTTGTGTTATTATATACAGAAGTAGAGTAAAGAAGTAACTAAAATTATGCTACAAATGCAAAATAATACCGTATTTTCCGGACCACAAGGTGCACCGTATTATAAGGCGCAGTCTGAATTACGGACTCTATTTCTGTACTGTACTTGTTCTGTCCGGCACTGTATTATAAGGAACTTGCTAAAACATACGATCTACAAGAAAAGAAAAATGGTGATTTATAATTGAAGTTTATTCTACTACTTGACAAAACACACATTATTTTAATCACTCTTCTCCCACAAATCCATCAAAGACCTCATCTTCTGTGTCTGAATTATAAAGCTGCGCAATTTCACTATTGAGCACTCCGAGATAGTCTCGTCGACAGGCGGCTGTTCAGCAATGATGCCGGCTTTCGTGAAAGCTCGGACAACGGTTACAGCAGAACCCTTAGCCCAGGCATCCACAATCCATTCACAGACAGTGGCATAACTCGCCCGCCGCTGCCTCCGAGTTTTAGTAAACGTGTGTTCGCAGTCTATCATCCATCACTCCCACGCCGCTCATAACTTTACTTTAAACCCCCTGTTTACGCCCATGTCCAGCGGTTGGAGTTCTTTATTTAATCCTCCCGGAATGACGGCAAGCTCCGAATTAATTTTCTTCACTCGGCTTTTCTGTGAGATGAGCACACATGGAGTCACAGATGATTCTGATTCAGATCAGCAGTGATGGTGATGTGTGGAAAAAAACCACCCGGTCGCACAACAATACTTTTATAGATCTTGGAACTCAGTACACGTATAAGGCGCACCGGATTATAAGGCGCACATCCGATTTCTGGGAAAATGTTGCGTTTATGTGTCTTGTCACATGGCCATCCTTACATGTTTAAAAGCCCTTCCTTCCCTATGTTCGGTGTCAGGTCTTGCTTTATGTCATGTTATGTCGTGTCCCATACTATGGATGTATTCATCCAGTGTCTTCTGCATTAAACACTACGTCACCATCTACAGCATTGTACATTGTCCTTTCTTGCAGAGGCATTAGCAATTTGTGACATCCACATTGAAACAGTACATGATTAACATAGTCAAATAAAAAAATTTCTTGATATAAATAAATGATAAAGGAAACTATTATGAAGGTATGAACATGCTGACTGCATTTTCATTTAAACATCTCTGCTTATCAGGAAAAAATACTAGTTTATATTTCCTGATATAGCCTCTTGATCAGTAGATTAAAAGCTAATTAAAATTGCGTCAACATAAATCACCTTTTCCATGCAGCACAGTCCACTCATTAATATCTACCTAGTGAATTTGGAAAAATAAACATATCTTGTGAAAAATGAATGCAAGGCCATATTCAGGTGGTTGTGTAAATGTTTTAGGGCATGTTATCACCTTGCGATGATGGAACAGACAGTCCTGTCAGCCAGCTGTAGTGCCCAAAGAGAAAATAAAGCAATGAGATCTTCCTACAGAGCCACTGCTACTCAAATCCCCATGTGTATTTGCAGGGGCGTCGTTAGACCTGGGCTTTCAGGTCTGGATGTTTTGCTAGTAGCCCCGGATCAAATGAGAGCAACTTTCTCTGCAGCCTCTCCTCCAGCAGCAGGACCGAACGATGGAGTCACTGTCAGTTGTTTGTGCTTCTTAGCTCTGTGTGTGTGTGTGTGTGTGTGTGTGTGTGTGTGTGTGTGTGTGCGTGCGTGAGGAGACAGATATTTTTTGCCAGTATCGGGAGCAAAGTTACCGTAATAACTGTATGTTGGTTGTAAAGAGCAGCTTCTCAACTTTCATAAACCATCACAATTTTTCTGAAGGCGCAAACTGTCGCAAAGTTACGGTATTTAAAGCAAAACATTGTTAAAACATTGTCTCATCGGCGACCGACTCGTAAAACAGATTCATGCTTTTCTGCCATAGCTCAGGTTCGTTTATTAAAAATGTTTCAGCCAAAACCATTGTAACAGGTGCCTAGTGTTTTGTGTTTCGTTCCGTTTGTTTCAGTTAATTAACGTTCATTGCTTCATTAGTTTCGTTAATTAACTCTGTATTATCATTGGTTTGTCTTGTGCACGTGGTCGGGTGTCTTTTCGTATTTCTTTCCATTGTTTCTTGTCATCGGTGCTGGTCGTTTGTGTTATGTCACTTAGTCTTTTGTACCTCTTGTTTTTTGGTGCACTGCACCTTTAATAAACCTGTTCTCTGCTACCTGCGTGCCTGGCTCCCTTCAGCGCGTGTAGACGCGGCGGCTGTGCGCGCCCTATGCGCAACCGCTTCAGCCCGAGGTAGACTACCGTGACAGAACGACCAGCCAGGAAATTTGGGGAGTCCAGAGCCCAGGTAAGCGCTCCTTTAAATTTTTCTTTGCGGGGGCCGTGTAGCCTCGTACTCGCGGCGCGTTCTGCCGTGTCCGCGAGTGCGCCGCTATGCGCAGCCCGCCGTCCCGGAGCCGTAAGGACGGCTCGTACAATGTAATGTCTGATTATGACTCTGATGATGAGTGGATGTGGAGGTACGGGTACGAAGCGCTCTGCGCTGAGGAAGGTTTGGATTTGGTTCAGATCTCCAATGATGAGACGGGCGAGTCGTACCTGTATGGGCATATTCTGCCCATACGAACCCACCTCAACTCTGAGGAGTTCTGGACGGACGCTCCGGTCCAGCTTGTTAAACTCACCGCGGCGAAATCCAGACGCAGAGCGCGCCGGCGCGTTGCCAAGACGCAGCGTGCGCGCGGCACGTGTGCTGCGAGGCAGTCACGTGACGCGCCCGCGCCGGACCGCGCTGTGTCTGGATCGCGCTGCGAGGGGGCGGTTCCGGAGCCGACACTCGGGGGGTAGATGTGGATCCATGTGGCGTGAGTGTGGTGTGTCCCCCTGTCTCATGTGTCTTCCCCATGTCTGAGATGTCTATGTGTTTGGGCATTGCGGTGGGGGTGTATATGTTCTGTGTGCAGGATGGCGAACCCGAGGTGCCGGCCGAGGTCCGCCCAGCGTGCGTGCCAGCGTGCGTGCCCGCAGAGGGCATCTGCCACGCCTCACCCACAGAGGCCGTCCGCCATGTCACAGCACCAGAGGGCCCGCGCCTTCTCCCCTGGGATTGTTTTTTTCTTGGTCGCGTCCCTCCGTTGCGCAACTGCAAGTTTAGTTCCTGTGTTCCCCTTCCTCCGTGCACGTCACCTTATGTCAGCTTGTGTTTGTGGTACCTCTGTGTTTTTGGTCTTCCTACACCTTTAATAAACCCGTTTCTCCACTACCTGTTCGTGCCTAGCTCCCTTTAGCGCGTTTAAGTGCTTCGGCTCTGCACTTTATATGTCTGTACCTGACCACTGAAATGAATCATCTTTGCATCATACTGCATCTAAACTAGAATGAACTGAATGCTGGAGTAACAATCTTGTTCTCGCCAAACAACAAAAGTCAAAAGGTTCCAAACCCAATGGTTATAGCTCACTAGCAACATTATTTTAAATCATGTACGATAAAGGAAAATATCCGGATTAATACTGTATAAAGAGCGCAACATTTCCCAATGAGCACTAAGCTGCTATCCCGTTACTTAACAATCAATGCTCCCTTTAAAAAATGGATGACATCATGAAAAACAGGTTTATACATAATTTAGATTTCAATAAACACATTCATGAATTAAAGCTTGTTTTTTATTATAGTGTTTTTATTACTGCTTATTCTTTTAAAAGCAGTAAGGCACTCGAGTTTGTGGATTATTGTTGAGGCACGGAAAAAATGTTATGCATCAAGCATAACAACTGTCAGCGCTCGGGGCGCGCTGACCGGAAAATGGCAGTACAGCGCGGTGTGGTGGAGAGTAGATAGAGCCAGGCGACCAGGTAAGCGAACACAACAAGCTTTATTCGCTAAAGCACAGCGGGAACGCCGCTGGAGGAAACGCGAATAGAAAATAAACCAAAATAACACCGATAGCGGGAACGCTGCTGACTTCCCGACGAAACGAGTAGTAATCGGTAAAGCACCTTAAAATAGCAACCGGCGGAAAAGCCGCTGGATGCGGGGTGAGATGAGCCCAAAGAAAAATATAGATAATTGCAATATATAGAAAATTACAATACCACACGAAACACCCGACGTGACGTTGAGCCAAAGCTCAAACTAACTCAATGCTGACCTACTGGCTGCACGGCCGGAATCCCTCAAATGCAGTCAGTAGGTCGCACGTGATCCGGTAGGGCCCAATCCCTGCCCAAGGGGTTGGTCCTACCTACGGAAGCCTAGGGCGGCCGAAAACCCGATACACGGGAGGCAGGGAGGAGGGGCCCAACCCTCCTAACCTGACAACAACACTTTCCTGTGATTTATTAACAATAATGCACGTCCTCTCGTGCCTTACCATCTTGAGCATTAACAACTAGCCCTGTGCACACTAGTTGCTCAGATTGAGACTGTGGAAGGAAAATGAAGAACCCAGAAAAAAACCCACGTGGACAAAGGGAGAACGTGGAAACTCCACCCAGATCAGGATTCCGACCTGAATACCCAGCACTGAGAGGTGAGTTTGACATGAAATTTGGCATGAAATGACAATTTTATTAAAACTTTTTTATTTATTTATTTATTTTATTATTTATTTATTATTATTATTTTTTATTTATTTTATTAATTTTATTATTTAATGTCTGTATAGCATTGGGGTACATGGCCTTAGAATGAAACGTGTGGAAATGTAGTCCTCATAAATAAATAATTATAAAATTATACACACACACACACACACACACACACTCACAGACAGACAGCAGATGACATGTGCAATATGAGCAGTCTGTCCCAGGGGCAGCTCAGTTTGTAACACATGGTTTGTCAGACTTTTTAGATAGGTGTCTGAAATATTATATGAGGCTGTAGAACCTCGCTTGGAAAAGCTAGTTAGTGCTTCCTATTTGATTGGACAGCTGTCCTTGGTATTGTTCCAGATTCAATCCCAACAGCTCACTTTGATATATTGGGTTACAGCTTTGTGGGCAACATCTGCAGTGATGTACGGTACAATGTACCATGGTCAATACTGCACAAGCTAATTAATACTTTATCAAAACTATTGTTGCTTATTAATTTGTGGTTTAAAAATATGTATTATATTACATTTTAGATATGTGATTTATGGAGAAAAAGTGTGGTTGACAGCATCATATGTGTTTACAGAATTATAATGGCAGTGTATGTATCAATGGTGCTTTCATATATTATTATGAAACAAGTAGTTTGGTCCTTAAATCTGATTGGCTGAACCGTTTGTCCAGTCATGACATTATTAATAATATTGCACACCTCTGACCATATCACAATCATATCAATGTGTCAAAAGTGCTAATGTGGTTGAACATCCATCCATCCATCCATTATCTTCCACTTTATCCTCTATTAAGGTCGCGGGGGGGTGGGGGTTTCACCCAGGACAGGGCGCCAATCCATCGCTGGGCATACACTCACACAGACACGCACACAGGCACACACTATATGGGGCAATTTGGAGAATTCAATTGACTTGATCCATGTTTTTGGACTGTGGGAGGAAACCGGAGAACCCACCCGGACACGGGGAGAACATGGAAACTCCACTCAGATTGGGATTCGAAATCCCAATTCGGGAATCCCTAGTGCTGAGAGGCAAATGTGCGAACCATTAAGCCACCGTGCTGCCCTGGTTGAACATTATTTTAAATTATGTACCATTTATGAAAATATACATAAAAACATACATAGTCAAGGAAGGAGATGGTAATGGAACTCCACTATGTGTTGTGCCCGAGAAGACTTCTTTCCCGTGATTTATTCACAATAATGCATGCACTGTTTTTGCCGTATTTCTTTAATAAAAAATGTTGTGAGCATTGATGGTGTCAGAATAATTTTGTGTCCAGGTAAGTGATGTGGTAAACACACAGAGGAGGCCAGGTAGCCGTTCTCTAAGGCAGTTTATTATGCATAAACAGTGAGAAATCATACAGGCATGAGGAATGAAACCATTGGCGCGTAACACAAATGAGATATGACGATCTCTCACCATGCAGAGATTGGGGCAGGCTTAAATAGCAAACAAAATAACATGTGATTAATATACAAGCAATGGAACACAGGTATTGAAGTAAACACGGTAACTAAATAAAGCAGTTAATTAACTGACCCAAATAAGGCAAGAACACAAGTTCATGCAAAAGGGTTCTAGGCACTCCTGACAGATGCAGACATGCTCCTTTATTAAACCTGATTAATTGATTGATTGATGATACATTATCAATCCCTCAATGGGGAAATTCAGCAGTGAGAAAGATCAGATTTAATACATTAGGAAAAGGAAAAAGACAGACAGGTGATAAATGAACCAGCAGCCAGACTAAAACACAGTTTAGGAACGCAATAAAAATAACACCTTTTGGCACACAGCACATATATAACAACACAGACATAGGCTATTCATGGTTTTAGAACCGACTGCCACATTACAGCGCTCAGGACCTTCTTGCTGGACCTGGGAAGTCAAAAGCAGTGAATGTGTGATGGTCTGGGAGATTGAGCGGTGGGGGGGGACTGTATTCTCAGTTCACAGAGAACTAAGTGAACGTGTAAAAGGAACACACATTAGCACGAGCCTACATGAACACCACACAGCGCAGATACTCCACTGCTTACATTATACATGCAATACGCATCAAAACCATTAGTGCTACTGCAATATGCTTATTTGTAAAATAGTATTATTGAGTGTTACTAAAATAAAAATGCGTGTTAAAAAATAAAAACGGTTTCCTTCAGATTCTCCAGTTTCTTCCCATAGTCCTACAACATGCTCTAAATTTCCCCATATATTGTGTGTCCAGCGATAGATTGGAGCCCTGTCCTGGGTGTATCTGCCCAACACCCAAAACTTTCCCCCTGAATGTGCATGGGGTACCCCCCAACCCCCACAACCCTAGTAGAGGATTAGGTGGAATATAATGAATGAATGAATGAATGAATGAATGAATATTATACTCATCATTTTTAAACAGTTATACAAAAATCCTATGTAAAGGATTACACAATAAATACAATGGGAAAATGGTCTTAATCTTGCTTTTTCAATGCAAAATAATTAAATCTGCTTACACCATCTGCTTATTTCCATCTTTCATACTCTGTCAGAATTTCAGTGATAAATCCGTTGGTGTCGACAACAGCTTGCTCATTCTGACTCACACATACAGAGACAGACACACAAACACACACACACACACACACACACACACACACACACACACACACACACAAAATAAAAATGTAGTATTTACCTGAAAACAAAACAAAAATGGTCTGGCGTTGAAAGAAACTGAGAAAATTAGTCCAAAATAATGCTGAAAATGTTGACTATCGAGAATAAAACTGCATCAAACTCATCTTCTCTCATTATCTTCTGCTTTATCCTTTAATATTATTAATATTATTATTAATATATTATTATTATGGTTCAGAAAACATTTACTTTTAGTGTGTTCAATAAATGTTTATCCTGTTCGGTCCATGACCTTAAGTGTGCTTTGAGTTTTGGCCCCAGTGCAATTGAATATGACTCCCCAGGACACCCCAGGAACGCATGCTGGATGGGTATTTGATGTCCACCTAGTTGTGTTAAATTTATTAAATTGTGGCCACATACTTTTAACAATAACCATCACACAATTATGCCCTCACTAGTACCACAAAGGAGTGGCTATTTTTTCTAAAGCTATTTAATTTTACAAATTCTTATCAGTATTCACTTAACAATTTACTGGAAGAGGGTTTCCAAAGCCCATCTAGGGGAGAATATTTTGGGTATTATGTAGATACACCCAGGACAGGGACACACTCGCACACACACTCGCCCACACAGACTCCCTAAACAGGGTGTTTAGGGGCAATTTAGAGCAGACAATTCAACTTGAATACAAGACTGTGGAAGGAAACCCACAAAGACACAGAAAGAACATGTAAACTCCACCCACAGTGGGATATGAACCATGTCATAGTCTTTAACAGGGTCTCTACCTGTCTGCAGTTCATTGTCACTGCATTAGGCAAATCGTAGTCACACCAAATCTGACTTGTATTCTGAAGCTCTCCTCCCACCCCACTCATCAATATCGTAAAAGTTAACTGTACATTTTGAAGTGGCATTTCATTGTTGTCAGTTTAATACACACCTGTGCCACACCAAAATTCCTTGTGTGTATAACCCACTTGGCCAATAAATTTGGTTCTGTTTCTGATCCTAATAATGCTGTCCAATCAGCATCTTTATTTGCCACACCTGTGAGGAAGATGAATTATCTCTGAAAAGGAGAAGTGCTCACCAACACAGATTTAGACAAATTTGTGAAAAATAATAATAATAAAAAAAGAAGACTTATTGTGTTCTTAGATCGAAAAATTCATCTCATGAAAAATGTATGTTTTTGTTTAGTATGCTTGAAGCCAGAGAAACAGCGCTAAAAGTAAACAGATAAAAACAGATGTGGGTACATATCTGATGGTCATTTTGTACTGGATTGTATATGTGCGCCTGTTTTTGAACTTCTTTAGTTATTCTACTTTAGTTCTTGAGTCACATAAAGTCTTTTTCGAGATAAGCACAGGCACATTTATTTTATTTTTATCTGAAAAACCTGAAGTGGTTTTCTTAAACAGAACATATATTTCCTTGCCTGGGCTGTGAATGATTTATTAGTGTGCTCAACAAAGAACTAAACATTTAACTTCATTGTGCTCGTGTTGGAAAAATAAATTATCTGCATTTGTATGACCTGAATATTAAATCACATTAAATATTTAATTCAAAAAGCAATTGTATAACAACATATGACATTAATTCTGAAATGTTATTAGATAATAAATTTATTAAATAATGTTTGACATACTGTATATATATATATATGTATGTATATACTGTATATATATATATATATATATATATATATATATATATATATATATATATATATATATATATGTATATGTTTGACATACATATATATATACAGTATATATTTTTTTTTGCTTCTCTCATTTCTTACATTTACACGCAAGGGAATGGTTTTGTGTTTCACCTGCTAGTGTTTCACCTCATGATAAACATAGCGCTAAACGTATTTTTAAACTGAAGCCAAATATTTACTTTAGAATCTAAATGCACAGAGATGAAGTGAAAGATGTCACAAGAGTTCACTGTGACAAGCTTCTTCTTGAAAGGTCACTGAAAATTATTTGTATTCATGAAAGCAGGTGGTGAGTTTTTCATCCGTACTCAGAACTGCACATTGTATTGCATTGAATTGACCTTGATCTAAAATGATCAAAATGAGACATGGTGTCACGCTTATTCAAGGCCCAGGTAAGTGTTGCAGGAAACATTCTTAAACCAGGCAGCAGGTAGCAGAAACAGGAGCTTTATTATACATCCGTAGAACCAAAACATAGAGACAGCAAACAAAAAGACCCATACCGAAGTAGAGGGTCTCTCACTGATGAGAGAGCGGTGCTGGCTTAAATAGCAAAAACAGGTCATGTGACAAGTTAATAAACTAAATACAGCATAGTACAAATAAAAAAGAACCATGAAATGGAAAAAGGAACTAAAATAAAAACCTAAACTAAAAAAAACTAAAACCAAAATACAAGTGGTTAGCACGTTTGCCTCTCAACACTGAAGATCCAGGTTTGAATTGATCGATTGATTTATCTTTATTGTCATTACTCTGTACAAGAACAAGATAATGAAATGTAATTAGCAACAACCAGCAGTGCAAATAGTAGAAATGTGCAGATATAACAAAGTACAATAATGCCACAAATATTGTGCGGAGATGGCATTATTGTGCAGTAAAAGACAGAGCAAAGTGAAAGAATTGTATAATTATAAATGATAATGTCCATACATGTAACATGGTGCAAGTCAGAGTGTTTTTAAAAAGTGTTTGAAAAAAACAGTTCAGAGTTCAGTAGTGAAATTAATGTTCAGAAAAAGCTGCTCCTGAGCCTACTGGTTCTTATGCGGATGATCTGTTATATTCTCTCTGAGGGTAGGAGGTTATACAGGGGTTAATTAGGGAGATTGATTAGTGCACCTGACGCAGCTCCCTCTGATGACTTTGTGCTTTTATAACGGGGCATGGCACATGCTGTGAGGAGAGAGAGTTCATGCAACAGGACTGGTGGGATGGTGGACATGACACGTCTAAATGCGAATGTACTGTTAAAGCTCGGTATGTGTGAGTGTAGGCGTGTTCGTGTCAACAATAAAACTTTTCTTTGTGTGGTGTAATGCTGACTCCGGTCTGCATTCCCTTCTCCTCTGTCTCATCAGATATTAAAGAATAAATATTACACATTTATAGTAATATTGTAATACAATAATATAGGAGGTGTTGCTTATCTAAAAAAGATCCTCAGATCCTTTGATTTTCCTGTTTCTTAATCCAGATCTTTGTGGAGTTTCCGTGTTCTTCCCGTGTCCGCGTAGGTTTCTTCCAGGTTCTCCGAGGTCCACCGACAGTCCAAAAAATGGATTGAAGGTGAATTGGCTGCTCAAAACTGTCCCTATATAGGGTGTGTGTGTGTGTGTGTGTGTATGTGTGTGTGGTCAGCGATGGATTGGCACCCCGTCCTGGATGTATCTGCCCAGTGCTCGAAACGTCCTCTTCTGAATGGGCATGGGGAACCCCCTGTGACCCTTGTCCCTAGGGTCTAGGGTCTATATATATATATATATATATATATATATATATATATATATATATATATATATATATATATATATATAAAAGCAGGTTTTCTTTAAACAAAAAGCACACCTGCTCCATTTATAGTGGTGCACACTGTAACTCAGCTGTTGTAACATGTAACTCAGTTATGCCTCCTACTTTTCTATTAACTGTATCATTCACACATGCTTTTGTGTTGATTTAATAGCTGACCTACCCATGCATTATTTGCTTTGGATTCATGTTATTTCATTTGGTCTATGAATTTATTGTTCGCAGGAAAAAACCCATTCATTTTTACTGCCAGCAGTTTACTTATGTCTTTCTCTTTGCAGTTTCGTGTATTCATTAACAGCTTTAGGTTTTATTTTGCTGAACTGTGTCAAAGACACCACAGCTCCTCTGGGCCATGACCACCATGGGCACGTCTCCTATTGAGTGGTGTACCCTAGCAATGATATGTTTTATTTTGTGCTGTTTTTAGTTAAGGCCTGATCGAGAAGGCAATTAGACTTCGGTTTTTGCTCGACATGTGCTAGACATGTTTTTTCGTGCACTGTGGGGAGAGCAGTATTTTTATTATCTGGATACACCTTTGACACACGCTGTTTGATAGCAAGGTTATATAAACAATTGGTACAAACTTTGGAATTTTTGGTTTGTGCTCACCATGTCTCCCAAGACCGTTAAAACGAGCAAAGATCCTGGTTCTTCTCAACCACTCATAAGGCCTGCTCTGGCGGCGTCATCCTCGGCCTCACCTGCAACATCCCCTTCATGCGAGGTGGCCCGCTCCTCCTCCGACCCCACTTTGGTATCGTGCATTGTCCTGCTAAGGACTTATCAGTTCTGAGGACGGACTTCACAACGATGAAGTCCACAGTCTCTGATATGGAGAGGTCCTTGTCGGCCTATTCAGGTGAGACCCTCGCATTGTGAGCAAAGACAGAGGCCCTGGAAAAACAGGTTGAGTGCCTCTGGAAGTCTCTGGGTCCCCCGTCATTTTCAGTTTGGCTACGGGAAATGATGCGTTTTCTCACACTAGAGAAGAATAGGTTTACTCTGAGGGGGAATACAGAAAAGTTTTACAAGAAGTGATATCCCCTCATGGTGTACTTTGGGTCTCCAGAGACAGTCCCAACCGGCTGATTCCACCCCCTTCCCCTTTTTCCCTCCTCTTTTTTCCCTTTTTATTTTTTTTTTTAAACTATCATTATTGATATTATTTATATATATATATATATATATATATATATATATATATATATATATACACTGTATATATATATATATATATATATATATATATATATATAATTTTCCCCACCCAAAGAAAAAAAAAAATAAATAAAAAGTATAAATATATAAAATATAATAAATAAGTGTCACATCCTGTCCTGAATCCCCCAGAGTTGAGCAGGTCCGCCAGACAACGCGGACGCCGCTCGCGCATTGATGAGCGTCTCCCGGGATCCGGCGACGCGTAAACCACAGCGTCCGCCGGTCTAGACGGAGGGAGACGCTCCCACAATGTGACCTGCGCGGAACGTCAACGCAGCGACACACCGTGGCGGAAATGCGAAAGGAGGCGACTGGAACACCGGGATAAAAACCAAACAGAATTTATTAAAAGATGGTGCCGAAGCACCAACAGAACGGGGATAACAAAAACAGAACGTAACGTTGGGTATAAAACCGCAAAACAAAGACGTGCTCAGTATTCAGGGATAAAACAGATTAAATAGAAAACCAACTAAACACGTGACAAACCCAACCAATCACCCAAGTGAGATAATAAGAACCGAAAACGAGGGACAGGTGCAGCAGGTGCTCGTGACATACCCCCACCCCAAGGGTCGCGCAAAAGGGAAAGCGACCCAAACCAAAAGAACAAAAATAATAACAATAAATGCATGCAAAAATAACAAACGGGGGGGGGGGGGGGTAACAAGTCCCTCGGGCTGAACCAACCGGTTGCTCCCAGCCGACGGCGAAGACGCGTCTTCCCGCAGCGCAGATCGACGTCCTCTGGCTGCGAGGCTGGGGCATGCACCTCCTGGTGCCCCGAGTCCGAAATGGGCGGCCTCTGGTGCTCGGAACCGATGGCGAACGGCCTCAGTCGGTCCCGACTCAACGACTGCCGCCCCCGGGATCCGGCGACGCGTAAACCACAGCGTCCGCCGGTCTAGACGGAGGGAGACGCTCCCACGATGTGACCTGCGCGGAACGTCAACGCAGCGACACACCGTGGCGGAAATGCGAAAGGAGACGACTGGAACACCGGGATAAAAACCAAACAGAATTTATTAAAAGATGGTGCCGAAGCACCAACAGAACGGGAATAACAAAAACAGAACGGGGATAACAAAAACAGAACGTAACGTTGGGTATAAAACCGCAAAACAAAGACGTGCTCAGTATTCAGGGATAAAACAGATTAAATAGAAAACCAACTAAACACGTGACAAACCCAACCAATCACCCAAGTGAGATAATGAGAACCGAAAACGAGGGACAGGTGCAGCAGGTGCTCGTGACATATATATATATATATATATATATATATATATATATATATATATATATATATATATATATATATATATATATATATATATATATATATATATATATATATATATATATATATATATATATATATATATATTTTATTTTTTTTTTTTATTTTTTTTGGGGGGGTGCGGGGAAATTTCCTCAATAAAAACTTATTGAAAAAAAAAATACAATAATAAATATATATACTACATGTAAAAAAAAAAAGAAGGCAAATTTAAAGCTTAACTTTAAGTGCAGCATGTGCTGCACATACACAGTCGATGCATTTTCTTAAAGAATCAAAGTCCAAAAGGTGTTAAAGTTTTCTGGAAAGCGTAGTGAATTCTTGCGTGTAGGTCTGAATTGCCAACAGCACCCTCTAAAGTCACAGAGTTCAGTGGTCCACTTGTGTTTTGAAGAGGGGACTCAGCAAAGCCAGGGAAAGGGGGGAGTACCATTGATTTGTTACATTAAGTGTTGATTCAGTGTTGATGTGTGTGACAGACATGTTTATTGAAATTATGGAACAAATCGCGTCCTGTATTGCTTTAATACAGGACGCAACATTTATGTATATGAGATGAATACGTATTTTATGGGACGGGTGGCAACTCTATTTGTACTGGTACTGGTAAGTTGTACTGGTAAAACAGCAGTTATACTGATAGAACTTTTAACAGAATATTAAAAGAAACACATATAACCATGGCTCTAATGGCCACCAAAAGTTTAAAAAAGAAATACTCATCACTCTTTAAAATACTGGAAGAGTCTAAGGAGCGCTCCTAATACACATTAATAGCTCTCTTGCTGGGTACACACACAGTGTTACGCTCGCCTACCTCGACCAAAAGCGGCTGCGTAGATGAAGCACAGATTCGCAGCATCTTTATAGGCCAGGCACGCAGGTAGCAGAACAACTGAATTTTATTTAAAAGTGTAGGGACACCATAAACACAGAGGTACCCTCCCTGATCCAGGCAGGTGCCTTGGCAGGCGCCTTCTGGCACGCTGACTGGACCTTGGCGGGCACGCACACCGGGTGGACCTCGACGGGCACGCACGCTGGGTGGACCTCGGTGGGCACGCACGCTGGGTGGACCTCTAGACCCCTACCACCACATCCAAGGACAGAGCAACAGACGAATAAGACACGGGGAAGACAGACTGGACAGGGCAGACAACGGGATTGGCTACATTCACGGCACACTCCTCCACAGATACCAGTGGTGGCTCCAGTACCGCCCCCTCGTAGCTTGACTCAGACACGGCGCGTTCCGGCACGGTCGCGGCCACTGCACGTGACTGACATGCAGCACGCGTACTGGGCTCAGCAGCTGCGCAGCGCGCACGCTGCATCTTGGCGGCGCGCTCCGCACCCGGGTCTTGCAACGGGGGGTTTAATGAACCGGACTGGACCGTCAGTCCAGAACTCCTCAGTGTTAAGGAGGGTTCGTATAGGCAGAATATGCCCATACAGGTACAACTCGCCCGCATCATCATCAGAGATCTCGATCAGATCAAGACCCTCTGCGCAGTGCGACTCGTATCCACTCCTCCATAACCACTCATCATCGCACCCCTCAGACACCACTGAATTAGAGCCATCTTTACGGCTCCTGGACGGCGGGTTGCGGATACCGGCATACTCGCGGACACGACGGAGGGCACCACTTGTGCACAGGCTCGGTGGCGTGCGGCCCATTGTGGACGGGCTCGGCGGCATGCGGCCCCTTGTGGACGGGCTCGGCAGCGTGCACCGCAGGGGCCACGACAGGTGTGCATGGCAAGTGTGCATGGACACACAGGAGATAAATACAAACTGACACCCAAACACGTGCACAAAACCAACCAATGAACATAAAGAGTTAATTAACTAAAATGACAAGCATGAATGAAAGTTCCGCCTTCCTCCCCACACTACTGCGATCCTACCACAATCTCACTTTCAGTCTATATGTGTCATGGGAAATTCCCTAGGAAGTAAGGAATCAGATTCTTATTACATTTTTTGCTTGACTCAAAACAAGTAAGTACGTAAAGTGGTAACAAACCAATCAGACAGGTAAATGGAAAAGCAAGTGTATTTTAATCAACATAACTAACTCCCTTTGTGTAACCGGTGCCTAGGGCACCTGTCACCTGTTCTTCTGTTCTTCGGTTATTCATTGAGTTGATTAGCTCTTTCTTTTCATTGATTTGTTTTGTGCACGTGGTCGGGTGACTTTTTGTATATATTTCCTATGTTCCCCTTCCTCGGTGCACGTCGTTTATCTTGATGTTCGCTTGCGTTTGTACCTCTATGCTTTTTGGTGTCTCTACACCTTTAATAAATTTAGTTATTCTGTTACCTGCGTGCCTGGCTCCCTTCAACGCGTTAAGGCTCGGCGGCTCTGTGCTTCATTTGTGCAGCCGCTTTTGTTTGAGGTAGGCAAGTGTGACACTTTGAAAGGATGAACAAAACTCATATGAGACCTGACAACGAGGGTGGGTTATATAAAGCAAATGAAGCACATAAATGCACAGAATGAAACAATAAATGCAGACTAATTAACAAAAACAACAACATCAAGGAGCACAACAAGCACTTGTAACAAATAATGTATGATATATCATTTATTAATCTTTATTTATATCTAAATATTCCTTTTAATACATGCTATTTTAACAATGAAGAACCAATATCAACAAGGTTGCTATATTCATAACCATTTTATATTATAAGTGACCTAAAACATGATGGAATAAATACACACAAGATGTAACTCTTACATTTGCAGTCATGAACAAATAAAAAATTTGAAATTGTATATGTTGTTAAGATATTAATTAAAAATGTTTGTCTGTTGTTTGAGCTTATTGTTGCAGCAGATGTTTGAGGGTCTCTTGTTTACCAGCACAATATTGTGCAGTGGTTGAAGATGATTAACTAATAGAGACATAAAAAGCATCAGGACTATTAAATTTAAGTATCAGTCCTGTGAGAACTCAGTCACTCAATAAAATATATAAATGTAGTATTGTATAGGTAATAAAATGCAGCAAGCAATCAGCAATTATAAACTCTATTTCCAAAAATATTGTTGCATAAAGGACATAAAGGTTGCATAAAGTCGGGTAGCCATTTTCGCATGTTACCATTTATTGAATCATCCGGTCACAAACACAATTATATAAACTTCTCTTTTCTTCTCCCCCCGCCCTTCAGCTTATATCCCCACGCCACAAGACATGCTGGGAAAACCCGTGGGAACTATTCCTATTGGCGGGACAACCTGCCAACCCGCGCTTTGCCACCTAAACATGGAATCCCCAATAACCTTCATGTGGCGTGGACAGCACGTAAAACCACAATATTTTACCTGTTCATCAACTTATTATAGAGACCAGTGACATAACAACTTATAGTGTTTGTGTTTAACAGATGCTTTTCCTGAAAATTATTTTATAAGTGTTACAGGTGCCTGGGGCACCTGTCCCTCGGTTGGGTTCTTCATTATCTCAGCTGGGTGATTGGTTTGTTTTGTGCACGTGATTAGTTGGTTTGTTATTTAGTTTCTGTTTTCCATCTTTTCGCCGCACGTCTTTGTTTTGCGGTTAATACCCCGATGTTAGTTTGTTCGTTTGTTCCCCCCTTTCTGTTGGTGTTCCATCACCAGTTTTTAATAAATTCGGTTTGGTTTTTATCCCGGTGTTTTTCTGGACTTCTCCTTCCGCGTTTAACCACGTTGCGGCGCTGCGCACTTTCTCTTTTCTTAATTAATATAAAATTAATTATATTGCACTTCTTGCAGGTCGTACTCGTGGGAGCGTTTCCGTTGACCGGTGTACGCAGTATTTCCCGCATAGCCGGTGCCCAGGAAGCGCTCACTAGGCGCGAGCGGCTTACGCAATTTCTCCGTGTAGCCGCCCTCCTCCGGGGAAGAACGGAGCTTTCTAACAATAAGTGCACATAAATGTTTATAAAAGCTTATAAGCTCTCTTTACAGACATAACGTAAAGTGTTGACATTAATTACCACTTTAAAAGTGAATGCACACACAAAGACTTATAAGATCTTATACATGTTCTATACGGACTATAAGTAAAGTGTAATCATCTTGTTTTAAGCAAGAATGTCTACACATCCAAAGAATCAAAAGCTTAAATAAGTTCATATTATAATGAATTATGTCTCTTTGTGTTATAAAGCCTTATGTCAAATTGTTACAACAAATTGACAATGACTATGATTATCATTATTTTTGTACATTTACACCGGTTTATGACACGTCATAAAACGTTATGAATACATTTTTAAAGCTTTATAAATGCACTTTTTTATGCATAATGAATATCAGATTCATAGAAAGTGATACCATACATATTTATATATAATATTACAGAGAACTATTCCTTATAGGAATAGTATATTTTATATTCCTTATCCAATATTTTAATTTATCATTTGTATAGCTTAGCCTTACGTAGCCAAGATTTATATGTGATGAATATCCTGATTTCATTAAATTAATTATATTGCACTTCTTGCTCTTTCATTTTGGAAGTTCTTAGTCAGTCTAGACTAATTTAGTTAATGGAAAACCTGGCAGTTAAGCCTAAACAGCAAGCTTCAAGCAAGCCATAAGTTAAAGATCTTGGCCTCTCGCTCTGTTTAAGACTTTTATTTTCACACTTTCTGTTATTTTGCTTATTTCATCATATGATCCATTATCATGCTCATGCTGAGCTTTGTCTAAATGCACTGTATGTAGTCCCGCTTTGGATTCCAGATTCAGATCCCAATCTGGGTGGAGTTTCCATATTCTTTCTAAACATGGATTCAATGTAAATTGAATGCTCCAAATTGCCCCATATAGTGTGTTTGTTTGTATGCCCCATATAGTGTGTTTGTTTGTGTGCCCCATATAGTGTGTTTGTTGTGAGTGTGCCCTGTCCTGTATTTGCCCCCCCCCCCCCCCCCACCACCATGGATTATGTCAAACATGACGAATGAATAAATGAGAATTTTTACTCAAACACTAGGGTGCCAGGGGGAGGAGAGGCATCATGGAGAGTAATTAGCGCGCCTGACGTAGCTTCACCTGATGACCATGTGCAGTCTTTATTAGATAATTTCAGATGCCGTGGGGAGAGAGCTTTCATTGACCAAACAGGAGAAGATGTGGTGAACTACACTAGCCATATATTATTGTGTATGCTTAATACATAATATGAATAAAGCCAGTTCCTTTTGGGAGAAATCCTGCCTCAGGTCCTAATTTGTCCCCAACACTCATTACATTTAAGTTGCTTGATCTTGTAATATTTATATGTTATTATTAGAATAGCTTTCAGGTTTTAGGTTTTAAATCTGAGTGAAGTTATTCAGCTGTATAAGCCAATACATGAGCTCAGATGTCAAGGTGCTGGTTTACTTTTATTTCCTAGAATAAATAAAATTACTAGATTATTAAAAAAAAGAGTATTCTTCCACAAGGCTCCTCAACTTTGAAATTTACAGTTCGCCATTCTGACACATATATTTACTTTTGCATTTATTGCCTGTAGATAAAGGGTTGGTGATCTGGGATCAGTCTGTGCTGGCATTTCCTCTCTTTACCTAGCTCATCATTTGTAGAGGGTGTGGCACTGAAATGATGCAGTTCCAGGGAACCCTCTCAACTAAATAGAGTCTGCAGTATCTGCCACTTTTAGTTTTTCTGCTCTAGTCAGTTATGCTCAAGTCACATGCTGCACTGTGTCAATCAAACTCTGGATTTCTATTGGATTGGCAGTCCTGCAGGAACTTATATAGTTTTCCAATTGGTTTTTTAATTGTTTAATATGGACACCTGTTCTCCATACAATCTGTACATGGCTGTCCTACTCTGTTGACGCTGCCCGGCCGATCAGGGAGGATGAGTTCCCATTGAGGCTTGATCCTCCCAAGGATTATTCCTTAAAATAACAACATAATCAGGGATTTTTTTTTGACACTGTCACTTTGGCTTGCTCTTTTGGAGTTTTAGGCTTTTAACACTGTAAAGCTGATTGTGACAATGTACAATTGTAAAAAGAGAAATATAAATAAACTACATGAAATTAAACGTGAATAAAACTCCAGTTGCCAGATTCAGTTAAAGTTTATACAGTGTTCTTTTGGAATATCCTGTTAAAAGTGCATTACAATAATACAGTCAAGTGTCTTTCTTTGCATGGACATGTTAAGATAGTGAATAGGGAATGCAATGCTTGCAATAGTGCTGTGTTTGTTGAAAAAAGACTTTGAATAAATCATGACAGCTGAATTATTTATGGATGAAATGAATAATCAAAATTAAAGAATACAATATGAGATTTTGTTTCTTAAAAATTTGGTTCTAGATCAGAATTTAGCAAAAAAAGTACATTTAAATTTAAATCTATTTAATAAAGTAAAAATCTGTCAATTTAGCTAATCTACTCTACGTAAAACCTGCATAAGGGTGAAAACTAGCTTCATGCTTGTGAATAATTGATCCCCATGACATAACATCTTCCTATATAGGAAATCTAGGGTTTTAAAATCCTGGAGATTATGTTTCATTGCTTTTACTGTGATAGAAATTCTGTCCCTGAACAACCTAAAGAGCAGATTACTTGCTGATGCTGCTTTTCCAAGGTATTTTTCAATGCTCTATGCATTTCTGTACTCTGTAGCTATAATTTAAATCCTCTTAGATTGGATTGCTTTACATATATTTAACTAGGCTCCTTAGGAAAAACCTATGTCTAGTAAGTGGACAGTGCTCTGAGTTGCCTGAAGTCTTTAAGGCATTTAGCTGTCACTTTTTAATTTTTATTTAATTTAGTTTTTTCTTTAAATATTCCCTTCACTGAGGAGAAAGGCTAACTGTTATCAAGTATGTAGAAACTACATACATACTATATATTTAATGCTTTAGCTATTTACATAAATATCAAGCCATTAACTTGAAAGATGAGACTTGAAAGAACTTGAAAGAACTTGATATTCATGCATAAAATAAATTTTTTATAAATATATGTGTGCTAAATGTTTGGGGGAGTGGGGTTGCCCATTGAGGGAGAACACCTGTTTCAGGTTCTGGGCAGATACCCCAAGTAAAGGGTTTTCCTCTCATCGCTAGGTTCGAATCCCAATCTGGGTGAAGTTTCCATGTTCTCCCTGTGTCCGTGTGGGTTTCCTCCAGGTTTCCTCCCACAGTTCAAAAACATGGATCAAGGTCAATAGTTTTCTCTTAATTGCCCCTTATAGAGTGTGTTTGTGTGTGTGTCTGAGTGAGTGTGTACCCAACCAGGGGTGTTTTTAGGGTTTAGAAACATCAGGGGCTTTAGCCCAGATCCCTTATTTTCCACCTGTCCTCTTTAAAAGTTGCCCTTTCATGAGTGTATTTATCCATTTTTCAAACTGTTGTTACATTCATTTTGTTTGATCATTTGTTAGTTATATTGGATAAAATTAAATAAGGCGGCACGGTGGCTTAGTGGTTAGCACGTTCGCCTCTCAGCGCTAGGGATTCTCGGTTCGAATCCCCATCTGGGTGAAGTTTCCATGTTCTCCCCGTGTCTGCGTGGGTTTCCTCCGGGTTCTCCGGTTTCCTCCCACAGTCCAAAAACATGGATTGAATTCTCAAAATTGCCCCATATAGAGTGTGTCTGTGTGAGTGTGTGCCCAGCGATGGATTGGCGCGCTGTCCTGGGTGTGTCTGCCTAGCGCCCGAGACGTTCTCCCCTGGTTGGGCATGGGGAACCCCACCGTGACCCTAACAGAGGATAAAGCGGGAGATAATGAATGAATGAAAAAAATTAAATAACATATGAAAGTCAGCAGTGGATAGCACATTCAGTTCTAATAAATGATGGTTTTGGCTGAAATGTTTGAACAAATGAACCTGAGCTTTGGCAAAAAAAATCGAGTTAGTTGCAGATGAGACAGTTTTAACAAGGTATTTCTTTGCGACAGTTTGCGCCTTCAGAAAAATTCTGCTCTTTACAGCTGCTCTTTACAGCCAACATACAGTTATTACGGTATCTTTACTCACGATACTGGCGAAAAAAGCTATCTCCCTCACACACACACACACACAGAGCTGAAGCACAAACAGCTGACGGTGACTCAATTGTTCAGTCCCACTGCTGGAGGAGAGGCTGCAGAGAAAGCTGCTCTTATTTGATCCGGGGCTACTGACAAAACAACCGGGGTTATAGCCCCGAAAGCCCAGGTCTAATGATGTCCCTGTACCCAGCAAATGATTGGCGCCCTGTCCTGGGTGTATCTGCCCAGCGCTCTCCCCTGGATGGGCATGGGGACCCGCGCGCGACCCCAGTACAGGATAAAGCATAAGATAATGAATGAATGAATATAAGTTATAAAGCAGCACGATGGCTTAAATCTTACCATGTACGCCTGTGTCTGCGTGGGTTTTCCACAGTCCAAAAACATGGATTTAATGTAAATTGTTTGCTCTTGATTGTCCTTATATGTGTGTGAGTGATTGAGTGTGCCCAGCTATAGATTGGTGCTCTCTCTCCTGCCCAGCGCCCGAAACTTTCTCTCCCTGGATGAGCCTCGACCCTATTAGAGGATTAAGCGGAAGACAATAAATTAATATTAGTTGTAATTTTAAAACACAGCTTAAAGTATTTAAAAATAATAATTTAATTAATTATGATGCTGTTATTGTTGAAATATCTGCTGCAACACTGTGAAATGCAGCAAATGTTTGTTGACTGGTTAAAAATAGAAAACACTTAAGCAGTGCTACAGTGCCTTAGTATTCATAAGGAGAAAGTTGAAAGCAGTAGCTATTCTTGAATTCTCCTGTCTTAACAACTCTTTTAAGTGCCTCCTGATTTAGTGCCAGCTGGGTTCAGCAGAATTGTCTTTCTGACTTTACCTAAAAGGCTCTTAGACTAGTTGCTTTATTTGGTCCTAGTTAATTTATTACATCATTCATTAGGAATTTATCTACTAGCTAGATGCACTTGAAATTATTACCATGCAGTACTGCAAATGATAGAAATTGCCTAAATTAGATTTTACATAAATTCACTAATCTTATACAATTAAATTGACTTTTAAGATTCCCACCAACACTACTACAACACTTCTATGATCTGTATGTGATTTCTCAAAATTTACATTTGGGTTTCCAAAAACAACATTTTAAATAATTATTTTTAAAACAAAATTATAAGACATTTCTGTTAAAGTACACAAGTCAAGAAGCCGTACTGTTATGGATTATTTCATGCATTTTAATGTTCCATAGGGTAATCACAGGAAGGAATCAATCAATAAATGGGATGCTGAGATCAATAAATTATCTTTCATGACATAAAGCTGTAAAATTCTAAAAATAGTTGATTTTTTAATGTCAAAAAGGTTATCTGGATTTTTCTTCAGCAAAAAGAGAAAGATTTATTCATTGTCAGATAGCATGTCTTTACCCAAATATTTTCTTTACCCAAAGCACAGTGCCTCAGATCTAATAAATTCCTAATAAAAGTGTCTGTAAAATTTTTTTTGCCAAGTTATTATATATTGTGGTGTGTGTACAATGGTGCTGGGAGAGAAGGCGGAGCAATTGGTAATTGACTTTGATGATGGATAATTATCACACCTGACACAGCTCCACCTAACGAGCATGTGCATGCTGTGGTGATGTGATCTGACCTCAAGCTGCAGAAAGCCAGCGCATGGCGATACCATCAGTCAGCAGTGTATATTCAAGTTCAAGTAGTTCAAATAGTACATTGTCACAAAGCAGCATCACAGTGTTGTACGCCTGAAACCCCCAAAGAGCAGGTGTCCGTATTTAATAATTGGAAAACTTTATGTCATCTGTAGGACTTCCAGTCCAATAGAAATCCAGGTTGCATCCTGTAATCCAGTAATTGTGACAATGTATTGTTGTAAAATGTGCTATATAAATAAATTACTTGAACTTTAACTTAATCGTCATAGCCGCAGTGCTCCAGCGGAGCCATGGATGAAGAGCTGATAAACATCCATTCATTCATTATCATCCGCATAATCATCTACTAGGGTCATGATGGAGAACGTTTCGAGTGTTGGGCAGATTCACCCATGACAGGTTGCCAACCTATCGGTGGGCGGAGCTGACGGACATGTTAAATATTTGATGGGTACGAACACATTTATGTGAAGGTGATGCTGTAAAGCATGGAGTTGCTGTACATGTAAATGTGTTGGTGTACCATGCACAATCCTGTCCCACCCTTTCGGCTTTCACTTCGCACATTTGAGTGAATATGCCGGGACCGTGGCTTGTTGTGTTTGGGTGCTGTGACCTGCTGCTCTTGTGTGGACATCACAAGTGCCATCCCAGGTGATGTGCAAGTGGCTACACACTCTGGAGTGGATGCCGAAGACCGGCAGGCAGACTGAGTTGGAGCCATGTGCTCAGAGGCAGGAGAGCACCGATCTTCCTCTCTCTTTGCGGTAGATTGTGCACACACACACACACACACATATATATATATATATATATATATATATATATATATATATATATATATATATATATATATATATATATATATATAAATGTGATCAGCACAGTGGTATAGTGGTTAGCATAATTGCTTCTCAGCACTGAGGGATCCATATTCCCCTATCTGAGGAAAGTTTTCATGTTCTACACGGTATCTACATGGGTTTTTCTCCGGGTTTTTGGTTTCCTCTCGAAGTCCAAAAACTTTGATTAAAGGTAAATTAACTGTTTTAAATGTGCCCAGCGATATATTGGCATCCTGTCCTGGGTGTATCTGCCCAGCGCCCAAAACATCCTGTGCTGTGGAACCACCCCCCATCCCCCACCCAAGCCTAGAGTGCAGGTTAAATTTGCATTAGAAGTAGAGGTTATGAAGGTCAAGAAAATGTAAAAGTACCTCTTCCGGTTATTCCTGAAGTGAAGCATGGATGGTTAAAGATGCTAAAGGCTGGCACTTTAAAACAAACACGCATGTTAAAAACAGCAACACACCCTCGAGAGAAAGGCTAATGCAGAGGAGGCAGGATGGGCGTGTTTGCGGCACGCTCATATGGAACACTTAACCATGGTTCATACAGAATGTTTGAGACCACATGTGTATCTGCTTGCAAAGGCTGATGTTATGATGGGAAGCAATGCATGCTGGTAATTCGGTGTGTGTGTCAGCAAGGAAAATATACTAGGCAGTACAAGAAACATTTTGAAGTTGGAGTGGCACCTGAACACGCCATTTAGTGCAATAGCTGATTTTAGCTGTGTAACAAAATTTGGTACAGAGCATGACAGTGTCCCAAAATGCTGGGAAGTTTTACAAAAGTCTTACAAAAAAGAACAGCCTATAAGCAACAGCCTTAGTGGACATGGACTCCACAATTTTAATTGTGCGACCATGTGCGCTGAGTGAGAAAACAGCATATTTATGGCGTAACCGCTTGTCTAATCTGAGGGTTCCAGTGTCATATTTCCCTATCTAGGTGGAGTTTTCATGTTCTCCCTGTGTCTATGTAGGTTTGTTCTGGGTTCTTCAGTTTCCAACCCACAGTCCAATAACATTGATTTCCCATGCGCCTCTAGTAAAGTGCAGCTAACGAGCTAACATTTGCATTGGAAGAGGTACTTCCAAGTGGAGCATGGATGATTGAACATGCTGAAGGTTGGCACTATGACCTAAATGCCCATTGTTAAAAACAGCAGCACACCCTTGAGAGAAAGGTTAATGCAGAGGAGACAAGATGGGGGTGTTTGCATCAGAACTGTATGTGCTCATATGGAACTCTTAACCATGGTTCACACCGAATGTTTGAGCCCACATGTGCATATGTATGTGCATGGCAGTGTGGTACAATGCTGGTAAATTTTACCAAAGTCCTTTGTCAAATACTATTTAGACGTGGGCTCTGGGTGCCACTGAAGCTGAGCAGTGTGTGAGTGACAGCCTTAGTGGACATGCACTCCACAGTATTCATTGTGCCCTCATGTGTGCTAAGTGAGAAAGCAGCTTGGGATTTGATGGCATTTTACTAGCTGCAGTCAGTCATATCGTGTCAGTGGAATAGTGTTGCTGCGTGTCAAGAAAGTGCTGCAGGTCAACATGGGTATGCAGCATGTATTCTGATTGGCTGACACTAAAGAGGCATGACACACATCTGCACTTCAGAATATGCTGGAGCTGGGACAATTTGGACACAATTTGGTCAGAATTTCACTGTTAGTCCAATGTTCTAGAGAGTAAAAACTTTTTGACTGTTTTATTTTATTTTATATATTTTTTGTAATATATGCTGTTGTCACGGGGTGGAAGGGAATGAGGACTGGAGACAGGATTGAACTACCACAGGAGCAGTTTTATTGCTGACACGAACACGCCTACACACACATATTTAACAATACATGCGCATGTTGATGTGCCATTGCCACCGTCCCACCATTACTGCGCTAATCAATCTTCCTGATCAGCGTGTCGCCTCCGCCTCTTCTCCCCACAAGTGCCACCATCACATTTCCCCCATAGCAGATTCTGGATGCCCTTTTGTCCAGACAGGTTCGGGGAGGGGGTTAAGGTAAATCCGTGTGCACAAGCTGCCATGGATAGAGGGAGAGAGAGTCTGATGTTTTCCTGCCTTCCTGCATGGGGCTCCAACTCAGTCTGCCCACGAGCTCCTGACATCCGCAGACGGCAAAAGCCTGGGTCGAGGCGTGCACCCCTGGAGAACAGCTCACGGTAAATTTCTCATGACCACATGCATTCTCACTCCTCCAGGGTTTCAGCACCAATGTCACAGGGTTGAAGGGAATGAGGACCGGAGAAAAAAATATAATTATAATATATAATTTTATAATTATAATAATTTTTTACTATATTGTATTTACTGTATTGTGTGTATGTATATATATATATATATATATATTGTCACAGGTGCCTCGGGCAGCTGTCCCTCGTTTGTGTTATTCATGGACTCCGTTGGGTGATAGGTTTATTTTGTGCACGTGACCTGGTGTTTTTCTTACTTAAGTTCCGTATTCCCACTTTCCTGTGCACGTCTTTGTATGTGGTTTGATTACCCAGGTGTCAGTATGTTTGTTTGTTCCCCTTTTCCGTTGGTGTCCCTACACCATTTTTAATGATAAATCGTTTTGTTTTTTATCCCGGTGTCTCGAACTCTTCATCCGCGCTCAACCACGGATTGGCGCTGCGCATTACTCCCGCGCAGGTTGGATCCGTGGGAGTGTTTTACCCCGGACCGGTGTACGCCTTCTTTCCCCGCGTAGCCGGTTCCAGGGAGATGCTCAACAGGCGTAAGCGGCGTACGCAGTTTCCCCGCGTAGCCGATCTTCTCCAGTGAAGAACGGATTGCTAACATATATATATATATATATATATATATATATATATATATATATATATATATATATATATATATATATTTATTTATTTATTATTATTTTTTTTTCATTCATTCATTATCTCCTGCTTTATCCTCTATTAGGGTCGCCATGCCCATCCAGGGGAGAACGTTTCGGGCGCTGGGCAGATAGACCCAGGACAGGGCGCCAATCCATCGCTGGGCACACACTCACTCACACAGACACACTCTATATGGGGCAATTTGGAGAACTCAATTGACTTGATCCATGTTTTTGGACTGTGGGAGGAAACCGGAGAACCCAGAGGAAACCCACTGTAACGGGTGCCTGGGGCACCCGTTTCCCGGCGTTTGTTTGTGTTTGGGTTCTGTGTTTGTGTTCCTGTGTTTAGTTGATTAGCTGTCTCATGTGGGTATTTTAAGTTAATTAGCTTCGCGGGTTCATTGGGTGGTTTTGTGCACGTGGTGGGATATGTCTGGGTATTTAGTTCCGGGGTTTGATGTCTTCCGTGCGCGTCTTTGAGTTTTATGTTACACTGTCCTTTTTCCTGTGTGTTTGGTGTTTGAGCACCGTAATAAATTATTCTCTATTTCGTACCACCTGCGTGCCTGGCTCCCTTCTGCGCGTTAGAGCGCCGCGGCTCTGCGCAGTATTTGCGCAGCCGCGTTTAAATCCCAGGTGGACAACTGTGACACCCACGCGGACACGGGGAGAACATGGAAACTCCACCCAGATGGGGATTCGAACCGGGAATCCCTAGAGCTGAGAGGCGAATGTGCTAACCGCTAAGCCACCGTGCCGCCTATATATATATATATATATATATATATATATATATATATATATATATATATATATATATATATATATATATATATATATATATATATATATATATGAAAAATATTTGTGTATATATGAAGGCACATATAGCATGCCACTTATTTTGGATAATATTGATTTGTTTCTTTAGCATTTGCAAATTACTAAAATTCATATTTAATTACATATAGAGTATTAATTAATAAAAGTAAATAAATTAGAATCAGGTTGTGTAAACAAAGGTGTTGAGTTAAAGATCAACTTCATGTGTATCACTTACACACCCAGTATAGCACAGTAATGACTGTGACATCCATCCATCCATCCATTATCTTCCGCGTTATCCTATATTAGGGTCGCAGTGGGGTTCCCCATGCCCATCCAGGGGAGAACGTTTCGGGCGCTGGGCAGATACACAGTGGCTTAGTGGCAAGTACATGTCTCTCAGTGCTGGGGAATCAGGTTCGAATCCCAATCTAAGTAGAATTTCCATGTTCTCCCCGTGTCTATGTGCATTTCCCACAGTCCAAAAACATGGATTCAAGGTAAATGGAATGCTCTGAATTGCCACATAAAGTGTGTGTTTGTGGGAGTGTCTGTGTAAGTTAGTGTGCTCAGTGATAGATTTTCGCCCTGTCCTAGGTGTGTATCTGCTTAGCGGCCAAAACTTTCTCCTCTGGATGGAAATGGGCAACCCCTGTGACCTGAGATAACATTACATTATATTATGGTTGCAGGGGGGTTCCCCATGCCCATCCAGGGCATGACTCTTTCCCGACTCTTACGCCCCGCCTCCACCGCGCTCCTCGCTGCGCCCGCACCGGCTTGGACGAGAGCCACGGTGCCTGGTGATGTCTGAACTCTCTTTTTGTTAATCTGTGGACTTTTTTCGTTATTGGGGTATTCCCCCACTACTCCTACGAGAGAGAGAATAAACTTTGTTTTTGTTCAAAGTACCATGCTTCCTCGTTTCCTCCGGCAGCGGGTCCGAACTGTGACATAAAACTCTGACAACAATAAGCCGCAAATGGAGCCCACGGAGGAGGATGGAGCTCCAGAGCGGACTCGGTGAGATGACCCGAGCGATCCAGACCCTGATGGGACGGCTGACCGAGCTGGAGCGTGGTGGCTCCGGCTACAGGATCGCTGGCTCACCACCGCACCCATCATCGCCCCCGTCGGATTCCGACGTGCCTCCCCCACCCACCGCTGCCCCGTACAACCTCTCAGAGCCCAAACGCTATGATGGAATTCCGGAGAGATGCCGCTGCTTCCTCATGCAGTGCGCGCATTACTTCCGGAGCCCCCCGAGATCCAGCGAGGTGGACAAGATCTCGCTGGTAATCTCTCGGCTAACGGGCAGGGCAAGCGAGTTAGCGACCGCCATCTGGGAGGCACAGGGAACTGAGTGCCGGTCCTTTGGTGCAGTCTTCACGAGCGCGATCCTCTCCCCCGCCTGCTGAAGCCAAGGCCTCGGTGAGGGTATCAGGAGTAGTGTCGCTACTAAGAATCACTTAGGATTAATACTGTTTTGTTTCTAAAGGGCTCATCTGTGACGGCCTCTGTGCTGGTGGACTCCGGGGCGGACGGCAACTTCATAAACAGGAGCTTCTGCCGCCGATGGGGCATCCCTGAGAAGACCCTCGAGACCTTCATTTCTATTCAGGCAGCCCTCTACCCTCGGGGGGGGGGCCAAAAGCTCTACACCCCCCCCATATGGATGGGGGTTGGAGAGGAGCATTTTGAACAAATTGAATTTCTAATTATCTCCTCTCCTTCCGTACCTCTTGTTCTAGGGCTGCCCTGGCTGAGGCGACACGACCTCACCATTTCCTGGGCCATGTTGCGGATCCGGTCTTGGTCATCCCGGTGCCAACAGGAGTGCTCACAACCACCTCCCTGCCATCTGTTCTCCTCTTCCCAGGTGTCACCAAAGGCCCAGCTGCCTTCTCAGATACCGGACGTATATTCAGACCTGGCAGAGGTCTTTAGTAAGCACCGCTCCAATACGCTCCCTCCCCATCGTCACTACGATTGCGCCATTGACCTGGTGCCGGGGCTAAATTACCACACGTGCGCCCTTACCCACTATCGGTTGCCCTGCGGAATGGCTTTATTCGTCCCGCCAAATCTCCGGCCGCATCTGGGTTCTTCTTTGTGCCCAAACAAACGAACTGCGTCTGTGCATCAATTTTAGGAAACTTAACAAAGCAACTAAGCGGTTCCCTTACCGCTTCCCGTTGGTTCCCGCCAACTTGGAACTGCTTTACGGGACGCGTGTGTTCTCTAAATTAGACCTGCACAACGCATACAATCTGGTCTGTATTCGGAAGGGAGACGAATAAAAGACCGCGTTTATTACCACCTCAGGGCATTACGAATACCACGTGATGCACTTCGGCCTCATTAATGCCTCCGCGGTCTTCCAGGCCTTCATTAACGATGTGCGTCGCGAGTTACATCAAGAGGTCATTGTGTATCTCGACGACGTGCTGGTATTTTCGGGTGATCTGACCACTCATGTTGTCCTAATTCGGCGTGTCCTATCGGCCCCTCGTCTCCTTGCCAACGGGTCATACGTTAAGGGGGAAAAGTGTGTTTTCCACCGGGAGACCATCTCCATTTTAGGGTTTGTCATCTCCTCTAAGGGGATTGAGATGGACCCCGGCAAGGTCCAGTCTGTCCTGGACTGGCCGACACCGGCTCACCCGGGATCTCCAACGTTTTTTAGGCTTCGCAAACTTCTACAGACTTTTCATACAGAAAAGTCCACTCATCTCCTGTCTTAAAGGGAGCCCCTCTACGCTGCACTGGAGCTCGGAGGCGGATCGGGCCTTTAACATCCTTAAGAGACTGTTCACTACTCAACCAGTCCTGGCCCATCCAGACCCCGTGCCAGTTCATTGTAGAGGTAGACGCATCCTGTAGTGGGGCCGGTGCCGTCCTATCCCAGTCCACAGGGGGCCTAACCAAAGCGTGGCCGATCGCATTTTTCTCCCGCAAGTTCATTCCGGCCGAGTGCAACTACGGGATCAGGGACCGGGAGCTTTTGGCTATTAAGCTAGCCTTGGAGGAGTGGTGACACTGGCTCATGGGGTCCCCACACCCGGTTCTCATACTCACTGACCACAAGAACCTGGAATTTGTAAAGAGCTCGCGTCGCCTCAATGCTCGCCAGGCCCGCTGGGCCCTGTTCTTTAACCAGTTCAACTTGCAAATCTCGTTCCATCCGGGTTCGGAGAACAGCCGGGCAGATGCTCTGTCTCGGCTCCACGGCCCATCTGGATCGGGGGAGTCCTATCATCCCCGCACAAAAGTTTCTGGGAAGGATACAGTGGGAGCTGGACACCCAGATCCAGGAGGCGTCGCGCAACATCACTATCCGTCCAAATTGTCCTGAGGGGTTTAAATATGTCCCCCTTCCCTTCCGGTCCCGCATCATCACGTGGGCCCACTCCTCTCTGAGCACTGGCCATCCGGGTGTCCTACACTCGCTCCAGCTGATCCAACGAAAGTACTGGTGGGTGTCCTTGCAGGCAGACGTACAAACCTTTGTACTTTCGTGTTCCACCTGCGCTGCCTGTAAGACCCCCCGAGTGCTTCCGGAGGGTAAGCTCTGTCTGCTGCCAGTGCCGGAGCAGCTGTGGTCCCACATTGCCCTGGACTTCGTGACCGGTCTCCCCTCCTCCCAGTCTCGGTCCTCGACCGGTTCTCCTGGGCGGTTAAGCTTTTTCTCCTTAAGGGTCTGCCCTCGGCATTCGAGACGGCCGAACTCTTATTCTTGAGGGTGTTCACCTCGTTTGGGATCCCGGAGGTCATCCTGTCTGACAGAGGCCCCCAGTTCACCTCAGCTGTGTGGAAGGTCTTTTGCGAGAAGCTGGGGTCCTCCGTCAGTCTATCCACTGAGAGTTCCACCCCCAGACCAATGGGGCCTGTGAGCGGTCTCATCAGGAGACCAACAAGTACCTTCGTATCTACGCCCATCGCAACCCCTCTGATTGGTCACGGTACCTCCCCTGGGCAGAAATTGCCCAGAACTCGCTGCGACCACCGGCCTCACCCCATTCCAATGTGTGCTGGGTTATCAGCCACCATTCGCATCTTGGGGTGGGGAGGAGTCCGACGCTCCGGCCGTCGACGCCTGGTTCCGCCGCAGCGAGGAGGTATGGTCCCTTGTACACCAGCGGGGTGAGGCGGTGATACGAAGGTACAAACATTTCGCAGATTGCTCGCGGGATGTCACTCCTCAGTTTAATGTGGGTTACATGGTCTGGCTCAGTACCCGTGATATCAGGTGTCGTCGGGGTACGCGTAAGCTATTGCCCCGGTTTTTGGGCCCATACCGGGTGGAGGCCGTCGTTAATGCTTTCAGCTCCCGCGCCAACTGCGGGTGCACCCCACTTTTCACATCTCCCTTCTGCAACCGTTTGTTGCAGGTCCACTAGACACCAATTGGAAAGAGTCCAATAGAGAGACAGACGAAGAGCAGGATTCCAACATCTACTCGGTTGCCTCTCTCTTGGACTCCCGCAGGCACCGGGGCAAGGTGCAATACCTAGTGGATTGGGAGGGTTTTGGTCCTGAGGAGTGGAGCTGGGTCCCAGCGGAAGATCTTGGACCCGAACATGATCCAGGAGTTCCACCGGAATCACCCTGACCACCCCGCCCCACAGCCTAGAGG
Source organism: Corydoras sp. C115 (assembly GCA_019802505.1). Taxonomy (NCBI): domain Eukaryota; kingdom Metazoa; phylum Chordata; class Actinopteri; order Siluriformes; family Callichthyidae; genus Corydoras; species Corydoras sp. C115. The sequence goes on along the minus strand of JAFMOC010000081.1, from coordinate 518,935 downwards.
TAGGCCGCCTCGCCATGGTCGACGGACCAGGTCTCGACGGGTTCCTTCTCAGGTTGAGCTACCTTTTTCTGGGGGGGTGATGTCACACATACACATTCACTCTCCGCTTCCCCTCTCACCGCTCCGCACACACCCACTTCTTCATGTACACATACACGCCCCTCGCCTCCGCGCTCCGCTCCACACACACCCACCGTTCATTCCACGCATCATCGATCACTCTCTCCTGATTATTAGTTTCAGATGCGTCCCATCGGCTGGAGTGTCTTCTTAAGGCTGGACTCCTCGGGGCAGAATTTTTTGGTTCCGGTTGGTTCCGATCTCACCTGTGTGTTCGGAGTGCGCCTGTCTTCGGCGTGCTCTCGCCTAGCGACGCTTCTCACCTTTGCTACGCTAACCTGCTGCCTCTCTCCAGGAATGCGATCCCCGCGTCACGTAAGAGCCCTCGGCATCCCCGACTCTTACACCCCCACCTCCTCCGCGCTCCTCGCTGCGCCCGCACCGGCTCGGACGAGAGCCACTGCGCCTGGTGACGTCTGAACTCTCTTTTTGTTAATCTGTGGACTTTTTTCGTTATTGGGGTGTTCCCCCACTACTCCTACAAGAGAGACAGTAAACTTTGTTTTTGTTCAAAATACCACGCTTCCTCATTTCCTCCGGCAGCGGTTCAGAACTGTGACAGTAACGCATTTTTCTGATGGAAAATGTGGAAAAGATGGCAGTGGATCAGATCATTTATAATGTCACAGTCAATTTTATATCAATCAGCCAGCACCCTCTTTCAAATTATTAATGCGTTTAGACGAGCTGGGCTCAATAGAAAACAAGACAGACAGACACATGCATGCACAGACACATAAACCTCAGTGTGACATCTGCTTTAATTAAACCAAGGTTTTCCTAAACACTAAGAATCTGTGTGTGGAATGACTTGTCTTTGTTCAAATTATTTTCAGTGGAATGCTAGCGGTAGGGAGCAATAAAAGATGTGCTTTCAAATATAATTATTTTATTATTGTAGTTATCCAGCAGCAGATGTTGGATAAAGTCTGCTGTCAATATGTGTGCTCCTAGTGGACACAGAATGTAGAAAAATGGTAAATAGACAGTTACAAGAAAGCTGCTTGACAGTCTGGAGAATCTCTGGGTATGAATTCAATTTGGTACTAAGTTAAATAGACATATGGTTCAATTATGAGAAAAATTGATTGCGTGGTCAGTCTCATAAAATGTGCTTTGCTCTCTGGATCACAGCTGCTGGAAACACACCTTCATCTTACAGGCTGTGACAGCTAACCTGACTCATTCTACAATAACCACTGTAGACCATCTAACTCATTTCAGACACAGTATGACAGATTTGTATAAAATAAATTTTTACACACTGGCTTAGATCAGTGCTTCTCAAATAGTGGGGCGCGCCCCCCTGGGGGGGCGCAGTGCGGTGCCTGGGGGGGGCGCATCACGAGATATCGCAGAGCAAGTGATATTAATTTTACTGAACAAACCCTCAAAAAACAACATTGAGAAATATTTAACAGAGATGGCGGAGAGAAAGGCGGAGAGAGACGAAGATAACGAGAGCAACAAAACTCAACCGAAAGTTATATGTCGAAGCGTATGTAGCGCCTGGCTTCACTGTAACTGTAACTTCACTGTAACGAAGGGAGACGAAGAAAGACCGGTGCGTCTGCTGTGTCTTAAAATGTTGGCAGTTGACAGCGTGAAGCCAAATAAATGAAGGCGTCACTTAAAGACATTACACCCCAATTACACTGATAACTGCTTGAGTTTTTTAATCGTAAACGTGACGCGTATAACCAGCAATCATAACGCTTTATGAAAGCTACTACAGAAAAGCTGTGCGCTGCAAAACGGGCGCATTGGAGACATTAGTTCTAACTTCCTCAAAAAAAACAAAAAAAAAAAACAGCACAAATTGTTGTATTCATTTTAGTTTTGTAGGTTAAAGTGTTAATATATTGTGCTCCTGAATTAATGTTGCTGGTGAATTTGAATTTATTATTATTTACTGATTTTATTTCATTTCATTTTTCAGTATCAAATGCCAGTCAGTTCAAAAATGTTTCTAGTTTAAATAAGGATTTCATTTGTTTCTGTTACAAACTAAAATACAAAGATAATAAAACTATTCTGTTCTAAGTTGATCTATATTTCTTTTTTGTTTTCTTTATTGTTAATAAGGATACATTGTTATAAAAGAGGTGAATTTAGAACAAATTTATAGACAAATCATACTACAGTTGGCGTGTAAAAATACTTTATCCCATTTTGTCATGTGTGTGGGGGGGGGGGCACAAAATGTTTTCTTCTTCCTAGGGGGGTCTTAACAGAAAATAATTGAGAATCACTGGCTTAGAGGCAAGCACATTTGTCTTTGTCAGTGTGCCTCATCACATTACAGTGATGGGGAATCAGGTTTGAATCCCAATCTAAGTGGAATTTCCATGTTCTCCCTGTGTCCATGTGTGTTTCCACAGTCCAAAAACATGGATTCAAGGTAAATTGAATGCTCTAAATTGCCCCATAAAGTGTGTGTTTGTGAGAGTGTCTGTGTAAGTTATTGTGCTCAGTCTCCTCTGGATGGAAATGGGGAACCCCATGACCTGAGATAACATTACATTATATTTCGTCATTTAGCAGACACTTTTATTCAAAGTGACTTACAAGTATCCCAACTTAATGAGGGTTAAGGGTTAAGGGCCTTGCTCAAAACACACATCGGTAATGTCAGTGGATCTGACCCACAACCTTCAGATAGTTAGCCCAACACCGTAACCACTGAGCTACCACACCAAAGTAAAGGATAAAGCAGAAGAAAATGAATTAATAAATTTATGAATTTACATTTCTGTTTAGTGCCAATTGGTCCCACATCTGCAGCTTTTGAGTTGTTGAGAACTGAGCTCCAGACAGACAGACACGATTCAATGAGGCTTCAAAGTTTATGCAAAAACAAGGATTATTCTAACACTGGTTTTATAGACAGACATTCAACCCTCTTGACCCATTTGTGCAACTAAACAAAAGCATTTCTAGTAAAAGGAATTTGTTTAGAAACAGTTAGATAAAGAAGGTGGCAGTTAGCTTGTGTGTAATTTTGTCTGTTATGTCAAAATTACACACAAGCTGTTACAAAATGTTACACATATGTTACAAAATAGTTCACATATACAGATAGAGACGAGGCTGACTAAGGTTTTAAAATCCTAATATTTTCTCAGTAAACAACCATGTACTTGTTGATTCTAAAAAAGTAAATTAGTAATTAGCATAATGTTAAAATATGTATATAGTCTAAAATATGTATGTTATAAATAATGAATTTAGTTTAGATTTACCTTGCTTACATTTTGGTCAGGGTATTCTGATAAATAATTTATTATCCACCTTGAACTAATGTGGATAATAAGGTGGACTTCTAAGGAACTCTATTTTTAAGAATACTGTTTGTAATAATATTATGAAACATAAATTGTTATGGGGTTATTAGTCTGAAGATTGAGTGTTTAAATCTCATGTTCACTAAATAAAAAAATAAATAAATTGGGTCATTTAGCAGACGCTTTTATCCAAAGCGACTTACAAGGTGAGCACAGGGTTAATCACAACATCCCTGGAGCAATGAGGGTTAAGGGTCTTGCTCAAAGACCCACACTGGTAACTTCAGTGGACCTGGGATTTGAACCCACAACCTTCAGATTGATAGCCCAACGCCCTAATCACTGAGCTAATCCGCCCCACTAAAGACTCATGTTGACCCATGAGTAAGGCCCTTAACCCACATTGCTCCAGGGTTGACCCTATAAGTCACTTATATGTAAGTTGCTTTGGATAAAAGCATCTGTGAAATATGTAAATGCAATGTAAATCTGTTTTTAATTCTGAAAGGACATAGATTATTCATGTTTGAGTACTTCTTTAATGATGTACCATTTTTTTGTTATGTTTTTATTTGTTTAGTGGTTTTCCTTATTGTATTCAACAATAAATTTCATTCATTGATACATTATCTTCCAATTAATCCTCTACTAGGTTTACAAGGAGGTTCCCCACGCCCATTCAGGGAAGAAAGTTTTGGGCGCTGGGCAGATAAACCCAGAACAGGGCACCTATCTATCACACACACACATACATTCATTCATTCATTCATTCATTATCTCCCGCTTTATCCTCTATTAGGGTCGCGGTGGGGTTCCCCATGCCCATCCAGGGGAGAACCTCTCGGGCGCTGGGCAGATAGACCCAGGACAGGCCGCCAATCCATCGCTGGGTACACACTCACACACTCAAACACACTCTATATGGGGCAATTTAGAGAACTCAATTAACTTGATCCATGTTTTTGGACTGTGGGAGGAAACCGGAGAACCCGGAGGAAACCCACGCGGACACGGGGAGAACATGGAAACTCCACCCAGATGGGGATTCGAACCGGGAATCCCTAGCGCTGAGAGGCGAACGTGCTAACCACTAAGCCACCGTGCCGCCCACACACATACACACACACAAAAACACACATACTACATGGGACATTTTAGAGCAATTAATGTACCTCGAATCCATGTTTTTTGACTATTGGAGAACCCGGACAGGGAGAAAACATGGAAAATCCACCCAAATTGGTATTCGAACCTGGAATCCACAGCACTGAGAAGAGAACATGCTAACCACTAAGCAACCATGCTGCCCTAACAATAAAAGATAAATTTTAAATGATTTACTAGAGAGGTCAGCGATGGATTGACGCCCTGTCCTGGGTGTATCTGCCCAGCGCCCGAGACGTTCTCCCCTGGATGCGCCTGGATGGGCATGGAGAACCCCACCGTGACCCTAATAGAGGATAAAAGCGGGTGATAATGAATGAATGAATGAATACTAGAGAGGTGCATTTCCTGAAAAGACACAGTGCATACGTATATCAAAGCAATACAGTTAACATGGTAATTTAAAAAAAGTGCACTGGCAATCAATCTGTGGTGGGTGTCTCTTCAAATCACTTGGGACGTGGCAAGTTTTGTGTTTGTAACTCAGAAAGTGAGTTATGCCCCTTTGAAAAACATTTTTTTTTTCCAATAGGAAATGAACTAAGCCAATTTTGAAGAGTGCTCATGAGTGAACAAAGAGTTTGATCACTCTGCTATATTTTCAAGCTACAATTTGTAGCTTGAATATTGTCCAAGTTACGAGAGTGCATAAATCATCATAATGCAAAGTAAATAGAAATTTTGGCTCAGAAAAAAGATTCCTTAGCTGGATACAAGCACTCATCTCACCAATGAGTTGGATGTGTACTGCGAAAATCGTGTAGAAAATCGTGCGAAAATTGTGTGAGAAGAAAAGGAAACTAAAATGATGGAATAATAAAAATCAGATAACAATATACAAATTAATGACTTTAAGTTTATCCTTCACAACCATACTACTGCTATCATTATCTTGACGGATAGACACCTACCAATGCTTATTTTCTCAAATGTTGTTTTACTGTTGGTTATATGATTACTGTATATACATCACTCAAGATTTAAGATATTTTTTTCCACATTTATTGCAATTTTTTTTATTTTATCAGCAGAGGTCTCAAGAACAGACAGATATACAGGTTGCTTCAGGAAATCTGACAGAAAACTGCCAAATTGAATATAATGCAGTTCGAGCTTACTCATATTATGATACAGAGGTGTTTTACACTCAGCAACATCATGTGGCATAAAATCAAATAAATCAATATTTCTTTTCTTCCCAGATAGCATAGGTATATCAGGATCTAATTATTACAGAGTACTACTGGAAACATGATAACTCATTTTTACAATACAACGGGCCTTCCTGACCTTTTGATAGGTCTTTTAGGTGTGCTGGAAAATACTTTGCAGAGTGGTTTGACTTTTCAATTATTAATACAAGAGCTGTACAGTTTTATACAACTCTAAATAAGAATATGACATTGCAAATCATTTTCACACTCAGATATGATTTTTCTTTTTTATTTAACCATTTTCTTAAAAAAAAAATTATGCAGAACATATCACACAAAAACACAAACACTCAACATAATAATAATAATAATAATAATAATAATAATAAATTCATTATCATCTGCTTAGATCTCTATTAGGGTCGAGTTGTGTCATGATGGTTTTCTCTTGTTTCACCAGTTTTCTCCCACAGTTTAAAAACAGCCCCCCCCCGAGCCCCTAGTATGGAATTAATCAGAAGATATATCAGACAAATTAGACAAATATTAGTCGTCTCTCAGGTCTTTGTACAATCAGTGATTTTTTTTGTTTACCCTGATTGGTGGTATTTTTAAGAAAAATAAGAAAGAAAAATAATTCCAGTATATAATTCATTGGGACATACTTTATTTTTTTTTTATTGATTAGAAGTAACATCTGATTTTCTTTAGTTTCTGATAAATTATTTTCTTTTTGCAATGTTTTTACATTTTTTTTAAAATCCTTATATGCTAAGGCACATGCTGAGGGACCATCTGCAAGCCTTTTTGTATTTAAGAATTACTGGGGCATGTTGACAGGCAAGATAGATCTAGATTTTATGGAACCCAGCAGAGATGGCAACTGTTCAGTCATTTTAACTCACAAACGAAAGCCCTACTTCTCATCTCATCATCTTGACCTCTAAATCCTTTACTAGCTTCCATCAAGAGGAGAACCACCTCTTTCAGCCACCCAGGACAGAGCGTCAATTCTTGCTGGCCTTACTTTACAGCCTAAATTAAGAATGAGTTAATAAAATAATCATGTAACTGTGTTGAAATTCAATAAAATATTTTTTAGTTTTAGCAATGATATTTATTTAAAAAACTAGTAGTCATTCATTAAAGCAATAAGGCACAAGAGGGTGTGCATTATTGTGAATAAATTACAAGAAAGAGGTGTTATAAGGCAAGGTGTTATAAGATCACTCTGCCCTGCCTTGGGGACTGTCACTTTAATATAAGCCTATGGTATCGAGCACAGGAAGCACCTCCTGGACCTGTGTTGCAGGATGCTGTGTGCTCACCCAGCCCCCAGATGCACTACAGCCAGTACTGTCAAAAAAATTATTAAAGGGGGAAAAAAAAAATGAAATGCGAGGGCTTTCCAGAGCTTTATGGTTACATAATTGGCTTCAGATGCACATGCAGGTGTAACGAATTACAGGTGCAACTGAGCCTTTATTCCTGAACATGAGTGATTTGACTGGGGTAAAAAATCCACTAGCCACAGTACAGTTCTTGGGATATACTGCAACTTACATATTTATTTCTCACTGCTTCACAGATGAAGAATGCATTTGTTCTTTTATATAATCAACAGTTCAATACAAAAAAACTGCATTTGCTTTAATACTTTATACTTTTTAACATTTTATTAATAACATTGATTTTTCATTTGACCACAAGCCAGAACTCAGCACTACAATTTCACTGATCCATCATCTAAATCCCAGTTCAGCCTTTTTTTAGTTCTAAATGGTCTCTGAGTAACAGAGGTGAGGTTAGAGAGCCAGCTTTAATAAGAAAAAGCACTTATGTGCAAACACAAGGTTGAAACTGGCCAGTAAATAAAGCAAACAAACAAACAAACATACAAACAAGGAAACAGTCCTTAAGTGAACATTATTTTAAAATTATTGTAATAGTTTGTGCTAATGATGCATTTATTTTACAGTGTTATCTTCATTCAATATCTTCCGCTTAATACTGTACTAGGGTCGTGTGTGTGTGTGTGTGTGTGTGGGGGCGGGGGGGGGGGTTGGTTCCCATGTCCATCGAGGGGAGAACTTTCTGGGCAGCTGGGCAGAAACACCCAGGACAGGGTGCCAATCTATCACTGGGCATAATGTGACAACATCAGGTTATTATTTGTGTGTGTGTGTGGGGGGGGGGTGTGTGAGAGAGAGATAAAGGTGAAAATGTTTGTGAAAATTGTGAAAACATAGTTTATGGCCAATATATTTACTATCCTTGCCTTGAAATGTGTTTCTGTCCTAAAGCAGCCAGCACAGTGAAATACACCATCATTTTGTTCCGCTGCATGGCTGCTGTGGGACCATTCTTCTCTGGCAATTGTTGCTCCCCCATCCTCTTCCACTTTATGTCTTTTGCAGTCAGCTGTAGCTTTATTGTTGATTTTGACTAAGCAAAACCTTTATTCCGCAGCATGGTTTATAACTCCCCAAGTGAACTTTGCCACTTCACAGTGAATCAAGTAATCTCATTAACAACAGCAGAGTGCCATTCTGTTCTCTGACTCACTGTTTACTGATGATCTGTACACTCACACTTGTCATCATGCATTACTCAGGCACAGCCTTGCAAAGCGTAGCACCAAAACAAAATCGATACAAAGTCAAATACAATAATCTAAAATTATCTCTAAGCTCTAAACTTGAACATCTGGATAGCTTATCTGGCTAGCAATAATTGCTTTCATTTGACAGATAAAGCTGAAAATAATAAGTCTTAGCAGTAGGGGTGGCACGTTGGCTTAGTGGTTAGCACGTTCGCTTCTCAGTGCCGGGGATTCCAGGTTTGAATCCCAATCTGGGTGGAGTTTTCCCTTGGTTCTCCAGTCTCCTCCCACAGTCCAAAAACAAGGATTCAAGGTAAATTGAATACTCTAAATTACCCCAAATAGTGTGTGACTGTATGAGTAAGTGTAAGATGGGCATGGGGAACACCACCGAGAACCTAGTAGAGGATTAAGCAAAAGTCTTTGAAGTAATTCATTATCCCTAATTTACTGTACCTACTGCCATGTATTTGGCATGTGGGAGAACACAGGTGAAAATGCATATTGGTGAGATATAATAAAACAGATGGATCAAAGTTTTTGATCCATCTGGACAAGGACAATACAATCAATTTTAACAGGAATCCCTAGCACTGAGAGGCGGACATGCTAACCACTAAGCCACCGTGTCACCCGCATTTACAACATATTGTATTAAAATACATTTAAATAAGAATGGTGGCTGCTGGAACTGCCGTCATGCTAAGTCCCTGGTTGATTTATAGTCTTACTTTTTATGGCTTAAGGTGTTCCAGAAACCAACAGCTCCTATCAACAGAACTGCCATCAATTGAGTTTAATTACCTTTAATGAACGTCCAATGCCGTTGGTTCTGCCACCCCAGGTGGCACTGTGCTTAGTCCACAATCATGCATACACATTGTAATAATAGATTAAAAATCAAAGCAACAAAACAAAATCTTTGACAAACAAAAATAAACATTAATAACTTATTTGAAATCCTACTTCTTACACCTTATTGTTAGTTCTGTACAGGAGTAATTCTATCAGCCGTCCTTCTGACATTGGATTTAGTGAGCTCAGCAGACCAATTAGAATAGACAGACACAAAGTTTGTGGTTCATGTAATTACCAGGATTATTAGAAAACATTTACACAAAAAGATATTAACATTTGACAAATTGCTATAAGGCCGGCACTGTGGCTTAGTGGTTAGCGCGTTTGCTTCTCATTGCTGGAGAACCAGGTTTGTTTTCCTACGGATTCTCTGGTTTCTTCCCACAGTCCAAAAACATTGATTCAAGGTAAACAGAATGCTCTAAATTGCCCTATATAGAGTGCATCTGTGTGAGTGAGTGTGTGCCCTGCCCAGCACCTGAAACATTCTCCCATGGCTGGGCATGGGGAACCCCACTGTAACCCTAGCTAAGCTAAAGATAATGAATGAATGAATGAATGAATTTCGTACAAAATGAAATGTTTTGAAGACATACTGTGCTGGTGCGTCTGTGAAGTTCCATGCCAATAAAACACATAGACTGGTATTAAATTTAAGAATACAGGGCTGTGGGACAAGTCCAGATATTATCAGACAGCCAGCAAAAATAATTGACCATAAACAAAGCCTCTTCTTCTTCTTCTTTTGGCTGTTTCCATTAAAGATTGTCACATTGGATCATTATTCTCTATCTCGACCTGTCCTGAGCATCTACCTCCATCATCCCAACCACTTGCATGTCCTGCCAAACCCCAACCATAAACCTCCTCTTTGGACTTCCTTTCCTTCTCTTGCCTGACAGCTGCATTTTGAGCATCCTTCTGCCAATATAAATCTCATTTCTTCTCCGTACATGCCCAAACCATCCCAATCCCACCTTCCTAACTCAAATAAAATTATTTCTAATTTTAATCATCCTTGTTACTTCCAATGAGAATCATAGCATCTTCATCTATGCCTTTCATTCATCTGATTCATTTCTGCTTTTTGATCTGTTCCACAGCCTCTAAAAGTAACTTACAAAATACAATTGATACTAGCCTTGATTTTATTCTGCTTGATCTCTTGCACACACAAATGTCAACAATTTTCCTGTCAGTCATATCAGCTTACTCTTCCTTTATCAGGTACTAATGAGAGGAGAGAGGATTTCTCACCAACAACAACTGGCTTTTTTCACATAATGTCGTTAACATACATTTATACTACTTGTTTATACTGATGTTTCTCGCCAAACGTCCAACTCCTGTCATTCATGGATTTCTCTCTCCCCTGCACTTGATCATCAGACGGAGCCACATCAGGTGTGATAATTATGTTCAATAATCAACTTTTACATTAACAGCTACATGCCACTAAATCATTTTTAAACCCAAACACAAAAACATTTTCAAACCCACTGTGATTGGTAGAACATCTGTGCAATAGTAATTATGTGTTGTCTAATAGGGAAATTTTAAAAACACAAAACAATAAAACAATAAAAACATATAGTAAACAAAAACTAAACTTAATCTTATGCATTTAAAATTTAAAAATGAAAATAATTATAGTAAATAAATATTAATAATAAAGTAACTCACAAAAGCCAAACAAAACAGTACTGTGTGAGCTAATAAAGACAGGAGTGAATACTGGAGAGGGTCGTGATAACGTTGGCAGTAGGCTGACGTGAGATAGTGATTACAATACAAAAAATAAAACAAGCGTTGAGTGCACTTGTGATTAATGGAATTTAAATGACAACATATGTCTGCCATCAGCATGAATGAGAGAGTGATTATTGGGCGAAACCGGAGAGGTAACACTGCGGCACAAAGACAGAGATTCAAAGGAAAAAAAAAAAACAGATAAAACAGAAACACATCATATTTTCATGTATATAGGCTAAAAATCTTTGTATAATTTGTATAAAAAGCACAGAAAACTCAACTAATTTAAAATTAAATTCCCAATCAGCTTAAAAAGACAAGCATAACTGTCATTTTTACTTTTAATTGTTTCATAGACCTAAGAGTAGACAACACCAATAATTTAAATAAAACTTTAATAGAGATAATTCTGTCAAATTGGTTTTAATTCAAAGACAGATCATTCTAAGTGTAAATGGTAACTGGTAATCTGATAACTGGTAAATGGTAATCTGATAACTGGATTTAAATTGGCATTGCTGATTTGTGTATTAAAAAATATAATAATATGATTTTCTAGGGGTAAATGTCCTGAAATGACTGATGCAACAAAAATGGAGCTGACAGAAGGAAAAGCGGGAGACTTGCACCATTTTCAGTGAGAAAGAATGAGAAGAATTAAAAGTATGCTGACATATTAAATTAACTCAAAACATCAGCCTGAAAGTTCATTAATTTTAAGTTCAATTAGTTTATTTATATGGCGCTTTTTTCAATAGTACATTGTCACAAAGCAGATTTACAGTGTTGTAAACATGAAACCCCCAAAGAGCAAGCAGAAGCAACAGTGGCAAGAAAAAAAACCCCCACTTTTTAGGAAGTAACCTTGGGAGGGGTGGCACGGTGGCTTAGTGGTTAGCACGTTCGCCTCTCAGCGCTAGGGATTCCTGGTTCGAATCCCCATCTGGGTGGAGTTTCCATGTTCTCCCCGTGTCTGCGTGGGTTTCCTCTGGGTTCTCTGGTTTCCTCCCACAGTCCAAAAACATGGATCAAGTCAATTGAATTCTCAAAATTGCCCCATATAGAGTGTGTTTGTGTGAGTGAGTGTGTGCCCAGCGATGGATTGGCGCCCTGTCCTGGGTCTATCTGCCCAGCGCCCAAGACGTTCTCCCCTGGATGGGCATGGGGAACCCCACCTAATAGAGGATAAAGCGGGAGATAATGAATGAATGAATGAACCTTGGGAGGACCAAGGCTTAGTGGGGACTTGAGCAGCTGGGCAAATTTAACAGTGTAGGACACCCATGTACAGATAGTTTAGTTGTCAGGATCCTTGGCAGTATTGTTGTCTCTAGCGCCCGCCTGGCCTCGCTCTCTAGCACTTGTCCGGGCTTGCTTTCTAGTGCCCACTCGGCCGCACTCTCTAGCACCCGCTCGGCCTCGACCTCAACATCAACCTCTAGCGCTCGATCGGCCGAGAAAGAGTTGGGAAGATCATTCCACCATTTTGCAGTGGTGAGCGATATGGAGTGAGCATTAGCACCACAGTGATGTGAAATCACCAGGCGACATTCATCAGGAGAGCAAAATGAACAAGTTGGAGTGTTTTTTGAAAATATAGAATGCGAGGGCATTAGGGTGGGGGCTTGGACTAAAAGCTAAATAGCATATTTTAGCCAGAATCTGCTTTCTCCTGATAAACAATACATACATGTTTAGTAATTTTCAAATTGCACTGTAATGACACTGTATAACTTTACATTTGTATAATTTTACATGCCAACTGAAATCTGTTAAGTATCAAAAAAGAAGCGAATTGGGTTGTAATAATTCTTAAATTGCTGAATTATTTCAAAATTATTTTCTTCTTGGAACACACATGAATTCTTCTGTTTGGCAAATTACAGAAACTTCCCCTTTTATAAAAGTTGTCATGTTTGCTCTTAATCATTTGCACTACATTATTGCCTTTAAATCAGATGTACCTAAATGATACTTTTGCATTTTAGCCTTATTTACGTTGAATGAATAATGACAAGAGGCAAATTGCCATGTGTTGTTTATCTGAGGTCCTATTTTTTAGACAACTTTTTACGACTCTGTAAAGCTCAGATGTTTTTATTATGTGCATATACAGTGGATATAAAAAGTCTACACACCCCTGTTCAAATGCTAAGTTTTTGTGATGTAAAAAAATTACAGTAAGACAAATAATTTCACAACTTTTTCCACCTTTAATGTGACCTATAACCTGTACAATGCAATTGAAAAACAAACAGAAACCTTTCAGGGAGGTGATGTAAAAATAAACAACTGAGATAATGTGGTTGCATAAGTGTGCACACCCTTTTATAACTGGGGGTGTGGCTGTGTTCAGATTTAACCAATTACATTCAAACTCGTGTTAAATTGGAGTCAGCACACACCTGTCACCAATTAAAGTGCTCTGATCAACCCCAAATATAGTTCAGCTGTTCTAGTAGACTTGTCCTGACATTTTTGTAGCCACATCTTCCAGCACAAGCCATGGTCCGCAAAGAACAGCCAGAGCATCAGAGGGATCTCATTATTCAAAGATATCAGTCAGGTGAAGGCTACAAAAGAATTTCCAAGTCATTAAATATACCATGGAACACAGTGAAGACTGTCATTATCAAGTGGAGAAAACATGGCACAACAGTGACATTACCAAGAACAGGACGTCCGTCCAAAATAGATGATAAGACAAGAAGAAAACTGGTCAGGGAGGCTGCCAAGAGGCCGAAAGCAACACTGAAGGAGCTGCAAGAATTTCTGGCAAGTACTGGCTGTGCAGTACATGTGACAACAATCTCCCGTCTTCTTCATATGTCTGGGCTATGGGGTAGGGTGGCAAGACGGAAGCCTTATCTTTCAAAGAAAAACATCCAAGCCCGGCTTAATTTTGCAAAGACATCTGAAATCTCCCAAACGCATGTGGGAAAATGTGTTATGGTTTGATGAAACCAAGGTTGAACTTTTTGGACATAATTCCAAAAGGTATATTTGGCGCAAAAACAACACTGCTCATCACCAAAAGAACACCATACCTACAGTGAAGCATGGTGGTGGCAGCATCATGCTTTGGGGCTGTTTTTCTTCAGCTGGAACTGGGGCCTTAGTCAGGGTGGACGGAATTATGAACAGTTCCAAATACCAGTCAGTGTTGGCACAAAACCTTCGGACTTCTGTTAGAAAGCTGAAGATGAAGAGGAACTTCATCTTTCAGAACGACAATGACCCAAAGCACACATCTAAATCAACAAAAGAATGGCTTCAACGGAATAAGATTAAGGCTTTGGAATGGCCCAGCCAGAGTCCAGACCTGAATCCCATCGAATATCTGTGGGGTGATCTGAAGAGGGCTGTGCACAGGAGATGCCCTCGCAATCTGTCAGATTTGGAGCGGTTTTGCAAAGATGAGTAGGCAAATATTGCCACATCAAGATGTGCCACACTGATAGGCTCCTACCCAAAAAGACTGAGTGCTGTAATAAAAGCCAAAGGTGCTGCAACAAAGTATTAGTTTAAGGGTGTGCATATTTATGCAACCAGGTTATTTTAAGTTTTTTATTTTATATTTTTCCGCTGTAAAGGTTTCTGTTTGTTTTTCAATTGCATTGTACAGGTTATAGGTCACATTAAAGGTGGAAAAAGTTGTGAAATTATTTGTCTTGCTGTCATTTTTTTACATCACAAAAACATGGCATTTGAACAGGGGTGTGTAGACTTTTTATATCCACTGTACATGAATAGAATCAAACATAATGTTGTCTTTCTTTATTCCATGACTGTACAAATATATACACACTAGGCTTTGTACATATTCCAGCAAGACCCAGTTTCCAGATAAGACTCTTTTGAGCTATTACATTAAATTACCAATTTATCTTTTCTAAAAAACCTTTTTGACAGATGGTTTTTGTAAATATTTAATTATACCCTGTCCACCAACAATATCCCAACAATGGCATCCTGTTGTCGTAACCTGACAGCTATGAATAACTGAAAATGAGAAACTATACACATCTTAATTTTGTATTAGCAAGATTTTTAAAAAGTGACCATTCTTTAAACATGAACATGTTGCTTTACCCAATGCAATTATATCAGCAATGAATAATGTCAGCACTACCGTCCTCCACAAAAATAATATCTGCTTAATGATGATCCTCTGATGGTCTATTTCCATTAAACTGTGTAACAGATGGCCTGCAGACAGAATGTATACTCCTAACGTTCAATGCGACAAGGTGATTACATACTGTATGTATATGTACATATGTACTGTATATATGAATATACTGGAAACTGCAAGCAGAAGTTTAAGTGGAAGACAAAGAATGATTTAATGAATGAATGCATATAGTGTGTTCATGTCTATCTATGTATGTATGTGTGTGTGTGTGTGTGTGTGTGTGTGTGTGTGTGTGTGTGTAAATGTGCCCAGCGATGGATGGGTGTATTTGTCCAGTGCCCGAAACGTTCTCCCCTGGATGTGCATGGGGAACCCACCCACGACCCTAGTAGATGATTAAGCAGTTGGATTTCATGATCTCTCAGTCAGGTGCAGCTGAGCAGAGCACTCCCTTCTGTTCTGATGCTAGAGCCCTCTTAGTGTCAATGGGTTAAGTGCTTGTGAAGAACTGAGAGACCATCACAGCAAAGTGTTGATTCTTACTGCTTCATTTATTAAAGGTAACAGCTGACATATATAGGTACAGAGTAGAAGGACAAAGGGGTTCAGATTAATTTGATGTGGTCACAGAAATCAGACAGTTTTTGATGTGGTGCAACATGTACAGACAAGTGAAACCTGATATTCCATTTGATTTCTAAGAACCAGTATCGAATCTTGTTTCCCCAATATGGTAACTAAGCAAAACAAATAAAGTCCTTTGCAACAACTTTTGGGTAGAAGCCAAGGTAAGCTAGAGGACACAGAGAAGTGATTAGAAAACCTAATGACAAGATGAATAATATATGATAAACACATCTAATGGATAAATAATATAAAAAAATTAATTTACACTAAACTACTTCACATTAATCTATCTACTTTAAACTGTGACATACATGTATTTCAATCTGTTACATAAGCAGTTTATTATTAAGTAAGCAGACTTCAAATTCTTCAAATGTGTCTGTGTGTCTGTGTGAGTATGTGTGCCCAGCTATAAATTGAGGCCAAAATTCTCTGCCTTGATGGGCATGAGGACCCCTCCCACACACACACACACACACACACACACACACACACGACCCTAGTAGAGGATTAAGCGGAAGATTATGAATGAATGAATGAATGAATGAATTATTGCATGATCTCATGCGTGAGTACCAGACAACTGCAAGCCACATCTCGTGTCTGGAGCCAGACTGTTGTTAGTGATTGCGTTTGAAGCACTTGCTTTTGCCTTCCTCATAATACTTCTCAGTTTTCTGCTCGATATACTAAGCTACATTTTGAGAAAAAAAATCACACATTCGACAGTATGTTGGAACTCGAAGCTTCTTGTGGTCGCTCTGTTCCTATCTCTTTGTGCGAGTCGGCATACTGTCCCAGCTCGGGGGTGCGTCCACACTCCAAACGAGTCGGAGTTCCCATATAACTCACACCACCTCCTCCACCGCAATATTTCACACCAGAGGGTGAAGATAAGACCGGAAACTTGTCTAACGCTTCGAATTGATCGCAAAACCAGTCTGTGAACTGTATTTTGTGAACTGTTTTTGATTAGCAGTAGCATCTTTCCTTCATTCATATCTCGGTCCTGCACTTCAGCAGCACGTGAGGGCGAGCTCCACGCCAAAGTGCCTCAGATGGATTTACGGGATTAATCTGCCATATCTCATTTCTTTTCGGACAAAACCAGGCTGGAGTGGAACAAAGGGAAGCTGTGGGGATAGCTGTGTTTTTTTTCACTCGCTCCCAGCAGGACTCTTTTTTTTTCCCCGATTCGGAGCATTGTATGGATGATGGACGGATTTCGCTTCGTCTTCGTAGAACCCCGGCGTTTCACCTTGTTGTCCCATGGTTTAATATTCAATTTATCTTTTAAGGATTGTTTTAACAAGTAAAACAATTTGAGGATGCATTTCATATGAGCGCAGACAATAAATAGGGCATGTCCACAAAGCGCAGGTGGAGATGAGAACCCTCGTTTGGTTTATACAAGGAAGCGCCTGAGAATGTCGAGGATTTCACGAGGAATGCATAGAACTGCAAGGAATTTAATATATTCGATTCCAAGTTTAATAATGGAGTAAATTTTTTGATGTTTTTCAACTTAATGTAGTCTGCCATTCGCATGGGTCATGCCCCCCTGAAGAAGGTTACCAACCTATGCAAGGTACTGTTGATGGATTTTTTGTACCACAGCCTGATTATAGTAGCATCACAAAAAATGTTTTCTAAAACCCATGCTTTTTAGAATTTGTTGATAATCCCCCACTACAACAATGTCTCCTGCGTTAGCCCTGTACATGGTCATGGAGGTGGTAATTGCCATGTCCTCAGTTATTGGAAATGTAATGGTGATCTGGGCAGTAAAAATGAATAAGTCTTTGAGAGATACAACCTTCTGGTTCATCGCGTCGCTGGCAGTGGCCGACATCGCCGTGGGAGCCCTGGTCATTCCACTGGCCATCACCATCAGCATCGAAATCCAGACGCATTTTTACAGCTGCTTGCTGGTGGCATGCATAGTGTTGGTGCTCACTCAGAGCTCCATCCTTGCATTGCTGGCCATCGCTATTGACAGATATCTCAGGGTCAATATTCCCACCAGGTAAATATTTGGGGTATTCAGGGGAGTTTTGGGTTAACAATATAATGCAGGGTTACAAGGGAAAAATGGTTTGAGGATTTTAGGAATCCTTAAACTTACAGGGTACAACTAAGTTTGAGATTTTTAGAAAAGATTGCACTATTAGGTTATTGGTTTACTATATAATAAACTTCTATTAAACAACTACTGCAATTACTATTTCTAGTTAAGGGCAATATTCATACTAAAGCTTGAAGCCATATTTTAAATAATTATTTTTTAATACATTTTTTTGTAATTGTATATTTAGGGATTTTAAATTTTTAGTATTAAGTATTAAGAAATAATGTGTCATGTGTACTGCAAAAAATCTATACTTTAATCTTTCTAGTGGGCCAAGATGCGACTATAAAACAAATGCAAGGATATGCACATAAAGTAATTAAAGGTCCAAAATACTGCAGTCTTCCTTTCTGTAATCTTTAAAATGTTGTTTTTGGGTTGAAGCCCACAAAACAATTTAGGAAAAAAAATCTTAAGTAGAAATCAGCTAAGAATTCAAGCACACTACACTGTACACTGTTTTCACTAGGTCACAAAACAGTAGAAGCAAATACTAAAACATCTTTCAAATAAAGTAAGTAAGTTGTAAAGCTGATGGAGTAATGTTACAATAATGTAAAATATACTTTAATAATATGCTGAAAACATGTCCCGTTAAAGTGGTAAAACAGAAATAAACCTAAATATACTATTTTTATTCCTCTTGTATATTAAGCTGTTTAAAATTTGGTATAGGACCATACCATTGTCGTGTTGAACATTTTTGAGACAAATCTTTAATGCTAGAGCAAACAAAATAATTGTACACATTCAAATTATAGATGCATCCATATTGAGGCATCAGTGAACACAGTTTGTGTTGATCTGAAATAATAACTTTTCAAGCCTTGTTGGTGAACATTGTGCCTAATTTTAGAAAATTCCCACAAGCATTATTGATTTATGCCAAAATTATCACAGATCACTAATAGCATTCAGTAAAGGCGAGGCCACTCTGTATTGATGAAAATAGTTTGAAAGTTAATTTTTATTAAATAGTGACACCCCTGATTAGTAAAAATATACAAAAATATCAAACAGTCTTTATTGCTTATTTGCAGATTTAAAATGTTTTAAATGTTATAAAAAATCTATACCTAAAATCAGCAGTATGATGACTAAATCAGAATAAATCAGAAATAGCAGTTACATTCCCCATTTTCAGTGTTATAATATACAAAAATAACAAATAATAAAGGTAATAATAAATACTACTACTAGCAATAATAATAACAGCAAATGCTAAATAATAATAATAATAATAATAATAATAATAATAATAGGCGGCACAGTGGCTTAGTAGTTAGCACGTTTGCCTCTCAGCACTAGGGATTGCTGGTTCGAATCCCCATCTGGGTGGAGTTTCCATGTTCTCCCCGTGTCTGCGTGGGTTTCCTCCGGGTTCTCCGGTTTCCTCCCACAGTCCAAAAACATGGATCAAGTCAATTGAGTTCTCCAAATTGCCCCATATAGAGTGTGTATGCATGCGTGAGTGAGTTTGTGCCCAGCGATAGATTGGTGCCCTGTCCTGGGTGTATCTGCCCAGCGCCCAAAACGTTTTCCCCTGGATGGGCATGGGGAACGCGAAAAATGCAGTATAATCAAATTTAAAGTATTTTAAAAGTATTAGTGGCTTAAATGTTTTGTATTTTAATCTTTAAGCCTCAGGTTCAGAGATTTGCATTTGTTGACTTGACTCTTCTAATCATTTTTGGTCAAAGGAATGTGATTAATCCATTATTTCAAGCATCCATAAAAAGTTGTTTAGTGCCTTTGCTAAGAATATAAAAATAAGTAAATAAACACATACAAATCACAAATTCATAACCATAGTTCACAGTGGGCTTGAATTATGTAGATGCATGGCTATTTTTGTGTCTGTACCAAATACACCTCAGATTTTTGGACACCAATAGCTGCAGTTCTCCATCTGTGATCCTTACATAGTTGCTTTAATGTGTGGGGTAAATATTAGTATTTTCCTAATAAGGGGAAATTGGCATTTATCATTCATTCATAGTATTCTGCTTAATCCTCTACTAGGGTTGTGTGTGGGGGTGGGGGGTTCCCCATGTCCATCCAAGGGAAAATGTTCCGGGTGCTGGGCAGATACATCACGGACAGGGCACCAATCTATCGCTGGGCACACTCACTCACAGAGACACACACACAAACACACTACATGGGGCAGTTAAGAGCGATTTACCCTGAATCCATGTTTTTTGACTGTGGGAGGAAACCCATATGGACATGGGGAGAACATGAAAATCACCTAGACTTCACCTAGATTCAAACCTGGAGAAATTGCCATTTTTTATTTTAATGAATGTTTTTTTTACAAATGTTATCTGTAAATATAACATGATTCGTATTGGTAAACTAATACAAATACTCTTGCAAATGAAATTATTATAATCTGTAAATGCAAATCAAAGCTATCAGCAAATATACAGTACATTTTACACATGTAAATAAACGAAGGACATGTAAGTTACGTTAAATATATGAAGTTACATTTTAGTAGGTGTACAGTTCCAGTGAGAGTCTAAACAGTCCGGGGGAGTACAAATATCATACTATGATGCCCTTTGCCACCAGTTACTGTAACTGCTCACGTATAATGACTATATTTTTGCAGTTCAGATGATTAGTGTACTATTCAAAAAGGCAGTGAGTACTGTACCCAATATGTTTTCAACAAATCAAAGTCCTCTTTATGAAATAGTCTATACTTATTGGCACTGTAAGAAATGCATTGAATATTCCATCCTATAATTTATTTTAAATGAATTTATAATAATTTAGAAATAAGTTTATAATAATAAATAAGTTTATAATTTGTTATAAACACTCCAGTATCAGTTTGGTTACTGATTAAAGACCCTGGTGAAAGAAAGAAATAGTGCACGGCAAAAAATGTATGTAACAAAATAGAAAAATAAACACAAAAAATAAATGTATATAAATAAATTACAACTATTTGCCAATATAGTAAGTCAATTTATTTAGTTAAGATTTCTTAAAATAAAAAAAATCTGAAACTAGATTATATATCTATATGCCATAGTTGACATCTATGCAAGTCTAATACAAGATTTGTTGCACTTTTTTTTTTGATTTTCTGACTTGTTAGCATTGAAATTTTTGCAGTGATTTCCACATACTGCCTTTTGTCACAATAACAATACACATTCTCAAGCAGAATTATACATTTCAGCTTTGCTTCTGTCTGCAGGACCTGCCTGTAACCTTTACCATATTTCTGCTACCCCCCATGTAATGATCTGACAGCAAATAATAACCTTTTGATTAAAACCAAAAAAGAAACCTACTCTCCTCAGGTAATGTCCAGGCAGTTTTTTTTTTTTTTTAAAGTTCAGTCACATGTAAAAAAATAGGATTCAAAATATTTATAGATTTCATATCTACATTAGCTAAGCATTAATAAATATTTAACCTTAGCCCTAAAACATTCGAACACACACAAGTGCATTGAAATTCAGTGCTGCAATTAGTCATATTACTGCAGGTATGTGAACCACTTAGCCCTGCATTTTGGTCAACAAAATGCTTTCAACCTTGTTGAAACTGATTAGTAAAGGCCATTTTCAATTCTAACACAACTCCTCCAGTGAACAAAGCAAAGTCTATAAAGGCATGGTTCAGTGGGTTTGACAGGCCTGTACAAAGCCCTAAATTTAACCTTATCAAACCTTTGGGATGAATTAAAATTGAGACTGTGCATTAGAACCCATTGCTCAAAATCAGTGTCTAACATAACAAATGTTCTTTTGGAGGAATAGAAAAGAATATTGAAAGTCTTAAAAAGGGTAAATGGGTAGATTCAGTTAAAATACAGAACAAAATGTAACAAATTTTTTTAAATTGTAAATGTAAAATATGTAATTTTATTTGTTTTTTATTAGTTTTTTTTTTTTGTCACATTTTATTTGTTATAGATATAGCCTAAATCTTGTGGGTGGCACAGTGGCTTCGCGGTTAGCACATTTACATCTCAATGCTGGGGAGCCAGGTTTGAATTCCAATCTGGGTGGGGTTCCATGTTCTCCCCGTATCCGCCTGGGTTTCCTCCAGGTTCTCTGGGTTACATTTACATTACATACATTTAGTCATTTAGCAGACACTTTTATCCAAAGCGACTTACAAATGAGAACATCACAAGTCAGTAGTTATGAAGAAAACCAGCTACACTGTAGAATTATCAAATCTGATCGTTATATATGATACCCTTTTTTTTCTACAATAGGTATTTCTTAAAAAGATGATTTAGTAGTTTCTTAAAACTGACTAGTGACTTTGACTCAATGACAGAGTTAGATGTGGAGTGAGAATTCCACATCACCATGGAGTGAGAATTACTGTAGCTCCTCGCTGAGGTGGAATCACCAGGCGGCAATCATCACTGGAGCGAAATGAATGAGCCGGAGTGTATTTTGAAAAGCTAGAGTTAAGGTAAGAGGGGGAAGATCCATAAATGGTCCTGTAGGCCAGAGTACTGAATGCAAGCAGCTACAGGGAGCCAATGGAAAGAAATGAGTAGTGGAGTGACATGAGTTCGCTTGGGCTGGTTGAATACAAGTCGGGCTGCAGAGTTTTGAATTAGTTGTAGAGGTCTGATTGTGGAAGTTGGGAGACCGGCAAGTAATGCATTACAATAATCAAGCCGGGATAGGATGAGGGCTTGAACTAACAGCTGGGTAGCACGTTCAGTCAAGAAAGGTCTGATCTTCCTCATGTTGTAAATAAAGAATATGCAGGAATGAGCAGTTTTGATAACATGATCAGAGAGTCAAGGTGGGAGTCTTTTGTGCAACCAAGGTTATGGACGGAATCGGTTGGAGAGATTGTGGAGCCATCAATTTGGAAGGTCAGGTCGTAATGGATTGAGGGTTTAGCTGGGATTATGAGAAGCTCTGTTTTTGCTAAATTTAATTTGAGATGACGGGCCTTCATTCAAGTTCAAGTAATTTATATTTTTACAATAGAACATTGTCACAAAGCATCTTTACAGCCTTTAAATCCCCAAAGAGCAAGCCAAAGTGACAGTGGTAAGAAAAAACTCCCTGTTGTTATTTTAAGGAAGAAATCTTGGGAGGACCAAGACTCAGTGGGGGAATCATTCTCCTTGAGCGGCAGGGCAGCAACAACAGTGTTCCAAACAGATATGTAGGTGTGGCAGGCAGATACCCGATTTGAGATTGTGGTGTCGTCAGGGGCAAAAGATTAATGAAGCTGAGTGTCATCAGCATAGCAGTGGTAAGAGAAACCATGCACCTCAATGACTGTGCTCAGTAATGTCATGTATAGTGAGAAGAGGAGAGGACCAAGTTCAGAGCCCTGAGGAACACCAGTGAGTACTTGGTGAGAGTCAGAGATCTCCCCATTCCAAGACACTTTGAAGATCCTTCCTGTTAGATAGGATCAAAACCATTCAAGTGTCGTACCAGAAAAGCCTAATTCAAATAGAGTGGACAGTAGAATCTGATGATTTACTGTATCAAAAGCTGCAGAAAGGTCTAGCAGAATGAGGACAGAAGATTGAGAGTTACCTTTGGCAGATTTAAGTGGGTTAATCACAGAAAGCAATGCTGTCTCTGTGAGTGACCACACCTAAAAACAAGACTGATTTGGATCAAGGAGTTTGTTCTGATTAAGAAACCTGGAGACCTGTGTAGATACCACTCGTTCAAGTGTTTTAGACAGGAAAGGTAAAAGTGATACAAAAAAACATGGATTTAAAATAAATGTAATGCTCAAAACTGCCTGTATGTGTGAATGAGTTTGCGATAGATTGGCGCCCTGTCCAGGATGTACAGTCATATGCAAAAGTTTGGGCACCCCTATTAATCTTAATCATTTTTAGTTCTAAATATTTGGGTGTTTGCAACAGCCATTTCAGTTTGATATATCTAATAACTGATGGACACAGTAATATTTCATTTTGAAATGAGGTTTATTGTACTAACAGAAAATGTGCAATATGCATTAAACCAAAATTTGACAGGTGCAAAATTATGGATACCCTTATCATTTTATTTATTTGAATACTTTTAACTAATATTTACTGACTTACTGAAGAACAAAATTGGTTTGGTAACCTCATTGAGCTTTGAACTCCATAGCCAGGTGTATCCAATCATGAGTAAAGGTATTTAAGGTGGCTAATTGCAAGTTGTTCTCCAATTTGAATCTCTTCTAAAGAGTGGCATCATGGGCTCCTCAAAACAACTCTCACATGATCTGAAAACAAAGATTGTTCAACATAGTTGTTCAGGGGAAGGCTACAAAAAGTTGTTTCAGAGATTTAACTTTCCACTGTGAGGAACATAGTAAGGAAATGGAAGACCACAGGGACAGTTCTTGTTAAGCCCAGAAGTGGCAGGCCAAGAAAAATATCAGAAAGGCAGAGGAGAAGAATGGTGAAAACAGTCAAGGACAATCCACAGACTACCTCCAAAGAGCTGCAGCATCATCTTGCTGCAGATGGTGTCACTGTGCATCGGTCAACAATACAGCGCACTTTGCACAAGGAAATGCGATGAGTGATGCGAAAGAAGCAGTTTCTGCAAGCACGCCACAAACAGAGTCGCTTGAGGTATGCAAAAGCACATTTGGACAAGCCAGCTTCATTTTGGAAGAAGGTCCTGTGGACTGATGAAACAAAGATTTTGTTTGGTCATACAAAAAGGCGTTATGCATGGCGTCAAAAAAACAGAACGTTCCAAGAAAAACACTTGCTACCCACTGTAAAATTTGGTGGAGGTTCCATCATGCTTTTGGGCTGTGTGGCCAATCCCGGTACCGGGAATCTTGTTAAAGTTGAGGGTCGCATGGATTCCACTCAGTATCAACAGATTCTTGAGAATAATGTTCAAGAATCAGTGACGAAGTTGAAGTTACGCCGACTCCACCACTCCAAAACACCACTCCAAATCTACTCAGACATTCATGCAGAGGAACAATTACAATGTTCTGGAATGGCTATCCCAGTCCCCAGACCTGAATATCATTGAACATCTGTGGGATGATTTGAAGTGGGCTGTCCATGCTCGGCCACCATCAAACTTAACTGAACTGGAATTGTTTTGTAAAGAGGAATGGTCAAAAATACCTTCATCCAGGATCCAGGAACTGATTAAAAGCTACAGGAAGCGACTAGAGGCTGTTATTTTTGCAAAAGGAGGATCTACTAAATATTAATGTCACTTTTCTGTTGAGGTGCCCATACTTTTGCACCTGTCTAATTTTGGTTTAATGCATATTGCACATTTTCTGTTAGTACAATAAACCTCATTTCAATCCTGAAATATTACTGTGTCCATCAGTTATTAGATATATCAAACTGAAATGGCTGTTGCAAACACCCAAATATTTAGAACTAAAAATGATTAAGATTAATAGGGGTGCCCAAACTTTTGCATATGACTGTATCTGTCCAGCACCAGAAACATTCTCCCCTGGATGGGGAACCCTCCCCGCTAACCCAGTAGAGGATTAAGTGGAAGATAATGAATGAATAAATAATGATCTACTAGGGTTGTGGGGGGCTTCCCCATGTCCATCAAGGGAAGAATGTTTTGGGCGCTGGGCAAATACACCCAGGACAGGGTGCCAATCCATGGCTGGGCACATATTCACTCAGACACACAGAGGCAATATAGAGCAGCCAGTTTACCTTAAACCTATGTTTTTGAGAGTGTGGGAGGAAACCGGAGAACTCCTATGTTGACAACATGGATTCAAAACTGGATCCCCAGCACTGAGAGATGAATGTAATATGCCACTATGCCACCGTCCTGCCCTAATTATACACATAATTAAATACATTTTTTATATACACTGCCTGGCCAAAAAAGATCAACTCTCTACTATTTAGTTGGACTGCCTTTAGTTTTTATTTCTACAATGGCACAACATTTATTTTTACCCCAAGATCTTATATTGATAATTATCAATATAAGATCCAAGATCTTATATTGATCTGGAAAGATCGTGTGGTCTAAATCTAATTATAATCAGCGATTTAGACCACACGATCTTTCCAGCACATCCCAAAGATTCTCACTGGGTCCCAGGTCTGGACTCTCCGGTGGCCAATCCATGTAAAAAAATTATGTCTCATGCTCCCTAAACTTTCCTTTTACAATTTAAACCCGATGAATACCTATATAGCACTTAATTTACATGCATTATAACATATTTGATGGTTTGGATTTAGCTCCTTGATTAATTTAAGGATTGACTGATGTGCAAAACAATGCTTTATTCTAACCCTATTAAACAATGCAAAACTAGCATTGTCCAGATGGAAGCACATAATGTTGCTAAACATAGACCTGACAAACTGCAGCAAATGCAGATTATATTTAAATCGAGGTGTACATATAAGTATATTTTAAATATACATTTATTGTCCATGTTATTAACTTCACTTGATAGATATGTATGTAGAAGCACATTGTACTTTTAATTGAAGCCTACAATCTCCTTTTTTGTTCTTTAATTATAGAAACGACTACAGTGCAAGTTATTTGCACGCTGGGTGATTCTTAGACTGATTGTGATTTGTTAGATTGTTAGTGTGTTTTGTGCTGGTAGATCAAATATTGTTAATTCACTGTACTCTCGATTACACATTACTAACATTCATTCATTAATTCATTCGTTCATTATCTTCCGCATAATCCTCTACTAGGATCTCGGAGGGGCCGCTCTCCATGCCCATTCAGGGGAGAACATTTTGGGTGTGGACAAATACACCCAGGACAGGGCATCAATCTTTCGCTGTGCACATCCACTCACTCAGACACACATGCAAACGCACTCCATATGGGGCAATTTAGAGCATACAATTTACCTTGAATCCAGAGAACCCGGAGCATACCAATGTGGACATCGGGAGAACATAGAAATGCCACCCAGATTGGGATTCGAACCTGGAAAGCCCAGTGCTGAGAGGCGAACGTGCAAACTACTAAACCACTGTGCCGCCCCATTGCTAATATATTATTTTAAAATGAAAGAGAGTAGCTTATTTGTTGTTACTAGTTATTTGATTACCTAAAAATGGCTGGATATTTTTGTTTGGTGTACTGTTATTAATCTATCAGTCATGCTGATGTGTGTTAGTTTGCATTTTGTGTGTTGCATCAGTACGGAATGTAAATTGAATGTAGAAATATTTGTATCTTTATTAAGTACAATAATTTTGTATTTAGTCATTTAGCAGATCCAAATCGACTTAATAATGAGTAAAAAAAAAAAAATCAGCAATTTAAGGAAAAACCAACTATACTGTGGTATAATCAAACCTGATCATTATCCACTCTGGCTTTTTTATATGAAGTGTTTCTGGAAGAGATGTGTTTTGAGATGTTTCTCAAAGTTGCTAAGTGACTCAGCCTTACAGACAGAGTTGGGAAGATCGTTACACCATTGAGCTGTGTTGAAAGACACAGCGTGAGAATTAGCACCATGGTGAGGTTGTATCACCAGGCGGCATTCATCACTAGAGCACAGTGAGTGATTTGGAGTGTATCTTAGAAAGATAGAGTGAAAGTAAGACGGGGCAGAGTCAGTGCCTTGTACAGAATGCAAGCAGCTACAGGGAGCCAATGGAGAGAGAGCGAGAGATAGGAGTAATGGAGTAACATGAAACGCATTACAGCTTTTAAATTTTCAACACAGTGTGTGAAAACCTTTTTGTAGTGTTAGTATTTATCCAATTAGGCAAATGTGTTTGTAAAAGCTTTTTTGTAATAAATCTATTTATCTATTCTCATTTGGTGTTGATCTGCTGTGGTGTGTTTATAGATATTTGAACATGTTTAGGTCTGGGGACCATGAGGAACATCAACTTATGATAATGATTAGTCATTTAAAAAAAAAAAAATTAACATCATTAATCTATGATACAATTATTAAATGATTTGGTTTTTCTTTATCTTTTCGATAATGGGTTTGCTTTTACCAGGACAGACCAGTTTTTGAACAGAATCTGAATTTGATGGTTTATTTATTTGTGAGTGCTCTCTAAGTGCTGTTCATTTAAACATGTGAGAGTGCTGAACCCTGGTGGGCATTAACAGCTGCATGAAAAGGTAGCGCTTGATCTTCCAATGTTTTTTTTTTTGTGTAAGAATGTAAGAATATGAACTTAAGATGTCTAAATTATTGACCACAGAATGTAATTGTGGTGGCACTTGGCTCGGGGGGAGGAGGGGTGGCTCCAATGTGTGGATCAGAGAAATTCATTACTGCACCTGATCCAGCTCCGTCTGATGACATGTTCAGCCTTATATGCTGTTACATCATATGCTGGATGAAGAGAGAGATTCCAATGTGATGTCACAGCTTATAAAGCCGCACACATCATCAGGCAGAGCCGGATCAGATGTGCTATCAATTTCTCTGAACCAAGCGTCGGCTCCAACTCTCCTCCACCCCAGCACCACCGTGCTACCACAGTAATGTTATAAAGGCAGCACATCAAAGCCATTCTCTGTTTTGTGTGTGTGTGTGTGTGTGTGTGTGTGTGTGTGTGTGTGTGTGTGTGTGTGTGTGTGTGAAAACGGATAAGAAGTTTTCAGAACTCCATTACACACTAAAGAGATTCCCAGTAGCTAAAAATACCATTATTATAAAGTTTTATATATGAGTTTGGTTGCAAAATATACCTCAAAGATCTGCCCAATCAGGTTATGAACCTACGTATTTAAATCACATGTCAACATACTTTTGGTTAAGTGTTAAGATTAACAAACCACTAAATAAAAGGAAAATCATTTTCATCTTTGGTCTGGGTCAAACCCAGTTGTTTTCAACATTTGGTTTCATGGGTTTCTAAATTTAGTCAGGTTATTCGCTTGCAATTATGTGCTGAGAGCTATTAGTGTTTGTGGATGTCACAGTCCGTGTCACTGCAGATTTGCAACTGCCAATTTGGTCAGACAAGGTGCAGCTGTCAGCTGTCATGTGGAAAACATATGTTATGCAACATCAACACTAATTCTAACAATAATGATTAAAAGCTTCCCTTTTCCAAACACAGGTATAACACCGAATTCTCTGACCAACAGAATCTGTGACTTTAGAGGACACTGTTGTCAATTCAGACTCCAAAATCAAACAAAATTGTATTGACTATTTTGTGTAAAAATGTTTATATTTGTGAGGAATAAAGTGTTCAGTGATCATTACATAAATTCAGTTATTATTGTGGTTGAACTGTTTGGTTAACCTGATTTCCATTCAATCATAACACAAATACCGTTCAATTTAAATACAATTTGTCATCTCAATCCTCCCCACTAGTTATGAACTTCAATTTTAAAAGTTCATCGTTGCACACACAGATTTAATTTAAGATTTAATTAACTGCACTTTATAAAAAAATGTGTTTATTGGTAATAAGCCCCTAACTTACAACACGGCACACAAAATAAATCATAGTACTGCTACGTGCGCCCCACCCCATAGGAGTCGGGCTCATGGTGGTCATGGCCCAAGGAGCTGTGGTGGGCCTTATTTTCATTTCTAAAAGGTAGCAACCCTAGTCAGCATGCCTATTTAAAAATGTGTTCGGCAAAGAAAACTTGTCACGCTGTCATCTTGCCATGCAACACTAAGCCTGTGTTATCATATCTAGGGCACTTTTTGCATTTATATATTAATATTATAATATAATTTTTTAAAAATCTCTTCTTTCTGTCTGATGTTGGTTGTCGGAGGAATCTTCCCTACAGCAACACTGATTTTCTTTTCTAACCTCCAAGGTGCTGTGTTCAGGAGGTCTTATGAAGAAGAATTTGTAGAGAAGTCCAAATGGTTTAGCATCTCATCATAAGTGGGTGCATTAACTGAGCTAAAATAAGCTGTCAATGTGAGAGTGTGTCTCTAAAGTCACGTTTATGCCCATTCTATGTGTGTGCTCTGCAACAGAGCAAACCACACTCATTAAAATGTGTGTTGGTGGTTAGTGATACTTGCATGTCTCCTTCAAGTTTGGTCAGAGAAGATGTGATGTGAGCTGTGTGTGTGTGTGTGTCAGGCACCGCTGGCTCAGCAGTGACAGACACCACATTTTATTGCGCTTGTTGGAGCCGTATAGATTTCTCTGCCTGAAATTTGCTTTTGCATTTCTGTTTATTTTTGCTGTCTCATCTTTTGAGCAATACTTCTTGTTTTTTTTTTTTTTTTCTAAAGAAGACTTTCACACATTTAGCTCAGTTTGATGGAGCAAAGTTTCTCACGCCAATGATCCAAGTTTAAAACCCTCTGTGTGTAAGTATAGAGAATCAATTTAGTACAAGCTATACCTATAGACTATATATATAGGGGGGAAATAAATCCATTCCTGTAAATTGGCTTTGCAAATTGGCTTTCCACTCCCTGCGCATAACAGTGCAGCATGACCATTCATTGAGCCAGTGAAAAAAGCAGCCTTAAAAGCAAGGGTGTTCAAACTTTTTGACTCTCAGGCCACAATGGGATCTTAAATTTGACAGAAGGTCCGAGCCAGGATCAGATGAATAGCTCACTGCAGTGTAAACTAATACTAATGACAATAAACTAATGACATGGAAAAAATATTACATAAAATGTTTGGGTCCTTAACAGGTAGCAAAATAGGAACATGGTTATGCAAAGGCTTGTGCAAATAATGTTTTTAGATAATTTTTTTAGTACATCCAGTAGCCACTGCCAAATCTGACTTTGCCCCTCCTTTGATTTTTGTGTTGATTCCTGATACTCTAACACATTTAGCTCACTTTGATCGAAGTTTAAAACCCTCTGTGTGTAAGTATACAGAATCAATTTAGTATTAAGGTATAAGTTATACCTATAGACTTATAGACTTACTGTATATATATATATATATATTTATATAATAAATCCATTCCTGTAAATTGGCTTTGCAAATTGGCTTCTTATTACATAAAAGGTCTTAACAGGTAGCAAAACAGGAACATGGTTATGCAAAGGCCTGTGCAAATAATGTTTTCAGAATAAATGTGTGACACTCTCACACATTTAGCTCACTTTGATGGAGCAAAGTTTCTCACGCCAATGATCAATGATGAATAAAACCCTCTGTGTGTAAGTATACACACACCCTCTGTGTGTAAGGTTATGCAAAGGTTATGTTTGGGTCCTTAATAGGTAGTAAAACAGGAACATGGTTGTGCAAATAATGTTTTTAGATTATTTTTTTAGTACATCCAGTAGCCACTGCCAATTAATAAAACATTTTGCAGACTATATTTCGGTCAATTAGTTCAATATGGCGAGTCACTGTCCTGCAAAATACTGTGGCATTACGTGCCGTTCACTTACCTTTGGGTGCCACGCAGTTTTGGAGGTTGCCCCGCCAATAGAAATGGTTCTCGTGGGTTTTTCCAGCATACCTTGAGGAATTTGGATATAAGGGGAAGCACAGGCTTTGAAGGAGAGAAGAAAGAGGGGAGACCATCTTCCTGGAGGTGTAGTCAGACCGTCATTCATGGCTCTGCCGACAAATACTGGATGGAACCTGAATATTAATTGGACTGGCGGTCCTGCAGGACGCCCTTAATGGACTCACATATAGTTTTCCAGTTGTTAGAGATTTTCCATTTGTTAAACTTGGTACATGGCTGTCCTACACTGATGCTGCTGCCCGGCCGCTTAAGGAGGATGAGTCTCCCACTGAGTCTTGGTCCTCCCAAAGTTTCTTCCTTAAATAACAACATAACAGGGAGTTTTTTCTTGCCACTGTCGCTTCAGCTTGCTCTTTGGAGGTTTAAAGGTTTTTCATTCTGTAAAGCAAAACACATTTAAGCATATATGCATGCAACATGCACTTAAATACTTTGAGAAAATACAAAAATACAAATTTGAATACTCCTGGTTCCTGCTGACTAGGGGTCAGCAGTGATGCAGACTCTATACCAGTCTGTTGTGGTGAAGAAATAGCAAAGTCATAAAGCAAGGCTCTCAATTGACCAGTCAGTCAATTTATGTTCCCACCCTCACCTGTGCTCATAAGCTTTGGTGTCTGGGCTCTCCCTTAGAGATAGGGTGCAGCAGAGATAGGTTCGGGCATCTCGTAAGGATCCCTCCTAAGTGCCTCCAGGGGGTTGTTTCAGACAAGTCTGGGAGGAGACCCCGGGGAAGATCCTGGACACGCTGGAGGGATTATGTCTCTTAGCTGGTCTGGGAACGCCTCGGAATTCCCCCAGATGAGGTGTTATTGGTGGCTGGGAAGAGGGTGGTCTGGGTCTCTCTGCTAGGTTGCTGCCCCCACCACCTGAACCCTGGACAAACAGGAGATAATGGATGAATGGATAGTTTTGTCATTTTGCCTCATCACAGTTTTAAAGAGAAGGGTACCTAGTAAACAAATGGTGGTTACCATAGCAAGGGGAATGCTGTGCCGTCTTATGCATACCTATGCATTTGAAAAAAAACAGTTTAAAAATAAAAAGACCAGTTCAAAATTAGATGAATATTTTTTTTCTTCATATTTTTAAAATGTATTTTCGTTGATAATCTGCCCACAAACAATCAGTGAAATCTGAAATCAATAAAAACTCAAACCTATTTCCATTGAAATTAATTTAAATCCAGTTTGTTCATTATAGAGACTCCAAAATACATACAGAGAATAAATGCAGTGTTCTGAAAACAGAACAAATACATTATATACAGTATATTTGCAAAAAAAAAAAAAAAAAAACTAATGTAAATGTCAAATGGACATTTAACAGAACGGCATTTATAGTTCTCACCATATAACTGTTTGATTCAAATTAAGATTAAATTTTCTGTACTTATTCTGTATTTATTTTTTTAACAAGCTGTCAACAACCAATCCAGAACGTGTCCGCTACCCACTTTTGAGTCGCAACCCACCAAATGAGAAGCCCTGATATATATATATATATATATATATATATATATATATATATATATATACATATACATATACAGTGTATATAAATACGTGTGTGTGTATATATATATATATATATATATATATATATATATATATATATATATATATATATATAAAACTGAATAGTACTATAGCTATGTAATGTTGTACATTAATGTTTCTTGCAGTTATAAACATGTGGTGACTGCCAAACGAGCAAGAATAGCAGTGGTGGCTTGCTGGATGATCGCTTTCATCATAGGCCTGACTCCCATGCTCGGCTGGAACAACTTGCACGATCTTCAGCGACAGAATGGTTCACTGAGTGATGACCTCATCATCACCTGCCGATTTGAGAATGTAATCAGCATGGAATACATGGTGTACTTTAATTTTTTTGGCTGGGTGCTTCCACCACTGGTCCTTATGCTTGGCATCTACATGGAGATCTTCTA
Source organism: Corydoras sp. C115 (assembly GCA_019802505.1). NCBI lineage: Eukaryota > Metazoa > Chordata > Actinopteri > Siluriformes > Callichthyidae > Corydoras > Corydoras sp. C115. The sequence goes on along the minus strand of JAFMOC010000081.1, from coordinate 485,742 downwards.
TATGATCCACAAGCAGCTAAACAAGAAGGTGAGCAGCAGCCATACTGACCCAAACAAGTACTACAACAAAGAACTAAAACTGGCAAAGTCTCTCGCGCTCGTGCTCTTCTTTTTTGCTATCAGCTGGCTCCCACTTCATATCCTGAATTGCATTACACTCTTTTGCCCCACATGCAGAAAGCCAGTCTCACTCCTTTATATTGCCATTATACTAACACATGGGAACTCAACTGTGAACCCAATTATTTATGCTTTTCGCATCAAGAAGTTCCGTACAACTTTCAAAGCAATCTGGAAACAATACTTCTGCTGTAAGAAAGGTGCTTCAATTGAAGCTCAAACGAGTGAGCGACTGGATATGGAACTACATTTTAAAAATCCTGAGACAGCACTGGAACAGAACAACATTTGACGAGAGAAATTGTAAAAAGTACTTAACAAAGCAAATACAATGCTACACAATTGGATATGTGGTGTTCTTTGAAAAAATATAACATGTCTGCAAATGTCATGAACTGTTAGGACATTCTTCAAATTCCTAAGAAATATACAATATTGTCGTTTTGCTGAAAAATAAGAGCTACATTAGAGAAAAATATTATTTAATTTAATATTTAATAAAATTATGCTAAAAAGCATATAAGATTTGATGCAGATCAAAATTATCTTACTTAAACTGTTCGAAACAGTTCACAAATTATGAAATGCATGAATACACAAGAAAAATTTACAAAGAAATTTAGATGCACATTGGCCAAAATCGAAAGCCTGTCTTTTATTCTAGCTACAATAGGTAATTTTGCAGATGCTTTTATCCAAAGTACCTCACATAGTTGAGCTGTAATGGTTGGGGTCAATCATGATGCAGTACTTCTGGAGAAATAAGGGTTAGGGCATTGCTCAAGGGCCCACATTTGTAACTTGAGCAAACTTACATTACATTACATTTACATTTGATCACTTAGCAGACACTTTTTATCCAAAGCGACCTAAAATATCCCAACTTGGTTGGGGTCAGAGCACAGGGTTGGACACGGCATCCCTGCAGCAATGGGGGTTAAGAGCCAAGAAACCACATTGGTAACTTCAGTGGACCTGGGATGTGAACTCACAGCCTTCTCATTGATAGCCCAACACCCTAAATCTCACCCAAACTTGGGATTTAGACCCACAACCTTCAGATTTCACTATACACAAACATACATCGCACAAAGAAGATTAATAAACCTTCTCTATCTAAAATAAAGTTTAAGATCCAAACCTCTGGTGCATCAGAAGAATGCAGTTTATTTTTTAATATTTGATTTTGACTAATTGTACAAACCAAAAGCACGTTAAAAGGAATGTAAGTTTAAACTGCTAGATTAATTAACTTATGTATACATATTACTAAAATTGCAGAAAATATTTTATTAAGGCAAAATCGAATTTAAAAATTTATTTATTAAATCTGTTTGTAGTAAATAAAACATTTTTGTCGTGTAACAGGACTGAGCTTTCTCTTAATAACACTTAAATACACGTAAGTATAGTAAATCAGGAACCAGAAATCATTAATTCATTCATTCATTATCTTTTGCTTAATCTCCTCTACAAGGGTCACAGGAGGAATTCCCTTTGCCCCTCCAGGGCATGTTTTGTGCACTGGGCAGATACACCCAGGACAGGGCAACAATCTATCACTGGGCACACTCACTCAAACACACACTGCAGGGGGCAATTTAAAGCATTCAATTTACCTTGAATCCATATTTTTGGACTGTGGTAGCAAACTGAAGAATGCAGAGGAAACTCCACCCAGATAGGGAATTGAACCTGGATCCGCAGTGCTGAGAGGCAACCATGCCATTCTCTAAGCCACAGTGCCAAGATGTAACAGCTCTGATCTTTCTCTTAATAATATTTATAGACCCTAAAGAATTCAAAATCTGGAGCCTGAAACTGTTTCTTAAAACATGATTGCTCTGCCCTATTGTCCATCTCAAATGCTATTTATTTCAATGAACAGTGTTTGTGTGGTGAAAATGTGTGAACACACTTCTTACATAATAAACTGTTTATATATTTACTTACAATGAGTCATCATATTTATGCTACAGCATACAAAGATTTTTTAAGACTTTTGCTGTTTCAGCATGAAAGCACATGTTCACAAAAAAAAATGGTTTGGTGTGAACACAAGTCCAATGACCTTTGAGGAAATCTGACCTCAACTCTTAAGATGGTCAGTTAGGAGCCAAGAGAGACTTCTAATGCAACATCTGTACTTTTATTTACCTAATGTCTTACACAAATTTTTACAGATATTTTGGAACACCTAAAAGTTGTTTTTTTTTTTTTAGAAAGTGGAGGCACTTCTATCTGCAAACAGAAACTCTCCCAATATAATTTAATTAATTCATTCATTATCTTGCGCTTAATCCTCTACCAGGGTTGAGGGGGCCCATCCAGGGGAGAATATTTCAGACACTGGACAGAAACACCCAGGACAGGACACACACATAGACACACTATATGGGGCAATTTAGAGGAGCCAATTTACTTTGAATCCATGTTTTTGGATTATGTGAGAAAACCGGAGAACCCGGAGGTAACCCACGCGGAAATGGGAAGAACATGGAAATCCAGCCAGACTAAGTACTAACTAACTGTACCACCCTTAATCATGGTATATGTATCTTTATTAATTTTTGCAAAACATTTTTTTTCCTTTTATTTCTCCAAAAAAGCTGGCTGTTGTCCTTACTGTTTGTTGGATGAATTTGAGTTCATATCTAAGCAAGTTCATTACAGTTCCAGTTGTCTTTTGTAGATTTTTTTGTACTAAAAAAGGATTTGGATATGTTTAGGCATGTTGGTTCTTTTATTGCTATAACCTGATTTAATAGTTCTGTATCATCATACTTCCTCTTGCAACAGTAAAAATAAGGGAGTTTCTATGTCACTTTTATCTTATTTATAACCTATTGAGGTAGGTATTCAGTCATGACTGCTCTAATTTTCTAAACACAGATAAATAAATACTCTTTAAATACAATTTATTCATTGGTTTTGTATTGTCTGTGTAGACCGTTTGTGCTTACATCACTTATCACTATCACAGTGCCCTCTTCCTGAGTGTAAATTTAATGTTGGGATCTAATTTTCACTTTGGCCTGAAAAGAGGTTAAATGAAAAAAATTTATGGAAAACTAACAATAAAATAAAAACAATTATACAATTTCATTTAGCAGGATTTGTTTTTATATTTACCACCAACCTGCACACTACATTCCACATACCCTGTCACCAGTAAAGACCAAAACAATTTTACCAAAAGTGTTTTTTAGCTGCTGTTTAACTATACAACTATTTTTTAAAGTTGTATAGTTTGCCATTTTAAAAGACTGCACTAGAAGAGCTTGCAACACACTGCAGCCAAAAATGCTGGGGATCTGGTAAGTATCCAAGCACAGATAAGACCTACTTGGAGAAGAACTGACACTACTGAAGCTGTGTGTGAGCTGAAGTGAAAAACTACCAACTAATAATAAACAGAAGACAAAAAACAGGGGTTCTAAATATCTTTTTTTTTTATTCCCTACAGGCTTAGTCATTAATTGCACAGATTCCTATGTAAATTAAATTTAGAAGTCAACAACAGCTAGAGTTTGGTTGGAAGTCTTGAAAATGTAATTATATTGATTTAATTATAAGTTAACTGATTGTTAGTGAGTAACGTTATTCATTGATTTATTTATATAGTGCTTTTTACAATAACACATTATCACAGGGGAGGTTCCGATGCCCATCCAAGGAAGAAAGTTCCGGACGATGTCGGACTGTGAAAGAACCCGTAGAAAACCCACCGAACACGGGGATAACTCCACCAATTCAGATTTGAATCCCAATCTGGGTGGAGTTTCCATGTTCTCCTTGTGTCTGCGATGGTTTCCTCCTGATTCTCCAGTTTCCTCCCATAGTCCAAAAACACGAATTCAAGATGACTTGAATGCTCTAAATTGCCCTAAATAGTGTGTGTGTGTGAGTGAGTGTGCCCAGTGATAAGATTTGCTTCCTGTCCTGGTGCCCAGCACTAGAAATGTTCTCCCCTGGATGGGCATGGGGAACCCTCGTAACCGTAGCAGAAGTAGAAGATATAAATAAATGAATGAAAATACAATTTCAGCAAAATTATGTAATCACCACACTTTCTTCTTTCTTTCACTTCCCACAAAATCCCAACCTTAAGAAACGATTAAAAAAGTAAGAAATATAATTGTTGCAGTTAGTCACAATTGCTTTGTCAGATCAAGTGTAGAAAAAAATGCGGAATAATTCAAAGTGAGAACAATATTATACAATCATGAGAAAAATACTGCATCATTGGTACTGTTACACCAACTCTGACTTTTAGAACAGTTCTCTGACACTTGGTATTACAAACAGTATTCTTTATATATGTTTGGCTTCAGCTCTCTTTTATATTTCTTTTGTCTGATTTTATTGTGTCTTAATGTCAGAAAGTTTGGATTTTGAAAACACATATTGTATGTATATTATTTTTGGGCAACGTAACTGCATTATAGTTCTGGGTTTTGGAAACAGCATGACCGGACCAGACTAAACACTTGATTTTTAATAGATAGCTTAGAGATAAAAAAAATCTTTGTTGAGGATCAAGGTTTGAATCCCAATCTGAGTTTCCATGTACTCTCTGTGTCTGTGTGGTTTCCTTCCAGCATGTATTCAAGGTAAATTGAATGCTCTAAATTGGGGATTGCCCAATATAGTGTGTGTGTCTGTGTGAGTGTGTATACCCAGCGATAGATTGGCAACCTGTCCTGGGTGCATCTGCCCAGCGCCCGTAACATTCTCCCCTGGCTGGGCATGGGAAACCCTCGTTGACCCTAATAGAGGATTAAGCTAAAAATAATAAAAAAATAAATATATAAATAAATGAATAAATACATAAATATTTTTATTGCATTGATATAAAGTGGACCAAGCTTAGTGTTTATGAGTTAATCTCACCTTTTAAGCCATAACAGCTTTCACCACTCTTCTGGCAAATCTTTCAAGATTTTATATTTGTTTGGAATTTTGAGCATTCAGCCATGTTAATTTCGTATAACCTATTTATTATTTTTGTTATCGGGGTGCCAAAATGTAACGTTATGCAAATTACCCAGCAGATTCTTGCCCTGCATGGTGCATTACATTACCATAAAAGCTGCTGATCTATCTTGCCTGTGGCACAGTAGCCATTATGATTTGTTGTCCTCTAGTGGTCCCTGCAACAATTGCACATTCCAATATATACTTTAGTGAGTTTTCTTTAATTTTTTAGAGTAGAAATTGTCGAATGTTTACAAAAAATATATTTCTAAATAAATAAAATAAATTGTATTTCTTTTTAATAAATGTAATTACTATGCATTTTAGCATAAAATACTATATTTATTGTATTTTAGACAAAGGCAATACACTGCATATACAATCAAAATAAAATTAACTGTCACTACTGCACGTTTATATTTTTAGCATTCCACATTTGTACCTTACAAAAATTAATAATGGTATAACGCTGTTAGAAGCTCCGTTCTTCCCCGGAGCAGATCGGCTACGGGGAGTAGTAAAAAGAATAATTTTGACCATTAATATGTTTTAGCTTTACCTAAGATCACAGTAAATATAAAACTTGATAGTTCTCAGAAATCATCCATCGATCTATTATCTTCCGCTTTATCCTCTATTAGGGTAGCGGGGAGGTTCCACATGTCCATCCAGGGCAGAACGTCTCAGGTGCTGGGCAGATACACCCTGGACAGGGCGAAAATCCATCGCTGGGCTCACACTCACTCACAAAGACTCGCACACAAACACTTTATATGCAATTTGAGCAATTTGGAGAACTCAATGTTTTTGGACTGTGGGAGGAAACCGGAAAACCCGGAGGAAACCCACGCGGACACGGGAGAACATGGAAACTACACCCAGATTGGGATTCGAACCGACAATCCGTAGCGCTGAGGGTAAACGTGCAAACCACTAAGCCACCGTGCTGCCTTTCTCAGAAATCAATGGGCAGAAATACATTTTTAACAAAATCAATAAGCAAACTTGGTAAAAATATGGTAGCTTAGTGGTCCTCTTAGCGCTGGAGTTCCAGGTTTGAATCTCAGTATTTTGGAACACCTAAAAGTTTTTTTTTTTTTTTAGAAAGTGGAGGCACTTCTACCTGCAAACAAAAACTCTCCCAATGTAATTTATTTCATTCATTCATTATCTTCTGCTTAATCCTCTACCAGGGTTGTGGGGGGCCCATCCAGTGGAGAACATTCCGGGCACTGGACAGAAACACCCAGGACAGGACACACACATAGACAGACTATATGGGGCAATTTAGAGGAGCCAATTTACTTTGAATCCATGTTTTTGGATTGTGGGAGAAAACATGGACATGGGGAGAACATTTAAATCCAGCCAGACTAAGTACTTACTACTAAGCCATTGTACCACCCTTAATCATGGTATACATATATTTATTAATTTCTTGCAACAGTAAAAATAAGGGAGTTTCTGTGTCACTTTTATCTTATTTATAACCTATTGAGGTAGGTATTCAGTCATGACTACTCTAATTCTCTAAACAAACATAAATAAATACTCTTTAAATACAGTTTATTCATTGGGTATGTATTGTCTGTGTAGACCTTTTGTGCTTACATCACTTATCACTATCACAACTATCACAGTGCCCTCTTCCTGAGTGTAAATTTAATGTTAGGTTCTAATTTTCACCTTGGCCTTGAAAGAGGTGAAATGGATCAAGAAGATTAGAAAAATAAATGAAAAACTAACAATAAAATAAAACAATTATACAATTTAATTTAACAGGATTTGTTTTTTTTTTTTTAGGCGAATGTACAAACCACTAAGCCACCGTGCTGCCTTTCTCAGAAATCAATGGGTAGAAATAAAATTTTAACAAAATTAATAAACAAACTTTAATTATGGTAGCTTAGTGGTCCTCTTAGCGCTGGAGTTCCAGGTTTGAATCCCAGTCTGGTTGGAGTTTCTATGTTCTCCCGTGTCCATGAGGGTTTCCTCTGGGTTCTCTGGTTTCCTCCTACAGTTCAAAAACATGGATTCAAGGTATGTTGGTTGCTTTAAATTGCCCTATATAGTGTGTGTGTGTGTGTGTGTGTGTGTGTGTGTGTGTGTGTGTGTGTGTGTGTGTGTGTGTGTGTGTGTGTGTGTGTGTGTGTGAGTCATTGTGCCAGCAATTGATTGACCACCTGTTCTTGGTGTATCTGCCCAAAACGTTCTTCTCTGGAGAGACATAGTCCCTATTATAGGATTAATCTAAGGATGATATACTAAATACAATTAATTTAACTCTATGCTTCCGTTATAATAACCATCCACATTTTAAAAGTAGTTGTCAAGGCATATTGCTTTAAACTTTCCATTTTTCTTTCTCTACCTTTCACTTTTCTTTTTCTAACATTTCATTGTTTCTTTTTCAAATATGCTTAAGATGTACTTAAAATAAACTAGTTTATTTTAAGTACAACACTAGCCCAACACTAAACAACTTTATATTTTCTTTTCATAATTTGGGGGCAGGGGCACATTTATAAATATAAATAAAAATAATAAAATTATAAAAATAAAAATATAAATAAATATTTTTTTCAAGACAAGCCAGGTAATGAATTCCGGGTAATTCTTACTGGGTACCATCATTACACCAGTGAGTACAGAGAAGTCAAAGTGCCACATATGGAACAGTTTCCATTTATGACCAAAAGAAAGGTGCTCACTGGAAACAGTGGTACCCCTGCTGGTAACATTCAAAGGCTGATGAAGCTGCATTACAAAATGTAGCTGCCTCAAAAATAGAGGACACCTCCGGTGGGACGAAAGTAAATGGATGAGCATTTAGTAAAAGGGTTGGCATGGTGGCTTAATGGTTAGCACATTGTAAAGTGATTCTTTATTTACAGTTATACAGAGTGGTAGGTCAGTGGTCAGGGCTATCAATCTGAAGGTTGGCGGTTCAAATCCCAGGTCCACTGAAGTTACCAGTGTGGGTTCTTGAGCAAGGCCCTTAACCCTCATTGCCAGGAATGCTGTGATTAACCCTGTGTTCACCTTGTAAGTCGCTTTGGATAAAAGCATCTGCTGAATGACCAAATGTAATGTAAATGTAGCACATTTCTTATCTCAGCATTGGGGATTCCAGATTCGAATCCCAATCTGGGTGGAGTTTCCGTGTTCTCCCTAAATCTGCGTAGGTTTTCTCCTTGTTCTCCGGCTTCCCCCCATAGTCCAAAAACATGGATTCAAGGTAATTTGAATGCTCTAACTTGCCCCATATAGTGTGTGTGTGTGTGTGTGTGTGTGTGTGTGTGTGTGTGTGTGTGTGTGTGTGTGTGTGTGTGTGTGTGTGTGTGATTGAGTGTGCCCAGCAATAGATTGGCACGCTGTCCTGAGTGTACCCAGCGCCTGAAACATTCTCTCCTGGATGAGAATGGAGAACCGAGCTGTAACCCTAATATAAGAGGAAAATAATCGGAAAATTAAGCGGAAAATAATAAATGTATTAATTAATGCAAAAATTAAATGCCCTAAAATTAGATGTCTGGCAACCGTTTTATTTGAGACGCTGTGCCTTTAAACAACGGAACCGCGATTGCTATATTATTTGGCGGTCCAAACAAATGTCATAAAAGCGCAAAGTCTGCTTTTAAAACGGGGAGTTTATTGTTATTTTACCCACGTTCCCTTTAGATAAGTATAGAAACGTATCGTATAATATGTATGTAACTAAGAGCAAGGACTGCGGGGTTCTTATGTAAGAGTCACTGCTGAACAGCAGCGCATGCTAGGCTAACAACAACAGCTGCTTTACTGTAATATTATGAGCTACGAGTTTAAGGCTTTTGTTCTGTAACACTTTATTATTTGTCCCTTTTTTAATTGCGAATAATTGTATGTGACAATATTGAAGGCTTGTTAAAGTTGGTTATATTCGCAGGCAGGTCTGTTTTGCTTTACTGGTTTACAGTAAAGCGCTGCAGCTTCGTTCAATGAGGTTGGCTGTTTATTTCAGTATAATTACAAAAATGACGTTTTGATAGATGTGAACAGCATTGGAGTGCTTGGCAAAATGACATTTATGTGGCGGCGTGAGACTAATTTGTAATATAAACGTAACGTTTGAGGTTAGTGAGCGTCTTCTGGCAGTATGAACGGGAAAATCATTCCTCACACCCCGATCGCTGTGGATTGCTGGCAGCTCCGAAAATGCAGCCACGTCCGGTTGTTCTTTCTTTCCCACATGCATGCAGATCACACATGTGGTCTAACATCGACGTGGAACCATCGACCCATTTATTGTTCTCCTCTCACCGCCAAACTGCTAAAACACAAACTTCAGGTAAGTGCATAACAGCTTAACTCCTCACGTGCATCTTGATTTAACTTGAAGTTAAAGGGTATTCTTGCTTATTCAGAACATCTGTGTCATTCATTCATCATCTTCTGCTTAATCCTCTATTAGGGTCATGGAAGGGTTCCCCATGCCCATTCAGGGGAGAAAGTTTCAGGCACTGGGCAGCTACATCCAGGACAGGGTGCCAATCTATCACTGGGCACACACTAATACACACCAATGCACTTTAAATGGGACAATTTAGAGCATTCAATTTGCCTTGAATACATGTTTTTGGACTATGGGAGGAAACTGGAGAACCCGGAGGAAATCCATGTTGACATGGGGAGAATGTGGAAACTTCACCCAGATTGGGATTCGAACCTGGGATCCCCAGCACTGAGAGGCGAATGTGCTAACCATTACGCCACTGTGCCGCCCCTGATCTAATCATATTGTTTATATTAAATGCCATTCTCCCAAATGCACCTTTTAATCCAGTCTTCCTGTGCACACAATGTCCATAAAACACTTATATTAGTTAAATTGAGTCTATTTGAGTGAGTGTAAACCAGCAATTGATACCCTGGTATCTGCCCAGCACTCGAAACGTTCTCCCCTGAGTGGACATGAGGGGAACCCCTATTAGAGGATTAAGCGGAAGATAATGAATGTAATGAAGAAATTGGGCATTGACTTCCCGATTAAAAAATGCAAACCACATCAGAAGCAGATTAAACAGGACCCAGTAGTTTCACATGATGAATGTGGTGTCTGTGTAATGCATTAGACCAGGGGTGCACATTTACATGTTGGTCTAGTGCTCTTAACTGGTACTCTTTGCAGCCATTCTATCTATCTATCTATCTATTTATCTATCTCTATCTCTATCTCTCTCTCTCTCTCTCATAGTACATACCCTCGAAACAGCTGCCTGTGTGACGTGGCAAACAAATCCAGGCTTTGCTTGATTAATAGGCCAAGCTGAACCTAATCATGCCAAGCCTTTCCTTTTTATGAGATGTATGGAAGAAGCCATAAGTGTTTTTATTCAGTAAACTATCAAGAGCGTGATTTCAAACTTTAACATATGCTTGTGACAATCAGCTCATAAAATTAATATAGTGCTTGTAGTGGTGATCGATATAATTTGATTGCAGCTGTTGTATAAGCTGTATAACAGTATGATATATGAAAAATCCATAACACAAGGGAAATTAAAACCTGTATAGTGACTTATCCATCCTACTGCCCAATAATAATTCCTAGTTTGAATTCATAAGTCATTTGAAATGTATGAATAAATGGTATGTAAAAATATAGTGTTGCATATAATTTGTTACTTTGCAGGTAAATGAAAAATGGATCCATACTATAGAGATTGGGGAACCACATATGTTACCATTGGATGACATTGGAAAGGAAAAACTGACTGTAACACTTCTTGATGCCAATCACTGCCCTGGGGCAGTTATGTTCTTTTTTGAGGGTTACTTTGGGACTATTCTGTACACAGGTACACATTTGTGGGTTATACTTAAATATAACTATATAAAAGCAGACTGTTTTAAATCCCATTTTGATAATCTATTTATTTAACAGGTGACTTCCGTTATACTCCATCAATGCTGCGTGAGCCTTGCCTTAGAAACAACACTACAATTGATGTGCTGTATTTGGACAATACTAACTGTGACCAAACTCGTACTATTCCTACTCGTCAGCGGGCCTGTCAGCAGATAAAGGAGATTATACGAGGCCATCCAAACAGCACTGCAGTGATTGGTGAGTGGCTAGTCTTTCTTCTCAGTTTGCTGTGTGTAAAATATTGTAATGTAAAATAACATGCAACATTCCACAGGCATGTATGCTTTGGGAAAAGAAACTTTACTTGTTCAGTTGGCACTGGAGTTTAAGACATGGGTAGAGGTTACCGTGGAGCGTATGGAGACCCTGCGGCTGTTGGATTTGCCTGATGTGTTTAGCACAGAGCCAGGCTCTGGACGTCTACGTGCGGTTTCTCAGGCAGAGATCTCTGCCTCCAATTTGCTGGCATGGAATAAAGAGCATCCTACGATTGCAATACTGCCCACAAGCCGCCCGATGGTCTCCTGCCATCCCAGTGTCTATATTGTGCCATATTCAGACCACTCCTCCTACCAAGAGCTGGAAGACTTTGTTTCTGCTCTGCGACCCGTGTCACTGGTTCCAATTGTTGGTAGCTGCATGCCATACTTCTCATCACTTCTGTGTAAACGCAGGAAACAAAATGTGGTTGTGGTACCAGAGTCAGTACAGCACTACATGAGACAAAAATCAACTATTCAGCCTTTTACTTTTAGAACGGCTGGTTTGGTCCACCGACGTTTGCGCCCAGCACCTCGGGGAGTAATGTTTGAATCACCTGGGAAGAAACCTACAAATGAGGATATGGACTGGAACATTTACAAAGAAAACTATTACACAACTGAAAGTAATCCTGAGACAGATGAAGAATCAGAATGTGTTCTTTTAGACATGAGTATGGATCCTGCTTATATTCCAAATCTAAACCCTTCTGAAAATGTCAGACTCCCATTAAATAAAAGGGATCTAATACAAGCCCATGGAGAAACAAGGTCACCCTGTACTGAAAGCACAGCTACAACTGCAAGTTTTTCCTGTAATTGTTTAAACTCTCAGAGCCACAAAAAAAAATCAAAAACAATAAGCCCAACGGTGGGATACACCAATGCCAGAGTAAAGACATCTTCAATGGATAGTATTAATCACCAGGACAACAGCGGTGCGACGCCCTCCATAGCTGTAATGCCACCCAAGATAAATCCTGAGTCTTATATGGATAATATAGAGCAGTGGTTACTCAGTAACTTTACTATTCCAAAAAAGGAATTTGCAGGACGACATGGCATTTTTCAAGATCTGTATGAGTGTTACCCCCTGGCTCCAGTCAATATTCCAAAAGCAGTGGGAGATCCATTTGAGGCTGCTATCCAGAAACTGAAGGGCAACTAGATAGATGGATATGTCAACAAATCATTCTGTTCTTTAATGTGAAAGGGCCAACATTTGTGGGCATGCCTCAAATCATCTAGAAACCTTATCTTAGATGAAGGGAAATGATAATTTCACATCAAATGAAGACAATTGTTAAACAATGAAGTTTGAAAGTTTATGACAGGGACTAGTATTATTTGGAATGTCAGTTGGGAAACGAGCATTCTAGCTAAATGCCTGTAGTGTTGAAAGGGAGTATTCCAGATGGCTGTATATATTTGGTTGTATAGTTTAGTGTTGGTCATGTATATGACTATTATATTACATCTCTAGACAGTGATTGGGTGTTGCTTGGTTATCAGCAAATAGTTTTTCTAGATCCACCAATATTTTTTTTCCGACTCCAATATAAAGTATATTAGCTTTACCTCTATCCATCAAAACAATAAACCTTGACCTTTAAACTATGGCTTACAATTGTCCACTATTATTATTATTATTTTTATTTATTTTTTTACTTCTTTACTTGTTTGTACTGACAGTAGTCTAGCCTGAAGTTACTATGCCCAGGTCCTGAAACACTACCCTATATAGCTTTTGTAATATTGAGCCTTAGCTATTCCTAAATAAATTGTACCGTTGTACAGAGCACTCCCTAAAAAGGACATACAAACTAATTAATATTTTTTTATGTTTTATTTTCTGATGGGTTTTGCAAAAATAAAACTATTGCAGGTTTTTACAATGCAATAAAGATATTTGCATCTTGTCTATGTCAGGAATAAATCTGGGATGTAGAATGCTGCAACTGTATGTATATATATATATATATATATATATATATATATATATATATATATATATATATATATATATATATATATATATATATATATATGCAAATATATATATATATATATATATATATATATATATATATATATATATATATATATATATATATATATATATATATATATATATATATATATATATATAGTGTCATGCATACTGTATATATATGACACACTTCACCATAAGATTAAAGTTTGCATTCACTATCTTATTATTGTTTTGCTTTTTTTTTTCATTTAAATAATTAGGCAATAATCTTCGCTACTCTCCTCACTTTTAGGCATAGGCACACAAAATTTACTTGTGCTATTTTGTTTGGACTTTTGGATATTTCTATAATTAAATATATTATTATTATTTTTTTTTTTGGCCCATTAGTTCTAATGGTCCTATTTGTGTGTAGTGGTCGGATTATAGCCTAAAACTGTTATTTGTTAAATTTCAAAGTGCAATTAACGATTGTAACAGTAGGTAAATCATGGGAAGGCTACACATCATTTCATCATTTGTGTACTCGTTTTGACATGTCTATACAGGTTAAGCTATGAGCTTAACCCCCCCCCCCCCCCCACACACACACACACACAACTTTTCATGATGTAGCACTTTTCTAGTTTCATGAATTCAGTATAATGTTTTGTTCATTGCACTGTATTTACATTATGATCTTTAGTTTGTTATTGTGCCAATATATTTTTAAATAAAAGCATCACAGTATTAGATGGTGATGATCATGTTAATTTATTCATTCATTCATTATCTTCCGCTTTATCCTATATTAGGTTTGTGGTGGGGTTCCCCATGCCCATCCAGGGGAGAACGTTTCGGGTGCTGGGCAGATACACCCAGGACAGGGCGCCAATCTATCGCTGGGCACACACTCACTCACACAGACACGCACACACACTCTATATGGGGCAATTTGGAGGATTCAGTTGACTTCATCCATGTTTTTGCACTGTGGGAGGAAACCGGAGAACCCGCAGGAAACCCACGCAGACACGGGGAGAACATGGAAACTCCACCCAGATGGGGATTCGAACCGGGAATCCCTAGTGCTGAGAGGCAAACGTGCTAACCACTAAGCCACCATGTTAATTTAAAACTAACAAATTTAACTTTTGTTAAGACAGTGTGTGTGTGGTTTGCATGTGCAAAATAATAATAAAATGTGACACAAGGATCCTATGAATGATAGATACTTCTAATAATAAATCAACTTATCTAATTACATTTGGTCATTTAGCAGACAGTTTTATCCAAGGCACCTTACTAGTATCCCAACTTAGTTGGGATCAAAACACTGGGTTGACCTTAAAGGGCCTCGCTTAAAAGCCCACAGTGATAGTCAATGGACCTGGGATTTGAACCCACAACCTTTAGAATGATAGCTCAACACCCTATCCATGCTGACACCATGCATTAAGTAAGAAATAGAATTTAGATCAAATAAAAATAAAATAAGGTAAAGTAAGAAAAATGTATTACAATAGTAAGAAAAGACAAAGGTTTAAACTATACAATGTGAACTCATGACATCAGGGGTTGCACTTACTTTGGACAATAGTATAAATAATTGATTCCAAGGCACATGTTAGTCTCATGTACTACATAATTTAAAGCATACGGAAACATGACTATTGAATCTTCACACACATACTGAAAATTTTATTTGTGATATTCCAGGCTTCATTTTCTGTGAAGGTTGTTTTATTAATGTTGAAATAAGGAGCGCTTTGAAAGAAAGCTTCTAAAATTGCTGTAAATATATGATGTTATGCCATGGAAAGCACAAGATGCTTGAAGGACACCACTACAGCCAAAGGTTTTTTTGTATTTTTTAAATCTTAACTCTCTTGGTCAGATCATTGTTGTTAAATATGTTGTCTATAGATGGCAGTAAAGTAACAGGAAATTTAATGCAGATATGTAAAAAAAAAATGTACATATAAAATTACATTTCTATTCTCTGATCTGATTGTCCTAATTTGTGTTGTGTGCACTGAAGCGTATTCCAGCGCTCACTGGGGAAAACCGGCAAAAAAAACCCTAAGGGCAAACACAAAGACATATTTTTTTGCTTTGGGCCAATTTTGTAACTCCAGTTCACCTAACTTGGATGTCCTTCAACAATGTAAGAAAGCTGCAGTGTTTAAAAGAAGTACTAGAAGATTCACCTGTCTAGAAAATGAATAGATTGGCATCCTGCCGTGGTGGGTGTATCTGACCAGTGCTCGAAACTTCCCGCTGTGGATGGTCAGGAGACGACCCTAGTGGAGGATTAAACGGAAGATAATGAATTAATAAATGATTGTACCATTAATAAATGGTTATAACAGGAATTTGGAGTGGCAAAAGTTTTTTCTTGGGACAGTGGAATTAAGGTTACTGTCAATATTCTACTGTTTTATAAGTAATCTTTTTTGCCTACCATGCTTTACACACAGAGAAATAAAATTAATTATATATAATAAAATAAATCTTTGTATCTAAACAACTACCATGCTGCTGATTATTGGTGCTCTGATCAAATTTTTTTTTTCTTTGCCCACTTGGCTCTTTTTTTATTTTAATTTTATTGTATGTCTTATCTGTTCTGCCGAGTTGAAGCAGTGTTTTGTCTTTATCCTACATGGTTCCACTCCTATGTTTATAAATGGAATGCATGCCCTGTGCACACTAAATTAAATTATGAAATAATGGCATCATGACTGTACACCCCCCCCCCCCACACACCACCACCAGCCTAAACATAGACCGCACACATAAATAGACTAAATAAATAAATACATACAACAGCAAACATAACAGCAGGAGCATAAGCATCATCACTGAATGCCATTATTTGCCTTATCTTGCTCTATGGTGACTTTTTTTTTTTTGGTGATTGGGTCAAATGCCATCTGGGGTATAGTGCACACTATGTGTCATGGTACACTTGGCACATGCCCCAAGTCAGTTTTGCTGAAATGATGGGGGGAAAAAAATGTACCTCTGTTCTCATTGACTTTGGATATTACTGGATTTGCAGTTTCCCTTGAGGCGGCATGGTGGCTTAGTGGTTAGCACTTTCGCCTCTCAGCACTAGAGATTCCCGGTTCGAATCCCCATCCGATAACAGTAGCAGCTGCTGGGGATTGAGTTGGCCTGGCCCAGATCTGGAACTTAGGAATGACAAGTGCTTTGCCTAGTTCTTCCTGGAAAAGTATGTCGGTACAGTTTGCTAGCATTCCACTGCTGGTTGAGCTTAATCCACAGCACATAGGCATTGTAAACAGACACGTCCACAATGTTGTAGAAAATCACCAAGGGCCAGCGGGCAGTCTTGCGATGGCAGCTATATGTTGCTGTGACTTTGTCAAGATTGTCACGTCCTCCTTTGGTGGAATTGTAATCCAGGATCATTTGCGGCTTCATGTCCTCTCTTAGCGCTCAGCGATGCATCTTTGTGAATTGTGCTCAAAAACATTCTTGTTTCTCTTTGGGCAGTAAGTGTTGTTTTCTCTGTGAAAGCAAATTTTGAGTAATGCAGAGATCTTCCTTGCACCTTCAGAATCTCTCTGAGAAGTTCTGCCTTATTTTTTAGGACTGTTGCCAACATAGTCAGCTTTCTCTTCTGAAGTTCATCTCCAAGATGGTAGGATGTAAACAAGTTGTCACGTGATATTATGATCTTGCAGCCATTTAGTCATCTCCAATAATACCACACACATTCCCTGATTCTTCTCAGGTGCTCCTCCAGGTGGCTTACCACTAACTTGCAGGTTCCAGGCAAAACTGCATTTTGCATCACAGGATGCCCATGTTTTGATGCCATATTTCGCAGGTTTGTTTGGCATATACTCATCGTGGGAAAATTGACAATCTGGATCATTAATAGCTTTGTCCTCTGGCTTTGCTGGATCCTCTATCTCTGAAATCTCTTCCTCTACATCACTGTCCCAGTCCATCAGCTGTAATAAAACTTCTTAAGCTCATTTTTAGTATATTTCTCAAAAGGGCATGAAAAGAATGACCAGAACAGGGGGAAGAAAGTCCCTTTTCCACACACACCTGCTTATGATTGGTAAGTAGATCAAAGAGAAATGTTTATTTTGATTTTTAACAGCTATGAGTCTGGGTCAAAATGACCAGCAACATTTTGTTTGTATACAAACTTTGTGCAGTGTCCACACAGCACTTTAAAGTGTCAAGATTTTACACAGCAGTTCATGACCCTAGATTAGGAAATAAAAGATCATGGAAAAAAAGTAAGGATAACCTGCAATTTGGTTAACACATAAATTTAAATGGGTCGAAACATAATACAAGGGTTAAGCTTGTGAGGATGTTTGGAGACAAAATGGGAAAATGCAAATCGAACCCGAAGTATTTGAGGAGTAAATGTAAATGTGGAGGTTTTTAAAGTAACTGCTCTTGAATTCAACGCATATCACATGCACATGTTTGATTTAATGTGTTTTTAAAGGCCATTTACAATTTTTTTTTTCTTGGGCGGCACAGTGTCTTAGTGGTTAGCACGTTGACTTCTCTGCGCTGCGGATCTAGGTTCGATTTCCAAACTGGGTGTAGTTTCCATGTTCTCCCTGGGTCTGTTCTCCCTGGTAAAATTGACCCATATAGTGTGTCTGTGTGAATGATTAGCCGCCCTGTCCTGGGTGTATCTGCCCAGCACCTGAAACATTCTCCCTTGGAAGGTCATGGAGAAACCCCTATGACCCTAGTAGAGTATTATAATAAATGAAGATAATAAATGAATGAAATTTGTTACCTAGGCAGCCACAAGCCTGCTATTGATATGACTAAATGATATGCATATTATAGATACCGCCCACCCCAGTCTCACATTTAGGAAGGAGGCTTCTTTCTCAAACCAGTTTTCCCTCCTGCCTGTTGAAAACTGATTTAGTGATCGATAACAGCTAACTTTCATTCACTCATTATCTCCCGCTTTATCCTTTATTAGGGTTGCAGTGGGGTTCCCCATGCCCATCCAGGGGAGAACATCTTGGGCGCTGGGCAGATACACCCAGGACAGGGCGCCAATCCATCGCTGGGCACACACTCACTCACACAGACACACTCTATATGGGGCAATTTTTTGAGAATTCAATTGACTTGATCCATGTTTTTGGACTGTGGGAGGAAACCGGAGAACCCGGAGGAAACCCATGCAGACACGGGGAGAACATGGAAACTCCACCCAGATGGGGATTCGAACCGGGAATCCCTAGTGCTGAGAGGCGAACGTGCTAACCACTAAGCCACCGTGCCGCCAACAGCTAACTTGTAGTTACTTAAAAAATGTATGTGATCATTGGTAAAAGATATAAAAAGATTATAGATTCAAAGTCACAATTACTTATATGCACAAATTTTATGCCTGTAATACGTTTATAACATTTGGTACAATTGAAGGTTATTGAATTCCTGAAATTTTTTGGAAAGGAGTTTTCATTCAATATATTTATTATGTTACATAGAGCATATTTGCTGATCTGCCTAGGACACAAAAAGAAGTCAATAAAAAATATTTTTTTCCTATTGCATGCAGATGTGTAGATGCATTTTCTATTGTCAAATCTTTTCACAATTTCTAATGCAAGGAATATCACATATTTGGAACGCACATTTGCACACAAACAACCCGCTGTATCTGTGACACAAACTAATTCACACATACGCAGACGTAGAAACGGTATCACCACATCACTTTATTTCTGCTGTACTGTTTGGAGCACATGGAAAATAAATAGCAGAGAAAAGAACCCTCAGTGCATTACAAGTTTTGGAGTTGCTGACTGCTATGGATGAATGCAACTCAGACTGCAATTTCTCTGTTTTGTCAATAAGGACACCCGCGCTGAATGTCTGAAGGCAGACAGATTTGCTGCAATTTCAGACATCTGGCAACTATTTGTACATAACTGCCAGATGTATTGCGTGTTAAGGCAACACATCACTGCTGACTAACAACTTTTTTTCCACCAAGGTTCACTGCCCTTTTCTGCTGTTCGGCATAAAGTATCTGTGCAACACCATTCCATATTTAGGAAAGGACTACATTCGTCTAAAGGGAGAAAGAGTGGCTGAGAATGACATAAGGCAACTCATGAAGTCATTTTTTGGAAAACGCAAAACTGTCGCGATGGACAACTACTTCACATCTTTGGCATTGGCCAACAGACTGCTGGACCACATCACAGCTCTGCTCGGCACCATTAGCAAAGTTAGACGGGAGATTCCCCCTGTCAACAAACACCAAGTGGAGGTCAAAATTCTCTACAGTGGTGTATAAATCTGTCAGTGCCTTGCTGGTAGCATATGCACCAAAGAAAAATAAAGTTAGCTGCGTTCTTAGCAAATTGCACCAGCAAGTGTCATTAGCCAATGAGAGCAAACAGAAACCAAACACAATTACGTATTACAACAATGAAGGTATTTATTTGCATAATGATATATTTCTTTAAATCGTGAGTGTCACACAATTGTTTTACAGTATTAAATTTTCTCTAAATATTTTGCAGTGTGGTGTTGGACCAGAAGGCACATGTCTATACCAGCACACGCAGGTGGCCTATTGCTGTTATTTACAATCAGCTAGACCTGGCTGCGATAAATGCCCATGTAATGTACAAGGTATGCACTGGCTGAGTCAAGTAGAGATTTCATGCATGGCCTTACAGAGGAACTGCGGAAGGAACAAAGTATTACTTTTAGAAATAACTATTTTATATACAGCACAATCCGACGCGAGCATGCACATAATGAATAATAATAATTACATGCTGTTTAAGTACATAATTCATTTGAAAACCTGCTTTCTGGGCTGCAGCCTGAAATTTGTCAGGGTATTTAAATTTAGGTGTTGGGCTTTCTGTGACAACAATAGCAGCACACCGCAGGGGAGCGGGGGATTGACATGCATGTGAGCACAGTGTAAAAATACGCGGCTTTCGCAGAGGGGTGGCATCTAACCTCTCATGTGCTATCCTATGTCTTAATAAGGAAACACTGGCCTTTAAAAAATGCATTTAATTCAGGCTATAGCATTCTTTATTTATTTGTATTGCTTTATTTGTTTTTAAAACATCAGGGACATACAAAATTATTTATATATTTTGCAAAAGTAAGATTTGTGAAAAGTTATTGTTTAATCAACAATAACAACAGCAATGACAAGAATAATGCAGCACATTTGGTCTTTTTACATGCATTTTTACATAGGAAAAAAAGTGCACTGAACAGGGCAAAATAACAGGGCAAATTAAATTCTATCATGCCAAGAAGTTTAATTCCACCGAACACAAACCTTTTTACAGAGCTTTCCTAAGAGACAGATACAATCATATGTTCAAATCTGTTGTATTCTGTTAGTACTAGAGAACTAATTGCAGAAAATGTTTGAATGCTGCTCTAAATTAAATTAGTTTAATGTATTTCACTCCATACTATAAAACCATTATGTACAGAAAAGACATTACAGAAATTACTTATACAAAAATAACAAAATCAGTGTTTTTTAGACTGTCACATGGGTGTCAAAGAATCAAGCAAATGCTAGAAGGTTAGAAATCGAATGTACTGATGTATAGAAATAAAAAAATTAGGTTCATGCGTTTTTTCCTGTATTAATTGATGTTTTAAAACAGATAGTTCCAGTCCTTAAATCTGATTGGTCATTATTATTGACAATCATGCACACTTCTGATCATTTCACATTTGTATCAATACATTGATACATTGTTACATTGTTTTAAATCATGTCCATTATCGGAAATAGAGATTAATATAAATAGTGAGCCAATTTCCAATGATTACCAATGCTGTGCTCTGAGACTATTGTCTAAACATTGTTTTTTAATATAGTGTGTTTGCTTTTTATAAAAGCAATAATTGTTAATTGCAATAAGCTAATAAGCTAACTAATTAATAAAGGTAACTCTAAATGCATAATTTTAGAATTGTGGCTGAACCCCTGGTTCAATACTTTGAAAAATATATACTTTGTCCCCTTTAACCTGTATCAGATATTATTTCGGGGGTATATCATTTACAGCATTTCAGTGACACTGTTGTGGTGCTAAGGTTGTATTACGTTTACATTTGGTCATTTAGCAGATGCTTTATTCAAAGCAACTTACTAGTATCCCAACTTAATGGTTGGTGTTAAAACACAGGGACAACTACACCCATACAGTAACTTAATTGGACAATATTGATAATTAGTTTATTAGTTAGGAGGTTATTGTGGCTCCTCATCAGTGTATGTGTATTCGATTATCTAAAATGCATAGACTTATTTATGTTTTCTAAACCATCATTTATATTAACCACTTATAAAATGTGTCCAGTTGACTCCAAACATAGCTCAGACAAAATTGCCTAACTGTGTTTATTGTAATTTCACATCATACTGAATCAGGTGCTAAATTAAAGTGACAATAAAACAATGATTTGTTTTTAATTATTTTATTGTTATTTAATACTTTTCATTTATTCATTCATTCATTCATTCATTCATTCATTCATTATCTTCCGCTTTATCCTATTTTAGGGTCGCGGGGGGGTTCCCCATGCCCATCCAGGGGAGAACGTTTCGGGCGCTGGGCAGAAACACCCAGGACAGGGCACCAATCTATTACTGTGCACACACTCACACACACAGACACGCACACAAACACACTCTATATGGGGCAATTTGGAGAACTCAATTGACTTGATCCATGTTTTTTGAATTTTGGGAGGAAACCGGAGAACCCGGAGGAAACCCACGCGGACACGGGGAGAACATGGGAACTCCACCCAGATGGGGATTTGAACCGGGAATCCCTAGTGCTGAGAGGCGAACATGCTAACCACTAAGCCGCCTTATTTAATACTATTATTTTATAATTATTTTGGTGATCATTTTAGTATTCTTTGTTCAGTTACACATTTATTGATTTAAAAAAAAAAAAAAACTTTTAAAATTCATGTTTTTTCATTTTTGAAAAAAATAAAAATAAATAAATGTGCTATTAAATGTAAAATTTTAGGTTTTATTATTAAAATTAAAATACTATTATTAAAATTTGGTAAGTTAATTTAATAAAAAATAACTGTGCATTTGAATCTATATGTGTTAAAGCATTTGTTCAATTATCTTTGCCTAGAATATAAAACATGATGGCTGGCCAGGGGTGGCCCAAATTTTTCATAAGACTTTGCTCAGACTAAATTGAAAGTGAAACTTTTTTCGTGTTGTGAATCAGTGAACGGTAAATAAATAATCCCCATCCTCAGACAAGCAAGCAAATCTAAAGTAATGCAAAGCCTTGGTATGAATTTGGCTTAAGACTGTATTGAAAACATCCATATTTATTGTTATTAATTCTTTATGAAAGTTTGTGTGTATTCAAAAGCAAGTTAGGTTACTCCTGTTTTATATAGAACTGTCTTTTGTTTATATTGTTATAAATTATATTGTTTTATAGAATTCAGAGCCATTTACATTTATATCAAAGATTATAATATGATTATAATAATGCCTACATGCTTTAATGTTGAGTGTCTGCAAATTATTTAGAATATAGCGAGGCTATGATGTATTATTATTCGTTATTGTGAAATGAGAACTGGTTTTAGTTTTTAGAATCAGTCAGTTAAGCTAGGTCAATATTTGGTTTATTGTCACTGCTTTAGTTTATACATACTGGATGAGAACATTCACAATTCAGCAAAAATAAACTAAAAAAATAAGAGTTTATACACTGAAACCTTAATGCGTTCAACACTCAGTGCTGGGGATCTAGGTTTGAATCCCAATCTAGTTCTTCCATGTTCTTCCTGTGTCTGTGTGGGCTATTTCCAGGTTCTCCCACACTCCAAAAACATGAGTTCAAGGTGAAGTAGCTGCTCTAAATCGCCCCATATAGTGTGCGAGTGAGTGTAAGTATACGCAGTGATCGTTTGGCACCCTGTCCTGGGGTATCTGCCCAGCGCCTGAAACAATCTCCCCTGGATAGGCATGGGGACCCTAGTAGATGATTAAGCATAAGATGATGAGATGAGATTAAGCTGAAACCTCTTACAAAAGTGCCTTGAAATTTATGGAATTTATATTTTCTCTAGCTGGAGTGTACTTTTTAATAGTGTTTTGTGGAAAATGTCCTGAGTAGTTGTGCCATCCTTAACATTTATTCTATGCATGTACTTTATATATCATATAGCAGAAACTGTAAGTTTCTATATAGCCTATTATGACTGTGTGATCCATTAAAGTGTTTATATTGTTAAGGAGATAATTGTGCTTCTGTTAAATGTGGGTCCAAGTGTGTTACTACAACATATAACATGAAAATTTGTATAAATTTCATTTTATATAACTAACATCTACACTTTCAGGTAACAATACAGTACAATATATACAATGATGTTATTATTCGGAGTGCTTGCATTACAATATTTTAAAGTTTGAAGTATTTTAAATCGAATGCCGCAATATAAAAAGTTAAATATATGACTGTATCAAACAGATATGCAGGGTACATTTATAATTAATTGAGATTACCGTTCTCATTTGTAATCTTTCCACACACGTTTTTTTGGCACAGCACCGCTGAGTGACATGACCTGTGCCATTTAGCATGACAAACCTGCTGTTTTTAAGAAGAAAAGGCAGTCATTACCATTAGAGTACACAGACCAGTAAAAAAGCCAAAAAAAAATTGTTGGAGCAAGTAGAGAATGGGGTCTTGCCTGACAGTGTAATTCATGCCTGGTTTTGTTGATTGGACAGACACTTTTCATACTGAAAAGGTTTAAAATCTACAATGGACACACTGTCCACTGGTACAATTCAGGTTAATTGAAGGGCCTTGTATACTTCCTGTCAGAAAGATCCCCTTAACTAAGTCATGGGCTGGGACTTCTGGATGCCTTTTGTGCTTCAGAGCAGGTAAACCTTTATATATATATAATGTCCTCTCAATTAGTGATGCTTGGACTAAGTCCAGCAGGGCTACATTCAGACGAAGACTTGTTGGGTTTTATGCCTTTTGATTTCATATAAGAGATTAACTGATCTGGTATTTCTGCCAGGACATCCTTGGCCAGCCGTGCCATGCTGAGAATGTGATTCCCCGTACGGTCCACATAGTCCCGGAATGGTACAAACTATAAAGAGTGCAAAGAAAAAAGTTTAAACACAGGTTGCAATAGATTATATACAAGCTGAAAATAGCTACTATATATATATATATATATATAAACAGGGTAGGTTTGAAGTTCATAGTGTTTTTAGTAGTGCTGGTATCTGATTCAACGCTCACCCAAACCATAATCTAGACAAATCTTAAAAATCAAATTAATAAACAAATGACATCAGAAATTTTCTGTTACTCTAACACAGGGGTGCCCACACTTTTCTGGCCCGAGATCTACTTTTCCATTGTACAGGTCATCGAGATCTACCAGGGTTAATCTCTATTTTTTAGGCTTTTATATTGAAACCTGTTTACACACATCATGTTAGTATTGCCGAATCTGTTAGAATTGCTCCTTTATTAAACACATTCCAGCAAGTAGCACGGAGAAATCCTGATTTTAGTTATACCCATACACAGAGTATACAGCACAAATGTAAAACAATCACTGTAACCTGCATTTCACCAAACAGAACATCCATCCATCCATCCGTTATCTACCGCTTTATCCTATACTAGGGTCACGGGGGGGGGGGGGGGGGGGGGGGAGTCTCCAGGAGAGCACGTTTCGGGTACTGGGCAGATACACCCAGGACAGGGCGCCAATCTATCACTGGACACACACTCACTCACACAAACACACTCTATATGGGGCAATTTGGAGAACTCAATTGACCTTGATCCATGTTTTTTGGACTGTGGAAGAAAACCGGAGAACCCACACGGACACGGGGAGAATATGGAAACTCCACCCAGATTGGGATTCGAACCGGGAATCTCTAGCACTGAGAGGAGAACATGCCAACCACTAAGCCACCATGCCACCCCCAAACAGAACATGAGCATTAATAAAAGTAAATGCATTTTGAGTTTGACATTGTAAAAAATATTCACTCCCCCACTCTAAATGAAAGTGGTATTTTAGTTCTTTTTGAGTTTCACTCATCTTGTCAGTCAAATAAAGTGTAAAAACACAAACAGGAATCTATCTAATGTAGACAATTCGTGAGGCAGTGCTTCAGATTTAGGCACGGAGGCATGGCCACATGCCGGTTTTGGGAACAGCGAGAAACCGCTCGCTTGCAGAGATCGCGATTTAGAATGAATCACATTGTGTGTGAATGTGTACGTGTGTGTATAAGCGCTTCAGATACTGTGCTGCAAAAAAAGCGCTGATACGTAATAAGCACTTTTTTTTTCAATCTACCCAACACCCCCGATCGACGTTTTGAGCACCCCTGCTCTAACATATCTATCTAGATTAAATATTGGATGATCACTCTACCTGAACAATGTCTCTTTCCGCCAGTTTTCCTCTTGACGATATTCTGATGTCATCACCATCCAATTCAACCATTGCTGGAAAAGTAAGTTAAAATGTCAGCAGAAAACAATTGTACAAGGGCAAATAGAATTTTTAACCAAAGATTGTAACACAAAACTATAACCTAATAGATTCTTAAATAACACTGGAACTCAGATGCTGTAAACTAAATTTTAAATATCTGCAAATTTCATTCATTCATTATCTTCCTTTTAATCTTATACCAGAGACAGGGTCACGAGTGGGAGGGGGGATTCCCATGCTCATTCAGGGAGAACGTTTTGGGCACTTTAAGTCACCGTGCTGCCCAATAGTTGCATCTGTTATGAAAAAGTCGTCTTGATTTGGTTCTAGTGGATGGAGCTTACCGTCAAATTCAGCTTGACCCACTCCAACAATGATGATAGACATGGGCAATTTTGCTGCCTGGAAAGTTGAAAGAATAAACAGGTTAAAAAACTGTTTATAAAACTGTGCTAATCCCCCTGCAAATCACATTGCAGTGATGTCATAAAAAATAATACAGGTGATGTGATGGCAGAGCTGCAATCTAATGCTGCTTTGTAAATGAGAGACAGAACCAATAGGTCTCACCTGTAGCTTGATTGGTTTAAATGTCTAAAATATTTTTTTTGTCTGTGCAGGGAATTAAGAAGGGATAGGAGAGAGTGCCTTAGATATGGAGAACAATGACTGGCTTCCCTTAACCAGTCCAACATTTGGCTGGCACATGAAACCGCAAACCCAAACATTAACATCAACAAATTTTCATTGCTTTGCTTTTGCTTATGTTGCCGCTGTGTGTGTGTGATTCACGACTTTACTTACTTATTTGGCTTTACCTCATATTCGGAAAATCCATATAAGATTACAGTTATACGTCGAAAAGCAATTTTAAAAATCTGTAAGCACAGTGTTACTAAACCAATATTGTGGTAACAATAAATGTTACAATATTGATGATATTACTGTATATTACATATTATATTGTATAAAGCATATTTTTAGGTATGTAAAAAAATACTCTTACCACTCGATACCACATTTACACTGCATTAAGTTACACACACAGATACACATTGTGCACTTTGATTCATTTAAATTACACTGCTCACTTTATTAGGCTTTTTATTTTCTATACATTAACACACATTACATTGTATAAGATAAGATTGCAAGTAAGAAAATAAAGATTATAAAAGTCAAAAATAGGCTATATATACATGTACATTAAAAAATGGCATCAGCAATTTAAATGTATAAGAAAAATAAAGGAAGTATGTATAAAATCTACTTTAAGTATATGTACAATATAACAATACAATACAGCAATGGAGACTACTATTTTAACATATTTTACTTACTTTACGTTATTTTATTTTATCTTAATTATTTTTTTTATTTGTACAACATATAACTATATATGTGACAAAAAAAAACTTTGATTTGGTTTAAAATAAAATGTCACTGTTTATTTGGTCCAGCTGTTTCGATCAGCCTACAGTCCAGAACTGTAGGTTGTTCAAAAGTATTTTTTCATGTAGAAGATTGGAAAGCACTAGAAACTAAATCAATGCATTATATGGACCCTTTAGGTTATGCCTTCTTAACAATTTAAGTTGATGTCATACTTTTACTGTACCAGTAATAAAAATAAAGATTATCTTATTTTAATTATGTTGTGTGCAAGAAAATATAAACAATACACATCATACATAAAGGGCGATCCCACTTTTTGGTTAAGCTTAAACAGCCAGGAAAAAGGAAATAGCCAGCATACTTTGTGGCAAAAAGCTTGAAAAAAAGGATATTCTGTGGACAGAAGTAGGTCGTTCTTTAAAAATCACTTAAGAGACAGAGCTTGTCATAAAAGGGCTAGAACATGCTTAAGGGATAACCCCCCCCCATATATATATATATATATATATATATATATATATATATATATATATATATATATATATATATATATATATATATATGAAAAGTGTTCAGGACAAAAGAAAAAAAAAAAAAAATTGACATGCACATACACATCACACTGTCTTACACAAACACACATACTGTCTTGTAGATGAATGTGTAATTTCTTGAATATATGCATATTACTGTGTTGGGCATACACGCATGTTACAGTATATATACTGTAAGTGTTTGTAAATATTACTAATAATAAATCTATTTATATTTGGGTATATATACAGTATGTGTGAGGTCAAGTAAGTATTTATGCATACAGAAGCCAGCATCGTGGGGCAAACATTGGCTTGTGGTTAAGAAGCCAGCCTTGCAACCTGAAGGCCCCCAGTTCGATTTACAGTCCCACCAAGTACCATGGCTGAAGTGCCCCTGAGCAAGGCACCTAACACCAACTGCTTCCTGTGTGCCTTACACAAGGCTTCCCACTGCTCTGAGCATGTTTGCTCACTTCATTTTGTGTGTATATGTCTGTGTTGTATGGGCTAAATGTGGAGGACAATTTTTTCTGTATGTAAACATAGAAGAAAAAATAGATCAATTTATCACTTCATAAAAGTTATAAGCACTTATAAAGTAATTTTTTGGGATGATATAGATTAACACAAACTATATTAAATCTTATACTGGTCCCTACAATAATTTAATGAATGTTTGAAATATACATTTTCTAATGCACAATGTCACTTTGTGTTATAAAGCCTTATGACACATTCTTTATAACACTTTATGAGTGTGGTTATAAACAACTAAATACATTAGTAAAGGCTTCTGACAAGTGTTGAAAAGCATTAATATTTTTTTATAAAGCATTAAAGTGTTAATAGGGTCCCTTTTGTTAATAAATAGTTTACCAGCGAGCTCCACCACCGGCCAGATCAACATGCATGGTGAAGTGAGCACCCGTGCCTGGAGTGGTGGGCAGCCCTGTATACGGCGTCCTGGGAGCAATTGGGGTTAGGTGCCTCGTTCAAGGGCACTTCAACCATAGGACTTGCATGAGGAATCGAATCTGGGACTTTCAATTCTCAAAGCTGGTTCCTTAATCATCAGCCCACGACTGCGAACTATGAACTATGTTGTCATTTATTATCTCTATGAAGAAAATTACATTAATTTTTGGTACATAATGACTAATGAAGGTTTATAGATGCTCTTTATAAACTTTAGAAAAAGTAAAATAATTTTGCTTACGTAAGAATGTCTAAAATATTTTTAAAAATCTAAAGTTTATATTATAATGCAGTGTTCACTCTTTATGACTTTAATTATGAACATCTATGTTCGTTAACAGAGGTTTATAACAAATGTTAGGAAAAGCAAAAGCAAAAGCATTAGGCATATGTTATAAAGCTTTATAATTGAGTTAACAATGCATTATGAATACCAAATTTATGTAAAGTGTTAACCTTGTCCAGCATGTTTTTCTTTTCTATGGATCTGTCCTGTGGCACAGCTGCACACCACAGCTGTATGGGTCTGTACCATATGATTTGACAACAATATCATGCTAGTGAGAATAGTGAGTCCTGGGTTACGCCATCACTTAGTCCTTTTATGGCATTAAGAACTTTCCTATGCCTTTATGCCATACATCTATGTTATTGTGCTGTGTCATGAAACTGAGCAACTTTTCTGTGCCATGGCGCTGTCATTATGTCAGTGCTGCGAGAAAGTGCCAAATGACATTAAAAACTTTAATGTGTCAGAGTCATTGCAAAGTTTATGTGATGATTCACAGCAGGCACAATATAGTACATTTAAGCATTACTGACACTCTGGTCACAAAAATGTCTCCAACATAATCATATTTTTATTTAGAAGCTGTACAAAATGCTTAGAGGTTGGAATATTAACAGTGGTTCAAGTTATCTAGCTCCTTGTGCTCACAAATGACAGATCTTAACCTAGAGCATATAATAATGACCTGCGCTTTACTGCATATTGTGAATCAAGGTATAAATGAGATAATTAAACAGAGCTGACACAAAATAAATGAATGAGAGAAAAATAGATTAACAGTACAAATGACATCAGTACATCTGTCGCAGAAAGTAACAGACAAAAGACAATCAGAGGTTATGTTTGTCATGTATCGTATAATTAGGTAAAGCATGTTGAAAATATAAAAAGTCATTACAAATATATTACATTTACATTTAGTCATTTAGCAGACGCTTTTGTCCAAAGTGACTTACAAATGAAAGCATCACAAGTCAGTAGTTATGAAGAAAACCAGCTACACTGCAGAATTATCAAACATGATCGTTATATGATGCTGCACCCCACCCCCCCACCCTCTTTTTTTTGTGTTTGTTAAAAAGATGTGTCTTCAGTAGCTTCTTAAAAATGTCACGTGACTCTCCCTTATGGATAGAGTTGGGAAGATCATTCCACCATTCGCGGTTGTGAACGCCACGGAATGAGAATTAGCTCCTTGTTAAGGTGGAACCACCAGGAGATACTGTATATATATTATGGCAAGCCATTCAGGAAATTATATATATATATATATATATATATATATATATATATATATATATATATATATATATATATATATATATAATCATTATGGATGAACCTGACTTGTGCAAGTCCACAATTCTCTTCTTGGCTGATTTCTTTTGACTTTCCCATGATGTTACATAAAGAAGCAGTGTGTTTCAGGTGTACCTTAAAATACATCCACAGGTGTGTCTCCACTTAACTCAGATGTTGCCAATAAACCTATCAGAAGCTTCTAAACACATAACATCATCATATGGGCATCAATTTAACCTAATTTAATATTCACCACATAATGATAAGAAATAGTTTTGCTAAGAGCTTAACAAATTATGGCTATGCTTTAAATTAAGCATTAATAAAATATATCAGCTAAAAAAAGAAACTGTCCGGAGAATGTTTTAAATATTTAATGTATCCTAAACAGATTAGCTACATGCGAAGTGTATCAACCCTGAATCTGCTGGCAGAAACCATTGGTTGTTGCGAAGAGAAATAGCAGCAGACAAGATCTTAAAAGGAAGGTGTGGCTGTTCTAATGGTTTGACTAACAGTCGCAAATTCCCTTTAAATCCAGTCTGCTGGGAAACTGAAGGCAGAGTGACAACCATCCAGCTTCAGACAAATGGTAGCAGAGCTTCAGAAGAGCTTTTGGTTCAAAGATATTTTGTTAAAGCAACACATTGAAAGTCTATTAGTTAAAATAAGTTAAAGATCACAAAAGATGTGCCTGGAGAAAGGGAGATGTAGTAAGAGAAGCACTTACATTGACTATAGCCTCTTTGGTCTGAGCCATGTCTGAAATCACTCCATCTGTGATGATGAGGAGCACAAAGTACTGTGAGCCATCTTGCACTGGAGCTGCATATCTTTTTCATCCATTTGGATACAGACAGACAAAAACAAAAAGTTGGCAGGTGGCTTATAAATTACATAAAAGTTGGCTTATAAATTACATAAAATACAAAGTCCATTTCCAGAGCACATTATTAGCTGTGACCCATTGGTAAACAAGTGTCACCGATTGGTAAAAAAGTGTCATGGCTTGGAGGGACAGAGTCCAAAGTGATGGTGGTAGTCTTTAATGCTGAAGACACTGGATGAAATCAGACATAAGCATGCAACATAAGAGGAACGGAACACATTGCATGAATGCCGTAATATAATTGATAGATAGAACTGAATTATAAGTAAATGAGAATTAATTAAACAATAAACACTCACAACTGCACCAGATTACACAGATCAACAAATAATAACACCAAGACACAGTAAGGGCTGTTTTGATATTCAGAATGTACTGTAATACCATCAACAGTTGATGGAGAGCACTGATGTGTTTTTTCATAGGCTATACTCTTTAAATTTCCTGAACAAATTCTATTTAACAAATATATTCATAACAAATATGTATTCAACAAATATATATTCGTTCATTATCTTCTGCTTAGTCCTCAACTAGGGTCGCTGGAGTGGAGGTGATGGGGGTTGAGGTTGGGGGATACACCCGGGAAAGTGCGCCAGTCTATCATTGGGCACACACTCACTCACACAGACATGCACACAAACACACACTATATGGGTTAATAAAAAGCATTCAATTTAACATAAATACATGTTTTTGGACTGTGGGAGGAAACTGGAGAACCCAGAGGAAACCCACACGGATAAAGGGAGAACATGCTTGAATCAAGCTTGAATCCCCAGCGCTAAGAGGCAAATGTGCTAACCACTAAGCCACCATGCCGCCTTAATAAATATTTATTTATTTATTTAATATTTATTTATATTTATATTATCTCATATCCTCTTCTTAATCCTCCATTAAAGTAACGAGTGGGAGGGGAGGGGCATGGAATCTCCACCCAGATCAGATTTTGAACTTGGATTAAGGGAACAACTGGTAAATTGAGTCAACCTTAAAGGCAAAAGGCCTGTGTCCATAGAATCCACTTTTTGTTAAGGGTGGTTAAGGCGACAGCCAGGTCATCAAATTCAGGAATAAAATAATAAATTAATTACTTAAATCCCAGACCATAAGATGGACCAGGGTAGGCTGGTTGCAGCACATACAAAACATGCAGAATGTGCTTCTTTTGTAACCGGCTATAAATACTAAAATATCATCTAGATTAGCAAATGCATACAAATGCAAGCCTTATTCAGGACATAATTAATTAAGCATTGGAAAGCAGCTGGGGAATTCATCAATCCGAATGACATTACCAAATCTTCGTTGAGGCCAGTCAGGGATATAAAGGCAGTATTTTGCTCATTCCCTTTCTAAATCTACATTAGTCTTCACCCATAATATAGCATAAGGTCCAGCTTAGGAAAATAGCAGCTTTGTGTCTCAAATGCAGAGGACATCAACAGCAATGGGTACTACTTTGACTATTTTTGATACATGGCTGCAAAACCTTCCTTTTTCTTCCACAAAAAGCCCTGCTATGATGCATTCTTTCATAGCCAATGGTTTAGGACCAGAAGCAGAATAAAGGTGCCCCCAGAGAGACATAATTTGTGGTAGGAAGTTGAGAGCACAATCTTACTGGCATTATCTTACTGCTACAAGGGCAGAGGCTGAACCTAAATGAGCCTACCTCTCCCAGATGACCAAATAAGAAGCAAAAGCAAACTTGTGAGGAATGTTATGACAAATACAGTGAAGCAAGTTCTAAATAGTAAAACAGTGAAACGAAAAGACAATATTAACAACTGTGCTTAAATAGATTTTAACCAAAAGTACAGAAAGGCACTTGACACTTAGTGATGAGAGAGCCAAGCACAGGTAAAAATGATTACTGATTATTTGTCATCACTAGACCTCTGTCTCTCCAGAGCCTAGAAGAAAAAAATATATATATGAAATTTGGGAAGACTGTTAAAATGTATGCAGCTGTTAAAATCCACTGCCTCCAATTTTGTTTTACTAATCAAATATTAAAGCAATAAGGCATGAAGGGGCTTGCATTATTTTGAATAAATCGTGTAAAAAATGTGTACCTCTTTCCCATAATTTATTCACTTGTGAAAGCCTGTAACACCAGACCTTTAGCATTAGCGTTGGTCTGTTCTCAATTTGCTTTATCATCAGGTATTGGCATTAGCCTGAGGCCCCTTTCTCATATTTATAGCCTGTTCCTTTAGGTCCTACCCCCTATAGAGTCTGTTCAATTAGTCACTTTTAGGTGTGCAGTGCAGCCCAGCCACTACTGGCTTCCCAAGGGAACTTGGTGTAATCCTAAACACCAGAGTAGTGTATCAAGTTTATTGGCTCTTGGCATGACAAGATACAATTATTCTGTTTGTGTAGCACCATTATTTTTAACCCTGGGCAAGCCCTCTTTTGTGTAGATTCACTTCCCAAATATATTGGGAAGTAACATTTTGATTACTTCTTTTGATTACTTAGTTTAAAGTTGTACACAAAAGCAGCTAGTTCATGATTTAACCTGTAACAGTAGCCCCTTTCAAGGTCTTGTAAACATCTGTAACACCAGACCTTTAGCATTAGCATTGGTCTGTTCTCAATTTTTTCTATCATCACTCACCACTACCACCTTGCTAGTAAAAAGATTTTGTCTCTAGAACTGCTATAATTCTTTTAACAATTTGTTGGAAACATTACTCAGTGATTTTAGTCCATATTGACATGATTACATTACACAGTTACAGCAGATTCATCGGCTGAACATCTATGATGCAAATCTACTGTACAGTGGACTCATTGTCAAGCTCAAGAAAACAGTTTGAGATAATATGACCTTTGTGACATTATCCTGCTGGAAGTGGTAATCAGACGATGGGTACACTGTGATCATAAAGAGATGGCCATGGTCAGCAAAAGTTCTTAGCTACACTGTGGCATTTGAACGATGCTCAATTGGTACCAAAGTGTGCTGAGAAAATATCCCCCACATTATTATACCACCAGCCTGAACCATTGATACAACGCAGGATGGATCTATGCTTTATAATGTTCACGCTAAATTCTGATCCTACCATCTGTTTGTTGCAGTTGAAATTGTTGAAGCTGAAAGACTTGTCAGACTAGGCAATGTTTTTATAATCTTCCACTGCACAAGTTTGGTGAGTCTGTTTGATTTTTTTGTTTCAGTATTCAGCTATTAGCTGAGTGACACCACATGTGGTCTTTTTCAAGATTGTACATTTACATTTGGTCATTTATCCAAAGCAACTTACAAGTATCTTAACTTGATTGCTGGGGTCAGAACACAGGGACAGCACCCCTGAAGCAATGGGGGTTAAGGGCCTTGCTCAAGGGACAACAGTAGTAACTTCAGTAAACATGGGATTTGAACCCTCAAACTTTTGATTGAGAGCCCAGTGACCTAACCACTGACCAATTCCATGCCGTGTTGTGAGTTCAAAAATGGTATTCTGCATTCCTTGGTTGTAACAAATGTTCATTTCAATTAATTTTGCCTTTCTAGTATCTCAAACCAGTCTGCCCATTCTCCTTTGACCTCTCATATCAATAAGGCATTTTCATCCTCACAACTGCCACTCACTGGATATTTTGTCTTTTGTGGACCACGTTAATGAAATACTCTACCATCTGTCACCAACAACCATAACACAATCAAAGTCACTTAAAACAACTTTCTTCAGTTCACGCTTCAGAAAATTTTCTTGACTACCTCTACATTCCCAAATGCATTGAATTACAGCCATGTGATTGACTGATTAGCTATTTGTGTTAACAAGCTATTGAACAGGTGTACATAATTAAGTGGCTGGTGATTGTATAATTTGTGGTTTTGAATATATAGTATTTTTGGATTAATAGCTATATCCACAAGTGACAAAGGTCTGTGCAGGAGTAAAGGCTAGGTAGACTTCAAGTCTGGTGTTTGTGAAGGAACTAACTGCTGTAGCTTTGGATAGCCTGTTCTGCATCTTAGATCTGTGTGTTGGCACCTTTAGAGTCATGGTTATTCCCATCTTTTTGTACATAATCGTTGATTGCATTTTTTTGGGTGATTTATAGTTAGGTCAGCTAGTTGGAATATAGCAGTCATTAGCGGTTTCAGTTTCTAGTTTCAGTCTGCTGCCTATTTGCACCTCGCATTCAACGTGTTAGTGTTCCGGAGGGGGTGTGTGGTGCATCTTAGCTAGTTTCATCCTGGCTATTTAAGAACCTTCTGACGCGACAGAGGAGGCGACAGCATTCTTATGTTCAGCCCTCTCATGTGATGACCTATTCATGTAAATACCTGCGAGTCTACCTGCATTAGTCCACCGAGCAAGGACAACAATAAGGCAACTACTTCAAATAGATTTTTCATCTTAGACCTTTTTTGGTTAATTACTCCTCTTACATAATCCACTTTTCTGAAATCTATTTTATACATATTCAAACGTTATTTCACTTCAGCATGTGTTTTCAGTTCATCCTTTTCATTTGCTTCTCACGCAGACGATCCTTTCCCCAGAAGAGAAGGTGCACTCTTGCACACCTGTGAACTCTGCAGCAGGTGAATACAAGCGAGCCCTTCAGCTCTGCAGGACTATGGAACTGTCAGTCAGCCACCAATAAATCTGATTTCATTCCTGCTTTTGCTGCTCATGCTGGTATTCAGTTTTTATCCCTACCTGAGACGTGGATCCGACCATAGAACTCTGCAACACCAGGAAATAAAACTTTTCCTGAGTCTGCTGGAGCAGAAGCAGAGGCTCCTGTAATGCCTGCCAGATGGTAAGAGGCTGAAAAGTCTATGATTTGGGTGGGTAGCATCCTTGATGATATTCCTTGCCCTGCCCAGGCAGTGCTTGTGATGTATGTCCTCGATGGTCAGTGCCTATGATGCGCTGCACTTTTATTACTAGTCTCTCAAAGCACTTGTAGATAATTGGTGTGAGTGCGACAGGTCGGAAGTCATTAAGGGCTGAAGTAGTTGAGTGCTTTGGCACAGGCATGATGGTGGCAGACTTTAAGATGTATGGGACAGCTGCCTGGGCCAGCGAGACATTAAAGAGTGCCACGCTTTGTTTACATAGATACAGAACAGTGCATGTCCCTCCAGTTCCACTGCGCTGTCTGCCACATCGTCCCTTAGCCACGTTTCCATGCAAAACATTAAATTACAGTCCATCTCTGTGTGAGGGTCCAGATCTTTAATTTATCCAGCTTTCCCGGCAGCGAGCAAACATTGGCGCAAAAAACGCTAGGTAACGCCGGCTGGCGTGGGTTTAGCCTTAGCTTAGCACGCAAACCACCGCACTTACCCCGCCTTTGTTTATGCTTGCATCGCCGACGTCAGGCACTTGTGACTCGCTAGGTCCCAATGTCCGGATCAACTGTGGAGGAAGCTGGTTGAAATCAAACTGATGCGTAAATCCGATGTTTGTGCAATGAATTAATGTCCAAAAGTGTCTGTCTGTAATAGCTGTAGTTCACACGAGTGATTCGAGCAAATAAACAGGAGTTAAGTAAAAAAGGATAGTTAAGTAAATAAGTATTATATTGCAAAAACTGGTAAGATGCCGAGCCTCACGGTGTGATTGCGATGTCATCTTACTCAAATCCAAGATGATGATGGTTGTCTTCTTGTCGTCCTTGGTGATTTCAACATTCACTTATACTGACAGTACACTACTGAGATTCTTGCTCTTATCTCCGGCCTGGACCTCCATCTACTCCGCACTTCAGCTACCCACCAGGCTGGTAACAAGCTTGACCTCATCATGACATGCTCTTGTTTCACTTCTGACCTGCTTGACTCTGCTTTATAAATCAGATAACTCCTTCATGCAGTTTTCTGTTTCTCTTCCTCTACCTCCCTCGATCATCCGTATAACCACTCGGGTATGTTGTAATGTTAGCTCTATCTCTAATACAGGTTTTGCTAACTTGGTTACAGATGCCCTTCCTTGCACCAGTAACTTTTCAACCCTTAACACCAACACTGCATCCAGCACATTCTGCTCCACCTTGGCTTATTTTCTTGACCAGGTCTGTCCAATATCCACCAGGAAAACACACAGCTCTCTGTCAAGTCCCTGGCTGACAGAGGTGCTTCGGGAACAACACACTACTCTTCGAACCGCTAAAAGAAAATGGCATAAGTCTGGTCTGTCTTTAGATTTAAAAAGATACCAGTCCTCACTCGCCACCTTCTCAAAGGATGCAACTAAAAAGTCCTTGTTTTTCCAGACCAAGGTAGCATGCATTTCAAATGCCCGCACTTTATTTGCACCTTTATTTAACTCTCTTCTCCCCCTCCCAACACCTCTCTGTCTGATGTCTTTGCAATCTCCTTCAAAGAAAAGATTGAGGGCATCAGCAAACTCTTTGATAACCCCCCATTTACACAACACTACATCTCACACATCCAGCCAACCAACCTTCTCCTCCTTCTCCCCTGTCTCAGAATCTGCCATCTGCAAGATTATTCTTGCCAGCAACCCGACTTCTTTCCCCCTTGATTCCGTCCCATCTCATCTTCTGCAATCCATTGCCTCCTCTATCACACCAGCATTTACACACATCATCAACTCCTCCCTCATGTCTGGTACTTTTCCTGATTCTTTCAAATAGGCCATAATCAAACCTCTGTTCAACCCAAATTTGGTCGAGAACTACAGACCTGTATCACTTTTACCTTCCCTGTCTAAAACACTTGAACGGGTGGTATCTACACAGGTCTCCAGGTTTCTTACTCAGAACAAACTCTTTGATCCCAATCAGTCTGGTTTTAGGTGTGGTCACTCCATTGAGACAGCATTGCTTTCTGTGTTTGACACACTTAAATCTGCCAAAGCTAACTCTCAATCCTCTGTCCTCATTCTGCTAGACCTTTTGGCAGCTTTTGATACAGTAAATAATGAGATTCTACTGTCCACTGTATTTGAATTATGATTTTCTGGTACAACACTTGAATGGTTTCGATCCTATCTAACAGGAAGGACCTTCAACGTGTCATGGAATTGAGAGATCTCTACCTCTCACCAAGTGCTCACTGGTGTTCCTCAGGGCTCTGTACTTGGTCCTCTCCTCTTCTCATTATATATGACATGACTAGGCACAGTCATTCAGGCACATGGTTTCTCTTACCACTGCTATGCTATGCTCTTGGTTTCATTTGTCTTTTGCCCCTGACAACCCCACAATCTCAAATCAGATATCTGCCTGCCTCACCGACATATCTGTTTGGGTGAAGGCCCGTCATCTCAAAATAAATTTAACAAAAACAGAGCTTCTCATAATCTCAGCTAAACCCTCAATCCATCATGACCAGGCCTTCCAAACTGACAGCTACACAATCTCTCCAACCGATTCGGTCTGTAACCTTGGTTTCACAATAGACTCCTGAAACTCTCTGATCATGTTACCAAAACTGCCCCTTCCTGCAGATTCCTGCTTTACAACATCAGGAAGATCAGACCTTTCTGGCCTGAACATGCTACTCAGCTGTTAGTTCAAGCCCTCATCCTATCCCAGCTTGATTATTGTAATATGTTGCTTGCCGGTCTCCCAGCTTCCACAATCAGACCTCTACAACTAATTCAGAAATCTGCAGCCTGACTTGTATTCAACCAGCCCAAGCAAACTCATGTCACTAAACTACTCATTTATCTCAAATGGCTCCCTGTAGCTGCTCGTATTCAGTACAAGTCACTGACTATGGCCTACAGGACAGGCGGTGGTCTCCCTGATTGACTGACAGTACCATCAATGGTCTGTCATCTGTGTTTCAGTGGGGCCACTCATCCCAATTTGTGGCTCACCCGGGGGTCGCTAAGACCCTTGCATTCCTTAGGCGCCGCTTTTGGTGGCATAAGGTGGAGGAACAGGTCTGGGATGTAGTTCGATCGTGCTCTGTCTGCTCAACCAACAAGAGCCCCAGAGAATGACCTCAATGAGTGTCCGGGTTACCAACTTGACAAGTATCCCAACTTAAGGGCTGGGGTCAAAACACATAATGGTTAAGGGTCTTGCTCAAGGACCCACATTGGTAACTTCAGTGGACTTGGGCTTTAAACCCCAAACCTTCAGATTAATATCACAACAGCCTACCCACTCAGCTTCCGCACCCCACACCTTGACTGCAGTTTGTTGTCTTAATCAACTTTAATCACATTTGATGACATCATCGACTCTATGCAAAGGCAATGTATTGCTATGTGTAAAGAAAAAGGTGGTCACACCAGATACTGAATGTTGTTGTGACCACGCGGACCCCTCACCCCCTACGAACTGCACCTTTTATTGTGGCCAGCCTAAAACACACCTATGCAATAATCATGCTGTCTAATCAGCATCTTGATATTCCACAATCACAATTATTACAGAAGAATGTAAGTTACAAAGGCGTTCAGTAAAATTCCGCTAATTTAAGAAACTTGTGAAGTTACAAAATATTTACCATTACAACAATTTAGGGATATCCACCCCAGGATTAGAAAATCCATGTGTGAAAACGATGTCTCATGTTCTGTGTCTCCTGAACCATTTTTTTAAATTATTTTGCAATTAAGCAACAAACTTAAAATGAAAGTTAAAATGAAATGGAACTTATGAAAGTTTTTTTGGAAGTGTCAACCTTAAAACTTTTGACCATGTCTGTATATTTTCTTTTCTTTGTTGCATTATTTATTTAACACTGCTGCTATGTAAAAAATAATAATAAAAATAACAGATAGATTTAGTAACTCAAAGTGTTTCATCACGTTACGTTTTCCATCACCCGTCTCCATTTTGACTCCACAGTTAGGCTGACAGTTAAGCTGTGCTCGTCAAATCTTATCTGTCCGAAAGTCTTTTTACTCACCTTGCCACATGATTGATGACTGGGGAAAAGTTAGTTGGGCCATAAAGTTGAACAGTCTTAAGACTTTCATGGTATGCCTCCAGAATTCCCTCCATACCATTGCAATAAGGATTATCTACATTGCCGTTCTAAAAAACAAAAAAAAGGAAAGTAAATCATGTCATACTGTATGTCAATCATCTATATATTCATATTTAGTCATAAATTTATGACAAGAAGAAGGAAGATAAACAAACTTTATGTTTGCTATCTGTTTAAGAAAAGCTTTTATTAAAGTTTTATGACTGTACATTTTTATTGGTATGTCAGGTGGTTGCAAAGGTGTCCATAAGAGGTTGCTATAGCATTCCAGGTGGTTCCTATATTTCCAAAAGGTGTTGACTGTGATAAAAGGAATATCTGAGGAAACTGATTAGAATTAGATTTTTGACTTTTGCTTAGACATTTTAGATATTTGATATAGTTATGCAGTTGCCATTGACACTAGGCAGATTTTAAGGTAATACAAGTAGTTAGTATGGTTCTTAACTGCACTCTTAATGAATCACATTTTATCACACAAAATAACCTTATTTTGCAAATTCATTTTGTTTTTACAGAGAAACACAGCATGTTCTTTGAGCCAGATAACAGATTGAACACAAAAAACATACTCTATGTGCTAATTATATATAAAAAAGGACATTTACTAATTAAAAAGTGCATAAACAAGCCTCCTGGACAAAGACTAGGTATCAATACACCAGCAACTATGGCTCAGTTTATTTTTTTTGTTTGTTTCTTTTTTTGGTGGGGAGGGGGGTCCCCCTGCCCATCCAGGTGAGAACGCTGAGCAGATACACCCAGTACAGCGTGCCAATCTATCGTTGGGCATACACTCACATATCAATTTAGAGCAGACAATTTCCCTTGAATCCATGGAGAACCTGTAGAAGACCCATGTGTACATGGAGAGGACATGGAAACTCCACCCAGATGCGGACATGCTAATGACTAAGCCACCATACCACCCCAGTATTTCAGTATTTACAAGCTGTGTTTGGTACGTTTGCCTCTCAGCGATGGGGATCCAGGTTCAAGTTTCCATGTTCTCTCCACGTCCACATGGGCTTTTTCCTGGATCTGTGTGTGTGTGTGTGTGTGTGTGCCCAGTGTGTGTGTCACCCTGTCTTGAGTGTAATTGACTAGCACCCAAAATGTTCTCCCTTTGATGGGAATGGGGAACCCTTCCCATGACCTAAGTTGAGGATTAAGCACAAGATAGTGAATGAACAAGAAACTATAGTTTAATGAAATGATTGACACATTTCTTTCTCAAGTCTCATTTTCTATAATTTTTCATTTTTAACAAAAGTAATGAAATTTGTCATGAAAAACTGTTAAATATAGAATTATTCAATTTTTTATTTAGTTTATTAATGTAATTAGTATTTTACATATAATATATGTATATTAACATATTTTACTGCATTTTTAATGATCTATACATTTTTAAGCATTGACAAATAATAGAATATTAAATAATAATAATAATAATAATAATTTTAAAGGTTAAATGTAAAATAGATGAGCTTAAGAT
Source organism: Corydoras sp. C115 (assembly GCA_019802505.1). Classification (NCBI taxonomy): domain Eukaryota; kingdom Metazoa; phylum Chordata; class Actinopteri; order Siluriformes; family Callichthyidae; genus Corydoras; species Corydoras sp. C115. Next base: position 444,098 of record JAFMOC010000081.1, on the reverse strand, counting down.
GCAGTCATCCATAAAGTGAACTAACCTATATATTCTTGTCTTTTAAATAAATTACAATGCCAAGCTTTTTAAAATGCAAGTCAGTTTTTGTGAAAAAAATGCAAATAAAAGCACACTGCACACAAACATTCGATAAGTTAACAATGTCAGCATTTTAGACCTGGCATTTTCTACCAAATAAGTGATTTTAAAACAGCTGAAGACCTTCATTGGCTGAATAATAAAGAAATGAGCTGACACACTCAGTGTCCTATTATCGGATTTATGCTGATTCTCTACAATAGTAAACAGAAGGAAGAATAAGAGAACAGATGGGGATATAGGTGAAATAAGACTAATTAAGGACTAATTAATTAATAGTGAAATAAAAACAAAAAGCAATATGCTGGAGGCTCATTAAGTAACTTAATATCAAATGCAATCTGAATTCATAGTGGAAATATAGCAACACCACAGCATTGAATTAATTAACCAAAATTATAAAAAAAGACTATATGTTTTTTTCTTACTGACTAATTGTGCATGATTACCAGAGGGAAGTCATGAGATACTTGGCCGTCAGGGGGCAGTTTAGCTCCAAATCCCAATGCAGGGAACATCTTATCACTGTCATAGTCCTGGATGATTTCTCCAACAGCTTTAAGTGCCATGGCATAGGCATTCATCTGATACGGGTTCATATAATGCAATGAAGTGGACTGGGATGGATTTCCTAAATGACCAAAATTAGAAAAAAAGATCATTTTCAGCACTGCAGTGATGCTGTCTTAGTAGCATTAGTGTGCATTAGTGTGTGTAATTAATTGATTGATTGATTGATTGATAATACTTTATTAATCCCTCAATGGGGAAATTCAGCAGTGAGAAATATCAGATGGAATACATTGGGAATATACAGGTGATAAAAAAACAGACCTAAACAGTTTTAGGACCAACTGCCACATTATGGCACTCAGGCCCCTCTTGCTGGAACGGGGAAGTCAAAAGCAGTGAAGGCGTGTTGATCTGGGAGGATGAAGGGGATGAGGAGCGGAGAGTCTGTATTCTCAGTTCGCAGAATGTCATAGTGACAATGAGAGGCCATTTAAATTGGTTCCATTTCTCATTTCAAAGAGCAGTGCTATGATTGTTCCCATACAGATAAGAAAGAGACAGTAAAACTACTGGTTCAAACACTGATAAATTTCCCAAACACTGTGTCCACTCACTGTAAACTTTCATACGCATATACCTTATGGCTACACATTAAAATATAAAATCATAGAGAGTAACTCATTAGTTGCTGCACAGTTTGTCTTTGTCATCCTCTAATCCTGTTTACAGGATGCTGGTGGCAAGAATATTTGTTTAATTGGCATCACTGTGGTGTTTAAAAACACCAGCTACACTGCTTCATTTAAACCCTGCAGGGGAGAGGGGGAACTGCCCACACAAACTAACGACATAAACCTATGCAGCTTCAGCCAAAGTAATTAGTAAAATACTCCAAAGTTTAGAAAGATCAGCCACCCAAAAAACATCTGCTTTGTGTTGGTCCTGGTCATAAATAGAGTGTAAACTGACAAAATATTTAAAGAAACAAATAGACCACACTTTTGTATCTATATTCTATCATATAGGTTATAATTGTTTATTTTGACTTATCGCTTTATTTTTCTGTTTATTGGTATATCTGGTTTTCACTAGAAATTTTGACTTTATTTACATTAGTGCTTCAATGTATCACTGTTGTTTTAGTGTAATCCTTCACTCAAAGACCGGCTAATCTGCGGAGCGGTGGGAAGCCTTGTATACGGCACCCAGGAAGTATATGGGTACCTTACTTAAGAGCACTTCAGTCATAGTACTGGGTGGGATCGGAAATCGAACTGGGGACCTTTAGGTCACAAGGCTGGTTCCTTATCCACAAGCCTACGACTGCCTACCAACGCTTTAGTTGGGGTCTCTGTCCAGCCAAATTCCAGATGGTCTCCTTGCTCTCATCATGCCCAAGTCTATTACCTTCCCCTACCAACTCCATTTTAAATGCAATGATTTCCTTTCACTTTGCTACTTTTAAAATTTAATCATGTCTCTGGTCCCCACTTTGCAATTTGCTTCATGAGTATAGATCTTTGACTGGACTTGGGTCCTCATACGGCATCACAACCCATGCAGGAGTTCCTCTTGAGCATTTTTCTGGTCAGGACGGGTTCCCAAAATCACAATCACCCTGGTGTTGAGTATTTCTATTGGGTGGCATTACGAGCTTTTCCAAAACTAAGTTTTTCGTTTCTTAGTTTCTTTGAGGTGTAGTCAGTTATTCATCCATGGCTCTGCTGGAGCATTGTGGCTACGACAAGTTACTCGATGGAACCTGGATTACTATTAGACTGGCAGTACTGCAGAATGGCCTCAATGGACTTATTTTTTTTTTTCAATTGTTATAGTTTTTTCCAGTTGTTGATTATTAACACCTGATTACTAAACAATCTGTACAGGCTGTCCTACACTGTTAATGTTGCCCGGCCCCTCATGGAGGATGAGTCCCTCATTGAGCCTTGGACGTCCCAAGATTCCTCAAAAATTCAACATAACAGGAAGTTTTTTTCTTGCCACTGTTGCCTCGGTTTGCTCTTTGGGGGTTTCAGGCTTATAACACTGTAAAGCTGCTTTGTAACAATGTCCTATTGGAAAAATGCTACATAAATAAACTACTTGAACTTATTTCATGACCCTGAGAGCTCTTATTATTTTGTGCATGTTTGTGAAGGCGGCATAGCTGAGCTGATCTGCTCTACAGGAGGCAGAAGAGAAACTATCATTGGCCAATCTCCTCCATGGTGATTGTTGCTAAGCCATCCCGTTTAGCAGAATGTCCTATGGTTTCTGAACCATTCTGATCAGCAAGCAGTACAGCAGAGGTCACCTCTGCACCAGTCTGTAACCCTGAAGCCTTGCCCAAACCAGCTTATATTTCTAATGGCATTTCCAAGCAAACCTGTGGCAGCCAAAAGCATATTTATTAACCAATCAGAGTTTCTGAAACTACAATTCAGTCTGTGGATGCTCTGATGACATAAGCAAACCATTCCATGGTTCCTAAAATGTTCTGCTTTAGACCAATGTTCTCACCACAGCTCAAATCCCTAACTAAAACCTTATCTCTGCCCAGCACCCTTAAGGATGCTTTGCCTCTGCTCAGCACTTCAGAGGGCACATTTACTAAGCTCAGTCACCCAAAAAGCTGCTCAACTTTACTCAGCCTCTGGAATTTTCATTTGTGTAGCACCACAGTTTTGAGATCCTCTCATTTGTGTGATGATGCTTCCTCCGACAGCCCCTGTTCGCTCTTATCAATTTCTTTAGCACCTGTGTATTTATTATCGCATGTCATCACCGCATACATTATGCCATCTCCCATGACCTCTGTGTGCACAATGCCACCTTCTGTAAACTCTGACTGTGTTTTCTTGCCCTTGTGCATTTTTTTAAATGCTATGTTTTCCTTTTACTATGCTTCTTTTAAATTTCAGCCATGTCTCTGGTCCGTACTTTGCAATTTGCTTTTATCTGAAAACACCTAATTTCAAGATCACCAATGCCCATTGGTGTGAATATATCTGCTAGCTCCATTGCTATTAAAACGACATTTTACACACTTTTAGGGTTCTAGTGAAGTCAATGCCTCAAAAGGGAAGTTTTTTTTATTTTATTTACTTATTTATTTATTTTAGCAAAAATGGATCAATACTTTAAATATAGTGCACTAAGTATATACTATAACGACCTGTAACACCTGCATCCCCTTCTCAGTTTCTCTCCAGTTCTATTCCTTGCTCTCATCTGCTTTTCCATTATCTTTATTTGCTAAAGCTGTTTTGTTGGCTATTTATTTGTGCCTCACCTCTTCGTTATCTGTGTTGGATTGTTGTTACCTTGTTTGTTCTCAGCCTTTTGTGATTGCAAAATCAGACCATGTTTTTTAGTTTAACTGCTGTTTATCCCCATGGTCTTCTAAAGCACCGGTATTTTGAAGTATTGGATTTCTTTTTGCTGAAATGTCTCAGCTATATTTTTTCAATAAATTTAGGCTTCATCAGTTTCCTCGCCTCTCTGTAATGTTACATCATCAGTTTGTTCAATAAGCATGTCTAAATTTTAGTGAATTTGTCCATTTTTCAGACATAGCTACACTACAAAACAGTGATGGGTCATACATTTCACACTGAGGCTTTCAGTAACGCTATGTGAATCAATCAACCTGTCAATATCTATTTTATGGCTATAAATAAACAACTTATTATGCAGATATGCAGTATAAAGAGCCATTGCATCACAGATAGATGTAGCCAGACAAACAAAATCACCAATAATAACCTCATAAAATAATACTATCCAAAAATCTTTGTACAAAAATCAATTCTTTTTGAAAATGGAACTCCTTGAAAAGAGTTCCATTTTGTTCTATCAGAAAGTACTTTCCTATTGCTATCAAAGCTAATGCTAAAATTTGAGTCATACAGTGGGTACGAAAAGTATTCAGACCCCTTTAAAATTTTCACTCTTTGTTTCATTGCAGCCATTTGCTAAAATAAAAAAGTTAATTTTATTTCCCATTAATGTACACCCCATCGTCACAGAAAAAAAAATGAAATGTGGAAATGTTTTGCAAAGTTATTGAGAAAGAAAAACTGAAATATCCCATGGTCACTAGTATTCAGACCTTTTGCTGTGACACTCATATTTAACTCACATGCTGTCCTTCATTGGAGTCCAGCTTTGTTTAATTAAACTGATTCGACTTGATTAGGAAAGGCACACACCTGTCTATATAAGACCTCACAGCTCACAGTGCACGTCAGAGCAAATGAAGGAAGGAACTGCCCAAGATGCTCAGAGACTTTCTACAGCACTAAAGGTTCCTAAAAGCACAGTAGTCTCCATTCTGGTTAATTAGTAGTTTGGGAAGTCAAGAAATCTTTCTAAATCTGACTGTCCAACCAAACTGAACAATCGTGGGAGAAGAGCCTTAGTGAGAGAGTTAAAGAAGAACCCAACATCACTGTGGCTGATGAAATCTAGATGAACTATCACTGTAGCCCAATACCAGTTGGGGCTTTATGGCAGAGTGTCCTGCAGTTGGGATATGGGAGGCAGTTCAACAATGTCAACTATAACTGCAGCACTCCACCAGCCAGGGGGGCTTTATGGCAAAGTGGCCAGATGGAAGCTTCTCCTCAGTGCAAGACATATGAAAGCCCACAAAAAAACAGTATGTGTGGAGAATACCAGACACTACTCATCACCTGCCCTATACAATTCCACCAGTGAAAAATGGTGGTGACAGCCTCATGCTTTGGGGGTGTGTTTCAGCTGCAGGACACCTAAAATAACAAAGCTAAAGTAACAAAGTAGTGAAACAACTATGTGACCATTCTTCACTGGCCCAGTCAAGTCCTGACCCAAACCCAATTAAGCATCTCTGGAGAGACCTGAAAATAGCTGTCCACCAACGTTCACCATCCAACCTGACTGAACTGGAGAGGATTTGCAAGGAAGAATGGCATAGGATACCCAAATCCTGATGTGAAAAACTTGTTGCATCATTCCCAAGAAGACTCATGGCTGTACTAGCTCAAAAGTGTGCTTCTAGTCAACAGTGATCAAAGGGTCGGAATACTTAACAATATTTCAGTCTTTGTCTTTTTTTAATACATTTGCATTCCCCAATAATGGTAAGATGGCGTGGGAGATTGACAAGTGGATCGGCTCTGGGTCAGCAGTGATGCGGACAGTCTGTTGTTGTGTAGAAAGAGCAAAGCCATAAGGCCAGGATTTCACTTTACCATTCAATTTACGTTCCCACCCACATCCATGGTTATGAGCTTTGGGTAACAAACAAATGGAACAACATCGCGAATACAAGTGGCCAAAATGGGTTTCCTCCATAGGGTGTCTGGGCTCTCCCTTAGAGAAGCTTGGTCATCTGAGGAAGACTCAGAGTAGAGCCGTTACTCCTCTGTTTCGAAAGGAGCCACTTCAGGTAGGTATGGTAAGGATGCTTCTTGAGCGCCTCCTCAGGGAGATGTTTCAGGCAAGTCTGGAAGGAGACCCTGGATATGTCTGAGGAAATATATCTCCCAGCTGGTCTGGGAACCCCTCGGAATTCCCCCAGACGAGCTGGTAAAGGTGGCTGGGGAGAGGCAGGTCTGGGACTCTTACATTGCTTAGATTGCTGCCCCCGCGATCTGAATATACAGTATATATTTTATATATCACTAGCAATGCATTACACTAAATGTTGTTGAAATAATGTCTAAACTGAAAGTGAGATAAAAGAGCATAGAAATAAGATTCAACTGCTCACCATTAGAAGCTGTGAAATCAATGGCCACAGTGAAATGGATCTGCGTGCTGCAAAACAGAAAATGAATGTAAGTGAGGAAACACAACAAAAATATATGGGCATGGGGTTACATATTAAATATTTCATCCTAAACATGAAGCAGTATCATCCAGATTTTACTTTCAGTTTCATCTTAAAAACAAAAACTATGTAATATTGCTTCAGCATAGACTCCATCTGTTTCAGCAAGCCAGTGCAATCACTGACTCCCTATAGGCTCGCATATCATTAGGTCTACCAACACAGTTCTGCTTTGATCATTGCTCTATTACTATCCTTCAAAATCAGCACTGAACTGATCTAGGTCAGGTTTTCCAAACAAAACCCTTTCCTTAGGTCATAACAAATAAGGGTTGCACGACAGATTCAGTATCAGCCATAAAAAGCAATCTGTTCAAACACCTGCAAAATCAGCCTCTTTGTTTCCTCCCAGCAGGATGTTGGTGTCAAGTCAGTGGGATCAGCTGTCTGGCTGATTGCAACCACTTGTCCATCATTTATCCTGTTCACCTGTCACAGCCAGCGCACCAAAGCTTTCCATAGACGCTTATAAGCAGTCATTACAGATTTATGAGGATGTCAAAGCCCATGGTGTAAGACTACTGGTGATAGCTATCCAGAGACCAAGCACACTTCCATCTAGATGGAATAAAATCTGTAAATGTAGCTCAGGAGTTGGGTGTTTAGTGTGAAAACCCTTACAGATTAGCACTCAAAACTAGGAAAATGTGGATCCAGGAAAAAACATTTTTTACTATTTATCTAAAGTTGTCTGTCATATTTACAGCTCATTCCCTTATTCCAACATGTATTTTGCATTATTAAAGGCTCTACAATGTAGCATCAAAGGGAACAATGAATCATTAAATATAGCTTTAGCTAAGCTAAAAATGGCTTACATTTGTCAGTGGGAATCATACATCTAAATAAAACAGGAATTCATTTCCATTATAAAAAGTCGAAATACTAAAATGCAGATATTATTCATGGTATTAGACAGTTATATGCTACTAACTTCATGAAATAAGGTTAATTAAAACCATTTTATATTCTAGCAAGACTATCTCCCTCCTTTAGCTTTAATGATCACATTCAGAGCTAATGCCAGGAATGTTCTTTTATATAGTTAGAACACAGACAGTACTGGTTGCAGTCGAACACATATTAGTTACATATCTTATATGTGCTAATAAGCACGGCATGCTGGTCAAAAAAAATGTGGCAGCAGGGTACAAACAAAAGAGTTTATTAAATAAACGCCGGGGCCGCACGGTGGCTTAGCGGTTAGCACGTTCGCCTCTTAGCACTAGGGATTCCCGGTTCGAATCCCCATCAGGGTGGAGTTTCCATGTTCTCCCCGTGTCCGCGTGGGTTTCCTCCGGGTTCTCCGGTTTCCTCCCACAGTCCAAAAACATGGATCAAGTCAATTGAGTTCTCCAAATTGCCCCATAGAGTGTGTTTGTGTGCATGTCTGTGTGTGTGAGTGTGTGCCCAGCGATAGATTGGCGCCCTGTTCTGGGTGTATCTGCCCAGCGCCCGAAACGTTCTCCTCTGGATGGGCATGGGGAACCCCCCTGCGACCCTAATATAGGATAAAGCAGAAGATAATGAATTAATGAATAAATAAACACAAGTCCTTTCACAAACACACAGCAAACAAAACTGAGCGACAACCAGATGAATTGGGGAAGCCTAAACATGACGAAAAATTACATGACATGACATGACAAAGTTAACACACAAGTCAAATCATGAATGAAAATCCAGGGACTTTAACAGAAACACATGACAGGAAAAACAAAAAGGTGCAAAAAAAAAGCAAAAAAAAAAACAAAAAAAGCAATAAGGTGCGTGAGGGTGTGCATTGTTGTGAATAAATCACGGGAAAGAGATTATTAGGCACAACGTGAAGCAGAGTACAGTTACATCTGCGGAGTATAGATACAACTTCTCTAACAATCAAATACCGCCATCTAGTGGCTAAACAACAGAACATAGTTTATAAAAAACATAGAGAAAATAATGTGTTATTGTCAATAATGTCATGGCTGGACAAACGGCTCAGCCAATCAGATTTAACAACCAGAACTACCAATTTTATGATAATGATGAACTAAAACAAACAAGCAATGACAGAACAGAACACAGAGTAAAAATGTCTATGCTATGTGCCATGCTTGTAGAAGGGTAGTTTTATTTAAAAAAAAAAAAAAAATTAACTTTGCAAAGTTTCAAATCAACCCAAGATTAGACCCAAGGTAACTTTTAAGCAAGTGATTACTTTTTCCACAATGGTTAATCTAACAACAATAATGGGCTAATAGGATTTTAAGGAAAACTTCCCTATTTTCAGTTGGCTAATAATCACATGGACAAGCCATTAGTTATTATGGTTAATAAAGGCACGTGGCGCATGGTTGCGGCCTTTAAAACTTGGAACATCAGATGCCGCGGGAACCCAATATAGCCGGAATCCTGTCTCAGCAGCTCAGACCTAGCTGCTTATGCCCAGACTGGTAGATATCCTTTGGTAAAAGTGTAAACTGTGCAGTAGTAACAATAAAGTGGTACGTTTTGTATGGGTTCAGTTGAGGGGATCATGTATGCATTTGAGGTATCATCATGGTATGAAGGATGTACGCATGCCTGGAGGTATTTAATATTGCTTTTATTATATTTATTTATATATATTTATTCCAATAATCCTTTAAAACTTATGTCTCTTGTTTTTCTGTCTCATGTGGTTGGGTCCAGCAGGTCCACATTTTTACTAGCATGCCAAAAAAAAAATGCTGAATAAAAACTTCTCTATTGTGAAACATGGTGGCGGTAGTGTCATTGTTTGGGCTTGTTTTGCTATATCCAAGAAAAGCTGGAATGCAAAAATAGGATTGAAATAAGTTCAGGGCTGATTTTTGTTTAAATAAAAATGCTTTATTTTGTCAATACAAAATCATCCAAAATGCCAGATATTGGTATTTTATACAATTTTTTATTTGTTCGAAGACATGGGTGGCAGGGAAATGTGGGGAATTAGGGAATGTGAACATTTATTCATTCATTCATTATCTTCCGCTTTATCCTTATCCTCTATTAGGGTGGCGGTGGGGTTCCCCATGCCCATCCAGGGGAGAACGTTTCGGGCGCTGGGCAGATACATCCAGGACAGGGCGCCAATCTATCGCTGGGCACACACTCACTCACACAAACACACTCTATAGGGGGCAATTCGGAGAACTCAATTAACTTGATCCATGTTTTTGCACTGTGGGAGGAAACCGGAGAACCCGGAGGAAACCCACGCGGACACAGGGAGAACAGGAATGTGAACATATCACAGATTTTTGCATTCCACTTTGTCTTAGATATAGCAAAACAAGTTCAAACAATGACACTACCACTACCACTCATGTTTCACAAAGGGACTTTAGTTTTTATTCAGCAATGCAGTGTTTTTTGTCTCCAAACATAACTTGTTTGTTAAGGGGCTTGTAACAATGTCGGCATGACGGACCAAATCACATGAGACAGAAACACAAGAGACAAATAAGTTTTAAAGGTTTATTGAAATACATTTAATAAAAACTAAATTAAATACCTCAGGGCACACGTACAGGCTTTATACCACGCATAGCATATGATGATACCTGAAATGCACATATAAACTACCAGACTTTATCCACATTTTTCTAAAGGGTGCAACAAAATATATACTTCTGTGTCTGTTCTCAAAATATTTTAATCACAAATGAAATATTGCCAAATAATACACTCATATCGTGAATTTGCAAATGACCCAACATTATGTGATCATTCACCATCATTGTAAAAGTCAAAAACAGGGCATTTACACAATATCAGTGGATGGATAAAATGTGGCAATAATGTGATTATTATGAACTCACCCTGCTTTTATGTAGTCAAGAAAAGTGTATTCTGTTTCAACAGAGAATGACAGCAACGTTACCTGGAAAATTGAAATCAAAGACATTTAACACACACACACACACACACACACACACACATATATATATATATATATATATATATATATATATATATATATATATATATATATATATATATATATATAGACAGAGAGAGCGATAATGAGAGAGAGCGAGAGCTAGATATATTAAATGCAACAGCCTGTCTGCATTAACATAAAAACAAAGAGAAACTGTATATCCATAATATCGCTCACTTTCTCTCTTTCTCTCTCGTTCTTTGCGCTCTCAAAAACACAGAATTGTCATCTCTTGAAAGGGAGAGCCCAGATCACCAGGCTGCTGTAGAGATGATGGAATATTCATGAGTTTAATTATACAGCCGGAGTTTTTCCCCTTGCCTTGCAGTTACAATTCCACTCTGTGCAGGATCTTTAAAGATCATCCATCACACCAGTGCACCCGTAACAAGACATTTATTACATATAAAAAAAACAGGCCAGCTGCATGAAAATATATGGCAAATTCCCTTTAAACTGCAGAATACTAGAAGTTCTTTATGGATGCAGTTCTTTGATTTAAGAAAACCAACACATGCATACCTGTATCTTATAAATGCTAATCACTGCATTTATAAGAACCGTATTCATATTTATTAATTTAGGTTCGGGGGGGGATCTCAACAAAACTCATCAAATTAATTTTGTTAAAATTATATATATATATATATATATATATATATATATATATATATATATATATATATATATATATATATATATACTGTATATATAATTTTAATAAAATTAATTTGATGAGTTTTGTTGAGATCCCCCCCCCCGAACCTAAATTAATAAATATTAATTTTAATCCTCTACTCGTGTGTGTGTGTGTGTGTGTGTGTGTGTGTGTGTGTGTGTGTATATATATATATATATATATATATATATATATATATATATATATATATATATATATATATATATATATGTGTGTGTGTGTGTGGGGGGGGGTGGACATAGAAACTTCACCCAGACTGGGATTCGAAGAAGCCCCAGCACTGAGAGGTGAACATGCTAACCACTAAGCCTGTGATGCCCTACAAAACTAATCATTAGTTTAAATAATTTATAGCATATACAAAGCAAATACAATTGTGAATTTCCCTTACTGTGGGACCGATAATGGATTATCTTAAGCAAATTCATTTGTCAGCCTTTGTGATGTGATTGGAATTGATTGATGTTTAAATTGTTGAAAAACCATGTTGCTACTTAAAATTTATAAGACATTTTCTAAGAAAATATAATAATAGTAGTGTCTTCTTAACTTTTGCATTCCGACTATAGCAAAGCATAGTGGATAATATACTGACTGGGGCATGGTAGCTCAGTGGTTAGGGAATTGGACTATAAATCTGAAGGTTGGGGGTTCAAATCCCAGGTCTACTAAGGTTACCAATGGGGGTCTTTGAGCCCTTAACCCTCATTGCTCCAGGGGTGCTGTGCTCACTTTGTAAGTCGCTTTGGATAAAATCGTCTGATAAATGACCAAATGTAAATGTAAATGTAATAATACAAATAGATATTAATAAATAAAATAATGTGTAGCAATAGGAATCTTTGTTATGTGCTTGTGGTTACACAGACTGAGTTTGACGACATACCTAATATGATGAGCGATATATTGCTAAATATATTTAGTGATTAAAGTAAGCAAGTGTAAATTCTTTAACTGTCTATTCTGTAGTCACTACAATGGTTATAACAGAGTGAAATGTGATTTACAGTGATCAGTAAATATAGAGCATTTAGATCATTTTGGGCAGCAACAATACTAAGAAGTTAGATTGCACACTGTCATTCATGTGTAATTTGCAAAATATATATCTTGTGTATATATGTCCTATTATAATCTCATCTCATCTTATTATCTGTTGCTTAATCCTATACTGGGGACAAGCAGGCCCATCCAGTGGAGAACATTTCAACGTTTCGGGCACTTGGAATACAGGGCGCCAGTACATTGGGGTACGCACCCACTTACACAAATACACACCATGGGGGGGGGGGTACAAATTGGGCGATTTAGAGCAGAAAATTCATCTTGAATCCATGTTTTTGGACTGTGGGAGGAAATCAGAGAGAACTTGGATTCAAAGTTTGATCACTGCACTGAGAGGCATCGTACTAACCACTACCCCAGTTGTCATGTTAAAAACATTTAAACTGAACATAAATTATTTATTTCACACAGTGTTCTAACCTTTTTGGAAACGGGGGTTGTATATAATTGTTTTTAAATGGACAGAAATTGTATAGATTTGTAAAACAAATGTAGCTTTAGTGTTTTTACGTAAGGATAAAGATGAACCTTACTGTTCCAGAGTTGATGTATCTTCTTTTCTTTGTTTTCTTTTTAGCATTCACCACCTGAAATTTCACAATTCCTTGTCATACACAAATTATAATAGAAATGGACATAAGGTTATTATTGGACAAAAAATTGTACCAAAATAAAAACTAATAAATCTACCTAATAAGGTAGTTGCGGATCTAAGGTGCAGTCTACTCACTTACAACGGATAATGCAAATATGCAAAGACAAAGTAGCATTCATGAAATGACAGATTCCAACTTTTTAATAAGGAGGTCCATGTATTCTGATAATAATATATGTATATATATCTTGCTGTGTTACACTTCCTGTGATGGCCATTTTGTCTTTTTGGTCTGTTTGGGTTCTTCCATGCTCTGATTGGTTAAAGAAGGTAACGTGTTTGTTTTTGTTTTTTTCTAATTTTGTTAAAATCTGGAGGTGCTTGTCCTTATTTGTGTGTCAGCATTTCTTATTTTGTGTGTTTAATGAATAATGTTTGTTTTATTAGGATTAGTTACTGACTATTGTCATGATTTTGCATATGGTATGCCCAGCTATTCTGGTTTAAGGTAATCATTGGTTTGTATATATATATATATATATATATATATATATATATATATATATATATATATATATATATATATATATATATATATATATAAACAAGTTCCCTAATATTTTCTCCTAAGTCCAACGAGGCTTCCCAGAATAACTGGGAATTAAAAAGAGTCACATGTCAACCCCTTAGACTTACTCGGATGGACGGACGGACGGAAAATTAATTTATTGTCTTGTCTTGAAACTTGTCTGTCTCTGCTTAGGAGTGAATTCTCTTTTAGTGTAACAGTGCAATTTGCTGAGTTTAATAGCTAAGGCTAAGTGATCTACATACTGTTACATATAGTATCAATATAAATAAAACAACACAGTTCATTTCTTATAAGTTTTCAAATTAGTTTAATGGGAAAATTAACACTTTCTGTACAGATTATATGGCAACAGGGTCTTTGAAATGTCGTCATATTACTATAGACAATAATGTCATCTAAATAAACCACAGCATATGTTTTTGTATTTAATCAATTAATCTCTTAAAATGGGTTATGTCACCTGAAGTCTTAAGTTTGCAACCATTTAAACCACTACATAAAATGAATTTGGATCCTGTCAAACTATAAATCAATATCAAACTTTTTTCCACAACTTTAATCAACTCACAATTAGTACACTGTGTGGGGCTGAAATTTTGCTATTCCTGGAAGGCTAAGAACACTGTATTTGCTTTGAGACAATGTACTATTGTAGATTAACATTCTTAATCTAAGAAAAAAGAGTTCTAAAGATAAATCAAATGATTAAAGGGTGGGCATTTCAGCAAATATTGACTCCCACCGAACACAGGAAAATCTGAAAGGATTTCAGAAAACAAAAATAAACATGCTAATATGACCCAGCTAATTACGCAACTTGAATCCAATTGTAAAAACAAACATCAGAGTTTATAAAGGAAGTCCCATTAAATTTAGTTCATCAGATTATGCATCTTATTTCTCAACTAATGAATTTGAAAACACACTGAGCTGGTTTTGTAGCCTCCTTATAATAAACATTCTAAATATGTTTACTGTTAATTTTATGAATACAATTAGAATGTTTTATAAAAAATTTATTTTTTTTAGGTGTACTGTTATGGTTGTGTCACTCGTTCTGGGACTTTTATTTTGTCTTGTCTTTGTTCATCCTGTTTTTACTCTGTTGTTTCCCATTTAGCATGGTATGTATTTTCTTATTAAAGCATTTAGCCAAACACATTTCAATTTGGTTGCCAGAGTTAAATCATTTGTCCATTTGTCCATGCCCAGTAGCAATAAATACAGTAAGTGTCAACCAACCTGTTGCTTTAACCAATCAGATTTTGAGTTGCTGACAACAAGGCTTTCTAGCAAACTTATGACATGTCAGCATATTCATGCCCAAAAGTGTATACTTTTGTTTTGTGGACATTTAACTTAAAATGCCAATTAACTTAGTCAACATTCAGCTTTAGCTTCAATGACACTAGAGAAATACTTAAACTAATTAATTAATGGAACTAATGAAACTATTCTTAAGGGGGAAAAAAAGATGGATTTTTAATACAAATAATCAGGTGTTTTGATGAGTGTTATTTCCTAAAAAAATATTGCAATTTTATGAGGTTATTGTTGGTGATTTTTTAAGTGTGGCTACACAAGAGGAATGGGTGGGTATGAATAGAGACAGGATTTCACAGGCTCAGGAACAGGCATTATTTACACATTATTTTAAATTCATTAAAACACACATCTTGGCCGATGGATCTGCCATGCCCTCATGTTCCTGCAGCTCCTAGTCAATTCTCTTCTCGTAGTGTGTGATTGTCATGAACTGTCCGTTCTTCCCCGGGAGGGGGGCGGCTAACGTGGAGATATGGCTGCGTTCAGCCGCTCGCGCCTAGTGAGCGCTCCCGGGTACCGACCACGCGGGGAAAATTACGTGCGTCGGTCCACGGCGAACGCCCCCACGGTACACGACCCACGCGGAGAAGGTGCGCAGCGCCGTACCGTGGTTTTACGCGGAAGGAGAGTCCAAGACACCGGGATAAAATCCAAAAGGTACAATTTAATAAAAATTGGTGTAGGGACACCAACAAAAATGGGGAACAAACGAACAACATAACACTGGGTATGAAAACCACAAAACAAAGACGTGCGCAGTATGGAGGGGTAAAACAGATTAAATAGAAAACCAACTAAACATGTGACAAACCCAACCAATCACCCAAGTGAGATAATGAGGACCGACAACGAGGGACAGGTGCAGCAGGTGCTCGTGACAAACAGAGCAGGTGCTCGTGACAGTGATGCTGCAGCTTATATGTTTATCAGGTTTTTCAGGTGGAGCCATGTTAAGTATATCTTATTTCTGTATAATAAGAGGTTTTTCATAGCCATAAAATTGTTATTTACAGGTGGATTAATTTAGACGGAACATCACTGAAGGCCTATGTGTGCAATGCACTCACTGAGATTGTTTTGTTGTTGGTAGATTTCCTGAGTTACATTTAATAATGCTTAATTCCTGGTATTTATATGCTTCTCTTTGTTTTTTGCCAGTTTAGTTTTGGTTTGTTTTATGTTTGTAGATCTCTTTCTTAGTCCTGCAGTAGTGCGGCATGCTTGGTAAATACATACGTTTACAAGGAACACAACAAAAATACATATTTTAATAAAATTTATTACCAATATTTAATTAGCTTCCTATATAGGACATTTGTATATATATATATATATATACATACACAGTCTACAACATTTATTTAAATGTTTATGGAATTTTTTTTATTAATACATTTTTTTAAAGATACTTTTAATAACTATAGCATATAAAGAGATAGACATAACTCTTAGTTTTGTGTGTTAAGTTTTCCAGCTCTGCAAATGATATTAAAGTTTATTATTTTGTAGCTGGGGGTTACCGAGTGACACTTGGCATGAGCAATTGCTTCACTGACCTCATAAACGTTGAATTGGCTCTGACCCCGTGATAGCTCCTGGTAGCTAGTAGTAAATTCTCCAATAAAGTCATGGCTAAAAGCCAAAGCAAAGGAGGATGTTAGATTTTTAATGAAGTAATAATGGAGGGATTTTCATCTATATTCAGATATCATGTAAACTACATCTGTAATATTTTTGGAAAATGCTAAGCTAATTAATCAATGTGTAAATAAACATACCTGCCATCTCGATCCCAGTCATAAAGTTCCACCTTTATCGACCTGTAAGACAAGTGACACCAATTTCTGAAACTTCAAATAAAAATACAAATCAGTTTATTTCACTGTTAAATTGATATCTTTAAAATGTACATTAAAAAGAATTCAGCAAGTAATAAATTTTGTTATGCAGATCTGCAAATCACTGAATAGTATACATAAACATAGGCTTATTATACATATCATGTACACTTACTATGCATGACAATACGGTAATCAATGCAGCCCTCATTTCACTGAGGAGCATACATAAATACAGCAGTGAGAAGGAATAAGCCAACTGTGCACCCCTTCATCATCAGCCCCATGTGCCATCGTCTCAACCATAAAAGACAGCATAATTGCATTTCATCATTATTACACTTTGAATAATTAACTTTGCAGTCTGTCCACAAGCATTAATCCTGCCAAAAAACAGCAGTCTTTTAGAACCCATAGCAAAATAATATGGAATCACTACACTTGATTAGCTCCTTTAGCTTTTTTATAGTAAATAAACAATTCACAGTGCTGAATTTTTTTACAGGGATGATGTGAAACATCTAGGAGAGCAGTGCAAGGCCAACGACCTACTACTTACTGCCAAGACAAAAGTAAAAATTGTGGACTTCAGGAGAACTATGAAGTCAACCCCCCCCCCCCCCCCCCCCACACACACACACACACCACCACCACCACCACCACCTCACATGCACACACACCCCCGTAGAAGTAGTATAAATCTCTCGTGGTTCACATATCCAACAATCTAACACATTCCCAAAACACCTCATACCAGAGCCTGACAATACATCAAAGACTCTATGTTCTAAGAAAGTTAAAATATGTCCAGCTTCACCCGAAGTCTCCTAGTGAAGTTTTACCACAGTATCATTAAGAGTGTTCATCAATGCATGACTGTGTGGCACTCTATCTGAATGACTTCAGAGAAGAAGGAACTACATTAGCCAGCATATCTGATCCCAGTTCTTCACTAAATTTAATATCATACCTCGATTAACCTCCTTTCCAGACCCAGACAAACTGCCCCACCTAATGGGGAGCACAGAGAGAGCTGCATACTAGCAGTCCGTTATAAACACACCTTTAACCAGATGGTGGAGGTGGAGTGGAGTAATCATGTCACACACACACACACACTGTCTTTATTATGATTATTATTATTTATTCATTCATTATCTTCCGCTTAATACTCTAATAGGGTCCCCTTGCCCACCCAGGGGAGAGCGTTTCGGGCGCTGAGCAGATATACCTAGGACAGGGTGCCAATCTATCACTGGGCTCACTAAGACACACACACAAACACATGCTATATGGGGCAATTTAGAGTATACAATTTACCTTAAATTCATGTTTTGGACTGTGGAAGTAAACCAGAGAACCCGGAGGAAACCCACGCAAACACAGGGAGAACATGGAACCTTCTCCCAGAATGAGATTCGAACCTGAATCCCCAGCACTGAGAGGCGAACTACTAAGCCACCGTGCTGCCCAATTATTATTAGTGTTATTATTATTATTATTATTATTATTATTATTATTAATAATAATAATAATAATATTTGCTTTGGAAATATGAATATCATTATTTGTAATGCCTATAAAGCTTCTTTTGAGTTTAGTGGGTCAGAGCTTCAGAACTTATCATCGAGACTAATTTCAGAACATGGACAGTGCTTATTAAGGACAAGGCTGACATTATTAGTAAGGACACATCACATGCTGAAATTTATCTGTTTTCTTTGTTACCTGTAGGTGGTTATTAACAAACTAAGAAATCCCAATCTGGATGGAGTTTCCATGCTCTCCCTGTGTCCATGTGGGTTTCCTCCAGGTTTTCCGGCTTCCTCCCACAGTCCAAAAGCATGGATCCAAGGTAATTTGACTGTTCTAAATTGCCGCTATATAGTCTGTGTATGTGAGTGTGTATGTGCACAGCAATAGATTGATGCCCTATCCTTGGTATAGTGCTTGAAATGTTCTCCCTTAGATGTGCATGGGTAACCCCCTGTGACCCTAGTAGAGGATAATGCAGAAGATAAAGCTGAATGAATTAATTTTAGTAAACACAAATATAATGACCAATAAAGGTTCATCTTCTTCTTGGACTGATACAAGGATTGATTTTGTCCTGGATCCATTTGTGGTCCAAAGTACTCAGCAAAATATTTTACATCACCAAAGCTTAAATACAATGATATTTGTCATGTTCTGTTTTTTTATTATCCAGCTTTTACATTCATAATGTAATGTTCATGACAGACACAGATCATAGTCAGTAGAGTTGTAATTTTTGTTTAGTAATAGCACATCATGACTTTAAAAATATTTTAAGTTCCTTAAATTTTGCTTTGCGTTATTGTGTGAATGTGGTGTGTTAAGGCGTGTCAGGTAAACGGTTGCAGCTGCCAGGGATTAAGGCTGCTAATGATCTCTCTCTCTTGGCTCTTTCTGACAGTAAAACAATACCAAATAATGGGGAAAAATGTTACGGTTGCTGGGTAGATAGACCCAGGACAAGGTGCCAATCCATCACTAAGCACAGACTCACATAGAGACACATCAATATAATGAATTGAATGAATTGAATAAATTGAATCCATATTTTTGGTCTGTGGGAGGAAACCAGGGAACTCAGAGTAACTCCCACTTGGACACATGCAGAATGTGGAAACTCCACCCAGATCAGAATTCAAACCTGGATCCCCAGTGCTGATAGCCCGCCCACTGGTTATATACACTCATTCTTATCCTGATGTCACTTACTAACAATTTGTCGCAGCAGCAGAAAAATTCTTTGTCTTTAGAAAACAAAAAAATGAGGAAGATGTGGAGGAACATGCAATGCCAGCACATCACATTTTGTGACGGATAAAGCATGCTTCAAATGATTTTTATATTACATTGTTAATATCTTATATGAAATAGATGGAACCGCCAAGCATGAGGAGGAGTACAGTCATAGAAGTCTATAGATGTGGTAAGGACATGCAGGTGGTTAGGCTGACAAAGAAGGAAACTCGGTATAGGGCAAGATGGAAAATAATTATTGGCTGTGACAACTCCCACAGACACACACAGACACACACTATATATAGGGGTATTTATATACAATATAGGAGAATTTCTATATTAATTTCTAATTTCCAGATCAGGATTCAAACCTGGAACCCCAGCGCTGATAACCCCACACACACTTTTTTTGGCAAAATTGCGGGCTTCACATTTTGCCACAGTACACTGTTGATCAGACAGCTACATTGCGGGCTTCCCATTAAAAAGGTAAAAAATCTAAATAAAATTAAACCAAGAAGGCTACCAATCTCTCTATTCACTGGCTTTCTAACACAATTTGTTATTTCCACACTCGTCACTAGTGTATTTAGCCTGACTCAGCATATTTAATCATTTTTCTTTTTCTTCAGAAAACAAAAAAAAATGACAATGATGTACAAAAAATGCAATGTCAGCACATAATATTTTGTGTCCGTTAAAGTATGCGTCCAATGATTTTTATATTACATTGTTAATATCTTATACAGTATGAAAGAGACAGAACCACCAAGCAGGAGGAGAGTCATAAAGGTCTATGGATATGGTAAGGACATGTGGGTGGTTGGGTTAACAGAGGAGGGTCCTCAGTATAAGCCAAAATGGAAAATAATGATCCGCTGAGGCAACCCCGATAGGTACAGCCTAAAAGTATAAAATCAATAAACGTAATCTTTCAGAGAATAGCTGCTTTTTGCCATGAACACTATTGTAATTCAGTGTTGTTCTGATGGTGAACTTATTAACATTAGCCAGTGTGAAAAATGTTTTAAAATCATTTACAACAAGATACAGTAAGCATCAAAACTTTTCTTCTGTCGTCCTTTGTTTTTGCCAGGGTACACTTACAATCCTGTGTTGTGAGGATCAGAATGAAATCCCTGTCCTTTACATAAAACAGGGCATGCAATAATCATCAGCAGGTTAAAAGGCATTTAAGAATGAATGAACATGTTTGTGTGGAAAGGGGTGTACCGTGTATATACCTCTCATGGTCTCCATTGCAGAGGGCTCGAACAGGAATACTGAAAGGCTTCCATACAGGGTTCAGTGTGCTTTTTATTACTTCTGTCTTATGACAAATAGTAAAGCTAAACACAAAAGACAAATAATATTGTTTTGATGGTTTACATAATTTCAAAGTGCATTTATTCTAAAGATTATATAAAGCAATAAGAAATAGTTTTAGTTTAGTTACTTTATTGTATGCTATAAAACTTACACTATCAAATAATTTAAAGTTAAAGTTTGTGAAGAAAAATTAAATGTTGTCTTGTCCAGGTGTGTTTTGTGGAGTGTGATTTGTTTGTGGGGTGTGCTATGTCAGTGGTAACTTTTGAATTGGTTTAATGCTTCAGTTACATTTATACTGCTATAAATAAGTGCACCCTGAGAGGGTTTTTATTATGGGAAAGGTTGTAATTTAACTGTCCACTGCTCAGACACTGTCCACCGAACTGCTAAACAAAGCACAAGCAACTTGGACAGGCTTGAGTTTTTATACTTGGTGAGAGCTTGGTTGTTATACCTTAAAGACTGTGTCAGCCAGGTTTGAAAATTAGCACATACATTAATAATTAAGAAAAAAACTAACAATTTTATCATTGTCCATCCATCCATTATCTTCCGCTTTAGTATTAGTATATATATATATATATATATATATATATATATATATATATATATATATATATATATATATATATATTTTTTTTTTTTTTTTTTTTTTTTTTTTATTATTATTATTATTATTTATTATTAGCGGAAGTAGTACTAGTAAACGAAAATAACCGTAGGGGTGCTAGGTGGCAGAAGCATCACACAGTCCAATCATTGCGTAATTTAGAGTAACTGTACATAATTCCATGTGGCATCTTTGCAAAAGATAGCAGGTAATTTAGGCCCTTTGCAGAGGGTTTAATGGAAGGCAACCATTGTGTGTCTGTGTAAGTGTGAGTTGTAGTTTAATTTAGGACATGGCTTTCTTCCTTTGAGCTTCAGATTATAGGGTGTATAGTATCCAGACATTTTGAATGCAGCATGCTGTTATTTACCGCTGCATTCAAACATGTAGTTTAACCGCGTTTTGGTGCACTCACATGGCAATACATGGGAGCTACACATGCAATGGTGTTTTCATCATGGTCACAAAAACACGAATAAAAAAAATCTATGAAATATGTATAGTGACTAGTAATTCACATTTCAAAAATAATATTTCTAAAATTTTTCAGATCTTGTATAATCCTAATGCATGCACATAAGCTGTATGGTATCTGTAGGATTTACTAGAACTGAAAGGGAACTGATTAACTCACGTTCCATCCTCATTACTCCTGTAGAATACCATGAAGGGGTCAGATCGACCAAAGAAGTCTTTCTTGTCCAGCTTGTTGGCACAGAATTGCAGAGCAGCACAGTCCTAGAAAATAATAAAATATAGGTTTTTTATATTAATATTTAAGGATTACAATAAAAAAACATTTACATATTTACATATTTATGTACACAAAAGTAAATATTTTTACATATTATGAAACATACCAACCACTAACATGAGCATTTCATTCTTATGTTAATTAAAAAATCCAGATAGTAACATTTTATTAGCAGAAACAATTTATAAGAGAAATGAAATAATAAGAGAAAGGATAAGAGAAAAAAAAAACAGTTTTATTTCCACAGGTGTGTCTCTTGTCTTGCTGAACTCAAGCAAGCCCATCTTCTCCCATCTCTCTCGTTGGGTTTTTGTAACTGCTTGCATACTCTGGCCTAGTTTTATATATATATATATATATATATATATATATATATATATATATATATATATATATATATAGTGCTGTGGCACTGGGGGAAGGAAAGGCAGAGCCAACGATTTTGTTCATTGAGAATAATGAGACACCTCACATTGCTCCGTAAGCTGTAATATCACATACAGCTAGAAGAAAGATTCCATGGACTCGAGACATTCAGTGAGCCAACAGCTGTATGATTAAAATGTATATTTAAAATATTGTCTGTAATAAAGCCCATTCCTGTTGTTCCGGTTCTGTTGTTCATTCATACCCACCTCTTTTAACAATTACATTATCTCAAAGCAGCCTTACAGTTTTTAAAGCCTGATACCCCAAAGAACAAGCCAAAGCAACAAAGGCAAGTAAAAATGTAAACCAAGTCTAAGTGGGGACAATCTCTGAATCTGTTATATTTTCCTTACACTATTTTTATTGCACTCTAGTTACAACTGCCACCTGCTGCTTACCACGGTGGCTATTCTTATTCCATGTCCTTCATCACTGCTGATCTTTCTTACTCTTTAAATTTAACAATAAAAATCTAAAAAAAAAAAAAATCTAATCTATAAATAATACTGCAGTTCAGCTGGTTCCTCCTTAACTCACTGACTTGTGTTGTTCTCCCAATTGTTAGTTGCTTTGTATAAAAGTGTCTGCTTAATTATGTAATATAATATGTGTGCAGGCGGCACGGTGGCTTAGCGCTAGGGTTCGATTCCCCATCTGGGTGGAGTTTCCATGTTCTCCCCGTGTCTGCGTGGGTTTCCTCCGGTTTCCTCCCACAGTCCAAAAACATGGATCAAGTCAATTGAATTCTCAAAATTGCCCCATATAGAGTGTGTATGTGTGAGTGAGTGTGTGCCCAGCGATGGATTGGCGCCCTGTCCTGGGTCTATCTGCCCAGCGCCCGGGACGTTCTCCCCTGGATGGGCATGAGGAACCCAACCGTTACCCTAGTAGAGGATAAAGCAGACGATAATGGATGGAGTCTTTGATCCAAACCAATGAAGGTTAAGTTTCTTACTCAAAGACCCAGAGTGGTAACTTCAGTGGACCTGGGATTTGAACCCACAACCTTTAGATTACTAGGCCAACACCCTAACCACTGGGCTTTCTCTGTTTCTTCACTCATCTGGATTTGTTAATTACCTTCCCTCATTGGTTCGTTTAGTTAATTGACTTCCAGCCCATTTTTTAAATTGGTTTTAGCATTTATATCATGCTAAGCTCTAACTTGGGGTGGGACCTCACATTTGTGCCCTTTGAGTGTGGTGCCACTTTGCCTGACTTCTATTTTTATTTCTTCTTTAATTAATTTAGTATATGTTGTTACTTGGTTGGGCTTAGTGGTTAGCATGTCCGCCTCTCAGCGCTAGGGATTCCCGGTTCGAATCCCCATCTGGCTGGAGTTTCCATGTTTTCCCCGTGTCCGTGTGGGTTTCCTCCGGGTTCTCCGGTTTCCTCCCACAGTCCAAAAACATGGATCAAGTCAATTGAGTTCTCCAAATTGCCCCATATAGAGTGTGTATGTGTGCATGTCTGTGTGAGTGAGTGATTGTGTGCCCAGCGACAGATTGGCGCCCTGTCCTGGGTGTATATGCCCAGCGCCTGAAACGTTCCCCCCTGGATGGGCATGGTACCCCCCCCGCGACCCTAATATAGGATAAAAGGCGGAAGATAATGGATAGATGGATGTTACTTGGTTTCCCAGTGTGTTTATTGCTGCTTAGGCTGGCGTATCTGTGTGTGCAGTGCAGTCATCAGCTGGAGCACAGGGGATACATAACAGTGTGTGCGTGTGTGAGAATTAGTGTGTCCCCAGTGATGGTTCTGGGTGTATCTGACCAGCGCCTGAAAAAATTTCTCTTAGATGGGAATGGGGAACCTCACACGGCCATAGTCCCTAGTATAGTATTTAATGGAAGACAATGAGATGAGATTATATTTATTCATTTATTCCTATTTAATCATTTATTTTAACTCTTCTCTGCAAAGTGATTGTGGAAATGTGAACAGAACTAATGAATTTAACTGCAAATGTGTCATCTTTTGAGCAGGAAAATACTGTCAATCAAAACATATATCAAGATCAAAAAATGTGTTTGCTGAACATGTGTTTTCTGGCTGCTCAAGGAGGATGAGTCCCCCACTGAGCCTTGGTTCTCACAAGGTTTCTGCTTAAAAAAAAAAATAACATGCATATAACAGGGAGTTTTTTTCTTGTCACTGTCAGGCTTATAATCACTGTAAAGCGTCTTTGTGACAAAGTACTGTTGTAAAAAGCACTAATCACTAATCACTCATTTTCCAACTTCACATGAAGGTAGAAGTCAGAAATTTGGCAGGCTCACTCCTTGCAGCTACTTCGAAATTCATGCCATAACAGTCATAGTGGTTGACCACTTCCGCCATCTTGAATTCTCCTACTTATTGCACCATCTTCACAAAATTTGCTACACGGCTTCCCTGCGCTAAGCGAAACCGATGTACATATTGATACTGCTGTTGTCCACCATATTGATCTTTCAAATAAGCACTGCACCAGGCGCCATGATGAACTTTCTTATTTATAGTACAATGGGTTCCGGTGTTTTGGGTTTCCAGTGTTTTTAATTCCCGACGCTAACTGAAGAATGCATTTCCATTTGGTCATTCAGCAAACACTTTTATCCAAAGTGACTTACAAATAGCTTAACTTGATGGTTCGAGTCAGAGCACAGGGTTGGCCACAGCATCTCTGGAGCAATGAGTGCTAAGGGTCTTGCTCAAGGACCCACATTGGTAACTTCAGTGGACCATGGATATAAATTTTTTCAGAATAAAAAACACTTTTTTATTGCTTCCTGCTAAAGTTTGGTTCATAAATGCATTTTGTATACAATTTGAATTTTCATGTATACATTTAAATGCAAAATTATTAGTAACTGGTCTTCAGCGACATAAGCTAGTCAAGATTTTAAAGTGAACATTGATCACTGAGTAATGGGATACCTGTCAGGGTTGGGAGTGCCAGGCCACTCCCCCGTTTTATTTTCGGTGTTTTTGGCCGTTTAGGGCTCCCGTGGTAGGGCCCATCCCCTTGAACTGGGATTGAGTCCTACCTGATCACATGTGGCCTGCTGACTACACTTAAAGCGCGCATGTGCCCTGAGTTAGCAGGCCAGCATTGTATGTATTTGGTTATGTTGTTTATATGCGTAGATAGCGCATGTTACGTTCGGTGTTAGTTTGTTTGTTTGTTTGAGTTTTACTCCCGCCACGTGCCGCCGTGCCTTCAGCGGTGTTCCCGCTGATTCTTGGGAATAAAAACCTCCTTATTGCTTACCTGGTCGCCTGGCTCGCTTCTTATCACACAGCACCGCGCAGCGCCGCCGTTGGACGGACGGCGCCGCCCATATTTAACAGAATGCTGGCCTCTAACCCCTGCGAAGTCCAGGTGTCCTCATCCGGGTAAGCACCCCTAGTTTCTTATTATCTCCGCGGCCGCGTATCCCGGTTATCGGTTCGTTCCGGCTGCAAAAACGCATTAGCGGCATTAGCTTCGGCGCTAGCCCGCTATTAGCCGCATTTTTTGGCTGCAGTCCCGGCTCTATTAATTCGGCGCTAGCATCCCGGCTACTTTAACCCGGCGCTAGCCCCGCCAATAGCTATTTCCCCGACTGCAGCGATCGGCTACTTTAGCTTGGCGCTAGCCCTCCCATCTAATTTTTGCTGCAGTGCTCGCTCCCCGGAGGTTGGAGTGATGAGTGGAACCAACCGGGTCCCGGATTATGGGGAGATTGTGCTCCCTCTCTCGGCCCCGATCAAGCTCCCGGCACCCTGCAACAGGGTGGCTTTGAAGCCACTCCCTTACATTATCAGCTGTGGCAGGGTGTTTGAACTGGTGACCAGTTGGGAGCTTTCGAACCGAGGATCCTTCCTTGCAAGGATCCTCCGTGCGAGCCTCCCGTCTCCACGGATCACCGTTCTGCGAGTTTTTCCTCGCCGCGCGATCCTGCGCACGATCTTCCGTGCGAGCCTCCCGACCCGCTCAGCGAGTTTTTTTGTCGCCGCCAGGAATCCGCCTCGCGGACGCCGGACCGAGGTTCCGCCCGGTGAGTTGCCCGGTGCTGGTAACGAGGCGCTGCGTGAGCCGCGGCACATTTTGCGCATTGGGACGTTGTCCTGCGTCCCGCTGTGCGCCGATCGCGAGCCCCCGCGGGCAGTCAGCGAGCCACCGCACGCTGTCTGTGAGCCGCCTCGCCACGAGCGTTTCCCTGCTACGAGCCACCGCTCACCGCCAGCGCTCCGCCGCCCGTCGCCAGCCTGCCGCTCCGCTGGTCGTCCTGCTCCGCTGGTGATCTGCTCCTTAAGCAGCCGTGCGCCATCAGTGTTCCGCCACATCACACGAGCATTTCCCCGCTCGCCTTCTGCGAGCTACCACTCACAGCAAGCGCTCCGCCACTGGTCGTCGGTAGGCCGCTCCGCGAGCCGTCCCGCTCCGACGGTGGTCTGCCCGGGGATTCGCCGCTCATCACGAGCGTTCCGCCGCTCATCGTAGGCGATCCGCCACGCACCGCGAACAACATGCGCTGCGTGGTCAGCCTACCGCTCCACGCTGAGCGCGAGGCGCTTGTCCTCCCACTCAGCGCCACCGGTGGGCCGCCCCCTGATCCGTGCCGTGCCGCCAGCGACCCACGCCGCGCCTCCTGCACGTTTTGCAGGGTTCGGGGTATCGAGCCGTTGCTCCCTCTCTCGGTTGCAAAATACAATTTTTTACTTTAAATCATAAAATATAGATTAATATAAAAAGTGAGTTACCAATAAGCACTAAGCCTGGTCAGCCTGTTGTTTTAATAGACTGTGTTCTGTAATTGGGCCACTAGATGGCAGTTTTTAATTGTTAGAATACTGTTACTTCAGTGATCAGCGTGCACTTTGAAAACCGGACTAGATTATGTCGCAGAAGACCAGTTTATCAATGATTTAGCTTTTAATTAAGGCATTTATCAATCTCTCCTTGTTTAATTTAACAAAGTGTGTTTTTAACCATTTTATAAAAGCAATCGAGGGTGTGCATTATTGTGAATAAATCATGGGAAAGAGTTTTTCATCCATGCCTAATAACACCTCTTTCCCATGATTTATTCACAATAATGCACGCCCCCTTGAATCTTATTGCTTTATTAACTAGAGAAATGTCCTTTTGGTATTTACGTTTACTGGTTGAAATTATTTTCTGATTCATACATGCTATGACAAATTGGTTGGTACCGGGGCATAGAATATGAGGTAAGACGTACTTGATAGAAAAAAAAAATTACTCCAGATTTATTACCTCAACCTATTTACAATGTGAAAAATAACTTAATTCTCTTTCACAAAAACTGGCTGGAAAAAAGCCAGTCCAAAACCAAATGCTTTTGACCAAATGCAAAAATGGTTCCTGTCTCTCTATGAAAATCTCTATTTTCCTGTTTCTCGAAAAGAGAATGTCACCAGATTACATATTGATTTTTCTTTTTTTTTCTCAATAAAACTTGTAATAAAGTGCTACATTAATACACTTCTTGGTGTGGTGGTTCATATAATACAAATCAAAAGTGTGTCCAGGAGAATTCTGCTTATTCTCAAATGTGACTATTTGTGTGGAATTTAGAAAAAGCAACCTGTTCAACATCTTCTAAAGCAAATAACAGGACTTTAAATTATTTTGCCCATACTAGCCTTCAATTCATTAAAAGTCACCAACATGTTAGAACGTATGAAATAATGCCTGCAGGCTTTTAATAAATGTAAAAGAGGCTGTGGGTGGAGGTCTACTGCTTTATTCAACTTACTTAAGCTTACCTAATGCTGCAGACAGGGATGTTAGACAGAGAGCTAACCCGTTCTGTTGGTGCTTCGGCACCATCTTTTAATAAATTCTGGTTTGGTTTTTATCCCGGTGTTCCAGTTGCCTCCTTGTCGCATTTCTGCCACGGTGTGTCGCTGCGCGGGCGTTCCGCGCGAACGTGCTGACACTAAGCCACCGTGTCGCCCCATATTTTATATATTTTGGAAAAGCAAAAAAGACAAGAAAACAATAATTAAATAGTAACAGGTCACATTCGTGGGAGCGTCTCCCTCTGTCTAGACCGGTGGACGTGGAGGTCTACGCGTCGCCGGATCCCGGGAGACGCTCATCTATGCGCGAGCGGTGTCCGCGATGTCCGGCGGACCCGCTCCCCTCTGGGGGATTATGGACAGGACGTGACAGAAAGACGTGCCAATACATCGGAGGCTACTGGACACCTGGGGTCACCCAACGTGAGCGGAGGACCAGAGGCTGAACCGCCGATCCGACCGAGTCCGAGAACCGGGGACCGCCAGCGGCAAAGCCCGGCTACCGGAGGGCGGCAGTTCGTCGAGTCGGGACCGACTGAGGCCGTTCGCCATCGGTCCCGAGCACCAGAGGCCGCCCATTTCGGACTCGGAGCACCGGGAGGTGCATGCTCCAGCCTCGCAGCGAGAGGATGTCGATCTGCGCTGCGAGAGGACGCGTCTTCGTCGTCAGCTGGGAGCAACCGGCTGGTTCAGCCCGAGGGACTTGTTACCCCCCCCCCGTTTGTTATTTTTTGCATGCATTTATTATTGTTATTATTTATTTATTTCGGTTTGGGTAGCTGTCCCTTTTGCGCGACCCTTGGGGTGGGGGTATGTAACGAGCACCTGCTGCACCTGTCCCTCGTTTTCGGTCCTCATTATCTCACTTGGGTGATTGGTTGTTTTTGTCACGTGTTTAGTTGGGTTTCCTATTTAATCTGTTTTCACCCGTAAGTCTGGGCACGTCTTTGGTTTGTGGTTACTATACCCAACGTTTCGTTCTGTTTATTTATCCCCATTCTGTTGGTGCTTCGGCACCATCTTTTAATAAATTCTGGTTTGGTTTTTATCCCGGTGTTCCAGTTGCCTCCTTGTCGCATTTCTGCCACGGTGTGTCGCTGCGCGGGCGTTCCGCGCAGGTCACATTCGTGGGAGCGTCTCCCTCTATGCGCGAGCGGCGTCCGCGATGTCCGGCGGACCCGCTTCCCTCTGGGGGATTATGGACAGGACGTGACACCATCTAACTATTTTTGATTCAAATTAATAATTGATAATCTTCAATCTCTGTTTTGTTAAAGCATAATTTCCTTTCGCTACATTACCCTTCTTTAGCTTTTTTTTTTTCACAACAATATAACTTATAGTGGATTTCAGCTATCTTAATCCTACTCTCGTATTTCTTGATGACACCCAGAATGGGCCGTGACCCACCATTTAAGAAACCCTGTAGTGAATCATATAATATCTGACATGGTCTTTGGACTATACTGATGCAGTCTAAGCTAACCACCCTAAAATCAGTTCCAGGACAAATGCTACTAAGTGATCACTCATGCTGCTTTATCAACATTATGTTTATACTTATTTAATTTATATTTAAATTCAAGTTGCTGTTCAAATAGATATACTTTTTTCTGACTGATCAGTATAGTAAAACCAATACAATTGCATGTAATTGAATGCAGAATATGTTACAAATTTTTATACTTAATCTAATGCATTCAGATTAATAGTGTTATGGTTTGATATAACACACCCACAAACTCATTTAATTATTTTCTGCTTTTTGCCCAAAGTCAGACATTTTGCCTTATATCTGCAAAATCTTCCAGGTTCTGTTTCCTTTCTATTATTTGGAATAGAATTAATACATGCTTGAGGAAATCAACATTAAATTGGATGGTGAAACTTCAGATGAATATTTAAAATGGCTTGAGAACATCAATTAAGTCTGAGAAAATGCAATCTTGATGTTGAAGCTTGGAAACAAGGGTGCAAGAAAATGAGGTTTTAGTTAAAACAATCATGCAGGAATAGCTATCTGTGAATAAATAAATGTTAAACAGATTATCTTTTACATCTTATGTAAAACATTACACATTACATTAAATATTAAAGGTATGTTCTATGATCTAATTAGGCAACTGCAACATACAAGCAATTAAAACAGCATAGATGGAATTGAAATGTTTGAAATGTGTGTGTTGTTTGAATTTGACCTGTATATCTGGTGTCATTATATGCATATATTTGCTGTTTTAAAATTGTACTAAATATTTTAACAATGCATGCTTTTGAATTTCATGAGACAACGGGGAGGATTTAAATTGCCTTTTATAACACGGCATAAAACATTCAGCAAAAATGTGTGTAACGAGGGCTGGGCACAAATGAGGAATAGAGCCAGAATTGCTCCCAATAGCAACGGGCTTTATTACAGAGTATTTAAACTAACATTAAAGTACAGCTATAATGGCATGCTGTACCATGCCGAAAGTCCTATGTGATGTCACAGCTTATAAAGCTGCACACGTTTTCAGGCAAAGCAATATCAGGTGCGTTAATCAATCTTACTGATCAACGCTTCGGCTTCGCCTCTTCTCCTTTCCAGGCCCAATGAACTACCCTCACACTGTGTTCTTTCTTGTTCTTGTACATTTGGGTGTTCTGCCTTGGTCCTGTTCAACATATATCTGAAAATCTATTTAATTACCTTCAGAAACAAACCACATTGCTAAAAAGGTGCACAAAACCCAGAGCCTGATTATCAAGCATCTCAGGCACTACTCTCACATATTACACCCCAACACACAGCCACCTTACATTGTCCCTGTCATTTTCTGCGCTGATGCAGCCAGTGGCACCATCTGTTTGCCCCACCCACTACACTTCTTGCATCACTTCCTTCATTAGAGAGATGTGACCTGGAGTACTCCATTTAATACAATATTCAAGGTGAATTAGCAGTAAGAAAGCAGCTATGTAAGCCAAACAAGATTTTTTTACTTGTAAGTAAAAAAACTGACCTAATAATTGAAACTTGCTGCTTATTGCATTTCAAGTAGTTGAATCATTACTTGAAAGGGGTGTAAAACAAAATAAGGGTGGTTAAAGTGCTTCTGAAATACAAGTGAAAATGATGACATACTTAGCTAATAATACTCAGCTAAAAGCCTTGCAGTGGCAATCAGAACCTGATCAAAATTTAAGGGGTCAGCTCATCCATGACTCTGCCGTGGCTATGACTGTGGCTATGACAATGTACTGAAAGGAACCTGGATTTCTATTGGACTGACAGTCCTGCAGGATGCCCTCAATGGTTTTCAATATGGAAAAATTAATTTTTTTCAATTGTTACATACGGACACCTGATCACTACACAATCTGTACATTGGTGTCCTACACTGTACATGCTGCCTGACCTCTCAAGGAGGATGAGTCCCCCACTGATCCTTGGACCTCTCAAGGTTTCTTCCTAAAAAATACATAAAAGTTTTGTTCTTGTCACTGTCACCTCGGCTTGCTCTTTGGGAGTTTGCGGCTTTCTGTAAAGCTGCTTTGTGACAATGTAATGCTGTAAAAAATCGCTAGATAAACAAATTAATTGAACAAAGGAATTGGAGACCTGGTGCTTTAAAGGATCAAAGAATAATCAAATGTCACATTTCACTGTACAGAGGTAACTGTTAGGTAAAAACTAAATATATTAAATGTGTACTTATACATTTTTGTTTTGCAGGTTTCTTGTGTGTGTGTGTGTGTGTGTGTGTGTGTGTGTGTGTGTGTGTGTGTGTGTGTGTGTGTGTGTGTGTTTGTATACACAGTCTTACACAGTCAAGAAGCAGAGGCACATAGGATTAAAACTGAGAAATCAGATTAAATAAAAAAATGCAAAAACAGGGAATGTGACAGACAAATCTTAAATACAGCGGAAGAACAAACAACAAATGACAAGAAAAGAAGCTAATAAACTCCAAGTGCACCTCAGGTAAGGTGGAACAATTTAGGAGGCAGGATTATACCAGGAGAGGAGAAGCCAGGCTTAGCAGTGGGCTATACTTACTCTGCAATTTCCCAGTTCCTCAGCAGTTAGAATGATGGTGCCACATTTCCTCCCTGGAATTCCCCTGAAACAGAGTCAAATAAGATTGACAGTGGTTATAAATTGTGCCTCTATTTATTTAAATCAAAAATAAGTTACGTAATCATGTATGAGGCAGTCCTATGAAAATGTAAATATTGTAATGGTTCAAGATGTTCATTTATTTACAGTTATGACCCCTATATTCTTTATATTATATTTTAAATGTGCCTCACATATAGATTTATATACTGTGGAAAATTCCACTTGTTAAGGGCTGCTTACTGTGTGTATGTTCTCGTTTGGGGGAAGCACGGGCCGTGGTGGATGTTTATGTGTTTATGTGGTGTTAGTGTGTGTTTTTGGCCACTTTCGGCTGTGTTTCCTCCATGCTTTTGTTGGAATGTTTAATAAAAGATGTATGTTTGTGTGTGTGTGTGTGTGTGTGTGTGTGTGTGTGTGTGTGTGTGTGTGTGCCTGTATTGTCACATGTCGGGATACAGTAAGAATTCAGAATCAGAATTCAGAATCAGACTTTATTGGCCAAGTATGTTCACACATACAAGGAATTTGTCTTTGGTTACAATAGCTCACAGTGCACAGTCTTTGCCTTTTCTTTAATTCCTTTTTTTTAAACATTAATGAAACCTGCAGCAGGTGTGTCAAATAATTTTCCCACACCCGTGGTTCTAATGCCAACATCCACCATCAATCCCTGCCCAAGTAATGGCCGTTAATAGACTTCAACCATGTCCACATCTTTACTATCCCAAGTGCCTGGCACCTTTTCAGATGTACATGTGAATATGGCATGTTCCTAACAGGTACTTTAACAGGCAGCAACCCTACATATATACCACATTGAACAGAAAACACACTTGCTCTAAAAAAGCGCATAGTGCAAACCTTTCATCACCAAGACAGCACTAAGGGAAAGGAACTGTCCCATGCTGAGGCATGAACAAAAAAATACCGTGACGAATGCAAATTCATCTACAGATGCCCCCGAGGCTGAAAGGGGAAGAGGAGGACAAGACAACTACGAAGCCAGGGGGGAGTGAAGAAGACAGAAGAGCGAGTGTGGCGAACAAATGAGGAACGTGGAACCAGAGGGGGGATGACAACAACAAGGGGATCGAGGCACGAGAGGAACAGTTTGATGAGATGTCTAGGTGGAGCAGAATGAGGACATGAGGGCCCAAGAATTGTAGGATGCTGGGAAAGGTCCCCAGTGGTGATCACAAGTCAAGCAACGTTCTAAGTAAAACATGGTGACTTGGGAGCTGAAGCCGCCAGCAAATAGCCTGGACAACCGATTTAAAAAACCCAAAAAACATCGCATGGGGGGAGAAGAAAATCACCCATGGTATTTTATTACATAGTGATGTTCTACTGTCCCCATTGAAGATCAGAGGCTTAAAGCCACCAGCAAATAGCCTGTCCATTTATATTGTGGCACTGGTGAAAAACAGAGACTAAGTTGGGAAGCCACTCTAGCCACTCTCTAGGAACGTCACTCTAGGAACTCCAAACACACACATTCCCAGAGTAGCGCGGCCATGTTCCCCCCCTTATATCCTTCAGCCGCAACGCATGCTGGGAAACTAGTGGGAACTAGTGTGAGATTGGCGGGCAACCAGCCAAAGCCAAACATCTTACACCCAAAATGGGAGATGCCACATGGCACCATGAAGACCTAAAATGGCAGAAGTTGTGGTCACCAAAATGGAAAAAACAATAAGCTATTGAAATAGCCGGTAAGTGTATAGTTTAATGAATAATCAGGAGGGTTGTTCACAAACATTTGGCCACACAGTGTGTATACCAAAATGCAATGTTCAATGCCAAAGTACCAGCACTGATCTAATAAAGCTTTAACAAAACCAGATTTGCAATGAATAGAGAGGGGAGAATATTTTTACATACTGATTAAACACAAAAAAAAGAAGAGAAAACATGTTTTTAGTACTGTGCATGTTATTTTTCATTTACAGACTTTTATGCTTTTATACCAGGCACATTTTAGCATCTAATTTTGTAGGCAGGACTCATTTAAAATTAAAAAATAATTTATGAAGACACTTGTGTGTAGGCAGCATTCAGAATGTGGCACAGAGTGGTCCAAGACCCGAACATGCAACATATTCTTCACTTACAACTGTAATAGCACAAAGGCTAAAATATGAACTTTTAGCAACTGAATGACATTCCAAATAACCAATAGATTACAATAAGCATTTCTGCCCCTTTGGGAATCCTAAAATGAAGGGATGAAAGGAACAATTTTATGTGGTAGAAGAGTCACATTCTTAAAAGATGAGAAGAGGGTGAAAGCTTGTATGTGGAATCATTAGTATAACAACACATGCTGGTATTTAAACAAACAATCGGCCTTCTGAACGAGGATAAAAATAGAAGGTATATTGATAAAAAAAAATGTCCAGGATGTGTTGGAAAGGGTACTTATTTAAATTGTGAATTGTGTTATTTTTGATGCCTTCCTTTTTGATGTTTTCTGTACAAGAAAATACTTTTAATGATTCATCCTGCTGTTTTTTTATTGGGGTTCTTTCTATTTAGAGCTTCCCCTGCCAACTGATTTTGTTCAAAGATATTTTAGTACTGGGTTTCTTCTGGCTTGTTTGCATTGCCACCAGAGACAGCTAGGGTTGGCTGGTCTAACATGAGACAGAGCTAAGAAGAGAAGAAACTTTGAAAGATTGAACTGTTGTGTATCTGGGACAGTGCCCTGCTCATTTGAAGTTATTCCTTTTTATTTATAATTTCCTTTATTTCTTTGTATTAAAATTCTTTATTCTTTGTTTGTTAAATGTTAAATGATTACTTGCCTTTTTGAGCTTACTTAAATTCATTCATTCATTATTGCCCACTTAATCCTCTATTAGGGTCACAGGGGGGTTCCCCATGTCCATCCAGGGAAAACATTCATGATGGGCAGATACACCTAGGACAGGGCTCCAATCTGTCACTAAGCACACACTCACACACATACAGATTATATTGGGCCCAATTTAGAGCAACCAATTTACCTTGAATCCATGTTTTTTGAACATTCAATGAACCCACACAGACACCGGGAGAAAAACCATGGATTTGACCATGGATCCGCAGTGATGAGAGGCAAACATGTTAACCACTAAGCCACCATGCCTCCCCTTACTTAAATTTCTGTATCTAATTTTAAAATGTTCAATTTGTTGAAAGCTAAATAAATATACATTTTACACAGTAGCGTGATCTTAACTGAATATGCTACTCAGCTGTTAGTCCAAGCCCTCATACTATCACGGCTCGATTATTGTAATGCACTGCTTGTCGGTCTCCTAAGCTTTCACGATCAGACCTACAACTAATTCAAAACTCTGCAGCTTGTGTTCAACCAACCCAAACAAACTCATGTCACATTATTCCACTCCCTCCCCATTGGCTCCTTGTAGCTGCTCGTATTCAGTAAAAGGCATTGACTCTGGATTACAGGACAATCTCTGGATCTGCCCCTCTTACCATAAATCTATATTTCTGAAATAGTCTCAGACTTGTTTACTTCGCTCTAGTGATGAACATTACCTGGTGATTCAACCTCACAATGTTGCTAATTCTCACTGCTAAATGGTGGAACAAACTTCCCAACTCTGTCAATAAGTCTGAGTCAATTAACATCTTTAAGAAACATCTCAAAACACATCTCTTCCACAAGCACTCACCATCAAAAAAATTATGATAATAATAAGTCAGACAGAATAATGGTCAAGTTTGTGTATATACTACAGAGTATCTGTTTTTTCGTTAACTACTGACTTGTGTTGTTCTCTCATTTGTAAGTCACTTTGGGTAAAAATCATTTTTAAATGACTTAAAGTAAATGTAATGTGGATAAAATTGTTACATTATGCATTATTGTTACATTATTAAATAATGTTACAAAAAGCATTCCAATCATAAAGGAAAAGCTTGCTGTGACCATTGAGATAACCTGAAACTGAGAAAAGTAACAATAAATTTAAAAAATATGGGTAATTAACTAATTAAAATCAGACATCACCTTTAACTGAAACTGGTCTGGACAACAATTATGGTGTCTCAGAAAAAAATAATAATTTGGTGATAGGGACACCTTAAACTAAAAAATGGCCTGACATTTGCATCACCGATGTCTTTAAACTTGTAATTATTCAGTCTGCTTATCCACAAGTTAAAAAGTAGTCACTGTGCTATTTAAAATCATGAAGTAAGTTCAAGAAATGTATTTATATAGCGCTTTTTACAACAGTATATTTTCACAAAGCAGCTTTACAGAGTTAAAAGCCTTTAAACCCCCAAAGATCAAGCCGAAGCAACAGTGGCAAGAAAAAAAACTCCCTGGTGTTATGGGGACGTGTAGGTGGGTTGGGCCACACCTACTCTAGCACGCCCTTTCAGGCACACCTGGGGTTAATGGGCAATCAGGCAGCACTCTATTTATAGAGCTAGGAGAGTTAGCATGTTGCCAGTTGGTCTCCTCTTTTGAGAACATAGTAAGGCTATCCATGTGGCTACTACCCTGGGGTTTTGCTATCTGTGTTTTTCTGCCCTGCTAGACTGAGTCTGGTGAGGAGACCTAGCCTCTTGCCTGTGTTGCTGCGCCCTGCTGGTGTTGTTCTCTTTTGTTGCAGAATTGAAGCAGGCCCTGTGCATCTTTGTTGGATTTATACCATCTTCCGTTGGACAATCGGGAACTGGTCCCTGGACTCCTCCGTACTTGGCTCGTACCCTTTGGACTCTCATACCACAGACTCGTATTTATTTTGTGTTTTCTACTGTTGGTTTTATGTTCATGTTTAGTGTTTTTTTTGTGTTGAAATAAAAGGTGTCTTCCTGATCCGTCTCGCTCTGATTTTCCGAGTAGGGTTCCAAATAATTATCGGGATTTTGGTGATCCCTAACAGTACCAACTGGCCCCTATGGAACCCTCAGGAAGTCAGACCGGAACGGATCTGCCCAGAACCGCGATTCCCCCTGGGTCACATTCCCAGGACCCCGCTATGGCGTCACTCGTGGAGAGTAACCGGGAGATTATTCGTTTTGTGTCCGACTTAGCTCGGGAGGTGCAACAGATCTCGGATCTTATCGCCGCTCCCACCCCTCCTCTACCTTCTGCGTCGCGAGCGGACCCATCGGTCCTACCCGCAGCTGAGGCAGTTCCACTACCTACCGACCCCCCTCAGGTTCGTCACAATCTCTGTACGGTCCATCCTGAACCCTACTTTGAGGATTTAGATAAGTGTCGAGGGTTTATATATCAGTGTGAGCTCATGTTCGATATGCGCCCATCCCAAATTCCCTCTGACCCACACAAGATAACTTATATTATCGGGCGCTTGCTTGGGCGGAGGCGTCTCAATCCACCACCTCAACCTTAGTATGCTCGTACAGGGAGTTTATTCAGCGCTTCCTCGCCGTTTTTGATAAGACTAAACATGCTGGTGATGCCGACGATTGGCTGTTAAACATCCGCCAGGGCAATCGGTCGGTAGCAGAATTTTCGGTGGAATTTGCGACCATTTCTGCTGATTCGGGATGGAACAAGATGGCCCTAAAGGCCGTGTTCAGGCGAGCTCTGAACCCTAACATCCGGGGGCAATTGCCCACCGGGGCTAAGCCGATTACCCTGCCAGAGCTCATCGACCTGGCCATTGTTGGATCTTTTTGATTTTTGGAAAGGCAGAAAGAACACGCCGATGCAAGATGGCCGTCTCAACTTCCTCATTCAGCTTCCAGATGCTAAGCACGCCTTCAGGTCTGATGAGAGAGAGCCTCACCTACGGGTTTACCTGTGTATATATTGTTACGTTTAGTTCCCGCCCCTTAACTGCCTAAGCCAATCGCAGATTACCGCCCTAGGTTTTAAATCAGCCAATCTCAGCCCAGTATTTTGGTTCGAATTTAGCTTGCCCCACCCCACTTCCTAGTGGCGGCAAACTCAGAAGAGTTGAATACAAACTTTCGGCCATTTTGGGACTCTCATTATGTGTAAGAAATAAAAAATTTCTGACACCATCTGTCTAGATGGTTATACCCAGGAGTTGGCGGTCGAGAACCAGTTACCATCTGGGGGGGCGGGGTCAGTCATCATGCGGGGTGAGGTCGTCAAGGGAAACAGAGTCATTTCCTTCCTCCGCCAGTGCATCGGAGGGTCCCGAACCCATGCAGTTAGGTAAGACTCGGGTTACAGAAGGGCAAGGTAACTCTCCTCACGGGGACATATTGTGTCTGTTCTGCGGGCGGAAGGGGCATTGGGCCGCGTGGTGCCCCCACCGGCTAAAAGATCAGGCTAGACCGTGAGATTCGGGGCATTGTCGAGCCGATCTTCCTCAGGTTTTCTGTCACTTTATTCACACCTAAGGGGAGGGTGACATGTCCAGCACTTTTAGACTCGGGTTCAGATGAGAATCCCATTGAGCTGAATTCGCGGGCAGTATAGGGTGCGAATTGGTAGGTCTAGAAGCCTCCCTAAACACTGTGGCTCTAGATGGGTGCAATCTAGCCCTTATCATCCATCGGACAGTTCCCATGTGGTTAAACGTAACCCCGAATCACAGTGAGATGATCCGTTTTTCGGTATTTTGCTCTCCGGACATCCCAGTTATATTGGGATATCCGTGGTTATGCACCCATAATCCTCGGGTCGATTGGGTAAAGGGGAGCATTTGTTCTTGGGGCAAGGATTGCCCTAACCACTGTTTGCGGGGCCCCAAGGTCATTACACAGGCGTCATTAACAGTTTCTTCTAAGTTTTCCAATGTTCGGTCCGTTTATCTTGACCTGAAGGAGGTCTTTTCTAAGGACCATGCCTGTAAATTGCCTCCGCATCGCAGCTTCGACTGTGCTATCATCCTCTTTCCGGGTGCACCACTCCCTAAGAGTAAGTCTTACCGCTTATCGGGACCCGAGAGAAATGGATGCGATGGACCTCTACATCGCCAAATGCCTTTTCACGGGCCTTATTCAACCCTCATCGTCGCCACTGGGGGCGGGTTTATTTTTTATTGAAAAGAAGGACAAGTCGTTGCGTCTGTGTATCGATTACCGGGGGTTAAATAAGATCACTATTCGGAACAAGTATCCCCTTCCCCTTCTTTCCACGGTGTTCGAGTCCTTTCAGGGGGCAGTAATTTTTTCTAAGATGGATTTGCGCAACGCTTACCACCTGGTGTGGATTAGACAGGGGGATGAGTGGAAGACCGCTTTTAACACTCCCATGGGGCACTATGAGTATCGCGTGGTTCCGTTTGGTCTCACTAACGCGCCAGCGGTTTTCCAAAATTTTGTTAACGATGTGTTGCGCGACTTCCTCAACAAGTTTGTGTTTGTGTACTTGGATGATATCCTAATTTTTTCACTCTCCATACAGGAGCACGTTTCACATGTTTGCCGGGTGCTAACTGGACTTCTGAACAATAAGATTTTTGTTAAAGTGGAGAAGTGCGAGTTCCATAAGGACACAATTTCTTTTTTGAGATTCATCATCCAGGCGAACAGAATAAAGGCAGATCCAGCTAAGATCGCTGCCATTTGGGATTGGCCGGTGCCTACGTCTCGCACTAAGTTTCAACGGTTCTTGGGATTTGCAAACTTTTACCGGAAATTCATAAGGTACTACAGCAGTATTGCAAACCCATTGACAGCACTCAGCTCTACTAAGCGATCCTTCAGATGGACAAGCGAGGCTCAGTCAGCATTCAAGAAGCTTAAGGACCTGTTCACGTTGGCCCCGATCCTCGCCCAACCTGACCCGTCCTTCGTAGCAATTCGTAGTGGAAGTGGACACTTCCAACACTGGTGTGGGGGCTTTCCTGTCGCAACGTTCGAGTAAGAACAACCACCTCTACCCTTGTGCCTTTTTTTCCAGGAAGCTCTCGCCTCCGGAAAGGAACTACGACATCGGCAATCGTGAGCTACTGGCAGTTAAAATGGCGTTGGAGGAATGGAGACATTGGTTGGAGGGGTCTGAGCTACCATTCGTGGTGTGCTAAAAGACTGAACTCCCGGTTGGCAAGGTGGGCGTTGTTTTTTGATAGGTTCAATTTCATTCTCACCTATCGCCCAGGGTCTAAGAGCACCAAGCCAGATGCACTATCCAGACTGCATCAAGGGTCAGAGGCCTACGATTCGGAGGAATTGGTGCTCCCGACGGATCGAGTGATTGCCAGGGTGTCGTTAGGACTTCGGCGCTCTATCGAGAGGGCTCTTCTTTCTGAACCGGTTCCGGGCACGGGTCCTGCTAATCGGTGATTTTTGCCATTGACAGTCAGGTCCGAGGTTCTAAGGTGGACTCACGACTCTAACCATGCCTGTCATCCAGGGGTGATGAGAACGGAAGACCTACTTCGGAAACAGTGGCAAGAAAA
The DNA here is from genome assembly GCA_019802505.1 of Corydoras sp. C115. Taxonomy (NCBI): domain Eukaryota; kingdom Metazoa; phylum Chordata; class Actinopteri; order Siluriformes; family Callichthyidae; genus Corydoras; species Corydoras sp. C115. The sequence continues at coordinate 403,406 of JAFMOC010000081.1, read as the reverse complement.
AAACTCCCTGGTGTTATTGGGACGTGTAGGTGGGTTGGGCTACACCTACTCTAGCATGCCCTTTCAGGCACACCTGGGGTTAATGGGCAATCAGAAAGCAGCACTCTATTTATAGAGCTAGGAGAGTTAGCCTGTTGCCAGTTGGTCTCCTCTTTTGAGAACATAATAAGGCTGTTCATGTGGCTACTACCCTGGGGTTTTGCTATCTGTGTCTTTCTGCCCTGCTAGACTGAGTCTGGTGAGGAGACCTAGCCTCTTGCCTGTGTTGCTGCGCCCTGCTGGTGTTGTTCTCTTTTGTTACAGGATTGAAACAGGCCCTGTGCATCTTTGTTGGATTTCTACCATCAGACAATCGGGAACGGGTCTGTAACTGCCTACTTGAGCAATTTTTATTTAATTGGTTTAAATTGGTTTAATTTAAGTTACACTGTATAAAAGTATTTTATAACGTCTGTTCTTTTAAGAACATTGACAACGTTAATTTCCGTGGTTACACTGCTAATTACCACGGTTACCATGTTTGTAAAAGTTCCGAAGTTAACATTAAGGGTTATTCAGAAGCTCAAGAGCGGACAATTCACAATGTGAAACTATAGCTCTCTTGATACTTATGCAGCCAATGAGTTCTTACAGTTGGGTGTAAAGTTATGTACAAAGTTAAGGTACAAACTCAAGAATAAACCTAATCAGTATTGGCAAGAATATTTGTGCTTTTGACTTTGAATCTGAGGGAGCTACAGTAAGAACTTCATCCAAGAAGCGTCATTCATCCTTGCCCAAGCCTACAGAGATAAGATCAAAGCATGGCCCAAAATAAGTACCAAAAATAATATGGAACTGCAAGAACTGGTTGACTTCCTTCGTAGTTGTGAATCTGCAATGTCTTAAATTGAAGATCTCGAAGTGCTTAACAATTGTAATGAGAACAGAAAGATACTTACTAAATTTCCAGATTGGTTGATCTTGAGATGGAAATGGAAAGTCATAAAATTACAAGAACAAGGTATAAAATTTCCAAGCTTCAGCCAGTTTGTCCAGTTTCTAACACGTGAAGCCAAAATCGTTTGTAACCCAATGACATCTTTCCATACACCAAATCCACGTGAAGGAGAGAAAAGTAAGGGTATAAGTAATAGAAGTCCAGGAGCAAATGCTTTAATAACGAATTCAGATGAGCCAGCCAACGACAAAAACTGTGTCTTCTGTGAGGAAGCAGGGCACAGTTTACCAGATTGCCTTAAGTTTATGAAGAAGACAATCACAGAAAGAGTCAAATTTGTACAGGAGAAAAGGTTGTGCTTTGGTTGCTTGAAATGGTGTCATCGTTCCAAGAACTGCGGTGAGAGGAATATCTGCAAGACCTGCGAGAAAGGTCATCCAACTTGCCTTCATGATAATCTTACTAAAGAAGAACGCAAGCAAGAAAGAACGCAAGTAGTAAAGGCTGATGGAGCAAAACACAAAGACAAGCCAAAGGATGAAAAGCCAGAACAACCACAAGATCAACCAAGTACATCTACAAGTACATGTGAAGCCATAGTACATAAAGTCATCCAGAGTGGCAGCCACACCCATGCATCTACAATAATTCCGGTGTGGGTCTCTGCTGCGGCTGAGCCAAATCGTGAAGTTCTTGTGTACGCACTTCTGGATACACAGAGTGATACGACATTTATACTTGAGGAGACTGCAAGGGCACTCAACGTAAGGAGTGAACCAGTTCAGCTGAGTATTACCACGCTATCTTCAACAAATAGCGTTGTGTCCTGCAAGAAGATCTTACAAGTGAAGTGTATTCTGCCAAGTTCCAAGGAACCTCTCTGAATGATCATCTTTTAACCGGTCCAGATCTAACGAATGCCTTGGTGGGAGTTTTGTTTCGCTTCCGAAGAGGTCCGATTGCAATCATGTGTGACATATAGCGTATGTTTCACCAGTTCCATATGAAGACAGAAGACCAAGATTATCTTTGTTTCCTTTGGTGGGAGAATGGGAATCTTGAAGTTCAACCTTCCACCTATCGAATGAAGGTCCATTTGTTTGGTGCAGCCTCATTACCTGGGTGTGCCAACTATGGACTCAAGCATATCACCGCGGAAGGACGAGGACGCTTTAGTGATGACGCCATCAAGTTCATACAGTGGAATTTTTACGTTGATGATATCATGTTAAGCATGACATCTACAAGTCAAACAATCCAGCTGGTGAAAGAAGCCAGAGAACTTTGTAGCACAGGCAACCTACGACTTCACAAGCTTGTTTCTAATAGTAGGGAAGTTCTCGACACCATTCCCAAGAAAGAATGTGCTGAAGCTACTACAACCAAGGATATGGCATTAGGAGAATCGCAAATAGAAAGAGCTCTTGAAGTGCAGTGGTGCGTGGCTTCTGAAAAGTTTCGGTTTAGAGTGGTTATCAAGGAGAAACCACTTAGAGGATCATCGGGAAAGCAGATCCTGCTGCAACTGTGTTGGGACGATACATTACTCGATGATTTGCAACCTCAGTGGAAACGTTGGTTCCAAGAATTCTTGGCCAATCTCTTCTGGAGTCGGTGGAAGAAAGAGTATCTCCTGAACCTTCAATCAAGACAGAAGTGGATCAAGGATCGCAGAGATGCAAAAGTTAACGATATCGTCCTTCTGCAAGAAGACGCTACATCTCGTAACCTGTCGAAATTGGCAAGGGTCATTGAAGTGATGGTAGAGTGAGAAAAGTGAAGTTGTGCATCAGCGATTCCAACCTGGATAAGAAGGGAAGGCGTGTTTCCAAACCAATTTATCTGGAGTAGGGGTGAGCTGCAATATTCGCTGATTCGACGATTCGATTCAGAGAACCGTAGTCAACTATGAACCTCATAGTCGAATGTACCATTTTGACCACATGGGGGTGCCCATGGCTGCTGTTAAGCATTAGTTTTTACATGAAATGTCTTTGTTTTCATTATATATATATAGCCTTTTGTCAAATAAAATAATCCTAATTTTTAGGGTTTTTTCAGGTTTTTCCTTTGAAGTGGAAAAAAGTCCAGAACGGGGATCCCATTTACTGTGCTCTAGAAAAACAAGTAAAATATTTAAAAAAAATCTTTTTTAAAAACCACGCTTATAGCGCCATCTTGTGGTGAAATTTTAACTGATTCGACTATCAGTCGACTATAGGGAAAATCTGACGAATCAGATTCGACTATGAAAATCCTTTGTTGAATATACCCCTAATCTGGAGAGGCCTATCCATAAGACGGTGACATTACTAGAAGCTGAGTGAAGACCATCATCTTCATCTTTACTTTATAGTGGTAAATTCATGCAAACTCATGATCAACATAGTATTGTAAAATAATCTTCTTGTTATAATTTCATTTCATGATTTAAAATCATAGATTTTGGTGGGAGTGTAACTGCCTACTTGAGCAGTTTTTATTTAATTGGTTTATATTTAATTGGTTTAAATTGGTTTAAATTAAGTTACACTGTATAAAAGTATTTTATAATGTCTGTACTTTTAAGAACATTGACAACGTTAATTTCCATGGTTACACTACTAATTACCATGGTTACCATGTTTGTAAAAGTTCCAAAGTTAACATTAAGGGTTATTCAGAAGCTCAAGAGCGGACAAGTCACAACGTGAAACTATAGCTCTCTTGATACTTATGCAGTCAATGAGTTCTTACGGTTGGGTGTCTTCCCGATCCGTCTCGCTCTGATTTTCCGAGTAGGGTTCCAAATAATTATCGGGATCTTAGTGATCCCTAACTCCCTGGTATGTTATTTTAAGGAGGAAACCTTGGGAGGACCAAGGCAAAATCATGATGTGTACCACATTGAAAAGTATAAGAAAGAAAATTAAACGTGTTAGAGGTAATGTCTATAAAACCATCTTCAAGCAGCATGATGTACACAGTTACACACATTTTTCAGAGTTTATGTCCATGGGATTATAACTAACCTCCCTGGACAGGGCCACAAATGGTAGGTTGATGACTAATTTAAGAGAAGCTTGCATGAAGTCAAGGTTTATGTCACGGGTGACCATGTAAAGTGATTTTCTGGAAGGGGATTGGTAAATTGACAGCACCTGTAACCTGTAATTTTGTGGGCGCACAAGGGAACCTAATAATGTGATTTCAAGTGGCAGGGCATGGAGGGGGAAGTTGCATGGAAGCTGCACACTGAGATTTTTGGAGGCGACTTTTGGATGGGCTCGCGGTGAAAACTGACAAGTGAACAAGGACAAGGAAGTAACCGTTTGGTTCTCCAAGTGGAGCTACGCGCGTTGGATGAACGAAGGAGCCGCGGCAAAGCTGTTTGAATCCGGAGAGTGAATGAAGCCAGTGGAGTGAACAGGTGGGAGAGTCGACGAGCGAATAGCAGAACCGTTGGATCATTCGACAAAGAGTTTGCAAGGCTTCATAATCTGGGAGGAAGGGTGAGGATTAGGGGTGCTGAAAAAAATCGAAAATCCAGGCGATTCGGAATCTATTCAAAATGCCCAACAATCGATTTTTAAAAAATGATTTTAAGTTTAATTTTTTGGCGCCCCCTCCCGAGCAAACTGCATATCGCATTACAGATCTGCTCGTCCACCGTGCAGCAAGCTCGTTAACCAGCTCCTGTTGTAGTTCACTAGAAGGCTAGTTCATGCTAGCGGGAAGCATGCAGCAAGGGGAGAGCAGGATTCGTCGGCGTTAAAAGCCGGTGTTTGGGTTTAAAAGCCAGGAATAGAGAGAGAGAGAGAGCTCGACATGAACACAACTGTTTACAATGAGTGTAACATAAAATCACGGTACTTTGGAAATACGACAAATGTGTGAGCCTGTTTGTCACGACATCACTCTGAGATAAAATTAGTTGAAAAGTTGAAAAATATATTTAATATTTAGTTTTAAAATTGTAGCGAATGTTGTTGTAATATAGTTAAATAGACTGAAGTATGCATTTCATTTTTTAATGTTAAGTTTTTAAGATTTGCAAAATATAAATGCACTATGACTGTAAAGTTTCTATTTTAGTTTTGATTAAAGGTTAATGCACCATGGTAAACTTTTGTATTAATATATTTAGAATTATTTGTTCATTGTTAATTTTTTTTATGTAAGAAAAAAAGCGTACAAAAAGCTAAGCTAACCTAACACTGCTCATTTAGTGCAATCCAATTTTTTTGTATAAATATAAAATAAAGTAAAAAGATTTCATACAGTAAGGAACCTGAAAGTATTGTTTTAAATAAATGTTGTATTTGTTTACAAAAAAAAACAATCGTTTCTGAATCGAAAATCGATTATGAATCGAATCGTGACCTCAAAAATCGGAATTGAATCGAATCGCCAGACACTGAGAGATTCGCACCCCTAGCGAGGAGTGGACTCACTCTTCCACAGAACGAAGTGTTTCGCAATTGTATGAAGCGAGCTTCCATTTGCGTGAGCACATCCCCGTGTGAACAGCGGTGGCCTGATTGCAGCAGAGTAGAGGTCACTTGGAGAACGAGAGTGATTCGGATCGATTGTTTGTGCGAGGCATGCAGTGGACAAGGGAGGGTGAGAACGCTCACCCTTCCCAAAGCTAAGTACAACTCGTCCCACTCATAGAGAGTATATAACTCCTGTGCTTGGAAACACTGACTAACACCCCTGTGATTTAGTAGATGGCCATTTTTAAATCCTGATTTGTCTCTTGGACAGCCGGTGTTGGTTAATTGTATTTTAGGTTTCTTTTAATTGTTTGGTTGTAATTGCTGTGTTGGGTTTTGTTGTTTAATTTGATTTATACTGTATGTGTTGGGGGAATGTATTTTGTTTTGGTTAATTACAATTACCAGTTTGAAGGAGAAAGTCAGATTTGTTTATGGTAGATCTTTTAGCAGATTTCTTTCCATTCTTTGTATATACATACTGTAGTAGTTGTTTAATTTGTGGGTTATATTTTGTTTCTCTTGTTTTGGTTTTTATTTTGTCAGAGTGACGGGACTGCTACTACAGCTTGTAATATAAAGTGGATTTTGGATAATCTTCACTCCCCCCCCCCCCCCATTGGACTGGACATTGACAATGAAGGACATATATTTGTCGACTTGGAAGTTTCATTTCTTTTAAATGAGGTTTTATTTTATTGTGCAATACAAATAAAAGGTGGTACATTTTTATTCCTCTTCAGTGATTTACTGTCCACTCAGCTGACCCCCAAGAGCGTGTGCTATTTTTCTAATTGGAAAAAAAATTATGACATTAATGCTATGTACATTTTTTAAACAGTCGATTCCATTTAACTTTTAGTAATCTATGTCTAATATGTTTAAAGGCCCTCCACAGTCATTGGGTAATTGATACAGTCGGGATATTGTCCATGGTCCATTTGTAGAAATGGGTAAGTATTGCTTAGATGTTGATTTATATTTACATTTGCTCATGTATCAAACACTTTTATATATGTCATCCAAACAAACGTTCATATATCCCTTCATATATATAACTTGGTTGATATGAGAAAACAGGGTTGACCCAGCACCCCTGGAGCAATAGGGTCTTGCTCAAGGACTCACATTGGTGTTGTCAGTCGACCTGGTATTTCAACCCACAACCATCAGATTGACAGAGCAACACCCTAAACACTAAACTACCACACCCTCTTATTTACCACATTTCTCTTGTGCTATGAAAAACATAGTATGGTTCATTATTAGATTTTTAACATTGGAAAACTGGATAATACAAATGTAATCAAAGACCCAAAAACTACTTTGAAAAAGATTAGAACATTTTTAGAATGTGTCCCATTTTTATACACCAGTGTAAAGTTTCCAAACTCTCAGAAAGTGCCACATTCTCAGTTATTCTGGTTTTGCCACCAGAGTGTTCTGTAAATAAAATACACTTGGATGTAGATTAGATATAGACCACATTACTAGTCACAGAAAAACCTTTTGTAAATTTGTATAAAATTTGGTTAAGGAATTCCCACTTTGATTACCCGTTCCACCAAGTACCAAGGCTAAAAGCAAAGCACCTAACCCCAATTGCTCCACGGGCAACGTGTACAAGGCTGCCCATTGCTTCGGGCATGTGTGCTTTCCTCTGTTTTGCACTCTGGTGAGTGAAAAACAGTTTTTGTATGTGTTTCACTGCACGGATGGGTTAAATGTGGAGGACAAATTTGTCTGTGTGTAAGCACACTAGGCAAAATAAATAATTTCGCCTCACTTCAAATGGGTTTTTTAACAAAGGTGGAATATGTTTCATCACTTCATGCCATACCTTTTTGGGAAAATTGTAAGAAATTCCCATCTGCTGTACATTATTAATTAAAAACATTAATGTAATGGGTGTGTTACGACGGGGCGCGCTGCCCGGAAAATGGCGGTGCAGCGCGGCGTGGTGGAGAATCACAGAGCCAGGCGACCAGGTAAACAAACACAAAAAGCTCTTTAATGGGCGATCGCGGGAACGCCGCTAGAAAGAGCCGAGAGCTCAATACACATAGAAGAATCGGTGCAGCGGGAACGCCGCTGCGGACACGATGACACGTACTGAAAATACGTGGAGTTAAGCAACCGCGGAAAAGCCGCAGGATGCCGAATAAACGGAAACACCACACGAACCACCCGACGTGACAATGTAGGTAAGCACATTACCCAACACAGATAATGCTGACCTACTGGCAGCTCCGCCGAGAAACCTTAAATGTTGCCAGTAGGTCGCACATGATCAGGTAGGACCCAATCCCTGCTCAAGGGGGTGGATCCTACCTACGGAAGCCCGAAGCGGCCGAAACCCGGAACACGGGAGGCAGGGAGGAGGAGCCCAACCCTCCCAACCTGACATATCGCCCCCCCAAAAACAACCGGGGGGCAAAGGCACCCGGGGACGCCGAAAAGGAACCGAAAGGGGGCTCGAAGGGAGTGTGGAGACCCCTAGAGAGTGCGGGGACGCCGTGGCCAAGGGTGCGGCGGCACCGTGACCCCGTGTGAGGGTGAGGGCGGTGTACCCTCGTGGACTGACGCGGGGCACGCGATCCCTTGAGGATACGGGGCCGTTGTGAGGCCCGCAGGGTGTGAAAGCCCGGTGACCCCATGTGGAGGCGGAAGGGATGTGGCCTCTTATGAGTGAGGTGCCAAGCCTTCCTGAGGGCACGAGAGTGACGGGACCCCTTAAGTCTGCGGGGGCGCCGTGACCCCTGGTGTGTGCGTGGAAGACCTGGACCCCGGTGGGCACGAGAGGAGCCAGAGTCGTTGAGGGTACGGGAGCACCGTGACCCTCTGAGAGCCCTAGGGGTGCGGAAATGCGCTAACCCCTTGAAAACCCCAGGAACCAGAGAGACAGGGGGAACCGGGGGTACACGCGACCGCAGAAGAGGAACGGGAGGAACCAAAACCGACCCAAGTGGACGCATAGGTGACCCGAGTGAGCGCAGAAAAAACCCGAGTGAACGCACATGTGACCCGAGTGAGCGCAGAAAAAACCCGAGTGAACGCACTTGTGACCCGAGTGGACGAACTAGTGACCCGAGTGGACGCATTGGTGAATCCGACATAGTCCATGAACCTGGCAGCCGGGCCAGGATCCCACGCGAACTCGTCCGCCCCTAGAGTCCTTGGTCCGGCGGATGCTTTGTCAGAAGCGTCCAGTGTGGCAGATTTATTGACCAAAGCAGGGGTCAATCTATCCTGTGCAGGGATCACAGGACTCCACTGCTTCCTCCCCAGCCCACAGTACTGCCCTCTGAGGAATGCGCTGAGCGCCATGCCACGACTCCCAGCCTCCCTCCTTTCCGCCACCTGGACACACAAAAAGAGAGCCAGTACTTTGTCCACATTATGCATAAGGTCCAGGTTGATCGAGGGGAAGTCTGACTCCCAAACGCCTACCCAATTGACCCCGAACGGCAAGCTCTGCAGAGAACCCCGTGGAGTACTATGCGTGGCATCACAAGGTGAGGTGCCGGGCGCATTGCGAGGCGAAATATGAGGTGCTCCACTAGGAGCCACGCGAGAAAACATACGTGGGGGCGGATGTGGAGTGTCACCCTGAGCCTCACGAGGGGCAGCGCGGGAAGCAACGCGAGGGGAAACGCGGGGAGAGCAGCGAGACGACCGGCGTTGAGGAGGACCTCGAGAGGCAGCGGGGGGGGGTGCGGCGAGAGGCGGCACGGCGCGGGGTGCGGCGAGAGGTAGATCCCGAGCTGAGAGGGGGAACTGGCTGAACGTGTCCTCCGTGGAGATAGGAGACACGCACGGAGGAACGCGGCGCGAGGCGCGAGATGCAGCGCAAGATGGCGCAGCACGAGGCGGCGCAGCGTGAGGTGCAACGGCGCAGGGTGCGGCGCGAGGCGGCACGGCGCGGGGTGCTGCGCGAGGCGGCACGGCGCGGGGTGCGGCGAGAGGCGGCACGGCGCGGGGTGCGGCGAGAGGCGGCACGGCGCGGGGTGCGGCGAGAGGCGGCACGGCCCGGGGTGCGGCGAGAGGCGGCACGGCCCGGGGTGCGGCGAGAGGCGGCACGGCGCGGGGTGCGGCGAGAGGCGGCACGGCCCGGGGTGCGGCGAGAGGCGGCGCGGCCCGGGGTGCGGCGAGAGGCGGCACGGCGCGGGGTGCGGCGAGAGGCGGCACGGCCCGGGGTGCGGCGAGAGGCGGCACGGCGCGGGGTGCGGCGAGAGGCGGCACGGCGCGGGGTGCGGCGCGAGGCGGCACGGCGCGGGGTGCGGCGAGAGGCGGCACGGCGCGGGGGTGCGGCGAGAGGCGGCACGGCGCGGGGTGCGGCGAGAGACAGATCCCGAGTAGTGAGGGGGAATACACTGAACGCGTCCTCCGTGGAGATAGGCGACTCACACGGAGAAACGCGAACGCGGCGTGAGACGCGAGGTGCAGCGCGAGACGACGCAGCACGAGGCGGCGCAGCGCGAGGTGCAGCTGCGCGGGGTGCGACGAGAGGCGGCACGGCGCGGGACGCGGCACGAGGCAAATCCCGGGCAGCGAGGGGGAACTCGCTGAACGCGTCCTCCGTGGAGATAGGAGACTCGCACGGAGGAACGCGAACGCGGCGCGAGGCGCGAGGTGCAGCGCAAGATGGCGCAGCACGAGGCGGAGCAGCGCGAGGTGCAACGGCGCAGGGTGCGACGCTGCGCGGCACGGTGCGCGGTGCGGCGCGAGGCAGATCCCGCGTAGTGAGGGGGAACTCACTGAACGCGTCCTTCGTGGAAAAAGGGGACTCGCACGGAGGAACGCGAACGCGGCGCGAGGCGCGAGGTGCAGTGCGGCGCTGTGCGGCACGGTGCCAGATGCGGTGCTAGGCGGCACGGCGTGTGGCGTCCCAGCGTGGTGTGCGGAACGGGACGACGCAGCGCGAGGCACGCGACGAATTGCTGCGCGAGGCCAAACCCGAGCAGTGGGAGTAAACTCACTGCACGGGGGCTCCGTGGAGTAGCGAGGCTCGCACGGAGAGGTGCGCCACGCGGCCCGGTCAGCGAGAGGGTACTCGAAGAACGGGTCCTCCGCGAAGAAAGGGTCCAAAGGAGGGACCGACGACGGAGTCCGCGAGACCCGGAAGAACTCGCCGAGCGGGTCCTCCGTGGAGAAAGGCTCCGACGGAGGACCGGGGGAAGGAGCCTGCGCAGCCCACCCCAGCTCGTCGAAGGCGTCCTCCGGGGAGTCCAGACACTCGCACGGAGGGGTGCACGACGAGTCCTGAGCAACGAGAAAAAACTCGCTCAGTGGGTGAACCCTGGGACAAGGGATCTCCCACGGCGTGAGACGCGCGGAGGAGCGCGGATGCTCGCGCTTCGACTCACGCGTCGGCTCGCGCCGCGGACTCCCGGTCTGTCCGCGGTGAAGCTGCCTCTTCACCGCGTCCAGGTGGGCACCCACGGGGCCGGCATCTGAACCCGGGGCGAACCGGGCAAAGGATGCAGACCCTAAACGGCGTGCTGGGGTGTCTAATGGCATGGCTAGTGCCGGATTAAACAGCCAGATGCTGCAGCACAACCCGCGGCTAATAGCGTGGCTAACGCTGATCTAATAGCCAAGTCCAGCTACAAAGGAATGCGGCTAGCGGCGTGGCTAGCGCCAAACTAAATAGCCGAAATGCTGCGGCAGAGAAATCACTATCGACGCGGGCCAGCAACGGAGCTAAGAACGCGAACAGCCGGAAGATGCGGCTAATCGCGGTTAGCGCCGCAGCTAACGCAGCTGCCGATAGTGGGGGGGAAAAAAAAAAACTAACCCCGGGATGAAACCCGGGAAACGCGGCTAAAACGCGGTTAGCCCGGTTGCTAATGAAGCTAGCGCTGATACCTAATACACCCGGGACGAAAGCCGGGGAGCGCGGCTAAACGCGGTCGCGCAGAAATATAATAAATGTGTTTGCTTACCCGGAGAAGGAATCCTGGACTCTGCTACTGTTGTGTGAGGTCAGCATTCTGTTACGACGGGGCGCGCTGCCCGGAAAATGGCGGTGCAGCGCGGCGTGGTGGAGAATCACAGAGCCAGGCGACCAGGTAAACAAACACAAAAAGCTCTTTAATGGCCGATCGCGGGAACGCCGCTAGAAAGAGCCGAGAGCTCAATACACATAGAAGAATCGGTGCAGCGGGAACGCCGCTGCGGACACGATGACACGTACTGAAAATACGTGGAGTTAAGCAACCGCGGAAAAGCCGCAGGATGCCGAATAAACGGAAACACCACACGAACCACCCGACGTGACAATGTAGGTAAGCACATTACCCAACACAGATAATGCTGACCTACTGGCAGCTCCGCCGAGAAACCTTAAATGTCGCCAGTAGGTCGCACATGATCAGGTAGGACCCAATCCCTGCTCAAGGGGGTGGATCCTACCTACGGAAGCCCGAAGCGGCCGAAACCCGGAACACGGGAGGCAGGGAGGAGGAGCCCAACCCTCCCAACCTGACAGGGTGCCATAGTGGCTTAGTGGTTAGCACGTTCACCTCTCAGCACTGGGGATTCAGGTTCAAATCCCGATTCTGGTGGAGTTTCCATGTTCTCCCCATGTTCTCTTGGGTTTACCGGTTTCCTCCCCAGTCCAAAAACATGGATTCAGTGTAATGCTCTAAATTGGCCCATATAGTTTGTTTGTGTGTGAGTGAGAGTGCGTTCCCACCGATAAATTGGCACCCTGTCTATTGCCCGTAACGCTCTCCCATGGATGGGGTAACCCCCCACCCCCCCATCCACTCGACCCTAGTAGAGGATTATAAGATAATAGATAATAAATTAATGAAGATTCAGCTAGTCTGAATATTTGTATCACATTACCTTACACTGATAATTTAAATAAATATAATAAAAAGTGAAATAACAACACAAGTCAGTAATGTAGAGAGTGATCAATTGCCAATATGGTTTTAATACCTAGATTTTTCTCTGGTAACAATGCATTATACTAGTGTGTATAGTTTTATGTCAGGAGAGGAGGATGGTCAGAAAAATTCTTGATGATAAAAAATGAATCTAAGGGAACAGGCAGTTTTGTGACCTATTTGGGTAATTGAATGTGCGTCAACAGTGAAGCCAAGGTTACGGACAAATCCTGCAGGGGGATTTCGAAGCCGTCTGTTTGGAGTGTCAGGTTGTCATGAATCTATGCTTATGATGGAATGATTAGGCTCTGTTTTTGCCAAATTTAGCTTAAGATCTTCAGGGAAAATGTGTGAAGCTGAATGTCATGAGCATAAGATAAACCATGATCCCAAATGACTGATCCCAATAACAATGAAATAAATGAAACTTCTTTTGACTGTGTTGAACATTAACAGAATCTATGCTGACATCCATGAATTTTACAGAAACTTAATAAAATTAATGAAATTGCATAATTTTTTAATATCTACATTACGTATGTTTAGCACAGCAACAGACAATATACTAAACATAGAATGCCAAATTGTCATGCATGTGCTGTCATCCGTAGTCCTGTCATCGTTTCATTATTATTGATTTTTTTTAGTTAATTAGTTATTAGTCATTGTTTATTCTAGTCATCTTAATTTGCCCATCAAATGCCTTAAATTTAAAATTGGTCATTTATCAGACACTTTTATCCAAAGCGACTTACAAAGCGAGTACAGGGTTGGTCACAGCACCTCTGGAGCACATTGGTAACCTTAGTCAACCTGGGATTTAAACTCACAACCTTCAGCTCAATACCTCAACACCCTCACCACTGAGCTACCATGCCCGTATGCCTTTCTTAGCATTATATAAACCCTCCTTCATTAGGTTATGGTCATCAATGAGTTACATTCATTGTCTGTATTTGTATGTTCTGTGTGTCCATTAAATTACATTAATTACTCTACTACAACTTCTCTGCTATCATATAACACACCACACCGGTTGTAGATCGTGACATAGTGCAATTGAATGAATTTAACTATAACAGTCACTTTACATAAAATAAATTCCAAGTGGTATTGTGCAAGTTTGTTTATGCTATATAGTTTCTGAAGAGCTGATCTTTGCCACTTACTTTTAGTAATTTATATCTAATTAGTTTAGAGGTTCAGGTTTGGGTGATGGATACAGCCAGGATACTAGTAGTAATGGGAAATTATTGTTTAGATGCTAATCTCTATAATGAAAGATGCTAATCTCCCAATGAAAAACAGAGGTGGTAAGTAGGGGTGCGAAACTCTCAGTCTCTGCCGATTCGATTCCGATTTTTGAGGTCACGATTCGATTCAGACTCTATTTTCGATTCAGAAATGATTTTTCAGTTCAAATGGTCTTTAAATTTTGTTTAAATTATGTGATTGACAAGATGAAACAACAATGTACACAAATAGAACATTTATTTTTAATAATACTTTCAGGTTCCTGTCACAAATCGTCTGTAAAGATAGTTCTGGAGACGTGGATGCAGAACAAAAGTTATTTATTGAAGAGCAAGGCAGAGGTAGGGTCCTCGAACGCCAGTTTGATGGCCAGAAGTTCTCTATCCCCCACGTGATAGTTTTGTTCCGCGGGGGAGAGTGTCCTAGAGAAATAGGCGACGGGGTGCAGCCTGGGGGGCGCTCCTTGCCGCTGCGAGAGGACGCCTCCGACTCCCAGGGAAGATGCGTCCACTTCCACGATGAAGGGGGAGTCGGGGTCGGGGTGGGCGAGCACGGGCGCCGTGGTGAACGCCTTCTTGAGCTTTTCGAAGGCCTGTTGTGCCTTGTCATTCCAGGGGAGTCTCCTGGGTTTCCCCTTAAGTAGCTGAGTCAGCGGGAGTGCGATCTGACTAAAGGACCGGATGAATCTTCGAAAGAAGTTGGCGAACCCCAGGAAGCTCTGAAGTTCCTTCACCGATTGAGGCGCCTTCCATTCAAGGACGGCCTGGATACCTTGATCCCTGATAATGTAGCCCAAGAATGCGATCTCCCGTCTGTTGAATTCACATTTTTCAGCCTTAACGAACAATCCATGTTCCAGCAGTCTGCTCAGGACCTCTTTGGTGTTGCGGACATGGCTGGCGGCATCTGGTGAGTATATCAGTATGTCGTCAAGGTAGACGATGGTGCATCTGCCCAGGAACTCTCGTAGGACATCGTTGACCAAGCATTGGAAAACCGCCGGTGCGTTGGTCAGTCCGAACGGCATCACCAGGTACTCGTAGTGGCCGGATGATGTGCTAAACGCCGTCTTCCACTCATCCCCTTCCTTAATGCGGACCAGGTTGTAGGCATTTCGCAAGTCAAGTTTCGATGAAGGGGGAGTCGGGGTAGGGCGGTTGGGGGCGACACGGGCGCCTGAGTGAACGCCTTCTTGCGCTTTTCGAATGCCCTTCGTCATTCAGGGAGTCTCCTGGGTTGCACCTTAAGTAGCTGATCAGCGGAGTGCGATCTGACTAAGGGGACGGATTTGAATCTCGAAGAAGTTGCGCGAACCCCAGGAAGCTGTACAATTTGGCGGCGCGTAGCTGTTCCAGCGCCGAGGGGGGACGAGAGGAATAGGGTAGGTGTAGCGTTTGGAGACCTGGTTCAGTTCCCGGTAATCGATGCAAGGCCTTAGGGAGCCGTCCTTCTTAGGGACAAAGAAGAAACTGGAGCTGGCGGGGGATTTAGATGGTCGGATGAACCCCTGCGCCAAGGCCTCGCTGATGTATTCCTCCATAGCAGCGGTCTCCTTGACCGATAGCGGATACGGTGTGGAACGGGGGATCTTGGCGTCCGGCAGGAGTTCGATGGCGCAGTCGTACTCTCGTTGAGGTGGGAGACGACATGCAAGTCCCTTGCTAAATACCTCCGCCAGGTCTCGGTACTCCTCGGGGACGTTCTCAGGGAGGCTGCCAGGAGGTTGGTCAGTTGTCGCCACTTGCAGTGTCCGCACCACCGGAACCAGGCAACGATCCACGCACTGTGGAGACCAGGCTACGATGTCCACCGGTTCCCAGGTGATCTTGGGATTATGGTCCCGCAGCCATGGTTGGCCCAAGATGACCGGTGACAGAGGCCTCCGCTTGATCAGCAATGACCTTTTCTCCCTATGGAGTGCGCCGACGCCCAGTGAGATCGGTCGGGTTCGATGCGTGACGGTCCCCACCGTGGCACCATTGACTCCCATGATCTTGATGGGAGCCGATAGGGGGACGGAGGGTACCTGGAGGCGTAGGACCAGGCGCTCCTCAATGAAGTCCCCCTCTGAACCCGAGTCGATAAGGGCGGTCACTGTGAAGGTGCGCGACAGGTGAGAGATCTGAGTAAGAATCTGCGAATTTTCCTTACAAACAGACTGAATAGGGCTCACCTGGCGGGCACTGGGCGTCGGCGGTCTTGTCCCAGTCCTCTTCGCTCCTCCTGCTACCTCTGCCTGCTGGTCCTCCGTTGTTCGGGTCTTTCTGGGGCATTGCGCCACACGATGTCCTGTTCTCCCGCAGTGCAAACACAGGTGTTGGCGTCGCCGTTCTTGCCGCTGCTGTTCCGGTACCCTGGTCTGCCCCAACTCCATCGGGACTGGAAGCGCGGTGGACCCGGCAGGTTGCGGGGGGTTAGCTCCCCGGGAAGGGTCAGGCGGGGTGGCGTGCTGGTCCAGCTGGATGGCCAGCTGGATGACCTGCGATAGGTCCAGGTTGAGGGAGCGATAGACCAGCTCCCTCTGTAGGGACGAGGACAAACCCGCTTTGAACTGTGAGATGAGCGCCACCTCGTTCCATCCGCTGGCGGCCGCCAGGGTGCGGAAGTTCAGCGCATACTCTGCAACCGATCTTCTCCCCTGGTGAAGCAGACGCAGTTCGTCTCCGGCCGCCGCACCGTGACGAGGATGATTGAAGGTGGCCCGGAAGGACTCTAGGAAGGCTGTGAGGGAGGTGACATCTGCCCCGTTGTTACGCCAGATGGCCGTAGCCCAGGCGGACGCCTCCCCGGTGAGCCTGGAAATGAGCAGGGCGATGGCGTTCCAGTCCGTGGTGGTTGGACGGCTGGCGAGGAAGAGGGAGAACTTCAGGAGGAACTCCTCGCAGGATTCGGGGTCCCCGGAATAGCATGGCGGTTCCGGGATGGGGATGAGCGTTATGCCATCTCCGGGCGTGGGGAAGGACGCCCCAGCAGCGCCCGTGGTGACCCCTGTGGACGACGGGGCGACCTGAGGAGACATGTTAGGTGTGGTGCTGCTGGGGTTACCCACGGTGTCACCTGGTGGCGGGACAGGTGATTTGGCGGCTCCTGCGGACAGTTCCAGCACCTGCTGTGTCAAAAGCAGTAGAACCTGTCCTTGGTCCAGGACTTGCTGCGTGAGCCGCTGAAGCAGTTGTTCCGCCGTCTCCATGGTGAGGCGAAGTATTCTGTCACAAATCGTCTGTAAAGATAGTTCTGGAGACGTGGATGCAGAACAAAAGTTATTTATTGAAGAGCAAGGCAGAGGTAGGGTAGTGCAGGAGGAGGATGGTGCGAGGAGGGCGTTGCCCGCTGGACCCAGGCCGGGGTGATAAACCTGGACGGAGGACTGGGCAGAGCACAACACCGAGCCATACCAATAACAAAATAAAACAAAGTACACAGAATAAACTACACTGTAGAAAGAGAACCCTACACTGGCTATGCATGAGAAGAAGTAGAAAGAACTAGTGAGTGTGTCTAGGATAGACAAAATAACAAAACCTATGACAGAAAGAACAGGCGTGACAAAGAGAGTGTTAGACGAAAACCTGAAGGAAGAAAGAGTGTAGAAAGTGCACAAAGAGGTATGGTGAACTACACGGGACGACGGACGGCTAGGAACCAGACTGAGACAAACCAGGGATGGGAAGACAGCCAAGGTATTAGTACACAGGGAAGGAAATAACGTTAGTTCACCAAGATAGAGCGTATTAGTAAAAAGATGGGAACCGTTAGTATGCTGAGTGAACAATGAGACACGGACGCCCTCAGGTGGTGGCGCGCCAGCGGAGCAGGCTAGGGCGAGCGCGAACTCCGCCCCACCCGGCCGAAGCCGAACCACCTGAGCGGACGGACAGAGATCGCTCCCGGGACGCAGGACACTAGGGACAGGATGAATACTGGAAACAGAAAGAGGATTAGACAGACACCAGGGAGCGATCACAGATAAACACAGACGTTCACTCATACAACGACAGAGACTAATCCTAAACACGGAAGTGAGGGCCGCAGATGCTAACACACAGCTAACAAAAAACAGACACGCACTCACCGAGACCAGATATACTACGAGACACAAAGCAGAGAATAACAGCCAAAGGATCGCTTGGTATTTATGCATGACAGGGACAATACTTCGCGATCCGTCCCGTGTGAAGACAGAGCTTAAATAAGATAAACGACCCATCAAACAAATTAGCCTCACCTGGTGACGGAGCGAAAGCGGAACTAGAAGGCGGGGCTAAGGGAACGAGTGGCAGAGCGTGACGGAGAGACAGACGCAGACACAGGATTTCTCACAGTTCCTTCCTGTATCAAATCTTTTTGCATCATTTTATATTTATACAAAAAATAGGATTGGGCTAGATTAAAATTACCAGTATTAGGTTACCTTAGTTGCCTGGCTTTTTCTTACATAAACATCTATCAATTAACAAATAATTCTAAATATTTTAATACAAAAGTTTACCATAATGCATTAGCCTCTAATTGAAAATAAAATACAGACTTTACAGTCATAGTGCATTTATATTTTGCAATTTTTTTTTTTAAATAAAATACATACTTCAGTCTTATTGAAGTCTTCATATTGCACCAACATTCGCTACATTTTCAACTTAAGTTAAGTCAACTTAACCTTAAATATTAAATATATTTTTCAACTTTTCAACTTCTTTGAGCTGAGGTTGATCACACATTTGTCGTATTTCCAAAGTACTTCAATTTCATTTAACACGCCTTACAAACAGTCTCGTCGAACTACAATGGGAGCTGGTTAACAAGCTTGCTGTATGGTGGCTGAGTGGATACGTAATGCGATATGCAGTACGCATTTTTTTTTAAATCAATTCTTGGCCATTTTGAATCGATTCAGAATCGCCAGGACTACGAATTGTGATTCTTTGAAGAATCGTTTTTTTTTTCAGCACCCCTAGTGGTAAGCTTGTTTTAATAATAATGATAGAGTTCCATTTAAGTTTGATGTTATTTGAAAGATGACCACATTTACAACAATATGGTTCATTATTAGATTTTGAACATTGGAAAATTAGAACATTTTTCTAAAGTGAATGCTATCTATTTGATTTTAATTAACTTTTAATAAAAGTGCTATACAACCCCCCTTTTTGGTTTTGTGCAAGGTAAGGTGTATGTTACAATTAAATCAAGATTTATAAAATCTTGATTTGATCAGCTAAATAAAATGGCATGTTAATGAATTTAGGTCATTAAAAAAGCAACGTACAGCTGAGTTAGAAACCCATTTAAGTGTGTCCATACCCTCTCCAACTAAAAATAGCACCATGAGAGGATGACGCCTTGAACTAGCAATCGAGTAGTCAGTTCAGTCAAGAGAGGACTGAGCTTCCTGATATTGTACATTATGAATCTGTAGGTACAGGCAGTTGTTTGCAACCTGATCAGATAATTTAATCTATGTGTCATATGTGAAACCAAGGTTACAGACAGAGCAGGTTATAGAGATTTGATGGAGCTGTTGATTTGGAAGGTCAAGTCGTGATGAAATTTAGTTCCAGTTTGGCTGGAATTATGAGTAGCTCTTTTTTTGACAAATTTATTTTTGGTAAGGCAGGCATGGTGTTGTCTTCAGGTCAAAAGACATGTGAAGCTGGAGGTCATCAGCGGTAAGAGAAACCATGTGCCTTAATAACTGAGCTCATCAGGGACGTTTACTCTAAAAAGAAATGGGAACCAAGTACAATAATAATAGTAAATATAATTGTAAAGAATTAAGAAAATGTATATAAGAAACTATATGTAAATGTATTTGTGATATCATACAAAATTTTCCTTTTTTTATTTCCTTTACTGTTATGCCAATACAAATGCTTAATATAAATTTATTATTTGCTATTGTTTTTATTTGCACTTTTATATTTTAGTCTGGGCTTAGTGGCTTAGTGGTTAGCACGTTCGCCTCTCAGCACTAGGGATTCCCGGTTCGAATCCCCATCTGGGTGGAGTTTCCATGTTCTCCCCGTGTCCGCGTGGGTTTCCTCCGGGTTCTCCGGTTTCCTCCCACAGTCCAAAAACACAGTCCAGTTCTACAAATTGCCCCATATAGAATGTGTCTGTGTGAGTGAGTGTGTGCCCAGCGATAGATTGGTGCCCTGTCCTGGGTCTATCTGCCCAGCGCCCGAGACGTTCTCCCCTGGATGGGCATGGGGAACCCCACCATGACCCTAATAGAGGATAAAGCGGGAGATAATAAATGAATGAATGAATGAATGTTTTAGTCTTGCATTTTAGTCTGAGCACAGTGGGAAACATATTGCTCCATAATAAATAAAAATAAATAAAAATTTACATATTTACATATTCGGTAAAAAACATACTGACAAGCTTTTTAATAGTACTAAATCTTCAGTACCATTACACAAACATCAAAAAATTATGTACAATAGGAGGATGAAGAAAAGCACCAATGACAATACAGACAGCAATTACACAAATAAACCTCAAAACTAGGAGCACATCAAAGGGCTTATTTAACAAAAATCAACCAATCAAAACATAGATAATGTAATTCACAAAAGGCAAACCAGGTGGATGTGATAATAAGAGAAAATTAAAACAGTTAGGAAACTTATAGGTGTCAAAATTTTTAAAAAATCATAACAGAGAAAGAGAGATGAGCTGTTATATGCCATCATAAAACAATCTAGTTTGTTGGTGTACTGTAACATTAGGGCTGGCCAGAATACAAATGTAAGGAGGTTAAGGAATGGGGACTGGAGACAGGATTTCTCACAAACAGAACAGGCTTTATTGCCGACACTAGACACATCTACCAAAGTACAGGTATTTACAGTACAGTTCTCTCCTCTATACTGTGTTGTGTCCACAGTTCTGTCAGTCAATTAGTTGCCCACGGCATGTAATGTTTCCACATGTGCACATGTTTATTAGGCGAATCCATGTCAGGTGCATTAATGAAGCATAATCAAAATCCATTACCGATGGCTCCGCCTTCTCCCCCTGCCACAACTCCCTATCAACATGTCCTTTATCCAGACGTTTTCAATTGGGAGGGATTGTCCGTGTTCACAATCCACTGTGGAGAGAGGGCGAGAGATCCAATGTCTTCCTGCCTCTGTGCACTCGGCTCAAACTTACATCCAATCTGCCCACGAGCTCCTTACATTATCTCTCCAGCTTTGGGTCACTTGTGTGCCACCCCAGCATAGACTCTTTGTCTTTTTGCGCTGATAGCTTCACAAAAGCGACAGCACTCTTGCATGCCTCCCCATTTTCAAGTGGGAGGGATTGTCCGTGTGCGCTATCCACTGTGATCGAGGTAGAGAGATCCAATGTCCACCTGCCTCCATGCACTCGACTCCAACTTAATCTGCCCACAAGCTCCTGACATCATCTCTCCAGCTATGGGCACTTGTGCACCAACCCAGCGTAGACTCTGTCCTTCTGCACTGATAGCTACACAAAAGCGACAGCACTCTGGCATGCCTCCCCGTTTTTCACCAGGATGAGCGACGCACTCCGGCGTCATCAACAGCAGATAGAACCTCCACTTGCCCCACCTACTCTGCTTCACTTTCTGTGAAAACCCTGTCAGGTGCATTAATTAAGCATAAGTCCATTACTGATGTCTCTGCCTTCTCCCACTGCCACACTGACCCTTCAGCTGATTCCGGAGTGGAGGAGAGGAGTCAGTGTCCATGTGCACTTTGTATTGTGAATAGAGGGAGAAAGATCAGATGTCCTCCTGCCCCTGAGCACGCGGCTCCGACTTATTCTACCCACAAGCTCCTAATGTCATCTTTCCAGATTTGGGCCAATTGTGCTGCATCCCAGCATGAATAGTTTTGTCCTTCTATGCCGAGGCCACACAAAAGCGGCAAAACTCTGGAGCGCCTCCACGTTTATCCCCACGATATGCAATGCACCCAGGCACCCTGGTCTTCCACGCCATCAATGGCGGCTGGAACCTCCGCTTGCCCCACCCACTGCACTTCGCTCTCGGAGAAAGTCGAAAGCTTGGGCCAAGGCGTGAATCCCCAGTGGAGGACAAATGGTGACAAATTCTCGGGCCACGTGCTCCTTCTGGGTTTAAGCAGCAAATATTATGGTGGTGAAGAAATGAACAAGAATAGAACAGGCTTTATTGGAATAGACATATCAGAAGTATCAGACTTTACAGTACAGTTCTCGCCTGTAAATCGTGTCCATGTCTCTCCACTTCTGTCAGTCGATGGAATTTCTCTCTCAGTGGCATGTAATGTTCACGATTTTAAAGGGTGCACATGCTGATCAGGCTGAGCCTTGTCAGGTGCATTAATTAAACATAATCAAAGTTCATTACCGACAGCTCCGCCTTCTCCTCCTGCCACAACAAACCTGTGTTTTTGTTTTTACACATTACTCTGTTATGTTATTATACATTATTTCAGGCACATACTTAAACGGCATGTCATTTCAGATACAGCTCATATATTATTTTACTAGGTTTGCATCACATGTATTTCACCTTGTATTTTGTGTAAACTTTTTTCTGTTTTGTTTTGATGTGCTGTTCTGATCCATACATTTTATTATGTTTTCTTTCCTTTTTGTTTTTCTTCGTTTGTATAAATTCCTACCCTTTTTTTGTAGCTTTTGTGGCTTGCCTCAGTTTGCCCATTTGTTTGTGGATCTGATTATGGATTTACTTACAATGGCAGTCTATGCTGAGGTCCCCTGCTTTGAATAACAAAAAGTATAAATAAAAACAGGTTGTTGCTATTAAAGCCTGCTAAGTGTGCTTCTTATTGTAAAGGTACAGTATCTAACAAAAATACATACTACGTTGCTCAGTACTTCTTCGCTAATCTGCATCTCGTTCAGGCGTCACTATTCTGCTGGACAACTCCACTTCTGTTCCTGCCTTGCCTCCTCATCCGCTCCCCACCAGGCTCCATAACTCCTTCACTCTTTTCCTCGCTGCTCATAAGAATTCACACTCCCCCACATCCCAATGCAGCATTACAACTTCCCTCTCTGTCTCCAATGGCTTCCCGTATCTCTACAGGATTTCAGGCAGACTTGTAATTTTTATGTTTTTTCCTCCACAGCTTGGGAGACTTTCACCCTTACCGTGCTGGATGGACATTGTCTGCTTCTTTCTCTCGGGTGCGTGGTCATTGGTGTGCTTCTCTGTGTGCCCTTTTTTGGTGGGTAATGTCACATCAGCGCTCTCTATCGGTTGATGGTATTGCCGGCTCTTTTGGATGGTTCAGCAGCACCCTTGATGGACCCTGTTTGTCATTAGTGTAGATCTGGTGCAGCTGTGTGTTTTCATTGTGTAATTAATTCTCTTTTCCTGGTAAAGCCATTTAATTTATGTTAAAGTTTTCCCATCATGTGACTAAACTCTATATGTGTAAAAAGCCTGCCTTTCCCCAAGTTGCCCTATTGGAACATTGGTTTTGTGTTATGGTCATGTCCTGTCACGTGCAATGGCTCTTAAGTTACCTAGGTGAACAAAATGAGTCAGTCGATTCATGATAAGTAGCTGATTGTGAACAAACTTGTCTTTGATTCTTGTCTTTTGTTCTAATGCATGTAGTCAAAAAATGTTAACTGTACATATTTGACAATTTAATTTTTTGACATTTTAGGGGAAGATGAGTTTTTTTGAAGTCTTGGAGCAAACAACAGGTCCTGCTGTCTACCCATGACCTCCCTTTACAGGAAGAGTCCAACAAACTTTTATGCCGAGATACGCATGTCTGTTCATGGTAGTTCACCTGATCAACCAAGTCACATCCTGATTAACTTCTTCTAATGTTTGTATACTTATGATGTAAAGTTACAGACTGCTGTTAATTTACATCCTAAGTATACAAACGGTAGAAGGAGTTAATCGGTATGTGACTCGGTTGATCCAGAATGTTCCAGTGAGGTAAAGTCAAGAATGGCTACGGTGATCAAGTTTCCAAACTGCGACTGTTATAAGCCTTCTTCTTCTCAATAGCAAATTATGGATTTGAAGTCTGGACACTGAAGAAAGAGGAAAAAAGACATGTCTTCATGTCCAATTATCTTCCAGAAGCTCCACATCCAGATTAGGTAGTCTAGCATAAGCATTTGGAAGCTGCTGACTCGTTGACCAAAATGATGACCAATGAGCAAGTATACAAAATGACTAAAACAGAAAAGGATTTACTGAACCATGTAAAATTCCGCAAGTTCACTTTGGTCATATTATGAAGCATCCAGAAAAGAACATTTAAGGAAGCATTACTGTGTGTCATGAATTCTGGAGGAATTATGAAGCTGCGGAAGACCAAGAATAACCTGCATAGACGATATCAAATCAAAACATCCATCCAGCCAACCATTGCAGACATGAGATATACAGAAGGAGAAAAAGAGAGAGAGAAAGGAATATGAAAGAAATATATATATATTTTTTTATAACAGGTGCTATAACCGGACGGCAAGGTGGCTTAGTGGTTAGCATTTTTGCCTCTCAGCACTGGGGATTCAGGTTCGAATCTCAGTCTGAGTGGAGTTTCCATGTTCTCCCCATGTCCACATGGGTTTCCTCAGGGATCTCCAGTTTACTCCCACAGTCCAAAAACATGGATTCAAGGTAAGTTGAATGCTCTAAATTGTCCCATATAGTATGTGTTTTTGTGAGTGAGTGTATGCCCAGCAATAGATTGGGTGAGATCTGCCCAGCTACCTAAAGGTTCTCACCTGGATGGGCATGGGGAACCCCTCCCATTACCCTTAGAGGATTAAGTGGAAGATAATGACTGAATAAAAAGGTACTAGAACCCAAAACACTGATTGTTCTGTACTTTGCTCTGCCCCTCACCCCCACATCCTAACACTATCGACTGTTAATGATTTGATGATGATCTTCAGTGATTAATCTGTTGTGGAATAGAGTATGGGGACTTTACGTTAATTAGGGAATAGTGCAATCATTGCATGGATAGGTAATACAAAGGTTTACACAGAAATGATAAACACATTTCTATAAATTGAAAATAGGCTTTGTGATAAATTAATTTTAAAGAAGAAGGCATGGTGGCACATATTAAATAGCAAATATAGTGTTTCATTATCAAAAAGTAATTTATAGAACAAATGTGTTTACTGTTATGTCTTGATTTTTCAGCAGAAAAGAAACAAATCTACAATTGATTGTAAAACAATGTTCAATTCTATATTATAGCACTTACTGCTTAGTAAAAACAAGTGTAAATTTTTAACACATAAAGAACTATTGAAATAGAAATGCTTGATGTAAAACACTAAAACAGATTTTAATAAAGCAATAAGGCACTCAACGTGTATAATTGTGAATAATTCACGGGAAAGAGGTGTTATTAGGATTGACACAATGCGGAGGTGTGTTAGTTGAGATGCAGACGCGTGCATTATTGTCAGTATTGTCACAGCTGGATAATTTCAAAACCATTCCTTAGTACAATTTAAAAATCTTTACATGTTAGTATTATATTATGGTCTAAACACATAAATACACAACACAACTTTAAAACCCTTAGAATTAATCTTACAATTTTAATAGTACTGTACAGTTCCAAAGATCAAAAAAAAAAAAGTGTTTTATTACCTATACAGTGTACATTTTCTCAAATCAGTACAAAAATAAAAAGTAATTAAAAGTGATAGAGTGCTAAAGTGCTAAATAAGAATGAAGAGCTGAGTCTGAGTCATCCTCTCTGCTGTCATGTGTGTTCTCCACTATCCTATTGTCAGTATAGACAAAATGTGTTTGTTTTTTTTTGTCTTTACTAAGACATTCTTTTAATTAAGCTGTGTATGATAGCTGGTGCTAATACATGATTGATAAATGCCTTCAGCCTAGCCAATTTGTATTCTAGAAATCTGTCTCAGGCATAACATACTGAAGCTACATTTTCCTTCTGAATTAGTTAGAAAGGTATGATATTGAATATGTTCCCTTTACATTTTATTAATTATTTCAGTTATTATTTTAAGCTTAATGCTCTACTTGGGTCATGAGGAAGTTCCCCGTGCCCATCATGGGGAAAACGATATGGACGCTGGCCAGATACAGCCAGGAAAGGGTAGTAAGTAAGTAAGTAAGTAAACTTTATTTATATAGCACTTTTCTTAGGCACAGGCCACAAAGTGCTTTACAAAAGGATAAAACGTAAAAAATAAAAGAGAATAAACACAATAAAAGCATAATTTACACAACATAAAACATAAAAGCAAGACTACTGGTTAGCCCATTTGCCCAAATGCCTGTTTAAACAGATAAGTATTTAAATGGTTTTTAAAAGAGTCCGCAGAGTCCGCCAATCTTAAAAAAGGGGGCAAAGAGTTCCACAGTTTGGGAGCAACAACCTCGAATGCGAGAATCCCCCCCGAGTCTTTAACCGAATGCGAGGAACAAATAGTAAGTTCGAATTGTTAGACCAGAGCGAACGTGCTGGTACATGTTGATGGAGCAGACCAGACACATACATAGGAGCCTGATTGTGTAATGCTCTGAATGTAAGAGTTAAAATTTTTAAATGAATCCGGTATTCAACAGGATGCCAGTGCAGGGATACTAAAAGTGGGGTTATGTGAGAACGTTTGTTTGCTTTTGTCAGCAGTCTAGCAGCAGCATTTTGAATTAACTGCAACCGGCTACGAGCAGACATGATGAGAGGAAAACAGGACATTACAGTAGTCTATACGAGATGAGATAAACTCATGTACCAGCATCTCTAGTTCTGCATTTGAAACTATAGACCTTAGTTTACTGATATTCCTCAAATGAAAAAAACAAGATCTTGACAGCCATTTAACATGCGTGTCAAATACCAAGCTCTGATCAAATATCACCCCCCAAGTTTCGTAGACTCGAACGGACAGCAGAAGAGAGAACCCCCATGTTTTGTTTAAATAGAGGTATAACATTTTCTGGAGCGATGATTAGGACCTCTGTCTTGTTGTCATGTAGCTGCAGAAAATTAGTTGAAGTCCATTCTTTAATAGCTCATACTTTATTTAAATGTGTTTCCTAGCTTTAAAATGTATATTCAATTATACTCATCGAATTGAATGTATAAATAAAACAAACAATATTTTTAAATGAACACTGCAGACAGTAAAAATTTATTTTTAAATAAATTAAATGGTAAAACAGATTGTGAGGTAATTTCAGTAAATGGCTTTCCAATGTTATTTTCAAATGAGGTCTGAACCATATTTTTATGTCTTTTTTCAAAAAGGAGCCTCATCTCTGGAAACAATTATAGCTGTTCTGATCACATGGCAATAGTGAATGTAATGTCATGTATTGTTGATGTGAGTTATTTGTTTAACTCTTTTACTCATAACCACAAAAATATTCAGCTGACGATGAGTCTATGTCACATCTGCCTCACCTGTCCCACATCTTTCAGATTCTTAGGCTTTCGTCATTTAATGTTCGACTCATATTCTCATTTAAGCATCTGTCGACGCTTTTCAAAAAATTTGGATATCATGGAAAATTTGATTAATCTCTTAATCCATTCAAAAATTTAAACTTTCATAGATTATAGATTCAGGGCCCACAATTTAAACGATTTCAAGTATTTATTTGTTTATTTTTACATAATTTAGGTTTTGCACTCATAAAACCCACGAAAACAGGATTTCAAAAAAATTTGAGTACTGTGGAGAAATCAGGCCAAATTTTGCAGGGCATGAATGCTTTAAACAGTGTGTGATCATCTACTAAACAATTACTGGATGGAACCTGGATATTAATTGGACTGGCGGTCCTTAATGGACTTGTATATTGTTTCCATTTGTTAAATACCTGATCTCGACACAATCTGTACATGGCTGTCCTACACTGTTGATTCCCGGCCGCTCAAGGAGGATGAGTCCCCTACTGAGCCTTGGTCCTCCCAAGGTTTCTTTCTTAAAATAACAACATAACAGAGTTTTTTCTTGCCACTGTCGCTTTGTCTTGCTCATTGGGGGTTTAAAGGCCTTTTCACTCTGTAAAGCTGCTTTGTGACAATGGACTGTTGTAAAAAGTGTTATATAATTAAATTACTTGAACTTGAACTTAAACAGTAGAGGTGAGGATCAGAATCAAAATTGCTTGAGGTCTAGTGTGAAATATCTACAATAACTCATGATTGGGGCGGCACGGTGGCTTAGTGGTTAGCACGTTCGTCTCTCAGCGCTAGGGATTCCCGGTTCGAATCCCCATCTGGGTGGAGTTTTCATATTCTCTCCTTGTCTGCGTGGGTTTCCTCCGGGTTCTCCGGTTTCCTCCCACAGTCCAAAAACATGGATCAAGTCAATTGAATTCTCAAAATTGCCCCATATAGAGAGTGTCTGTGTGAGTGAGTGAGTGTGTGCCCAGCGATGGATTGGCGCCCTGTCCTGGGTCTATCTGCCCAGCGCCCGAGACGTTCTCCCCTGGATGGGCATGGGGAACCCCACCGCGACCCTAATAGAGGATAAAGCGGGAGATAATGAATGAATGAACTCATGATTGGGGTTCAATGTCCGTTGCTGGTGTTGGTAAACTTTCTTGAATCCAAGGTCACCACAATAGTCTACCAGAATGTTTAAGAGAACTTCATGACTTCTTCTGCTGAGGATCTGTATGGAGATGCAGATTTTATCTTCCAGCTGGACCATGTCCATGTCCATGCCCATACTACCAGAAGCACCAAAACCTGGTTTGATGCCCATGTCATTACATTGAGAATCTATGAGGTATTCTTAAGAGTAAAATAAGGGACACCAGACCCAACTAAGAATACCCTGTAGATTCTCAATAGGGTTTAGGTCTGGAAAGTTGGCTTGCTGACCTTGGATTTAAGAAATTGTTTTTTAACCAACACCTGCACTGGACATTGCACCCCAAATCATGACTGACTGTGGATATTTCACACTGGACCTCAAGCAGTTTGGTTTCTGTTCCTTACCTACTGTTTAGTAGATGATTAGTGTCTAACACTGTTTAAAACATTCATGCCCTGCAAAATTTGGCCTGATTTCTCCACAGTATTCAAATTTTTTTGAAATCCTGTTTTCGTGAGTTTTATGAGCTTGAAGCTAAATGTTTTAGAAATGGTCTGTATATGCATTTTAAATAGTTTCATCATAGTGCATATATTTTTCTGCTTGATGCTCCCACTACCATTACAATGCAAGTTAACATCTGACATACTGCATGTTACATTAGATCCTTACCCTAGAGGCTTTTCCAGACGACTTGCTGGAGAGCCCACTATTTCTCCCAGAGTGCAAAAAGTCTGACCCAGGAAGTCCTTTTGAGCACCGTCGTAATAAAAAACAAAAGCCAGAGGCAAATCCAGATAGATAATGGAATGGAGAGAGAAAAGAAAACACACTAAGTCAGGGGCAAATTTATAAAGAAACATATTGTACAGCTAATAGAGTCAAGGAAGGCATAAACGTACGTTGAATTCGGAAGGCTTCCAGGAGAGAGAACAGGCAGGCAGCGGCATTAGCAATAACAACAGAGTACATCATGTAACAGAATGGATAAAAATAAACCCAAAACAAGCCAAATGTGTCATGTCTAAAGGTATGTGTTGACCAAAATAAAAACAAATTAGAAACTGGAAGAAGAGAAGAGGGTGAATCATACACCTAAATCCATTTATAAATATTAATGAAAATGCAAGCCAAATATGAACAACAACCAAAAAATGGCTGAAATTTT
Organism: Corydoras sp. C115; assembly: GCA_019802505.1. Lineage (NCBI taxonomy): Eukaryota > Metazoa > Chordata > Actinopteri > Siluriformes > Callichthyidae > Corydoras > Corydoras sp. C115. Next base: position 374,111 of record JAFMOC010000081.1, on the reverse strand, counting down.
GGTACTATGCAAACAGCAGAACATATTCTTAATATCCAAAGGTGAGGTTTAATGAATTATTAAAGATCTCAGATTTTGAATTTTATTCACACTCAGATGTTATTTAACTAGTATGAATATAGCTTTTTAATAAATATGTCAAATATGTTTATATTCTTGGATATATTTTTGGATTTTTTTTATGAAGTTTTGTAATAATTGATTTAAAATGAACCTACATTTACATTTGGTCATTTATCAGACGCTTTTATCCAAAGCGACAAGGTGAGCACAGGGTTAACCACACCATCCCTGGAGCAATGAGGGTAAAGGGCCTTGCTCAAGGACCTACATGGGTAACTTTAGTGGGCCTGGGATTTTGAACCCCCTACATTCAGATTGATAGTCCAACGCCCTAACCCTCTCTCTTCCTGGTACTAATAAATCATGCGGAATTTTTATGGAATTTCTCTAGCGCCTGAAATGTTCTCCCCTGGATGGTCATGGGGAAAGCCCCGCAACCCTAGTAGAGGATTAAGAGAAAGAGAATGAATGAATGAATGAATGAATGAATGAATGAATGAATGAATGAAAGATTGTGATAATTGTGTAGCTGGTTTTCTTCATAACTACTGACTTATGATGTTCTTATTTGTAAGTCGCTTTGGATAAAAGTGTCTGCTAAATGATTAAATGTAAATGTATAATTGCAGCAACACAACAACCATAAGCATCTTCAAAGTGCAAAACTTTTAAATTTAGTTGCATTTACTGCTGCACAAGTAGGTCAACTGTCCGGAAAGTTTTATCTAATGTTACCATTTATATTATATGTAAATTTGGATTTTCTGGATTTATTTTCAACACAATATATTTTATATGTTTAAGTAGAATATGTTTTATGTTTTTATTTTTGGTTTTCCTCACAAGAAAAGTATTTTACTTTTATGTTGGAGTTTGATTGTGAGAATGGTAGTAATGCATTGTGATACCACTTTAATTATAATATTTATCAGCTTTGAGGGCGGCAAGGTGGCTTAGTGGTTAGCAAGTTCGCCTCTCAGCACTAGGGATTCCCGGTTCGAATCATGTTCATCATGTTCATGTTCTACCCGTGTCTGCGTGGGTTTCCTCCGGGTTCTCCGGTTTCCTCCCACAGTCCAAAAACATGGATCAAGTCAATTGAATTCTCAAAAAAAAAAAAAAATTGCCCCATATAGAGTGTGTGTGTGTGTGAGTGAGTGTATGCCCAGCGATGGATTGGCGCCCTGTCCTGGGTCTGCCCAGCGCCCGAGACGATCTCCCTGGATGGGCATGGGGAACCCCACCGCGACCCTAATAGAGGATAAAGCGGGAGATAATGAATGAATGAATATTCAGCTTTGATTTCATGGGGCAATCCATCACGTAAAAATGACATGCGCAAAAAGCTTTGATAAGTGTTGAAACATATTAATGTTTTGTTTTTATATTAGTTTATAGTTAAAGACAGTAATTTAATGTCCTAAAATGTGCATAAAGGTTTATCTATGACTAAAAAATGCACACTTTATTATGACAATTAGCAAATCGCATTTGCATAAAACCAAAAGAGGAGCATGCATAAATAAAATCATATGCATTAATTAGTGTGAAAATGAACTCAAAAGCATCTTAGTCCTACATGCCAAGCAAACACACATACATTACTCAAATACTTACATGCTTGGCCAGGTCTGGACTTTTGGAGTCAATGTCATATCTAAAATCAAATAACCAAATTTATACAGTCTTTAAAAATAAAGCACACCCTCTTTTAATTTTTGGCTTATATGTGAGGAAATTATAACAAATTCAATACGTAAACACACCCCTAGATGAACAACAACGCATGACAAATTACAAAAGGTTGTTATTTATTTAACAAAAACAAGGCCAAAATAATCTGTAATATTAAGTCAGTAATATGCAAGTAGCTGCCAGGCCCTAATGCTCTTGTTTACCCGATCATCAGTGTGACCACATCTCAAAAGAAGAAATTAGGCTAGTAAACTGGTCTGGAGTATTTATATTTCAGAAAGATATTAGCATGTCTAGTGGAGTTTTCATGTTTTTCTCATGTCTGCGTAAGTTTCCTCAAGGTTCTCATGGAAAACATGCATTCAAGGTAAATTGAATGCTCTAAATTTCCCCATATATTGTGTGTTTGTGTATGTGTGTGTGTGTGTATGTGAGAGTGCCCATTATTATATTGGTGCCCTGTCCTTGGTGTATCTGTCCACTGCTTGAAATGTTCTTCACCTGGATGGGCATTGGGAACCCTATCCACGGGGAACCTCCTGCTGAGAATATATATTTTTAGTTTAAAAATTATTCCTAATTGTTTAGTCATGTGTTCTTTGGCAGCTTTGACTCTAAATTATTTACTATAACGAGAACTGACACAAATTAATGCACAGACCTTCAGTGCATAGTTGCATTGTTAAAAGACTAATATTATTAAGTGTATCAAAGGTTTACAATTATATATTCAACAGCTGGCTTGTTCTGTCTGTGCCTTAGTTGTCTTAACTATAGAAGGTAAAGGTGTATTTAATTACACTAAATATGGAGTATTTGAGCTGAGCAATGTTGACGTATAACGCAACTCAAAACCTGGCATTTGTCTGACATTTTATTAACTTCACTACTACCTCAACCAGTCATATATTACAGATTATATTAGCATAAAAAGGAACAATAGATAATTTATTATACAAGTAAAATAAGAGAGTGAAAAATGTAAGTATGTAAAATATATCCTGGGAAACATTTTAGTATAATAATAATACAATAAACTACACTACAATTATAAAATTATAAATAATAACATATGAAATAATAAAATAATAGATGAGCAAAGAGAACAGGAAATAAAACAGAGCTGAAAAGAGCATAACAGAAGGGAACAGAAAATATGCAGTTGTGATATTAAAAGAATTTATGCCAAAGCATTCGAAGACTTTGTTCCTCTGGGTCTGCAACAAATCAATCATAAATACTTACATGTCAAACCGCAGATTCTGCTTTTCCTCAAAAAAGTAGTCAAGGATGTACTTCCTCACAAAGTCTGGGTTGAGCGTGTTATCAATCACTTCTGTTCTCCCAAACTGAGAAAGAGAGAGATTAATTTGATTATTTTATCACAATATGAGATGTGAGATAAAATGGAGCTACAAAAATAGGTTTTTTATATCATTCTTACTTTTTTAAAGTGGAAACAGGTAAAAGGAAATATTAAATCCACCAATTTGGCAATTAAATTAATACATAAACAAAGTAAAAAAAATTTATGTAAAAATGTTAGTGAATCTATATGTTTGATACACTGATAAAAGAACTGCAGACACACATTAAAAACAATTAAGTCACTCAATCCTGAAAGAGTTTATATACTGTAATGTTTTTGTAATCCCCTGACCCCCTGACCCCGCTCCGTCAGTTTACGTGGTATACCACTTTGTGGCTGAGTTGCCCAAACACTTCCATTTTCTTATAACACATCTGACAGTTCACTGTGGAATATTTAGGAGCGAGAAAATTTCACGATTGGTTTGTTGCACAGGTGGCATACTTTTATAGTTCCACGCTGGAATTCACCGAGCTTCTGAGAACCTATTCTTTCACAAATGTTTGTAAAAACAGTCTGCAAACCTAGGTGCTTGATTATAAAAATTAAGCTTGATTATAAAATCACCAGTGGTCATGGAAGTAATGGGAACACCTGATTCTGATAATTTGGATGCGTGAGCAAGTACTTTTGGAAATATAAGGTATGTTCTTGTGTTTGTAGGGAATGGGTTAGACTGGGGGGGGCAGGTAATATTTGGTAAAAGTATTGTGAGACTGGGGGCTCAGGAAGTCCTTACCATATATGGATGCTTTATCCACACACACACACACACACACACACACACACACACAGAAGGAGGACAGAGGCAGTGGCCATTGAGAATTCAGAGCTCTTTTATCATTCGCGGTTGCATTATTTGTACACTGTTTGGTTATTTTTCAGTATAACACTTTTCTTTTGGGACAAACCATGGATTTTTGTCCATTTTTAATGAATTCTAACAATACATTACATTGTGACATTCAAGTGAAGCATATATGTTTACCTTTTAGTTTTTCTCTCTCAAGCTTTACTACCGGTGCTTTGGTAAACCAATCAGGAGTTGTCAGTTACAGCCAGGAGGCTGGTCTTGGCACTTAAAATGACTAGTTAGAGCAGAATTGAGTATTGGGGAGACACAGTTTGATTTTGAGACTATGTGGCTATGGGCAGTTTGTTGTAGATTTAAACCACTGAATTATTTTATGTAATTTGTTTCTGTTTGGCTTAGATAATTGATCTCTTTGTTCTCTTTCCTTAGTTGTGTTTTACCCAGCAACTAGTTTTGAGTGTGCCTATTAATACACACTCACCATAGTTCTTTAATTATCTAGATCAGTGGTTCTCAAACTTTTCAGACCAAGTTCCATCCATTATCAAACAAAAAACGTCCAAGCACCACCTATATTTTTCATCAAGGGAACGACATACTGTATGGAAAACATCAGTTAAGTGTGAGTGTATATTAAAGCTATAAGGTACGTGAGGGTGCCATATTGCTTTTATAGAATTGTTGAAAACATACTATATAAACAAGGTTTAATTCATGAATGCATTTATTGAAAGCAAAATCACTTTTAAAAAACATCCACAACATAGTCTGGTCTTTAAAATTTACGCTGATGACTGACTAAAAATCAAGTTACCAAATTAACAATCTCTAACAAGTTACCAAGTTATATAGTGGCCAAAATACAGAACTCAGTTTATAAAACAAATTGGGTAAATATTGTATTGTTGGTGGTATACCATAATCTGGCATACCACCAGTGGTACAACTACCACAGTTTTAGAAGCATTGGGCAAGGGATGGGACTGGTAATTAAAAATTTTAATTTATCAGACCATAATACCTGTTATAGTCTACCTTTTCTATTCATTCATTCATTCATTATCTCCCGCTTTATCCTCTATTAGGGTCGCGGTGGGGTTCCCCATGCCCATCCAGGGGAGAACGTTTCGGGCGCTGGGCAGATAGACCCAGTACAGGGCGCCAATCCATCACTGGGCACACACTCACTCACACAGACACACTCTATATGGGGCAATTTCGGAGAATTCAATTGACTTGAGCCATGTTTTTGGACTGTGGGAGGAAACCGGAGAACCCGGAGGAAACCCACGCGGACACAGGGAGAACATGGAAACTCCACCCAGATGGGGATTCGAACCGGGAATCCCTAGCACTGAGAGGCGAACGTGCTAACCACTAAGCCACCATGCCGCCCTACCTTTTCTATTAATTAATTTAAAAAAAAATTATCCAATGATGATCTTTAATGTCCCAGGCAACTTATTCATGATCTCACTTACAACTCATTTACAGATCAACTTGGTCACAGATTTTATTATTTTTTTCCAAAACTATGAGAGAAAGATATTAAAGATGAGACATAAAACAGAATCAATGATCACTCAATCAATGATTTATAGACACAAAAGAGCTGTTTGTGATTGCTGTTGGAGTCAGCTTCCCCTTCACCACGGACAGCTACTCCTCCAGATGCAGGAAAAGGGCCGCCTGCATCATGAAGGACACCCACTAACCCAGCACACTCACTTTTTGTTCAACTCCACTCAGGCAGGAGGCTGCAGAGTATTAAGTCTAGAACAACCAGACTGAGAAACAGCTACAACCGGAAGCTGTAAGTCTCTTAAACTCCACCTAAAACAACAGACACTCTCCATAAACACTGTGACACTATGACACTTTACCTGACAATTTCTCACTGATAATTTATATCTCATTCTTATTTCTTATGCCAGTATATTTTATATCTACATTTTTATTATAAAGCGCTGTTATATTAAAAAAAAAAAATTCTAATACATTTTTTATCTAAATTCTAATACATTTTATCTAATGTAATATTTGAAAACAAAATATTCTAAATATAAAAAAATATTCTACTTGGGTAAACTGGATGTCAGAAAGCTCGTTCTTCCCCGGATGAGAGCGGCTACGCGGAGCAACGGAGGGAAACGCTCCCACGAGTACGACCTGAGCCACCATGGCAGAACGCAGAAGGAGAGTCCAGAAAACACCGGGATAAAAACCAAACCGATTTATTAATAAAAACTGGTGACGGAACACCAACAGAAAGGGGGGAACAAACGAACAACCTAACATCGGGGTATTAACCGCAAACAAAGAAGAGGGAAAACGGAAACTAAATAACAAACCAACTAATCACGTGCCCAGAAACAAACCAATCACCCAGCTGAGACAGTGAAAAACCCAAACGAGGGACAGGTGCTCCAGGCACCTGTGACATACCCCCACCCCAAGGGTCGCGTAAAAAAGGAAGCGACACAAAAAAAAAAATTATAATAATAATAACAATAAAAAAAGGGGGGGGAAGGTCCCTCTGGCTGTGAGGCATGCTGGATGCCCCCTGCTGACAGTGTGGAGCACGTCATCTCGCTGCGGGGGCGCGGATCGGCGCCATCTTGCTGCGAGGCGGGGATAACGCCCCTGGTGCTCGGAGTCTACGGCTGGCGGACCCTGGTGCTCAGAGTGGGCGATGGGTGGCCCCTGGTGCTCGGGATCGGCGGCGAACGGCCTCAGACGCTCGTGAACAGACGACGGGCGGCCCCCGGTACCCGGGCTTTGCAGCTGGCGGTCCCTGGTGCTCAGACTCGGAATCAAGCGGCCCCTGGCGCCCAGACTCAGCAATCGGCGGTCCCTGGTGCTCGGCTTCGTCAGCGGTGCCGCCTTTGGTCCTCCGGCTCAGCGATGGGTGACCCCTGGTGTCCGGAACTCTCCCGATGGTTTGGCACTTCTTTCTGTCAGAAAGCTCGTTCTTCCCTGGATGAGAGCGGCTACGCGGAGCAACGCGAGCTACGCCGCTCGCGCATAGTGAGCGCTTCCCGGGCACCGGCTACGCGGGGAATACTGCGAATGCCGGCCAACGGAGGGAAACGCTCCCACGAGTACAACCTGAGCGGAGCTATTGCGCAGCGCCGCACCGTGGCAGAACGCGGAAGGAGAGTCCAGAAAACACCGGGATAAAAACCAAACCGATTTATTAATAAAAACTGGTGACGGAACACCAACAGAAAGGGGGGAACAAACGAACAACCTGACATCGGGGTATTAACCGCAAACAAAGACGTGCACCGAGAAGAGGGAAAACGTAAACTAAATAACAAACCAACTAATCACGTGCACAGAAACAAACCAATCACCCAGCTGAGACAGTGAAAAACCCAAACGAGGGACAGGTGCGCCAGGCACCTGTGACACTGGACCCATGAAATGCAATTTTGTTCATATACATTTTGTTCACATTTTGTTAGGTACCACATGTTATGTAAATTACAATAAAGTCTCATTGAATGCTTGAAAATGTTAATTTATATGTTAGACGTTCAGCTGTCCATGTAAATAAAGATCTTTAGTTCACAAGGTATTTATTCTGTATTTATTTTGCATTCTGAGTAGAGTGTAAGACTTATAGATCTCCACTAACACTTGAGAAGGGATAGGTGTAAGATTATTGAGGTCTTTATCTCAGGAGATAGATTGGCATTTTCCAAGAAAAGACACCTCCAGCAACCGACACCAATAGAAAATGTGAAAATGACTCATGTTTAATCACAGAGAACTTTAATACCAATCACATCTTATGCATGGCTACTATCGAAAAGTATAATGATGATGCGATGAGGTGTGCTCAAAGGCTTTAAATAGGCTTTCTGACAGCTGTACCTCATCTATTATTAGTGGTGCGTTGCACTTCTGCTGCCGCATAGCAGTGACACACCCCGATACAAAATACAAATAATTGCCAGTTAAAATGAGAATTGTTTTATTTCTGATGTACTATATTATTGAATATATAATTGCTGTCATTAATCTTAAGCTATTTAAATGCTTCTATGAAGGGAGCTTCTTTAAACTTCAAACCACACCTTCCAATTTTTGTTTTATAAAATATTTGTTATAGGTAGTCCTGGTTCTGATTGTGGTTTACTTGTGTAGGGTGTCTATTCTTAGAAAGTATATGGGTTGCTTTACTGTCACTGAATGCCCTGCATATGAGAGTAGGGCTCATATCAAGGCGTCATGTTGGTCTGTAAACTGGTCATAGACCTGTCTTGTCGGTTCTCCTCACATGCAAAGCTCATCCTTCATGAGTGGTGGGCAGAGCCAGAGCAACTAGGGAGGACAGGGTCCATTTAGCATTTCATTCTGTTCAATCATTTTCCATTATTTTTTTGTTTATAGTATGCTCAACATGCTTTCTGCTGCATGATTGTTGTGTAGTAGTAGAAGTGTGCCTTTCAGGGTATAATTTGTGCTGTTATAAGTATACAAACCAAATTCCAAAAAAAATTGAATATTGAACATGTACATGTCACGAGCACCTGCTGCACCTGTCCCTCGTTTTCGGTTCTCATTATCTCACTTGGGTGATTGGTTGTTTTTGTCACGTGTTTAGTTGGGTTTCCTATTTAATCTGTTTTCACCCGTAAGTCTGAGCACGTCTTTGGTTAGTGGTTACTATACCCTACGTTAAGTTCTGTTTTGTTATCCCCGTTCTGTTGGTGCTTCGGCACCATCTTTTAATAAATTCTGTTTTGGATTTTATCCCGGTGTTCCAGTCGCCTCCTTCTCGCATTTCCGCCACGGTGTGTCACTGCGCTGGCGTTCCGCGCAGGTCACATCCGTGGGAGCATCTCCCTCTGTCTAGACCGGCGGACGCTTTGGTCTACGCGTCGCCGGATCCCGGGAGACGCTCATCTATGCGCGAGCGGCGTCCGCGATGTCCGGCGGATCCGCTCACCTCTGGGGGATTCTGGACAGTTCTTGACAGAAAGACGTGCCCAACATCGGAGGCTACTGGACACCTGGGGTCACCCTACGTGTGTTGAGAACGTCTCCCGCTGAACCACCGATCTGACCGGGTCTGAGGGCCGGGGGCCGCCAGCGGCAGAGCCCGGCTACCGGAGGGCGGCAGTCGTTGAGTCGGGACCGACTGAGGCCGTTCGCCATCGGTTCCGAGCACCAGAGGCCGCCCATTTCGGACTCGAGGCACCAGGAGGTGCATGCCCCAGCCTCGTAGCCAGAGGACGTCGATCTGCGCTGCGAGAGGACGCGTCTTCGCCGTCGGCTGGGAGCAACCGGCTGGTTCAGCCCGAGGGACTTGTTACCCCCCCGTTTGTTATTTTTGCATGCATTTATTGTTATTATTTTTGTTCTTTTGGTTTGGGTCGCTTTCCCTTTTGCGCGACCCTTGGGGTGGGGGTATGTCACGAGCACCTGCTGCACCTGTCCCTCGTTTTCGGTTCTCATTATCTCACTTGGGTGATTGGTTGTTTTTGTCACGTGTTTAGTTGGGTTTCCTATTTAATCTGTTTTCACCCGTAAGTCTGAGCACGTCTTTGGTTAGTGGTTACTATACCCTACGTTAAGTTCTGTTTTGTTATCCCCGTTCTGTTGGTGCTTCGGCACCATCTTCTAATAAATTCTGTTTTGGATTTTATCCCGGTGTTCCAGTCGCCTCCTTCTCGCATTTCCGCCACGGTGTGTCGCTGCGCTGGCGTTCCGCGCAGGTCACATCCGTGGGAGCGTCTCCCTCTGTCTAGACCGGCAGACGCTTTGGTCTACGCGTCGCCGGATCCCGGGAGACGCTCATCTATGCGCGAGCGGCGTCCGCGATGTCCGGCGGACCCGTTCACCTCTGGGGGATTCTGGACAGTTCTTGACAGTACAACATAGAAAAGTTGATTAATTTCCATAATTCAGGGTCCACAATTTAAATTATTTCAATTATTTATTTGTTTGTTATTTTTACATAATTTTGGTGTCTTGATCATAAAACTCACAGAAATAGGGATTCAAAAATATGTGAATGCTGTGGAGAAATTAGCCCAAATTTTGCAGAGTATGAATGTTTTAAACAGTGTGAGACACTAATCATCTACTAAACAGTAGAGGTGAGGACCAGAATCCAAACTGCTTCAAGTCCAGTCTGAAATCTCCACAGTCAGTCATGATTTGGGGTGCAATGTCTGGTGCAGATGTTGGTAAACTCTGCTCACTTAAATCAATGGTCAACAGTCTACCAGAATGTTTTAGAGGACATTGTGATTACTTCTGCTGGTGCTGAGCTGGTGTTGGCGATTTCTATGGTGATGCAGATTTCATCTTCCAGAAGGACATGGCCCTTGCCAATGCAGCCAGAAGCACCAAAACCTGGATTAATGTACATCACAGTGCTTGACTGGCCAGCCAATAGGCCGGACCTTAACCCCACTGAGAATCTATGGGGTATTCTTAAGAGGAAAATAAGGGCACCAGACCCAACAACAAAGAAGAACTGACAGCAAGCTTTAAGAAAATCTGGGCTTCCATAACTCCCAGTCGAAGCCACAGGCTGATTGTTTCAATGCCACGTCCTATCAAAGCAGTGATTAACGTAAAAAGATTCCCAACCAAGTATTGAAGATTGACATTGTATTGAAGATTTTAAAAGTACCATATTTTGATTGATCTGATGTTATCCTAATTTCTTTTTTGTTTCTGAGAAGTACACTGAGAAGTATTTTGGTCTGATTTCTCCACAGTATTCAAATGTTTTAAATTCCTGTTTTCTTGGGTTTTATGAGCCAGCCCAAATTCTGTAAAAATAAACAAATAAATACTTGAAATCATTTCAATTGTGAGCCCTGAATCAATAATTTATGAAAGTTTAACTTTTTGAATAGAATTATGGAAATAAAAAAACTTTTCCATGATAGTCTATTTGGAAAGGGTCGGTATATGCATTACTTTTATTTTGACTCAACTTTATTAACTTTAACTTAACTTTATTATTTTCTTTGTTATCATGTGGTTGAGCATGCGGTTAATCAGAGCTTTTGGGCAGACAATGTTGAAGCCTTGTAAATAAATTGGCTAATCTACTATGAGTCAGTTTTTTATGTTCTTGTTATCATTTAATGGGTGGACCAGGAGTGCAACAATTGCCCACAGAACATAACTTCAAATATATTTAGCAGGATCGCCGTGGTGTGGGGGAGACTTTAATTGGTGATGAATTAATGGTACCTGTCGTGGCTCCACCTAATGAAATAAACTGACCACGAGCTGGTGTGATGGTTGACACAGCACATATATAGATAAAGGTACTGTAAAGTCTGGTATGTCTGTTTGTAAATGTGTACTGTTGGCGATAAAGCCATTCGTTGGTGGGAAAACCTGTCTCCGATCCTCAATAATTTTACCCACGTTACAATATTATTTTTATTTTCTTTTTGTCAACTTTACCTTTGTTTTACTAATCTACAACTTTAAAATTGTTAACATTATTCAATATTTAAATTTTTCTTTTTTTTTTTCATTGTTAAAAAGCCATTTTCAAATAAACCAAAACCATACTAAATACAAAAGCTTTTTATTCCTCATGTGTAACTATCATAGTGTATCTACACAATAGAAATGAGAGAATTAATCTTTCTCGTGAGTAATCGCATAAGAATGGTACAATTAATTAAATGTAAGACTGCCTCAACTTTGATTTTGACAAAATAATTTATTGTTTTGTGTTCTAAAGAATTTGTTTGAGTTAATATTTAGCAATAGTGTAAGACATGACACTCCGGCGTCTACTAGCCCGCGTTCACCACGCCTCTCACCGGAAGAGGGGCGTGGGATGTCGCCGGCGTTCTAATTGTCACCTCTATTTAAGGTGCGCAGGTACAGGACTCGGCGCGTTGGATCGTCGCCGTTAGCACGATCATTACACGTAATCCTGTGATTATTTCCTATCTTCCAGCTTTAATCCGTGTATCGGAGGTCCCGTCCGGCGTGCGCTTCCTCGACTGCGTCAGAAACGCACCTGCTGCACCTCCTGGCCCAGTACTCTGCTGTCCCACGAAGCTTGAGGCCTTCTCTTTGGTTTTTCGCCCGGCGTCTCGCGGGAGTTTGGTTTTTCGTTCCTCGCAGTTGGATTTCGTTTTGTTTTTTTTATTTTTAAACGAAACTGCTGAATAAAGGACCGTATCAGCATATTTCAGTTTTGGTCTGATCTCTGGGTTCGGGACGTCATGACAGAATCCAACGCCAACCAAGCCACCCCTGGATCCCCCGAGGCACTCCTGCTTGAATTAGGACAGAGACTGGGGGAACTCCATCAAGAATTCCTGGGCATGTCGACTATGATGCACAACGTCGTGTCACGACAGGATTCCCAGGAACGCGCCATGCAGGCACTTCATCGTCAGGCTCCTGCGAGCGCGCCTGCCCCCGTACCACCGCCGAGCCCCGGATCAGGTGCTCCACCCTTCGTACAACTCACCGAGCCAGAGCGGTACGAGGGGTCAGCAGAGACATGCCGCACCTTCCTGTTCCACTGTGAGCTGTATCTGGCGAATCGACCTCCGATGTCAGACACGCAAAAGATTATCTTCATTATGTCTCGGTTGGTGGGCAGAGCGGATGAGTGGGCCGCCGCGCTGTGGGATTCGAAGGTGGTCAAGACGCAGGATTATGCTCTGTTCATCGAGCTTTTTAAAAACACGTTTGATCACTCCCACCGCGGAGGTGCTGCATGAACTGCAGCAGGGGGATCGTCCTGTAACGGAGTATGTGCTGGAGTTCCGGACACTGGCGGCCCGGAGTGGGTGGAACGAGCCGGCGCTGATCACAACATTTCGCGCGGGACTGCGGACGGAGATCCGCAAGGACCTGGCTTGTCGTGACGCGAAGATGTCCCTGGAGGCCCTCATCACAACTGCCATCAGCTTGGACCAACTTCGCTCCGTTCGTGTGGCTGGCGCCCGGAGTGATCAGCGTCATCACATGCTCGAGGAGTCACCCATGCAAGTGGACGCTCTTCGGATATCACCCGCAGAACGAGCACGCCGCCGCCGGTTGGGTCTATGCTTATATTGTGGCCGCGCCGATCACCTGTTGGCATCCTGTGAAGCCAAGCCCCGGAAGGGGGATCGTCCGGTTCGGGCTCAGTCAGAGAGCCGCTTCGTCCCTAAGACTCCGCCTTCGGTAAGCGCACACCGTAGTGTACATCCTAGACCTTGGCGTTTGCCCGTGGTGGTTTCCATCAGAGACAACACACACGTTTCCACGGCGCTCATCGACTCTGGGGCAGAAGGAAACTTTTTGGACCAGGCCCTGGCGTTGCGGTGGGGAGTACAGTGCCGAGTTCTGCCTAAGGCATTACCCATCTGCGGGGTAGATGGGCAGCCTGTTAATCAGGGGGTGGTAACGCACATGACGGAACATATCTGTGTACAAATTAGTGCGTTACACAAGGAACTAATCCAGTTTTTCATTATTGTTTCCCCTAGGTCTCCCATCATCCTCGGCTTACCCTGGCTAAAGCGGCACGACCCTGTGATCTCCTGGTCTGAGCGGGGGATTCTGCGGTGGTCTAAATTTTGCCACTCACACTGTTTGAAACGTCCGGTCATAAAGGTACGTGCGCTGGCTGTTACCACATCCTACCATAAGGGGGAGGCTCTACCCGCTGGGGTTCCCGCTGAATTCCGGGATCTTGCGGAGGTCTTCTCTTATACACAGGCCAGACAGTTGCCCCCGCACCGAGCGTACGATTGTGCCATCGAGCTAATTCCCGACGCTAAGCTCCCCCGTGTCAGCCCTTACCCGCTCGCGGTGTCTGAGAGTAAGGCTATGCGAGAGTATATCGCTGAAGCCCTGGAACTGGGTTTCATTCGGCCCTCTAAATCACCTGTGGCCTCGGGATTCTTCTTTGTGCCAAAGAAGGATGGAGGGTTGCGCCCCTGCATTGACTATAGGGGGTTGAACGAGGTTACGCGCCGCTTTGCCTACCCGTTGCCCCTGGTACCCTCGGCACTTGAGCGCATAGGTCAAGCCACCATCTTCACTAAGCTTGATCTTAGGAATGCGTACAACCTGGTGCGGATTAGGGAGGGGGATGAGTGGAAGACTGCGTTTGTGACGACCGCGGGTCACTACGAGTACTTGGTAATGCCCTTCGGACTCTCCAACGCTCCCGCCGTGTTTCAGGCGTTCGTAAATGACGTCCTTCGGGATTTTTTGGAGGAGTTCGTGATCGTCTACATCGACGACATCCTTATTTATTCGGTCGATCGGGACACCCACCGTCGCCACGTACGCACTGTAATGAGCCGTCTGCTTGAGCACCAGCTGTTTCTGAAAGCGGAGAAATGCGAGTTCTTTCAGGACAGAATCTCCTTTTTAGGGTTCGAGCTAGCAGCAGGGGGCATGACCATGGACATGGGGAAGGTCCGGGCTGTTTTAGAGTGGCCGGCCCCCACCACCGTGCGGGAGGTACAACGATTTTTAGGTTTCGCGAATTTTTATCGCAAATTCATTCGTTCTTTTAGTTCTATTGTACTGCCCATCACGTCTCTGCTTAAGGGCTGCCCAAAGAGGTTAATTTGGACACCTGAGGCAGATCGAGCTTTTGCGACACTCAAAAGCAAATTCTCTTCCGCACCGGCATTGGCGTTCCCTGATCCGGAGAAGCCGTTTGTGGTGGAGGTAGACGCGTCTTCACACGGGGTCGGGGCAGTACTTTCCCAACCCATGGGGAGCCGGCCCCGCTTGCGTCCAGTGGCTTTCTTTTCAAGAAAACTCTCGGCGGCAGAGCGCACTTATACCATCGGTGACCGGGAGCTATTAGCGGTGAAATTAGCGCTAGAGGAATGGAGGCATTGGCTAATTGGCACCACCACACCGTTCTCCGTGATCACAGATCATAAAAACCTCCAGTTGTTAAAGGGGGCGCGTAGGCTAAACGCACGTCAGGCTCGCTGGTCGCTGTTCTTTAACAGTTTCAATTTCACGATTTCGTACAGACCAGGGAGCTCTAATGTAGCTGCGGACGCGCTATCGCGAATTTATGAGGAGGATACACCGGACCCCGATCGCCTCCACCCCATCTTACCCCCTGCTTGTTTTGTGAACGTGGTACGCTGGAATGTGGACAGGGACATTCGCAGAGCGGCACGCCACACGCGTCGTCCCACCCAATGCCCCAAGCGGTTGTTGTATGTGCCCCCCCCATTCCGCAATCGTCTCATTACGTGGGCTCATACTGCATTGTGCACCGGACATCCTAGGGTCGCACGTACCGTACAAATCCTGCGCAGGAAGTATTGGTGGGAGACCCTTCACAAGGACACGCACGCTTTCGTCGTGTCATGTTCTGTATGCGCGGCGTGCAAGACGCCAAAATCTCTCCCCGTGGGCAAGCTGGTTCCGTTGCCCATTCCTAGCCGGCCGTGGTCCCACGTGGCAGTGGACTTCGTAACGGATCTCCCCTCAGCGAAGGGGTTGAACACCATTTTAACCCTGAGTGATCGTTTTTCCCGGGCAGTGAAATTTATACCACTCAAGGGACTTCCGTCAGCCTTCTATACGGCCGAACTACTGTTTCAGTATATATTCACTGCGTTTGGCATTCCGGAGAACATTCTGTCTGACCGCGGACCACAGTTTACCTCCGCGGTGTGGCGAGCATTTTTCGAAAAGTTGGGCACGTCAGTAAGCCTCTCGTCAGGTTCACACCCTGAGACCAATGGGTTGTGGGAACGGTCCCATCAGGAATTAAACAAATTCCTGCGCATGTTCTGCCACAGTAATCCGTCGGATTGGCCGCGGTATCTACCCTGGGCTGAGATCGCACAGAACTCTCTACGGCATTCGGCGACGGGCATCACACCGTTCCAGTGCGTGTTTGGGTACCAACCTCCCTTCGCCCCTTGGGACCCTGAGCCGTCTTCAGCTCCGGCGGTTGATGATTGGTTTCGGCGGAGCGAGGAGGTGTGGGTACAGGTCCATCAGCGCATTGAGGACGCCATGCGCCGGGTCAAGAGGTTCGCGGACCGACGTCGGTTACAGGCCCCCACTTACGGCCCAGGAGACAGAGTGTGGCTTAGTTCTAGGGATTTGCGCCGTTAGCACGATCATTACACGTAATCCTGTGATTATTTCCTATCTTCCAGCTTTAATCCGTGTATCGGAGGTCCCGTCCGGCGTGCGCTTCCTCGACTGCGTCAGAAACGCACCTGCTGCACCTCCTGGCCCAGTACTCTGCTGTCCCACGAAGCTTGAGGCCTTCTCTTTGGTTTTTCGCCCGGCGTCTCGCGGGAGTTTGGTTTTTCGTTCCACGCAGTTGGATTTCGTTTTGTTTTTTTTATTTTTAAACGAAACTGCTGAATAAAGGACCGTATCAGCATATTTCAGTTTTGGTCTGATCTCTGGGTTCGGGACGTCATGACAAATAGCCCTGTGTTGTTATTTTTTTTATGACAAAACATTTCATGTTTACATTTCATGAAATAAATAATAAGCATAAGAAAATATTTATTGTTTCTGTGCTTTCTTTTTAATCATGATTAGTTCTTAGACAGTAATTGTACCATCAAATCGTCAAAAAATTTTAGAAATGGAAATAATAAGTTATTTAAAAAAAAAACTATTAATTAAATTATCATGTGGGGGTACAGTGACTTTTGACCACCAAAAACGAAAAAATTCCAAGTAAGTATTTTGTTCCAATGTATATCTGGTAACAATGGTCTTGAGTCCACTAAAGTAACATTTATAAGCATTTGAAGAATATTACTTTTGGCATTTTTGATATATCTTGTTTATGAAAATAGAAATGCCTCTGCCCATGGCTGTCATCAGCATCTGTATCAAATTATTATTTTAACAAGTTTTCTTGAAATTGTGGTTCCTTTAGAATTAGCGTCACACCAGTAAGCTTGGGTTTATTGTCCTGTTTCCCGCTTTCTTTATTGGTCTCCTGTGTTCAGTAAATGATAATCTTCTTTTGTGCTGATTTCAATTACTGCTTTAATTACTACTCTGTTTGACACTGCTGTGTTCACTGATTTGCATATTTCTTCCTACTCTTTCCACTGTTTTGTAGTATTCTACCTCCACTTTAAAACTCTTTAATTCTGGTTTCTTTATATTCTTGTTTTAAAAGGTTTCCATGTGCCTAAACTCTGTCTAGCTCTCATTGACCATCCGTCATTCCTGACTGTAGTGTACTAGTAATAAATCAAATAAATGTCAGAATGGCAAGTACTTTCACTTGTGTCCAGCTTATATTACACACTGCGCAAAGGTAATAAAGGCAAATCAATTTAAATTACAAGCTCATATGTAAGAGTTTTGTTTAATTGCGATTTATTGGTGCTTTAGCACATTTATTATTTGGACTGGTTCATCCATGTCTTGGGTTTTGTACATTGAATGTCAAATTATTCATTTATTTATTCATTCATAATCTTCCGCTTAATCCTCTACTAGCGTGGAGAAGGGGTTCCCCATGCCAATCCAGGAGAGAATGTTTTGGGCGCTTGGCAAATACACCCAGGAGAGAGCACTCAATTTACCTTGAATCCATGTTTTTGAACTGAGGAAGGAAACTGGAGAACCCAGAGAAAACCCACGCAGACACGTAGGGAGAACAACTAGTATTAGTATTCAGATTAGTATTCAAACCTTGATCCCAGGCACTGAGAGGCAGAAGTACTAAACACTAAGCCACCATTCTGCCCATAATGTTCAATGATTAATTTATTCATTATTCTCTACTAGGATCGTGGTGGGGGGGTGAGGGGGTTGCCATGCCCATCCAGAGAAGAACGTTTTGTGCTGGTCAGATACACCCAGGAAAGGGCACACACACACACACACACACACACACACACACACACACACTATATGAGGCATTATAAAATGACTGTGGGTGGTTCCCCACCCTGCTGCTCAACATCCAAACATAGCTTAACGTAACTTAAATAAGGTTTGTCTTTAATTACAGTTCTTTAATAAAAAGAATAGGGGTTAGCAAATGATCCTGCCAATGTTGGATATCCAGGTTCAAATCCTAGTCTGGGTGGTTTCCATGTTCATTTGTCAGTGTGGGTTTTTGGTCCAAAAACATAGATTTGAGGTGAACTGGCTGCTCTAAATTGCCCCTATCAAAATTTTTCCCTATAAAGTGTGTGTGTGTGGGGGGGGGTGTCTGTGTATGTGTGTGTGTGTGTGAGAGTGTGAATGGATTGGTACCCTTTCCTGGATGTATCTGCCAGCACTTGAAATGTGTTCCCCTGGATGGGCATCAGGAACCCCCCATGAATAAGATACTTGAACAGAAATGTAAAGGTAAGGCAGGATTTAATTGACAAAGGGGACCACGTTACTGTAAAAGATAATGAATGACACAATTAACAGTTTACTAATTAACCAGAAATAATTAACTAAATAATTAATTCTGACTGGACGAAACAGAGAACGAACACATTTTTTAATTCTTTAATAATTAAGTGGAGGCAGATGACTGTTTTCTTGCCATTTACTTAGATTTTTTTCTTTGGGTGTTACAAATTGGAAAGCTGTTTTACAACTGTCACAATTGCCTCTAGTGGCACTAAAACACCAATAATGCCAGAGGTTAAATGAATATATATAATGCTAAAAATAAGGCTCATAGTGACACACAAAAAAATAATAATAATAATAAAAAGGAGGTCCGAAGGGGAGTATACTGAGGTGGCCATAGACCCTCCAATGAAGGGCTATTAGTTACTACCAGGCCCCAACCATAATCCAAGGACCAAACCTGGAGACCCTGTTGAAAAAGTAGCCTCCCTGAGAGGGAACCATGTCCAAAGCACAGCGCCAAGTGCCCAAAACATTCTCCCCTGGATGGGCATGTGACTCTAGTCCAGAGGAAATTCGGCTCACTGAATTTGTCCAAAATATATTATAAAAATATTCTTAGTTAGAGGTTGCTATGTTTAGAGTTAACTAAAAATGCGGAGGTTTTTTTTTTATTATTATTATTTAAACAATAAGCCCTACATGACATTACATCAAACCTTTTATGTTTTGATGTAACCTTTTATGCCACCACAGAATCTGTCCTCACCACTTCCATCACAGTGTGGGGCAGTTCAGCCACCAGACATGACACCCATAGACTGCAGTGCATCATCAGGTCTGCAGAGAGGACCATCGGTGTAAAGCTATCCTCCCTACAAGACCTGCACATGGCCAGAACTAGTAAGCGGGCAGAGAACATCGTCCGTGATCCATCACACCCTGGACATGACCTGTTCCAGTATCTTCCCTCAGGCCGGCGGTTCAGTCAGTTGAGGAACAAGACCTCCAAATTACAGAGAAGCTTTTTTCCACACGCCATCACACTAATGAACAGCTGAACATTAATACACATTCTAGACACATTCTCAACACTCTCAACCAGTCTTCTTCCATTCTCATCTATTTTAACTATTTTAACTATCCATTACAGTATTGCACTAGCACTTTATTTTAAATACAATCTGCACAATTGCACAATCGTCATGTTTACAGGTGTGTCTGTGCATGTGTGTGTGTGTGTGTGTGTGTTTTTGTGTGTGTGCGTGCACGTGTGTGTGTGTGTGTGTGTGTGTGTGTGTGTGTGTGTGTGTGTGTGTGTTCTGGTAATCATTACGTTGCGGGGACATTTGTCTGTTTACATAGTCATCTCATGAGGACCTCTTGCGGTGTGGGGAACAAAAGTCTAGTCCCCAAACGGGAAACCATTTTAAATGATTAAAAAAGGTTTTCTGATAGTGCTTATGAAGTTTTAAGCTTTGGCCCATACCGCATGATTTTCTGTGTGTGTGTGTGTGTGTGTGTGTGTGGCAGAGTTGAGTTTCTTCCCCTATAGTTTATGAGTGGTATTACATGTTACACACTACAGGTACAGTTAGAAGAGTACGGGAGGAAGTGAACTAAGTCAGACAGATATGGAGGAGCAAGGTTATGAATAATCTTAAAAGTTACCAGAAGAGTTTTGTAATCTAAGTGGAACTTAATTGGTAACCAGTGAAGCTGCTGCAAGACCAGAGTGATCATCAAAGAAAATATTTGTGAAGAGGATCAACAGGAAAACAAAAGGTAAGCACATTTATATACATATCTCTCAAATTATTTTACTTAGCTCCACTTAGTTTGCAGAATAGTGAGCAAGTTTATACATGAAGTGTACAAGTGTATATTATATAAATTATTTATATATATATATATATATATATATATATATATATATATATATATATATATATATAAAACATATATATATATACATATATATATATATATATATATATATATATATATATATATATATATATATATATATATATATATATATATATATATATATATATATATATACTTACTTTTTAGTTAGATATACTTTCTTAGTAATACTTGTTGTTAGGATTAATAAATAAATACCTAAATAATGCAATTTCTCCATTTATCCAAAGCTTCCGGTATGGGACATTTATTTTGAAACCGCGTGCAATTTAACGCCATCATTAGTGCTAACAGGTGTAGAAACAGGGGTAGTTGTTAAATCGGGCAACACGGTTCACCATAAGAAACTGTAATGTTGGTGTGTGAAAGGTCCCCCTGTGGAACTGTAATTCAAGAATTCAAGAGGTAAGAACACAGTTTTTCTGAGCAGGATGAAATCTTTCGTTATTCTTAAAATACTATTTTCATGGATTAAACTATGATGTAAATTGTTATATTGCTTTATTTACAGATTGTGACAGAGTTTCAAGAGGAATTAGACATTTCTGTACCAAGACCGAGGAGGACTAAAAGTATCATAGTAAGTACTTAATTAAGCATAAAAACATAATTGTAGCTAGTAAGTATCATATAAAATTATACTAGTTCCATAAAATATATTTTTTGAAATGTATAAAATGTAAGTGGGTATAACATGTGAAGTTCAGCAAAGTGACTAAAACATACAATGAATGTTGTAATGTTGGCATCACTTTTCTTAAAGGCAGAGGAACAATTTTGCTGTGTGCAAACATAGTTTCAAATAGATCACTTTCACTTTTCACTCTCACTTTTGTCATAATGTGAACATTAAAAAGGAGTAACATTTGAAAACTCTTGTTTTTTATATTTAGATGAAAGACACAAACCTTGAAGATTCTGGTGAACTATTTGATTCTACATCAGAGAGTGCAGATGATCACATTCCAGATACCTCCAGTGGCGAAGGTGATGCTAGCCTTGAACTAAACCTCTCAGCAAAACGTAAGCAAAATGTGGATGTCTCTGGCTTAGGGAATTCCCCGGTTTTTAATACTACATCAGACAGAATCACCATTGACCAGCACAGCTGTACATCTGAAGCAGAAGAGCCCAGTTCAAGTCAGAACATAACTGACAGCATAGTTGTTAATGCAAGCAAAACAATAGGTGGACAAAGAGTGTATGACAAGAAACATTATTGCTTGTATTGCTCTAAACCTTATTCTAAGATGGCAAGACATCTTCAACATGTACATGAGAATCAATCTGATGTCGCCAAAGCTCTAAGCTCTCCAAAGGCTTCCAAGGAAAGAAAGAACCTGCTAGATTATATTCGCAACAGAGGAAACTATGCTCACAATGATGCTGTTATGGAGTCTGGAAAGGGGACACTTGTTCCATTTAAACGACCACGTGAAGAAGTACAGGGAAATGATTTCATGCACTGTGCATATTGTCAAGCACTATTTAGAAGAAAGGTCCTGTGGCGACACGTGCGTAACTGTCAACTTAGACCTGGATCGGTTGGCCCCAAACCTGGAAAAAAATCGACCGTGTTCGCCTTATCTGCATTTTTATCAAGAGACACTCTTTGTGTACGTACACTGGGCCTGTGCCTTCACATGTGAGTAAAGAACTATGGGGAGTAATCAGTGCAATGAATACTGACCCAGTCACAGATTTAATAAAAAAATATGACCACAGTCATTATTAATGTTGGGCCAAGATTAGCAAAGTTCAATGGCGCTTGACAAGGAAGATTGCTGAACAAAGGTGGGAGATCAGCTAAGAAAATAAAGCACGACTGTGAGAGGTGTTTAAGAGCTGAACCAGAAGTCTTAAGAAACTGGAAGAATTTAAAATTTACATTTACATTTACATTTAGTCATTTAGCAGACGCTTTTATCCAAAGCGACTTACAAATGAGAACACCACAAGTCAGAAGCCATGGAGAAAACCAACTATACTGTAAGTTCATCAAACCTGATTGTTATTCGAAGCTGCCCCCCCCCCCTGGTATTTGTTAAATAGATGCGTCTTAAGTAGTTTCTTAAAACTGTTCCTAAATTTTATGTTTATAATAGAATCACAGCTTATAAAAGAAAATTGCCCAGCGAGAGATTTTTTTTTTTGTTGAACTGAGTGATTTTATCCTATTACCTGCTGTGGTATGCAGTCCCCATGGATTTTTCATCTGCCAGCATTACTTCGTCTTTTGGGAAAAGGCGTGTATAAGCTAACTTCCCCTGGATTGGCATGGGTCCTTTTTGACCACTGTGCTGTACACATTAATAGTGGTAGTAAACAATGCTTATGTTGTTTCATCATCCTCTTGGCATCAAAATAGAACTGAACAGAACTGGCAACAGAACAGAAATTCATTCATTATCTTATTATCATTATCTATTAGGGTCGCGGTGGGGTTCCCCATGCCCATCCAGGGGAGAACGCCTCGGGCGCTGGGCAGATAGACCCAGGACAGGGCGCCAATCCATCGCTGGGCACACACTCACTCACACAGACACACTCTATATATGGGGCAATTTTGAGAATTCAATTGACTTGATCCATGTTTTTTTGACTGTGGGTGTGTGTGTGTGTGAGGAAACCGGAGAAAACACTCTTCCCTGGATTGGCCGCAGGAAACCCACGCAGAGACGGGGAGAACATGGAAACTCCACCCAGATGGGGATTCGAACTGAGAATCCCTAGCGCTGAGAGGCGAACGTGCTAACCACTGAGCCATCGTGGACCGCCCAGAAGAGAAATATTCTTTCAAATTTAACATTAAGGAATTTTTTTTTTGTCAAATATTAAAAAGAATTGCAAAATATGACTGCTCATCTTAGTTGCTTGTATAGCCCTGTTGATTACTGTATATGGTAGTAATAATTCATACACTATTTTAAAAATTAGGTTCTTACCTTGGAATACAAATGCTGGCTTGAAATTATCATCACATTTCATCAATTATTTCATATAATGCAAGTATAAATAAACAATCAAAGTCATTTTTTGGTTAAGTCCTAATTTTCAAAATTAGAGTTTAAAATTTTTAAACAGCAACTCATTTGAGATAAAGAGTCTTATTTTGTCTTTTAGCTGGGTCCTAATTTTAAAAGGGGCTTTTTATACACTCACCAGCCACCTTATTACATACATTTCTCTATTCTAAACTCATTGTCAATTTTACCATTTCTATTTGCATTATATATGAACTTTGAACCCTTTTCAATATGATTCTCTACATACTTTTGTTAGTCCCTTTGTCTTGTGTACTTTGTTGTCTATATTATTAGTAGTTAATTATATTAGCACTGAAGTGGCATATTTGACAGTGTGTTAGTGTATGTTGGGTTTTTGTGGGTTGTGTACTGGTACAAGTAGATTATACAGTATTTGTGCTGATCCAAGGTCTGAACTCATTATCTTCCACTTAATCCTATACTAGGGACTAGGTTTGCCGAGAGGTTCCCCATGCCTATCGAGGGGAGAACATTTCTGGTGCTTGGCAAATACACCCAGGACTGAGTGACAATCTATTGCTGGGCACACACACACTTACACAGACACAGATACACACACACAATCTAAGGGCAATATAGAAAGGAGTAATGAAACTCAGCCAATTCATCTTCAATCTATGTTTTTGGACTGTTGGAGGAAACCCGATAATAAGGAAGCAACCCACAGGAAGAACATGGAAACTCCACACAGATCAATATTCAAACCGAGATCCCCTAGTTTCTGGGCAAAGCTGGTAGACTTATTTAGAAGATATTTTTTCTACTGGGAATTCTTAAGGATTTTTGAAGTGGTTCAAATTCCCCCTGGTGAGTTCACTTTATTTTTTGGCTTCTCAATAATGTCTATGTCTGAGAGGTGAACTGTACAACTAGATTATCTGATCCTGTAGATAACAGTGTTGATCCAAGCAATTTAAGGATTGGCCTTAATCTAACTCGCATGTCCTTAAAGGAGATGGCGGAAGATCATTCTTGAGCTGGTTTTATCATTTTGAGGCAACTGTTCAAGCTATAAAAATTCTCCTGCCTTAAACTTATCTAGTGTTAGCGTCAGAGCACCTAACTCATCTGGCAGATGCAGCATTTCTGTATTGGGTTGGCTTGCCTTCCTCAGTTCAGAGTCATCGTGTTTGTAAAGAACAAACGTAAAGATACTTTTAGCCTTAAGAATTTAACCATCCATCCATCCATCATCTTTCGCTTTATCCTCTACTAGGGTCGCGGGGGGGGGGGGCTCCCATGCCCATCCAGGACAGGGCACAAATCCATCACTGGGCACATACTTACTCACGCAGACACACTCTATATGAGGCAAATTTGGAGAACTCAATTGACCTTGATCCATGTTTTTGGACTGTGGGAGGAAACCGGAGAACCCAGAGGAAACCCACGCGGACACGGGGAGAACATGGAAACTCCACCCAGATTAGGATTCGAACCGGGAATCCCTAGTGCTGAGAGGCGAACATGCTAACCACTAAGCCACTAATTTATGTGACTTATGTGAACACATGTCCTATACCTAAAGTAACTAAAAGTATGGTGGGCAGATATCACACGGCTTATACTTGAAGTGTTTCACATTATGTTCAGAAATGTTTTGCTGGGTTGTGTCTGGCCTAGACACAGCTGCCGGGTAAGCAGTAGAAAGTTTACTAGATGGGTGAGCTAATGAGTCTTCTCATGACACTGCAAGCAGGGGAGCAACTCTTACAGTGAGCATCTTAAAATGTAATGTAAGCACTCATTTTTTGCCAAAAAACATAGCTTTTCATAATTCCAACCAAACCCTCAATTTATCATGACCTGACCTTCCAAACTGATGGCTCCACAATCTTTCTAACCTTGGTTTCACAATTACCACACCTGTAAAATTATCAGATCAGGTCACTAAAACTGCCCATTCCTGCAAGTTCATTCTGTACAACATCAGGAAGATCTGACCTTTCTTAACTGAACAAGCTATTCAGTTGTTAGTCCAAGCCCTGATCCTATCCTGGCTCGATTATTGTAATGCAATGATTGTCGGTCTCCCAGCTTGCACAATCAGGCCTCCACAAGTGATTCAAAAGTCTGCATGTCACTCCATTACTAATCTCTCTCTATTGGCCCCCTGTAGCTGCTCGCATTCAGTACAAGACAATCTCTGGATCTGCCCCCTTTCACCTTTACTCTATCTTTCTAACACTCCAACTTGTTCACTGTGCTCTAGTGATGAATGTTACCTGGTGATTCAACCTCACCATGGTGCTAATTATCACTCCATATAATTCATCACTGCTAAATCCTGGAACATCTTTCCAAACCTGTCCGTTTCCAACCCCAAAACCACAAACATTTGGATAATAATCAGGTTTAATTTTAATACAGTGTAGCTGGTCCCTTAACTAAGGACTTGTGTGGTTTTCTTATTTGTAAGTCATTTTGGATAAAAGCATCTGCTAAATCAAATGTATATAAGATGATGAAAGCAGAAAGATAATTCTTTCCTAACTGAACGACTTGCTTCATGGCATGCCCAAACATTTTACATGATGCAGTACATCTTCATGTGTATAACCCAACCACATCTACAAATATGCAGCACTACAGAGGCATCACTGGATTGTCACTGTAGCAGTTGCTCCATATTTTGTTATGACAAGTGCACTTTTTCTCCTGGGTGTACACGTCACTGTGATGTAGACCATAAAGACCAAAATATAAGAATATAATTTTCCAAAACCACCCACTTTTTTAAGACTTTAATTTAACACATTTTAAGATACATTTCCCTTAAAGAAATTAGCAGTCTTTAACGTCTTTTCCATGGCCCTAGTCCTATAACAACTAAATGAAGGAATAAAAATGAACACCACATGCATATTTTTTTTTCCCTGACGAAAAAGTATCACATTTATTCCACTCGGCAGGAAAACATTTATTAGCTGTTGTTGAAATGTAAACATCAGGAACAACCTAAGAGCCCCGCATTTCCATGTACTTTCCCAATTACAATGCTAGTTCACAAACCAATAACACAGTTTCTGCCAACATCCCCATTATTGATAAGAACATCAAAGTATCTGATTTGTGTAATACAGTCTCTACAATGAGAAGAAGTGTTATTCTGCCTAGAGAAAATTAATTCATTATTCATTCATTCATTCATTCATTATCTTCTGCATTATCTTCTGCTCGGACTAGGATCGCAGGGACAGGGCACCAATCTTTTGTCTAGCACACTCACTCACACAGACACACACTTTATGGGGCAATTAAGAGCATTCAATTTAGTTTTAGCATTTCAGTTTTTGAACTGTGGAAGGAAACCGGAGAACCCAGAGAAAACCCACACGGGGAGAACATGGAAACTCCACACAGACTGGGATTTGAACCCGAATCCCCAGCACTGAGAGGCAAATGTGTTAACCACTAAGCCACAATGCCTCTGCTTTAATAAAATGTCCAATGAAAATTTTGTTTGTTCCCGCTTATTTACAAGGCAGTGTTTGGGCATTGTGATTTTTGGCATGCGACTAAGTAATCGTTATTATTTTGGAAAGATACCATGTTCTTATTGAAATTAGCATCAATTGCGAAAACCATGTTTTATTATATTTAATCATCAATGGCAGACTATTGGGATTGATGAAAGAGCTCTCTCTACTTTTCAAAGTTTACACTTTCATTTGTTTACTCATTTAATTTTATTTCATTACTTTCATAGTGTCAGAAGTGCAGGAATTACACTTCTTATTTGAGTGTGTGTTCCTTTGTCAGATCATCAATTTAAGTAAATCTTGCTAGTGCATGTGTATGTTCCCTGGTGTTTTTGTATTAATGACCCCTTGTCACCTTATGGAGTCTGCATAGGTGGCAGGATCATTAGTCTATTCTTTCTTATTTTAAATTTTCATTTTTTTACACTTCTAATGATAACTTTCATAATAGCGGTGGCATAGTGGTTAGCACATTCACCTCTCAGCACATTCCCCAACTCAGTCTGGGAAGTTTCCATGTTTTTCCTGTGTCCGCGTGAGTTTCCTCTGGGTTCTCCGGTTTCCTCCCACAGTCCAAAACATGCTCTTAATTTCCCCATATAGTGTGTGTTTGTGTGTGTCTGTGTGGATGCGTATGCGCTCTGATTGAGCATCAGTAGATCCCTGTTGCCAGGGGATTGCCATGGGGAATATTGAAACAGTTTTGGAAACTTTAAGGTATTAAGACTTTGAAATCCTAGAATCAACCAAAAGTGGTTGTTATCCTTCAAATATGTCTAATATTAAGAGGATAATGTCAAGAGTACAGTATGATGAGCAAGTAATAAATGCATATAATGTGAAAACCACTATAATTAAAAATTTTTGGCAATTTAAATTAAGTGTATTATTAATGAAGGACACATAGGGCAAGCCACATACCTCTCGCCATTGCTTTGACTCTATTCCCTGAGTATACAAGATGCACACTGCAAGAGTAAACAAAAGAAAACTAATCATTATGTCTAATAAAAACAAGGTGAGCACACCGGAAAAAGACTGTGTTAAATAATTTTTTTAAACGTTGTATAAATCTCCATTCTGACAATAAACTTTTCTTTCTATGCCTTAAACTGGATGGAAACCATTAGCTATTAATATAGTGAATGATGCCCAGGGCACAGGGGACAAGCTGCTTTCAAAAGACTTGCATTAAAATTCGAGGGGCCAGGTTTAGTCCCTGCATGCATTATGGTATTCTCTTGATGCTGAAGAAAAACTGTCACATTACTATGCAAATGCAATGTGTGTTATAACAGCTGAGTAGACAAAATAGACGTTAAGTGCAATGAAAAGTCGAACATGTTTAAAGGACAAGAATTCCTCTTTTAAAATGTTGGCCAATGCAATATTTAGAGACCTGTTTAAAACCTGTAATGCAAAATATCCTAATAATCCTCTGGTCAAAACAATAAAATGTAAAAAATGTATAAAAAATGATATCTGAAATATTTGAAGGCAAACTGACCTATAATACTTACATGGATCTGATTTAGAAAATGTATCTCGATCCAGTAGGTTTCTGCAAAAAAGGGGAAAAAAAGAAATATTGACATTATTATGAACTAATCATAATTATCATCTTAAAATAAATAGTAAATGAATGAATAAATAAATAATGATTCAATTACTACATATTTTAAATACTTTAGCATATGTCTATCTTTTCTGACCAACTACATTATTTTGCTTATCTCATCACATAATTAATTCTCCTAAACAAACTTTTTTTCACGCGCGCTCTCTGTGCACTAGGTGAAGTTCATTATTTCTGGGTTCTTTCTATGCTATTTAAGGCTTCCTGTTTCGCTGCTCGAGTGCGAAGTATTGATCGTCCCACGTCATACCGTGCGCTATCCTTGTGATATAACTTGCCATCTATCTCCTTGATTACTTCCATTTTTGTCTCCTTTGGGAAGCAAACTCACGCCAGCCGAGCAAAACTACCACGTGAGGGATCGGGAACTCCTCGCCATAAAGCTTGCATTCGAGGAATAGCGACATTGGCTTATGGGCGCGAAGTTCCCCGTTCAAGTCATCACGGACCACCGCAATCTGGAGTTCCTGAAGTCCGCGCATCGCCTCAACGCCCGACAAGCCCGGTGGTCCCTATTCTTTAATAGGTTCGACTTCACTGTTACTTACCGGCCGGGCAAGGAGAAGGCGGACATCCTCACCCGTAAGTTCGAGGACCAGGATAAGGCAGAACCCCCGGTCAAATCTATTCTGCCGCCCAGTGTATTCGCGCAAACCATTTCCTGGGAGCTGGACAGCGAGATCCAAGAGATGAACCAGAGGGAACCCCCGCCCAATAGATCTAAGATCCCCACCAACAAGACCTACGTTCCCCTACAGTTCCGGCAGCAGCTCATGGTCCACACCAACACTAGCTCGGGTCATCCAGGGGCGGAACGCACGATGGAGAAAATAAGGCAGAAGTACTGGTGGCCTGCCATGCGGGCCGATGTCAACAGGGACATCGCCTCGTGTGCCACCTGTGCGGCCTCCAAGTCCCCCCGTCAACTGCCTGCAGGGAAACTCAAGCCCTTACCGGTTCCACACCGCCCCTGGAGCCACATAGCGATCGATTTTATCTCTGATCTCCCCATCTCTGAGGGTAACACCACCATCCTTTCGGTGGTGGACTGCTTCTCTAAGGGGGTTAAATTCGTCGCCCTGCCCACACTGCCCTCAGCATTCCAGACAGCAGAAACCTTATTCCACGAGGTCTTTCGCCACTTCGGTCTCCCAGAGGACATCGTCTCTGACAGAGGTCCCCAGTTCACCTCGGCCATCTGAGAGGCTTTTATCAAGAAGCTAGGGGCCTCTATCAGCCTCACTTCGGGGTACCACCCAGAGAGTAATGGGCAGTGCGAGCGGGCAAATCAAGAACTGGGTAAATTCCTCCGTGCATACTGCCAGCAGAACCAACACGACTGGGCCACGTTCCTCCCATGGGCCGAAATCGCCCAGAACTCTTTAAGAAGTTCCAGCACAGGTATCACTCCCTTCCAATGAGTCCTTGGCTTCCAACCTCCCTTTGCCCCCTGGGATCCCACTTCTTCCAACGCCCTGGTGGTAGATGAATGGTTCAGGAAGAGCGAGGACATATGGGAAACCGTCCATCAGTGGATCACTGAAAACAACGCCCAAAAGATTCTACCAGATCCAAACTACCAGACCAACTACCAGATCGGGGACCAAGTATGGCTGTCCACCAAAGACCTTCGCATCCCGGGCAACAAGAAACTCAACGCCAGGTTCATTGGTCCCTACCCCATCATCAAGAAGATCAATGACGTGACTTTTACCCTACATCCCCGACTCAGAATCTCCCCCTCATTCCACGT
Organism: Corydoras sp. C115; assembly: GCA_019802505.1. NCBI lineage: Eukaryota > Metazoa > Chordata > Actinopteri > Siluriformes > Callichthyidae > Corydoras > Corydoras sp. C115. Next base: position 344,001 of record JAFMOC010000081.1, on the reverse strand, counting down.
CTCTCTCCTCAAACCCTTCACCCCCGGTCCCCTTGACTCGCAACCCCACCATTAACTTTACAAAGAACTTCCCCATGACCGTCCCCTATACACCATCGACAAGATACTGGACTCACGCAGGACTGACTCTGGACTTGAGTATCTTGTTGAGTGGGAGGGTTACGGCCCTGAGGAGAGATCATGGACTAAACGGACTGACATTCTGGACAAGACTCTACTCGACCAATTTCACCTGACTCACCCCCAATGCCCTGCTCCCCGACCCCGAGGCAGACCACCCCGTTCCTTTTCCCAGAGAGGTAGACTTTCAATGTCGTCCCCGCTCCCAGCCCCCCCCCAAAGGTACCTCTTCCACCGTCCCATCCGGCCCCTGACGTACCTCCTCCCCCGCCCCCGTCTCCTCCCGATGAGACCTCCCATCCCAGTAGAATCACCCGTAGCTCCCTCTCCTGTCCTCCCCGAGCCAGTTCCACGAGGCCATCTGCTGTGATCCCCTTGGTGCCCCATGACGAACTCTTCGGGGGGAGGCTATGTCAGAGATCAGAGCGCAGCGCGCTTTCTGTGCACCAGGTGAGGTTCACTATTTCCGGGTTTTTTATATGCTACTTAAGGCTTCCTGTTTTGCTGCTCGAGTGCGAAGTATTGATCGTCCCACGTCATACCAAGCGCTATCCTTGTGATATACTCTGCCATCTATCTCCTTGATTACTTCCGTGTTTGTCTCCGTTGGGTGAGTGCGAGTTCGATTGTGTGTAACTTTAGCGTGTATCTCAGTTTGTTCCCCGTTTCTATCTATCTCTTGTCCTCCCTCTTTCTCGTCCCTCGTCAACGTCCTTTCCCTCCTTCCCTAAGTTTAGGATTCCTGTGTGCATGTGGAGTTTGAGAGGAAAGTCTGTTTCCATCCATTGTTTATAGTCCCCTTAACACCTTCTCACTTTTGTTTACTAACCACTCCCTCTGTCGGTGACTTTAACACATTTAATCCACCTTATACACTAACCCCTCTTCTGTCTCCCGGTTCCCGTTCCCCATCGGTGTGTTTCTTCCCCCGCCGTTCACTCTAGGTTCCTCCTGGTTGCCACCTCATCCAGCACTTCACCTCCTCTATATTTCTCCTTTCTATTTAGCTTCTCCTTTCCCATTGTTTTCCATTCTCTGTGTTTATTCTGTCTCACCGGTGTTATATTTTGTGTTGGTGTTGGTTTGTCTCTTTTGTCTTTCTGCTCTGCTTGACACCAGGTTCGCATCCAGTCCTGGTCATCGAGCCAAGCTCGTGACATCCACCAAGTACCACAGTGGTCCTGCTGCCAATCACCTCCTCACTCACGTGTTACTTGGTTGCCGCTGTTGTTTTGGTTAATAAACCATGGTTGTTCTTGCATCTACGTCTCCCTCGTTCTCTTTGAGCTGGACTTATAACAGTTACTTTGTTATCTATTTTTATTATTTTTATATATGATTTTGTATAATTTTACCCTGCATCCTTGCCCTGGTCAAATACAGTACATGTGAGATGAGCACACGTGCCCGGAGCAGTGGGTACCCCTGTACATGGCACCCAGGAAGCAATTATTTATTTTATTTATTTATTTATCAGGAACTATGCACATTAATCAACATTTTTTTTTATTTCAATTTACATTTAAATGTAAATGTGCTGGAGTTATCTAGATAGCTAATTTCCATCTCTGGAGTTGGTGTTAGGTGCCTTGTCTAACCTCACTGGCACTTTAGCCATGGTACTTGGTAAAATACATTGCCTTAGTATTTTGGGGTTTGTTAATATTTGTTTCTTCACAGCTACAGAACAGCATTTCAGTTTGCAGTAATGATGCAGAATCTTAATTCTTTATATTTAAATTATAATTCTGCTGCATGACTCAGCTCAAATGCCTGAATGAGTACTTACACACAGAGCACCGCTTAAGGGGCAAGAACTGTGCCATTTACACTAGCAGGGAGCAAGTGTCATGGGCTGCCCTTAGCTTCCATCAATGTCCAGAAGTTGTTTAGGACCGTTTCGCCTTTTGTTCCTTTTTATTTAATTGGTGTGGATTATGCACATCTTTGCAGGTAGAGAAACCAAGACTTGTTTACTCTAGTGATTAATATCTTTCTAACAAGGGGTGGGACCAAATAAGGACCATGCCTCTCAGATTGTCGAAGTGATGAGCAACACTCCCATCTGCTTGCCACACCCCACTCCCACTCCTCCATCCCAGGAACTATGCACATTAATCAACATTTTTTTTTATTTCAATTTACATTTAAATGTAAATGTGCCGGAGTTATCTAGATAGCTAATTTCCATCTCTGGAGTTGGTGTTAGGTGCCTTGTCTAACCTCACTGGCACTTTAGCCATGGTACTTGGTAAAATACATTGCCTTAGTATTTTGGGGTTTGTTAATATTTGTTTCTTCACAGCTACAGAACAGCATTTCAGTTTGCAGTAATGATGCAGAATCTTAATTCTTTATATTTAAATTATAATTCTGCTGCATGACTCAGCTCAAATGCCTGAATGAGTACTTACACACAGAGCACCGCTTAAGGGGCAAGAACTGTGCCATTTACACTAGCAGGGAGCAAGTGTCATGGGCTGCCCTTAGCTTCCATCAATGTCCAGAAGTTGTTTAGGACCGTTTCGCCTTTTGTTCCTTTTTATTTAATTGGTGTGGATTATGCACATCTTTGCAGGTAGAGAAACCAAGACTTGTTTACTCTAGTGATTAATATCTTTCTAACAAGGGGTGGGACCAAATAAGGACCATGCCTCTCAGATTGTCGAAGTGATGAGCAACACTCCCATCTGCTTGCCACACCCCACTCCCACTCCTCCATCCCAGGTTTTTACACCAGGATTTCAGGACAGTAATGGGCTTTATTATATTATTCCTTGAATGTTTATTGTTCATTACTTGAATGTTTATTGTTTACTGTTGTCAGGTTGGGAGGGTTGGGCCCCTCCTCCCTGTCTCCCATTTGTCGTTTTTTGGCCATTTAGGGCTTCCGTAGGTAGGGCCCACCCCTCTTGTGCAGGGATTGGGTCCTACCTGATTACGTGCGACCTGCTGACTGCTTTTCTAGCACGCATGCGCAGTAGTCAGTGTATAGATGGTCAATTGCCACATCGGGTGTAAGCTGGTATATTTTTCTATATTGTACTCTCGGCCCTTCTAGCTGTGCATTCAGTGGCCTTTCCACTGTTTGCTTAATTTATTTTGTATTTTGATCCTCGGCACGTTTCATCGTGTCCTCAGAGGCGTTCCCGCTGTATAGTTTTGTTTTTGTATTTCTTCTCTCGGCTCCTTCAGCGGCGTTCCCGCTGCACGATGCAATAAGTGTTTTTTTGGTTCGCTTACCTGGTCGCCTGGCTCACTACTGGCTATCTACACCGCACCGCGCTGCGCCACCAGCTTCCGGACAGCGCGCACCCGATTGTGACAAAATGCCACCTTTTTTCTTTCGCTGCAGTACTCGCTCCCCGGAGGTTGGAGCAATGAGGGGTATTGACCGGGTCCCGGAGTATGGGGAGATTGTGCTCCCTCTCTCGGCCTTGATTAAGCTCCCGGCACCCTGCGACGGAGTGGCGTTAAAGCCACTGCCGTATATTATCGGCTGTCGCAGGGTGTTCGACCTGGTGACCAGTCGGGAGCTTTCGGACCGAGAGAGGGTGCTGTTCTACCTCTCCCGACTCCTGGGCCCTGCGTTGAGGTGGGCCGATGGCCTAGTGGCCACCGGGGATGTCTGTCTCACCTTAGCGAGTCGGTTTGAGTCGGCGTTCTTAGCCCGGTTCGCCCCGGGCTCAGATGCCGGCTCCGTTGCTGAGCACGTGGACGTGGTGAAGAGGCAGCTTCACCGCGATCCGGCGCGCATGTCGCAGCCGAGCATCCGCGCTTCTCTACGCACGAGCCTCCGTGCATGCCTCAGCGAGCTCTTCCTCGCCGCTCGGGCCCCGCCGCGTGCTCCTCCGTGCGAGCCTCCCGGCTCCAGGGTTCACCCTCTCGGCGAGTTTTTTCTCGCCGCTCGGGACCCGCCGCGCGCTCCTCCGTGCGAGTCTCCTGACTCCACGGAGGACCTGTTCAGCAAGCTCTTCCTCGCCGCTCAGGCCCCGCCGCGCAATTCTCCGTGCGAGCCTCCTGACTCCACGGACGACCCGTTCAGCAAGCTCTTCCTCGCCGATCGGCGATGCGCCGTGCGACGCTCAGGGTGACGCTTCGCCTCCTCGCGATTCTCCTCGCACTGTGCCTCGCGACGCTCAGGGTGACACTCCGCATGCATCTCAACGCGTTTTTCCTCCCGTTGCTCCTCGCGCTGCCCCTCTTGTTGCCTCTCGCGTTGCTCCTCGCGGTTCACCTCGCGATGCTCCGCGCAATGCTCCGCGGGATTCACCGCATGGTGGTCAGGGCGGTTCTCTGCGCATCTCATCTGGATCCTCTGAGTCACCGCTCGGCGTGTTGCCTTGTGCTGGCAGCGTGCCACGGCATGTAATAGGGGAGCCGCGCCACGCTAGGGCGTCCCCGCGCTTCGGCAGCAAGGCCCTGCTCGCCACGAGCATTCCTTCGCCCGTGTTCGGCGACCCACCGCTCTTTGTAGGCCACGAGCCTTCCGCGCCGAGTGGTCAACCGATCACTCCACGCTGTGACACTGATCCCCCCGCTCAGCGTCACCGGCGTCCCGTCCCCTGATCCGGGCCGTACCGTCAGCGACTCGCGTAGCGCCGCCTGCAAGCTTTGCAGGGTTCGGGGTGTTGAGCCGGCCTACGGCTGTCGAGCCACGTCGGTCGCGTCCGGTCCCGAGCCACCCGGGTTTCAATTTAAGTGCATCCGGTGCTGGGTAACCGCCTCGGTAGTTCAGGACGGTATATTATGTGATTTGGCCGTGGTACTGGTTCTGCCCCTTTGTGTCCAGGTGCCGGAGAGGAGGGAGACTAGGAGTCGAGGCGTGGTGCTCGGCGCATCCTCCAGAGGGCAGTCCAGGGATCTGGTAGGGAGACAGTGGATTCCTGTGGGTCCCGCACAGGATCAGTTCACCCATACGTCGGTCTGTCATACCTCCGCGGACTATTGGCCCTCTAAAGTGGATGACCAGCCACCTGTTAAGGACAATTTGCCACCCGCTCCGGACAAAGTATCCGCAGGACTGAGAGCTTTGAGGGCAGGTGGATTCTCAGAGGACTCTATACCGGCTACCCTGCTCAGGGGTCAAGACGGGATCACCTCCGCGTCCACTCGGGTCACTGGTGCGTCCACTCGGGTCACTGGTGCGTCCACTCGGGTCAGTTCTGCGTTTACTCGGGTCACATGTGCGTCCACTCGGGTCATTTCTGTGCTCACTCGGGTCATTCCTGTGTCCTCCCGTTTCACCTCTACGGTCGCGGGTACCCCGGTCTCTCCTGTGGCCGTGCTTGTCCCTCCGGTCTCTTTTGTTGCTCGGGTCCCTGAGCCCACGTTTGGCTCTCCCGCACCGGAGTCCGGTGGTTCGGGGTTCGGCCGTCCTCGCGTTCCCAAGGGGTCTCAGTGCCACTGCGCACTCAAGGGGTCACGTCGCCCTCGGTCCCTCAAAGGGTTCAAGTATTCCCTTAACCACATAGGGTCTCGTCCCCCATGCGCACTCAAAGGGTCGTGTCGCCCTTACGGTCTCAAAGGGTCACGAAGTTGCCGCCCGCACAAGAGGTTGCGTTGCCTGCGCATACTCAAAGGGTCGCATCCCTCTCGAGCTCTCCTGGGGTCACACCCTCCGCGCACGCACCAGAGGTCACGGCGATCCCGCATACTTAAGGGGTCCCGTCACCCTCGTGCCCACATGAAGGCATGGCACCACCGCACACACAAGGGGCCACATCCCCCTCGCTGCCACAAGGGGTCACTTCGCCTCCTCTGCCTCATGGGGGCACATTGCCATCGCGCCCTTCTTGGGTCACGACGCCCCCGCATTCTCAAAGGGTCATGTGCTCCCTGGGCTCAGAAGGTCACGACGTGGTCATTCTCGCAAAGGATCAAATCGCCCTTGCTACCACAAGGGGTCACATCCTCTCAGCTGCCGCATGGGGTCACAGGGCTTTCACACCCTTCGAGACTCACAATGACCCCGTATCCTCAAGGGGTCACGTGCCCCTCGTCAGCACAAGAGGGCACGACGTCTACACCTCCACACCGCCGCACCCTTAGTCACATAGCCCCCGCACACTCTTGGGGTCTCCACGCTGCCCTCGAGCCCCCTTTTTATTTTCTCTTCTGCTTCCCCGGCTGCCTTTGCCCCCCGGTTGTTTTTGGGGGGGCGATATGTCAGGTTGGGAGGGTTGGGCCCCTCCTCCCTGTCTCCCGTGTGTCGGTTTTTGGCCGTTTAGGGTTTCCGTAGGCAGGGCCCACCCATCTTGTGCAGGGATTGGGTCCTACCTGATCACATGTGACTCAGCATTACTGAGTTTACACGATTGTGTATAGACGCTCAATTGCCACGTCGGGTGTAAGGTGGTATATTTTTCCATATTGTGCTCTCGGCCCTTCTAGCCGTGCATTCAGTGGCCTTTCCACTGTTTGCTTTATTTATTTTGTATTTTGATCCTCGGCATGTTTCGTCGTGTCCTCAGTGGCGTTCCCGCTGTATAGTTTTGTTTTTGTATTTCTGCTCTCGGCTCCTTCAGCGGCGTTCCTGCTGCACGATGCAATAAGTGTTTTTTTTGGTTCGCTTACCTGGTCGCCTGGCTCACTACTTTATCTACACCGCACCGCGCTGCGCCGCTAGCTTCCGGACAGCGTGCACCCGATCGTGACAACTGTACTGTTTTTTTTTATTTTGTTTGCACATGTGCACTTTGTGTTGGCATACAGTATAACAATATAACAATATGTAGCACCTTGTTCCGGGGAACACTGTCTCGTTCCACATATATTGCACTGTGCTTTATATTGTGGAATGACAAATAAAAAATACTTGACTTACTTGATTATTAAAAATGCAATAATATACAGTTGTTGGAATGGTGTTTCTCGCCAAAATTCCCGTTCCTTTCTGTCCATGAAATTTCTCCCCCCTCAGCATGTGATGTTACTGTTTATAAAAGCTGCAAATGTCATGAGGTGTTACAGCATCAGGTGTATTAGGCAATCTTCCTCCTCACCTCCCCCAGTGCCACCTCTCTACCGTCACAATCTTCAGATGCGTCACCGTCGTGCAAATTTTTACTCGCTAAATGGTTGAAAGAAAAAAAACTGTCCTTAATGCTAAGACATTCAGCATCTTCAAGAAACAACTCAAACCACATCTCTTCCAGAAGCAAAAGACATTGTAGGAAAAATCTAGGCATTAAACCAGACTAATGATCAGGATTAAATATACTACATTGTAGCTGGTTCCCTTCTGGCTACTGACTTGTTTTATTCTCTCACTCATAAGCAGGGCCATTTCATGGTATTTGGGTGTCCTAAGCAACATGCCTTACTGAGAAAATATTGATTACTTAATTTAACAAAATAAATATTTTAGTAATATATTCTTCACAAATATTGCAAGTGCAAGTGGTAATTTTAAGCAGTTGGTAGCCTCCCCTGAAAACATTGTTCTTTACATTGACCATCACATATTATAATTATTCATATACAATATATATTACAAGTGTCTGCAAAATGGCTAAACATAAATGTCATGTAAATGTTAACTAGTGTATGTTTTTGGTTGTAGGGGTCATCTGAGGTAACATCTTACATGGTATGTCGAATGTGCATGTGCCCTGGGTTTTTTTTAATGCTTTATTATATTTATTTAAATGAACAGACTAATTTTTGTCTTTTGTAATTACTGTCTGATGTGATTGGGTCCTTTTGGCCCACAGTTTTACCAGCTTGATGTGCCCTGTAACATGCTGTTGTATGACTAAAAGGGCCTTATTTTAGCAAGCTGTCAAGGACTGGTAATCTATCATCACTTAGCTATGGTAATGACTGGAAAATCACACCTTGCGCAGCATAAAAAAGGCATGTACTAATACTCTTAATTATACATGAGTTGTTTTGGGCATAACATCCAAAAACCCAATCAGCATCTCAGCCATTCCCTTTAAAAGCAAGGTGTGCCAGTGTTACATCAGCCCTCTGCTCTGGTACTGGTCGCTGGTGCCGTCACTACCAGACGGTACATCAGCGGCACCTATCGGACCCTGTTTTCATTTGTGAAGATTTGGTGCAGCTGTATTTCATCATATGACCTTACATGATTAAAAGCCCTTCCTTCCGTGTGTTTAGTATTGGAACGTTGTTTTGTGTTATGGTCATGTCCTGTCGCATGCTATGACTGTGTTTCACCTGGTCTCTTCTGCAATAAAGTCTACTCTTGCACCATCTACAGTTTTCTACCCTGTACTTTTCTCATCGTAACAGTCAGATCTAACTGGTAGCTTGTTATTTCAACAGTGCAGCTACTTCAACTCAATGCACAAGTCCATGACATAATTCATTTACTGTAAAGTCAGTTATACTATGTAATATGTATATGCATTCTCTGTAAAAATGCGGTTGTTTTCAGTCAGACGCAAACCTGTGTTTTTCTTTGCCAAAATAGCAAAACACCAGCAAAACACATGATAATGTGATATGAAGATATTGTTGACAATCGAATGTTGTTGGATAGATGAACTCTTATTTAACGCTACAATACTTTGGTATTACCCAAAGAGTTTATAATTTAGATCCTCAGATAGATCCTTTGGCTGCAAAACAATCTGAAAATATGACTTTCATGCTTGCTGCTTGGCACTCAGTTATTGTTTTTTTTTTTTACTCAAACAGTTTCTATGCTGCTCCACTTTGGTCTCACTGTAAAGTGATGACATTTGAAGTGTTTAGAAATGGCCATGTAACACTTCCCAGACTAACGGGCAGCAAAAATGCATCTAAAAGATTAGTGCTGAGGCATTTTCTGAGGTGTTAACACATAACCAATTGCTTCAGACCAGAAATTACTACAACATCTGTTTTGTAGAGTGATAAAATGCTTGCTGATGATAGCTAATTAAGGCTATATGACTAGCAGTAATTCACTGCTACCTAACTTATGGATAAAACAGAGGTAACCAATATTCACTACTGGTTTTTAAATAAAAGAAATTAGCTAAGGTTAAAGTACCTACCTGACTTCACTCTGGTTTTTATGAAAACAGGTTGGAATAATGGTTGCAGTTTGTTCATGATATGTTATGTTTATTATACAAAATACATTTAAGTTGGTCACTTGTCTAACCTTATCTAATCCTAACCCTAAATTTCTTTGTAGGAATGCTAATTAAAATAAAAGTCCTTAAATCTAAATCAATCAATTAAAATATTAATTTAAAGTGAAAAAAGAATATACTTTAATTTCCCATGTTATTCTCAGCAGCTGGGGCATACCCATTGGATTTTTTCATGTTATGTGGCTGGAATTTGGGAGTCTTGCCTTTAGCCCAATGTACCATGATTTTGTAATTACAAGTGTTCATGGAACCACTATAAGAAAGCTAACAGACTCACTGACGGACTAATAACCAGGTGGGTAAGAAAGCAGCCAGCAGCTGTAAAGATAAGTCAAAGTAATGACCATAATAAAATCACACAAATCTTCTTTACAAAAAAAAAAAAAGATTTTAACACATTTATCTATATTTTTAGAGTTTATTTTTTAAAAACAAGCATGATTCTAATGACTGTATGAAGGAAAAATTGTTATCATGCTGCTTTAATGGCATACTGTAATAAGGATTTACACATTACTGAATGTGGATATGTATTAAAACCGATTACTGGAGAATTAAATCCCATTAGCTGAGGAACCCGATTGTGGATAGAAGTGAACCAATTAGCCAAAATATGCAGAAAAGATGCTGACATACACGAGCCAGGCTCCTGTAATGAATCCCAATGGAAATGATACAGAAACTAAAATATGTGCAGTCTTGGATGCTACTATTTATCAATTAAGTACAAACTTGGCATTTTTATATGGTAGATGGTGGTATATCTGTGCAATGTAATTTAATTGTTAAAAATATAATTGAAAGCATCTGTAAAAACATTTACGGTACGTACACTGAAAAGTAATTTTGTGTTTTAATATTCTCTGGCGACATCTACAGCTGTTTTGCAGTTAAACCTGGGGGGTTCTGGACAGATACACCCAGGAGCTAATCTAATCAATCTATCGTTGGGCACATTCTCTCACACAGACACACACAAACACATACTATATGGAACAATTTACAACATTCAATTTAACTTAAAACCATGTTTTTTAACTGTGGAATGAAACCTGAAAACCAAAAAATAAACAAAAAAACATGGAAACTCAACCCAATTTGAGATTTGAGATTTGTACCTGGATTTTATTTAGGCTGTTTTGTTGCTGTTTCATGTTGTATCTTATTCGGGAGAGCGTTGTTTCGTTCCACTATATCCTGTACACCACTTTATATTGTTAGTATGACAAATTAAATACTTAAATATATGAATACTTGAATAGTCAGTGCTCATTCACCTTTCTTCTTTACATTACTATTACATTACTATTTTCTATTCCCTGGTCACATGTGTGTCCTGTTTTTTTCACAAGTACTATCTGTTACTGTCTGTAGTATCTGTTCTTTGTTCATTTAAGTGCATGTTTCCTTTTTATTTATTTATTTTTTGTTGTGAGAAGCCTAATTACAAAAATGTACAGTTACTGTCATTCTCTAGGCCATTTTAGGCCATTTTTGTTATGCAGAAATTTTTTCAGTTTCTTTACATCTGGTTACAATGGTTACAATGGTTACAATGGTTCTCAATATTTTTAAGTTTATTAAAACAAAACTTCCAAATACCACCTATGTTTTTCATAATGGAACAACATATGGTAAACATCAATAAGGTTTGAGTGTTTATAAATGCAATAGGGTAAGTGATAAAGTGATTTATTTTGCCTACTGTGCGTACACACAGAAGAATTTGTCCTCCACATTTAACCCATCCGTGCAGTGAAACACACACATATACACACACTAGTGAAGTGAGCGCATGTACCCGGAGAGGTGGGCAGCCTTGAATATGGCACCCGGGGAGCAATTGGGGTCAGCTGCACTTCAGCCATAGTACTTGGTGGGTCCGGGAATCGAACCGGAGATCTTCAGGTCACAAGGCTGGTTCCTTAACCACAAGCCCATGACTGCCCCAGTATGAGAGGGCATGCATTATTGTGAATGAATCACAGGAAAAACGTGTTGTTAGACGTAGCAATACACAACCTCAAGTGCCTTATAAAACAAGTACAAACATTAAGGTTTGTTTTATGAATGTGTTTATTAAAACCAAAATCACTAATAAACTGGACTTCCAAGACATGATTTTGACCGGTTTTTAAAATAAACGCTTATCACAGAGTAACATGTTTCTGGTTTCTCTAACAGTCAAATACTGATATCTAATGTCCAAATTACAGAACACACTTTATTAAATACAGTTGAAGTGATGCACCCATCATGCCTAGTGCCTACTGTACAACCTGTGGGGGCGGTGCTATGATCTGGGGTTGCTGCAGTTGGTTAGATCTGGGTTCAACAATGTTATTTACCCACAGAATAAGATTCTTTCTGTACAACATCAGGAAGCTCAGACCTTTCTTGAGTGAACATGCTACTTAGCCGTTAGTTCAAGCCCTCACCCTATACCTGCTCAATTACTGTAATGCACTCCCAGCTGGTCTCCCAGCCTGCACAATAAGGCCTTTACAACTGATTTAAAACTCTGCAGCCCTACTTGTGTTCAACAATCACAAGCGAACTCATGTCCCTCTATTGCTCCTCTCTCTCCATTGGCTCCCTGTAGCTTCCCGGATTCAGTACCAGTGAATCTGGTCTACGGGACAATCTCTGAATCTGCCCCCTCTTACCTTCAATCTATATTTCCAAAATACACTCCAATCCTTCACTTCACTCTAGTGATGAATCTCGCCTGGTGATTCAACCTGACTGTGGTGCTAATTCTCACTCAGTATCATGCACTGCTGCTAAACTGCTAAACGAGTCATTTAGCATTTTCAAGAAATAATTAAAATCTCTTCCATTTGTTACACTTGTGACAATATTTTTTAAAACAAAATTTGAAAATTTTACAGTATAGCAGTTTTTCCTTAACAACTGACTTGTGTTGTTCTCTCTTTTGTAAGTTGCATTGGATAAAAGCATCTGCTAAATGACTAAATGTAAATGTAATAATGTCAGTTGATGACCTAAATATACTGAATCAGTTTTTTCCATCAATGGATTATTTCTTCCTAAATAGCACAGGTATATTCCAAGATGACAATGGTAGTATTGATCAGGCTCAACTTGTAAAAGAGTGGTTCAGGGAACATGAGACATCATTTTCACACATCGATCGGCCACCACAAAGTCCAAAGCTGTACCCCTTTGAGAACCTTTGGGATGTGCTCAAGAAGATTATGTGCAGTGATCCAAATCTCCATCATCAATACAAAATCTTGAGAAATAATGAATGCAACTGTGGACAAAAATAAATGTTGCAGAAGCTTGTGGAAACAATGCCACAGAAAACACATACTGTAATTAAAGCTAAAGGTGGTCAAACTACATATTACAGTCTGTGTGTTTTTTTTTTTTTGCCAGGCCAAGTATATAAGCTATAGAGCAGTAATTTATTTTTCTGGTTGAGATGCTTTTGACAAAGCAGCATGGAATAAATTGAATTTCATACTAACCTTTTTTTCTAACACCTGGGATTTATTTGAAGCTCTACCATTATATATGACTTGTCATTAACATTGTAGCATGGATTAGCATGGAGTCAGATTCACATCATAGTATAATTTACACATGCCTTGAAGCAAACAATATTTGGGCAGCAATTAGCATGTCATACATTAGGTAGGCCATACTGTGTGATACAATCTTGTAATTCTTAGTTATTGTTTATTTACAACTTAGTTATTGTTTATTTACAAATAATTTAATAAGCTATTTAAAAAGAATCTAGAAATCTATCTGGGAAGGAGAGGAGAAGTAGATCTCACATACACATATTTTATTTGTTACACATTTAAAATGTGCAATAAGAAGAAATCTTTTTGTGTGCTTCGTATGACTTTAATTACTTATTTATCCCAGCACCCTTCCTAAAAATGATGCAGACAGAGAGGAAGAGCTACATTTAGTTATTGTTTGCATCAAACGTCTGAAAAAAATTTAGGTAGTTTTGACTTTCAAATGATTATGGTGGTAGATGTTACAATAAACGCAATTCCCTGGAGTTACTGAATTTGGTCCTATTATTTTTTAAACAGGGGGCACGGTGGCTTAGTGGTCAGTACGTTTGCCTCTCAGCGCTGGGGATCCAGGTTAAATTCCCAAACTGGGTGGAGTTTCCATGTTCTCCCCATGTCTGAAATGGGCATGATAGCTCAGTGGTCAGTGTGTTGGGATATCAATCTGAAAGTTGTGGGTTCAAATCCCAAGTCTTGAGCACAGGGTTAAGGGTTGAGGAATTGAGGTCATTAACCCTCATTGCTCCAGGGATGCTGTGGCAACCCTGTGCTTGCTTTAGTCCTTTTGGATAAACTGTCTGCTAAATGAGCAAATGTGATGTAATGTAATGTCCATGTGGGTTTCCTCCTGGTTCTACGGTTTCCTCCCACAGACCCCCCCACATGGCCCTTGTAAAGGAGTAAGTGGAGAATAATGAATGAATTCATTTTGTGAACACACACCAGCAAGGAGCAATTGTGAACAAAAGTGCCCTGTCCTGGGTGTATCTGCCCAGCGTCTGAGACGTTCTACGGAACGTTATAGCGGAAGATAATGGATGGATTTGTTTCAAGGAGGCTACACTTACTTAGAGAGACATTTGTCAAGTAGCAATATGTGAAACACAAAATTTAAGGCAAGTGTTCACATCAGCTAAATGTCCTCTGGGATGTGAGTGAACTGCAACTTTAATGTGCAAACTGACAGATGGGCGGCTAATGAAACTAATGAAGCAGTTTTTACATCTATAAATATTTAATAGAGCTAATAATAAACAAATAATTGGGAAAAATATCCAGCCTGGTAGAATGTAAAAAATAATATAAAAATAATATATATATATATATATATATATATATATATATATATATATATATATATATATATATATATATATATATATATATATCAGTATATACCAAAATTTCATCTACTTCACAAGATCAGTATTACTTATTACAATCTCCTATCTCCTGCTTTAACGTGTTTATGAAGGAAAAAAACCTTCCACAATCCAGTGAATTACTGCAGTGCTTGTTTAGTACAATCTAATTAATACTCACTTCAGCACAGCATAATCAAAGGCTGACTACTCAGTTTTTTTAAACTTATTATAAAAGATGGGGGGTATGTTCTCTTACCTGCACGAGACGCTGATTTCCACTTTGGTGGCGGGGATGTTGCCGGTGATGGGGTCGAACTCGCCCATCGAGGCCATGCGCTCCAGGTTGTCCATCCCGTCTCCCTCCTTGGGCGCGGGGTTATCTGGTCGCCTGTCGTTGCGTCTTTTTCAAACGACGGATCGCGTCTCAGGTAGGTCAGTGGGGAGAGAGGAGAGGGAGACGAGGAGAGCCGGAGTGCTGAAACGCGATGCGCTCCCTTACTCCCGGTGGACTGAGGGAAAGTGCGACTGCTGCTGCAGAACACAGAGGAATGCAAAGCAGCGCGCTCGCATTGACAACCAGCTCTGTGACCCACACTGACGCGCCGCCAGAGAAAGTGAGCTGAACTCCACCCTGTTATCCGTTATGCCACATGATCGGTGCAATATCGCGTTATCGACGCATGTGAAACCACGATTAACCCAAACGCACTGTGCATTATAAACCTGCTGATCACCAGCTGCTGTGCATCATAAGTTTCCTATATAATCCTATTCTGTCTCAATCCAGAATAGCTGTATATCTTTCATCGTGTTCAGTCACACGAAAAGTATGTGTTGAAGTCGAATCAATCGCAATCGGAATGTGCATTAATATTAAATAGGTATATCTGAGGTAAAGTAACCTGTGAACGGTTTCAGAACCATCGATTCGGACAGCTCCCCATTTTACGCAGCGCTATGGGTTTTATGCATAAAAACAAAAAAAAGCAGTTTTATAGCGATTGCTATTCTCTAGAGGATCTATCGACATTCGGCATGTGTGATGAATAGAGTAAACAGATAACATGATGTTTGTGTTAACCCTTGAAAGTGAGCTCACGCTGGGCACTGAATCAACCTCTGTTTTTACAACAGACGGCAGCAAGAAAATGAAATTGACGTACACACGTACAATGGCTTTTCATTTGGATACAATATGTCACACTAACAGCTTTAGAATTAGATTATAGATTAATACCACAATAACGGAGCCAATTGCGAACCTTATTGGCTCCGTTGATCATTTTTTCTGAGGCATTTAGTAAAATCATCCAGTCATTCATTTATTATGTTCCGATAATCCTCTATTAGGGTCGTGGGGGGGTCCCATGTACATCCTGGAGAGGGCATTTCAGTCTGGACAGTGAACCCAGAACAGGACTCACAGAATAAGTGAGTGAGCCCAGTGATGGATTGGAGCCTTGACATTGGTGTATTTGCCCAGTGTCCCCTTAACCCTAGTAGAGAATTAATAATAATAATAATAATGTAGATAATGAGATGAGCTATAGATGTACTGTATATCTTGTTTTTATTCTTCATTTTATAGAACCAGTTGTGTACAGAAGTGTAGTTAGATAATGTTTTGCCTCTACCCCAAACTAGTAGGTCACCTGCTGATCACCTACAGAATTAATATTCAACACCAGCATCACATTTTACAATGTAAAATGATTTCAAACTAACAACTAAATTAAAACAATTTCCTTACTTTAAAACTTGCTAATTAAATAAACAGATGGCTGTTTGTCATTACAATAAACAATTATTTAAAATTTGTAAAAAAAAAAATGCAAAGGGTCGACATGGTGGCTTAGTGGTTATCACATGCACCTTAGTACTGGTGATCCAGGTTCAAGTCCTGATCTGGTTTCCATGTTCACCCTGTGTCCATGTGAGTTTTCTCTAGGTTCTCAGATTTCCTCCAAAAACACGGATTCAATGTAAATTGGCTGCTCCAAATTGCCCTTATATAATGTGTGTGTGTGTATGTGTCTGTGTCAGTGAGCGTGGGTCCAGTAATAAATTAGCACCCTGTCCTGAGTGTATCTGCACACCTCCCAAAATGTTCTCCTCTAGATGGGCATTGCCCTCCCTGCAATACTAGAATAGGATAAGTGAAAGATAAGATAAAATGAGAATGAAAGGTAAGGAAAATTGTAACAAATGTCTGAAAAATATTTCGTTATTCCAACATCACCTACCTGCAAATTTTAAACTAGTAGGATTTGCATTGCTACAATACAAACATACAATTTGCATTTCTGTGTGTGATAAAAGATTGTTGGTAAAAAGTTTGTTAATGTCTGAAGGTAACGTTCACAAATAGGTGAAGATATTTACGTCATCCCGGAAAGTCTCTTAAAAGGTTAGAGAAATACTAATGAATAAATATAATTCCTTGCTAAACCCATGTCATCACATTCACACAACCCTGTGTGAACCATTCACACCACCAAGCAGTTTAACTCACAAAAGACAGACAGCAATATTAACAATACTATCTATCTATACAAAAAGCTAGTGTGAGAGAAAGAAAAAGAAAAATCACTGGAAAAAGTAAACAAATGTGACAACACAGCCACCTGTGTCCCAACTCCAGTAAGGCTGTTGAAATACAATATATAGCCTGAGGCAGTGGAATTACTAAAACTAGATGACAACAAGAAAACAAAGAGAAGCTCTGTTCAGAGATAAGCCAACAGTATTTTATTACAAATAACCAAGAATTGGATAATATAGAAATACACTAATACATTAAAGCATAAATTTAAACCATTAAATAAATATATGGGCAAACAGTAAACTGAATCCGAAAGGAAAAACAGCAAAATAAACCATACAAACTAAGCCATATAAAACCATACACAGAAGAGCAATGAAAACAGACACACATCTGAATTTGTAAAGCATGTGCTAATGCGCATAAACCAAAGAAAAAGAGAATATGCGGATGGTGAAACAACTGCAGAGCACGAGAAGGTAAATAACTGAAGTGCCTGGTGAAATGGCAGAGCACCAAGCACAACAAGGAGATTAAATTTTTTTTTTTTTTAAAAAACGGATTTACAGGAAGTGCGGCACGGTGGCTTAGTTGTTGGCATGTTCACCTCTTAGCTCTGGGAATTCCAGGTTTGAATCCCAATCTGGATGGAGTTTCCATGTTTTCTCTGTGTATGCGTGGGTTTCCTCCAGGTCCTCTGGTTTCCTCCCACAGTCCAAAAATATGTATTCAAGGTAAATTGAATGTTTTAAATTGACTATTGATATAGTGTGTGTTTGTGTGTGTGTGTGTGTGTGTGAGTGAGTGTGCACAGTAATAGATAGGTGCCCTGTCCTGGCCAGCACCCAAAACGTTCTCCCTTGGATGGCATGGGGAACTCCCACACCCCACCCCACCTGCAACGCTAGTAGAGGATTAAACGGAAGATAATGAATCAGGCATGCTGTGGCCAACCTTGTACTCAATTTGTAAGTCGCCTTGGATAAAAGAATCAGCAAAATGTAAAGGTGACTTAAACAGCTACAAAGTGAATTTCCCCCAACAAAAGACACAAGAAATATAAGAAGAAATAAAACAAACCGAACACATGACAAATGTAAACAAGTGAGGCTAAGTAACATAATGAGTAATTACCTGAAGCATGGCAACAGCAAAAGAATAAAATAACAATCTAAACAGTTATACTTTACATTGTATTTACATTTAGTCCTTTAGCAGACACTTTTATACAAAGCAACTGACAAACACAAGTCAGTAGTTTAGAAAAAAATAGCTGCACTGTAGTATAATTCATACCGGATCATTATGCTATCTGACTTCTTTTTTACCTTCATAGCAAGTGCTTGTGGAAGAGATGTATTATGGGGTGTTTCTTAAGATGCTAAGTGATCCAATGAGTTGCAGTGTATATTGGAAATATAGAGGGAGGAGAAGAGGGCGCAGATCCAGAGATTGTCCTGTAGGCCAGAGTCAGTGACTTGTACTGAGTGCAAGCAGCTACAGGCAGCCAATAGAGAGAGAGGAGTAATGGAGAGACATGAATTCGCTTGGGCTGGTTGAACACAAGTCGGGCTGCAGAGGTCGTATACACAGACTTGACAACCTGTAAGTTCAGAAGAACAAATCACAAGAAACACACTGAAGTGTCCAGAATGTAAATGCCCCCTGGGTTTGCGATATTTTTTTAATTATTGTTTGAAGGAGAGAAAAGGTGCCACTCTGTATGAAATCTAACTGCCTCTTGGGCTTGCAGTAGGTTAATAGTATATGTTTAGAAACAGATTTTGGTCTGCTCCATCAACATGTACCAGCTCGTTCACTCCGGTCCAACAATTCGAACTTACCATTTGTTCCTCGCACTCGGTTAAAGACTCGGGGGGATAGAGCATTCGAGGTTGTTGCTCCCAAACTGTGGAACTCTTTGCCCCCTTTTTTAAGATTGGCGGACTCTGCGGTCTCTTTTAAAAAACATTTAAAGACTTATCTGTTTAAACAGGCATTTGGGCGAATGGGCTAGCCAGTAGTCTTGGTTGTTGTGTTTTTATGTTTTTATGTTTTATGTTGTGTAAATTGTGCTTTTATTGTGTTTATTGTCTTTTATTTTTTATGTTTTTCCTTTTGTAAAACACTTTGTGGCCTGTCCCTAAGAAAAGTGCTATATAAATAAAGTTTACTTACTTACTTATTTACTTTAGATTCTCAGTAATTAAACGTTTTTAGTTCCCCATAGTTTTCCCTCTTCTTTAGTGTCTCCCCGAGTCCTTGACAGAAGAGAGATGTTGCAAAGATAGTGTTTCTAGATGTTCTAAATCAGTCCATAAAAAGGCAGTTTATCCCATTAACCCAGAAAAGTTCAAACCTCAGATTTCACATTGGCTCAAAGAGTCTCTCAGGCATTTTGTATCGTTTGATTGATATGTGTCTTTTTTTTTTAACTTTTATACAAACAAGTCAGTATCAGGTGGTCTTCTTTATCATCTTCACAACATCACAGACAAATACACAACAGTGAAAAACTTTTGGTTTGATAATAGGTGGTACTTAGTCTGAAAAGTTTGACAACCACTGTTCTACTTTTTAATCAGTTCTCTATTTGCCAGATTTTCTTCACATGACCACCACAGAGCATTGCATTTACATTTGGCCTTTTAGCAGATACTTTTATCCAAAGCAATTTAGAAGTATCCCAACTTGATGGTTGGGGGTCAGAGCACAGGGTTGGCCACAGCATCCCTGGAGCAAGAGGTTTATGGTTCTTTTTCAAGAACCCACATTGGTAACTTCAGTGGACCTGGGATTTGAACCCACAACCATCAGATTGACAGCCCAACACCCTAAGCGCTGAGCTACCCCATCCTAAAATCACATTAAAGTAAAAGCTTATGTGAAAAGAAGCAGAAACACATCTACAGCTATTTATTAGATTCTAAACAATATCTCTGGATGCAAGAATAACAACAAAAATTCCTCTGCCAACAAGAATAACAACAAACATAAAAGCAAACTAGAAAATATGCAGTGTGTGTGCATTTGAAAGGCAAGCAGTGAAGTTCCTCTCACTGGCAAAAGTCCAACAATACCTTAGATCTCACTAATGACTTCAGTGATGTACACACTCTAAAAACTACAGGGAACTAATAAGAAAGAATGTGCTTGACTCACTACTGATCCCTTAAACTGGATCTCAAACAGACCTTGTCTCAGTGCTCCCAATAGATCAGAAGACATATTAAAATGAGAGTTTGTACACTAAACTACAATGTGCATGCTACCAATTGATGTTTTTCTGGATTTTAAATAGACTAGTGAAATAATAGGCCTAGTTGTGAAACTCCAAGTGCTTTTAAAGATCATTGGTGGATGGCAACACCAGCTGACCAGTGTGAAGATTGGCCCCTAACAGTCTTTTATGGTCCATGACCTGTGCATGAGTCTGCAACTGATTGCAAAGACCTGTGAGCGTTTAACATACAATGTACCAGATTAATAAGGTCTCACCTCGTAGCTTTTATCCAAAATGACTTACAAATGGTAGAACACAGGGTTGATACAGCACCCCTGGAGAAATGAGGGTTAAGGGCCTTGCTTAAGGACCTTACGCAGCTTCAGTGGACCTGAGATGTAAACCCACAACATACAGATTAAAAACACAACAGCCTAACCGCTGAGCTATCACCTTCTCATTAAGGTTTGGCATTAGTATGGCCTAATTATGCAGTTAAAATGGGAAGCAACATCTGATGTCTGAACTCTTGTAAGCTCATATTAAGATGTATGGAAGGCTAAATAAGTTGCTCTAAACACGCAGGAGGTTTACTAGTGGCCAGCTTATCAATTCGAGCTTGAATTAAACCAACCTGGAACATCACCTATATAGTCCACTCTCTTAGGCAAGCGTACCGTCATCAACCTTATTCTCCACCGAGGGGCTTAAACCCTGCTTGAGGAATACCAGATAGAAGGAGTATCATTTTGCCAGAAACCAAATAGCGGAATGTGTTCTAAAAAAATCTGTAAGTAAAATGAAAAATACAAAGGAACAAAGCACAGGCTGATGCTTGCAAAACTCAAACTCAAGCCCAAGCCAACCAGGTCATGAGTGAAACCAAATATGTCTTGTTAGAAGGTAACCTGGATGGCTTTTAGTGAAAAATCACATTTTCATGTGATATTGTTTTGCCCGAGGTTGCTTTTTACGAAACGCTGATATCTAGAACAAAAGCATTCTTTGACTTTGATTGCGCTTATTTATCTAAATGTTATCAAAAAGGGATCGACTATATGTGGACTGCAGTTCTATTTCTGAATTCAGATCCAAAAAACTATAGAATACATGTTTTCACATGTTTTAAAGTTTAAAAGTTTGAAGTAAGATTCAAAATGGTAGGTTTAATATTACAAATTCAAGTGCAATGTGGCGAACTGAAGAGCCAATTGCAGAAGAGTATAGAGTCGCTACCCGTTCCGTAAAACACTTTTCGGTAAATAATAATTGTTGCATTCCGAAAACAAATATTTGGCAAATAATTGGTGCACCATTTATCGAACCAATACAGGACCCGATATGTTCCATTTTTTCCACAAAGATAACAGGTAAACAAATGACATTTTACACACACACACACACACACACACACAAAAGCATTCGGAAACTATCAGAATTACAATTTCCCTGCTTAATGTTGTGGGCATAGAAACTGCTTAGGGCTGATTAGAGCCAAAATAGTGGTGCCAGCTTCTACGCATCGTGACTCATAAATGGTGTGTGGGCATCTGGGGAATGTAATTCTGGCTCTTAAGTGCCTGGTGCATCCTTGCCGCAATCTGGAATTTGGCACCCGAACATGAACCCATAAAAACGTAGAAGTGAACCCCTACTCTTCTACTAGATACTCTTCTATTTTCTTATTATAGCATTTAACCAATCACATTTCTGCATCATTGGTTGCCAGGATTAAAATTCTGCCTAGGTCTTAAATAATTGATACAGTAAAATATGTTATTTTCATAAATAATATTGCAATTTTATGAGATTATTGGTAGTGATTTCTTAAGTGTAACGGAAGGGGTTGACAGGAATTCACAGACTCAGACTTCACAGAAGTTCAAGTTATTTATTTATATAGCGCTTTTTACAACAGTACATTGTCACAAAGCAGCTTTACAGAATGAAAAGCCTTTAAACCCCCAAAGAGCAAGCCGAAGCGACAGCGGCAAGAAAAAAACTCCCTGTTAAGGAAGAAACCTTGGGAGGACAGGGTCCCTTTAGAACAGGGTCATGTTAGTAAAGGTGTGTCAGGGACCAGTTTGGCCAGACCAAATGCCACAGGATCAGGTCCTAAATCTCCGGCTTTAGAGCCCTCGCAGCAGGGCAAGTGGGTGACGACCAGGCAACGTACACGTAGAACTGAGCATCACTCTTCTAGGATCCACGTGTCCAATCGGTTTTCCCCACTCAGTGACTCACCCACTGAGAGACCGGTTACTAAAAGTGCTCTGGTTATTGGCGACTCCCAGCTCAGACATGTGCGAATCGCTACCCCCTTAGAGACCCCAGCAACCATAGTCCGGTGCATCCTGGGGGCCAGGGCTCCAGACATCAGGGCGAACCTCAAAGTGCTGGCTAATGCTAAACGCTCATTCTCTAGAATAGTTATCCACGTCGGCACTAATGACATTCGTCTCAAGCAGTCAGAGATTACTAAGGCTAATGTTAAAGAGGTGTGTGGAACCGCTGCAATGATGTCTGATGAAGTAGTTGTCTCTGGTCCCCTACCAATTAGGCGTGGCAGCGAAACCTACGGAAGTTTATGGTCGCTGCGTTGCTGGATGTCTAAGTGGTACTCAGAAAACAACATTAACTTTGTTGATAATTGGTCTACTTTTGAGGGAAGGCCTGGCCTTTTGAAATGGGATGGCATCCATCCTTCCCGGGAGGGTGCTGCGCTCATGTCACATAACATAGCTGATAGGGTTTTTTCTTCAGATAGGAATAAAAATTGACGATTCAGAGCCAAGGCCAGGCAGCAGACAGAATGGCCTAACCAACTGCCTGCGAACTGCCAGGAGTCGTCACCCACAATAACTAGGTTCCATACCATTAAGACAGTTATCAAGTATCGCAGTGAGCAAAAAACAAAAAGAGTCCAAAAAGTCTGCCAAAAAATCTCATTAATATCAATACAACCTCAAGTAGTGTAAGAAACACTTTTAAGTTAAAACTTGGGTTATTAAACATTAGGTCACTTTCATCAAAATCAGCTCTAGTTCAAGAAATAATAACTGATAACTCCCTAAATGTCTTTTGTCTCACAGAGACCTGGATTAGGGCCAATGAATACCTAGCATTAACTGATGCCTCTCCATGTAAGAAATCCGGGCTCTGCGTCTGCCTCTCCTGCACGATCTGTCACTCGCGCTCTTAGCCCCGCCTTCTAGTTTCCGCTTTCGCTTCGGCACCAGGTGAGGCTAATTTGTTTGATGGGTCGTTTCTCTTATTTAAGCGCTGTCTTCACACGGGACGAATCGCGAAGTATTGTCCCTGATTTATCATACATGCCGAGCGATTTTTTGACTGCTATCCTGTCTGCTTTTGTGTCTCGTGGTGTGTCTGGTCTCGGTGAGTGCGTGTCTGTTTATGTTAGCTGTGTGTTAGCATCTGCGTTCTCACCTCCGTGTATAGATCAGTATTTGTCGTTGTATGAGTGAACGTCTTTGTTTAACTGTGATCGCTCCCTGGTGTCTGTCTGAATCTCTTTCTGTTTTCAGTGTTCATCCTGTCCTTAGTGTCCTGCGTCCCGGGAGTGATCTCTGTCCGTCCGCTCAGGTGGTTCGGCTTCGGCCGGGTGGGGCGGAGTTCGCACTCGCCCTAGCCTGCTCCGCTGGCGCGCCACCACCTGAGGGCGTCCGTGTGTCATCGTTCACTCTACTTACTAACGGTTTCAAGCTCTATACTAATACGCTCTGTTTTGGTGAACTAACATTGTTTCTTCCCTTGTATACTAATACCTTGATTGTCCTCCCATCCTTCGTTGGTCTCAATCTAGGTCCTGGCCTGCAGTCGTCCCGTGTAGTTCACCATACCTCTGTGTGCACTTTCTACACTCTGTCTTCCTTCAGGTTGCTGTGGATCACTCCCTTGGACACGCCTGTTCTTTCTATCATAGGGTTTGTTATTTTGTCTATCCTAGACACACTCACTAGCTCTTTCTATTTCTTCCCACGCATAGCCAGTGTAGGGTTCTCTTACTACAGCGTTAGTATTAGTGTGTGCCTTGTTTTGTTTGGTTGTTCTTTTCGCTCGGTGTTGTGCTCTGCCCAGTCCTCTGTCCAGGTTCCACACCCTGGCCTGGGTCCAGTTGGCAACACCTCCCTCGACCAACTCTCCACCTGCACCACCCTACCTGCTATTCTGCCTACCCTACTCTGCCTTGCGTACCAATAAAAGATAATTGTTCTGCATCCTCGTCTCCAGAACCCTCTTTACGTCAGATTTGTGACAGAATACTTCGCCTCACCATGGAGACGGCGGAACAACTGCTTCAGATGCTGGCGCAACAAGTACAGGACCAGGGACAGGTCATCCAGATCCTGATGCGACAAGTGCAAGAGCTGTCCACAGGAGCCTCCAAAGCACCTGCCCCGCCATCAGGTGACGCCGTGGGTAATCCCAGCAGCAACACAACACCTAACCTGTCTCCTCAGGTTGCCTCGTCGTCCACAGGGGCCACCTCGGGCACTGCTGGGATGGGCTCCCCCACGGCTGGAGCTGGCTCAACGCTCATCCCCATCCCGGAACCGCCATGCTATTCCGGGGACCCCGAATCCTGCGAGGAGTTCCTCCTGAAATTCTCCCTCTTCCTCGCCAGCCGTCCAACCACCACGGACCGGAACGCCATCGCCCTGCTCATTTCCAGGCTCACCGGGGCGGCGTCCGCCTGGGCTACGGCCATCTGGCGTAATAATGGGGCAGACGTCACCTCCCTCGCGGCCTTCCTAGAGTCTTTCCGGTCCACCTTCAATCATCCTCGTCACGGTGCGGCGGCCGGAGACGAACTACGACTGCTTCACCAGGGGAGAAGATCGGTTGCGGAGTATGCGCTGCACTTCCGCACCCTGGCGGCCGCCAGCGGATGGAACGAGGTGGCCCTCATCTCCCAGTTCAAAGCGGGTCTGTCCTCGTCTCTGCAGAGGGAGCTAGTTTATCGCTCCCTCAACCTGAACCTGTCTCAGGTTATCCAATTGGCCATCCAGTTGGATCAGCACGCCACCTCGCCTGACCCTTCCCGGGGAACGAACACCCCTCAACCTGCTATGGTTGCCGCGCTTCCAGTTCCGATGGAGTTGGAGCAGACCGGGGTACCGGAGCGGCAGCGTCGGAAGCGGCGGCGCCAGCATCATTGTCCTTATTGTGGGGGTACAGGACATCGTGCGGCAGAATGCCCCAAGAAGACGCAAGAGTTGGCGGACGAGCAGGCAGAGGTAGCAGGAGGAGTGAAGAGGACGGGGACACGACCTCCGACGCCCAGCAGCGGCAAGGTGAACTCGATTCAACCTGTTTATAAGGGCAATTCACGCATCTACACTCAGATATCTCACCTGTCACGTACCTTTACAGTGATTGCCCTCATCGACTCGGGTTCTGAGGGGGACTTCATTGAGGAAAGCCTGGTACGACGCCTCCAGGTACCTTCCGTTCCCCTACCAGCTCCCATCAAGATCTCGGGAGTCAATGGGGCCACAGTGGGAACCGTTACACACAGAACCCGACCGATTTCACTGGGCGTCGGCGCACTCCACAAAGAGAAGAGGTCGCTTTTTATTATGCGTAAGCCGCTGTCACCTGTCATCCTGGGTCAGCCTTGGTTGCGTGACCATAACCCCAAAATCACCTGGGAACCACTGGACATTTTGGCCTGGTCCCCACAATGCGTCAATCGATGCCTGGTCCCAGTGGGACGGAGACTGCGCGTGGCGGTCACAGACCAACTTTCCGTCACTCTTCCCGATAACGTCCCGGACGAGTACCGAGATCTGGCGGAGGTCTTTAGTAAGGGGCATGCATGTCGTCTCCCCCCGCATCGAGAATATGACTGCGCCATCGAACTCCTGCCTGACGCCAAGATTCCCCGTTCCACGCCTTACCCTCTGTCTGTGAAGGAGACGACGATTATGGAGGAATATATCAACGAGGCCCTCGCACAGGGGTTCATCCGACCTTCCAAATCCCCCGTCAGTTCCAGTTTCTTCTTTGTCCCCAAGAAGGACGGCTCCCTTCGGCCGTGTATAGACTACCGAGAACTCAACCAGGTCTCTAAACGCTACACTTACCCCATTCCTCTCGTCCCCTCGGCTCTGGAACAACTTCGCGCCGCCAAGTTGTTCACAAAACTCGACCTACGAAACGCCTACAACTTGGTCCGAATCAAGGAGGGGGATGAGTGGAAGACGGCGTTTAGTACCACATCCGGCCATTATGAGTACCTGGTGATGCCGTTCGGGCTGACCAACGCACCTGCTGTATTTCAGTGTTTGGTCAACGACGTACTACGGGAGTTCTTGGGGAAATGCGCCATCGTCTATTTGGACGACATATTGATATACTCACCTGACTCCGCCAGCCATGTCCGCAACACCAAGGAGGTCCTGGGGAAACTACTGGAACATGGACTGTTTGTCAAGGCGGAGAAATGTGAATTTAACAGACGGGAGATTGCGTTCCTGGGTTACATTATCAACGATCAAGGAATCCAGATGGACCCGGTGAAAGTGCAAGCGGTCCTAGAATGGAAGACGCCCCAGTCTGTGAAAGAGCTTCAAAGCTTCCTGGGGTTCGCAAACTTCTTCCGACGGTTCATCCGATCCTTCAGCCAGATCGCACTCCCACTGACACAACTACTGAAGGGTAAACCCAGAAGACTCTCCTGGTCGGACAAAGCTCAACAGGCTTTCGAGAGGTTGAAGAAGGCGTTCACCACGGCTCCGGTGCTCGCTCACCCTGACCCGGAATTACCCTTCATCGTTGAGGTGGACGCATCCTCCTTAGGGGTCGGGGGCATCCTGTCCCAGCGAACAGGAACCCCTCCTAGATTGCACCCCATCGCATACTTCTCCCGGAAACTCTCCCCCGCGGAACAAAATTATCATGTGGGGGATAGAGAACTGCTGGCCATCAAACTGGCGTTCGAGGAGTGGAGACACTGGCTGATGGGAGCCAGCTTCCCGGTCCAGGTTGTGACCGACCACCGCAATCTGGAGTATCTCAAATGTGCTCGACGGCTGAACGCTCGGCAAGCCAGGTGGTCTCTTTTCTTCAACCGTTTCGAGTTCACGGTGACCTACCGACCGGGAAAAGATAACGCCAAGGCCGACATATTGTCCAGGAGATATGAGGACCAGGAGAAAGCCACACAGCCATTCAAGCCCATTCTACCTACCCATGCGTTCGTACAAGCCATCTCCTGGGAATTGGACGAAAAAATCCGGACCGCCAACAGAGCCAACCAAACAGACATCAACAGGGAGGCTCCTTCTGGCAAGACGTTTGTTCCGTCCCAATTCCGTCAGGAACTCATCACGTCGGCACACACTAACCGTAGCTCGGGACATCCGGGTAGCAACAGGACTTTCGAGAGGCTAAAAGAGAAATATTGGTGGCCGTCCATGAGGGCCGACATTGCCCGCATCGTGGCGTCATGTGCCACATGTGCCGCCACTAAGGTTCCTCGCCAACTACCGGCGGGCAAACTTAAACCCCTGCCGGTACCATCACGGTCATGGAGCCATATTGCCCTGGACTTCGTCACTGACCTCCCGACGTCTGAGGGCAATAACACGATCCTTACCATCGTCGATCGCTTCTCGAAAGGCGTCAAGTTCATTGCCCTACCCGCTTTGCCCTCAGCCTTCCAGATGGCGGAAGCACTGTTCACTGAGGTATTTCGTCATTTCGGCCTCCCGGAGGACATCGTATCAGATCGAGGTCCGCAATTTACGTCTGCCGTCTGGGAGGCTTTCATTAGGAAGCTCGGCGCCTCCATTAGCCTCACGTCGGGCTACCATCCTGAAAGCAATGGGCAATGTGAACGGGCTAACCAAGAGCTCGCCAAATTTCTAAGGGCCTACTGCCAAAGCCAACAAAATGACTGGGCAACGTTCCTCCCATGGGCTGAGATAGCCCAGAACTCCCTTAGGAGCGCTAGCACCGGAATCACCCCGTTCCAGTGCGTCCTGGGTTTCCAGCCGCCGTTCGCACCCTGGGATCCCACCCCGTCCAACGCACCGGCCGTCGACGAATGGTTCCAGAAGAGTGAAGAAGTCTGGGAGACGGTTCACCAAAGAATTGAGGAAAGCAATGGCCGCACTAAACGCTTCGCAGACCGCAGACGAAGCGAAGGCCCACACTACCAAGTCGGAGACCAAGTGTGGCTTTCTACCAGAGACCTTCGGGTGCCCGGCAGCAGGAAGCTGGGCGCCAGATACATCGGACCGTACCCCATCATTAAAAGAGTTAATGACGTGACTGTGACGCTCCGACTGCCCCCCAGACTGAGAATCTCCCCTTCATTCCACATTTCACTTCTCAAACCGTTCAATCCAGGTCCTCTTGACGATGAACCGCATCAACGGATAGCGCAAGAACTTCCTCATGACCGCCCGACTTACACTATCAGAGAGATACTCGACTCACGCCGGACTGACAATGGACTAGAGTACTTGGTTGACTGGGAGGGGTACGGTCCCGAGGAACGTTCATGGACCAAACGGACTGACATTCTGGACAAGACGGTTATTGACCAGTATCACCTGACTCACCCTGACCGTCCCGCGCCTCGTCCCAGAGGAAGACCCCCTCGCACACCGGCTCGCAGAGGCAGGCCCCCGGGCTCCCTTCCCAGCAGACCTAGGGGTCGCCCACGCCAGAGTCCCCTACCTGCCTCTGCTCCCCCCAGTACCAGCCAACCTTGCCCGGCTGGCAATCAGGACTCGGGTCTCCCGATCCCTCAGCCCCGTAGGCCCAGGGGTCGTCCCCGCACCAGACCACGTCCTGAGTCTGACCCATCACCCGGTCCCTCTCCTGTCCCGGGCAGAGCCACCCGCAGCACCCGTTCCCGTCCCGACCCTCCCCGAAGTAGTTCCGGTAGGTCGTCTCCAGTTGCCCCCGGTGGTGCCCCCTTGACGACCTCTTCGGGGGGGGGCTATGTAAGAAATCCGGGTCTGCGTCTGCCTCTCCTGCACGATCTGTCCACTCGCGCTCTTAGCCCCGCCTTCTAGTTTCCGCTTTCGCTTCGGCACCAGGTGAGGCTAATTTGTTTGATGGGTCGTTTCTCTTATTTAAGCGCTGTCTTCACACGGGACGAATCGCGAAGTATTGTCCCTGATTTATCATACATGCCGAGCGATTTTTTGACTGCTATCCTGTCTGCTTTTGTGTCTCGTGGTGCGTCTGGTCTCGGTGAGTGCGTGTCTGTTTATGTTAGCTGTGTGTTAGCATCTGCGTTCTCACCTCCGTGTATAGATCAGTATTTGTCGTTGTATGAGTGAACGTCTTTGTTTAACTGTGATCGCTCCCTGGTGTCTGTCTGAATCTCTTTCTGTTTTCAGTGTTCATCCTGTCCTTAGTGTCCTGCGTCCCGGGAGCGATCTCTGTCCGTCCGCTCAGGTGGTTCGGCTTCGGCCGGGTGGGGCGGAGTTCGCACTCGCCCTAGCCTGCTCCGCTGGCGCGCCACCACCTGAGGGCGTCCGTGTGTCATCGTTCACTCTACTTACTAACGGTTTCAAGCTCTATACTAATACGCTCTGTTTTGGTGAACTAACATTGTTTCTTCCCTTGTATACTAATACCTTGATTGTCCTCCCATCCTTCGTTGGTCTCAATCTAGGTCCTGGCCTGCAGTCGTCCCGTGTAGTTCACCATACCTCTGTGTGCACTTTCTACACTCTGTCTTCCTTCAGGTTGCTGTGGATCACTCCCTTGGACACGCCTGTTCTTTCTATCATAGGGTTTGTTATTTTGTCTATCCTAGACACACTCACTAGCTCTTTCCATTTCTTCTCACGCATAGCCAGTGTAGGGTTCTCTTACTACAGCGTTAGTATTAGTGTGTGCCTTGTTTTGTTTGGTTGTTCTTTTCGCTCGGTGTTGTGCTCTGCCCAGTCCTCTGTCCAGGTTCCACACCCCGGCCTGGGTCCAGTTGGCAACACCTCCCTCGACCAACTCTCCTCCTGCACCACCCTACCTCTGCCTTGCGTACCAATAAAAGATAATTGTTCTGCATCCTCGTCTCCAGAACCCTCTTTACGTCAGATTTGTGACATCCTAGATTCCATGGGCATTACTCAAAGTGTAGTTGGTATAACACATCGCTGTAAACATACATTAGACTTAGTTTTATCACATGGTATTAACATTAATAATTTAACTATTGTTCCACTAAGTGAGGTCATCTCCGATCACTATTTGATAACCTACGATTTAGAAATTGATATTGATCCAGTCATTAAACGGCGATATGATATGAAGCGTACAATCATTCCCTCTACTGCTGTGTCATTCCTACAACATTTACCCGAATTAAACATTAAACCAGCATCAGGACTCGATGAACTTGAAAACACAGTGGAATACCTTAAACACATGTTTTCTGCAACCTTAGACAGTGTCGCTTTACTTAAACTAAAAAGGATTAAAGATAAAAGACTCGTTCCATGGTTTAATGATCAAACACGCGCCCTAAAACAAACCACTAGAACCATGGAACGTAAATGGAGACAAACTAAATTAGAGGTATTTAGGGTTGCATGGAAGGACAGTATGACTATGAGTATGAGTATGAGTATGAGTACAAACATGCACTCAATGCAGCGAAGACTAAATATTATTCTGAATTAATAGAGAACAATAAAAACAACCAAAGATTCCATTTTAGTACCATTGCCAAATTAACTCGAAGTGCAGCAGCAATAATTTCATGAGTTATTTCATGAGTGACAAAATTGAAAACATAAGACTTAAAACATCTAATGCATCGTGTAGCATAATCAATAATCAACCCTCAATGATTTCTGAAAAATCTAGTGGTAGAGAAAATAATATAGTACAAGAGTTAAATACCTTTAACCCCATATCTAAAAAAGAGCTTGTCTCATTAATTACACAATCAAAGACAACATCCTGTATGTTAGACCCAATACCTACAAACCTGCTTAAAGACCTCCTACCAAATATTACAGAGCCTTTTATAAACATTATAAATTCATCACTTAAAATAGGTTATGTCCCCAAAAATCTGAAGTGTGCAGTCATTAAACCATTACTTAAAAAAACTAATTTAGATCCTCTAATACTGTCCAACTATAGACCAATATCAAACCTTCCTTTTGTCTCTAAAATCCTAGAAAAAATAGTGTTCAACCAGCTGAATCGCCATCTTCTAGCTAATAACGTTCATGAAGTTTTTCAGTCAGGTTTTAGGTCTCATCATAGCACTGAGACAGCCTTAATTAAAGTCGTTGACTTAATTTAGTCATTGACTAAATGACTTATTAATGTCCTTTGATAATAACCAAATCTCTTTTCTTGTATTATTAGATCTTAGTGCAGACTTTGACACTATAGACCATAACATCTTAGTTGATATATTAGAAAACACTGTGGGCGTTACAGGATCTGCACTCCAATGGTTTAAATCCTATGTGACAGATCGATATCAATTCACCTGTGTTAACAACCAATGTTCTGATCTTGCTAAAGTTAAATATGGTGTCCCACAAGGGTCAGTTCTGGGTCCACTCCTATTTGCATTATATATGCTTCCATTGGGATCAATTATTCGTAAACATGGAATCAGTTTCCACTCATATGCAGATGATACACAGTTATATGTTTCAGCTAACCCTAATGATGGTTGTTCAGTCAGCTTCTAACACTATGTTAAACCTTGATAACTCTTTAATTAGACCCAGTTCATCTGTAAATAATCAGGTGTCATTATTGATTCAGATCTCTGAACAAAACACATTAGCAATATCACTAGAATTGCATTTTTTCACCTTCGTAACATTTCGAAGCTACGAAATATCCTCTCCCTCCAAGATGCAGAAAAACTAATTCATGCTTTTATTACCTCAAGGTTAGATTATTGTATTTCACTTCTGACAGGATGTTCTAATAAATCTTTACATAAATTACAACTTGTGCAAAATGCTGCAGCTAGAGTTTTAACTAAAACCAGAAAGTTTGATCATATCAGTCCTGTGTTATCAAGTCCTGTGTTACCAGTTAAGTTTCGTATCGAGTACAAAATTTTATTGATAAAATATAAAATTCTACATAATCAGGCTCCACAGTATCTGAGTGAGCTGATTCAATCATACAAGCCAACACGTGAGCTCCGATCTCAAGGTGCTGGTTTACTCTTAGCTCCTAGAATAAATAAAATTACTGCTGGTGGAAGAGCGTTCTCCCACAAGGCTCCTCAACTTTGGAATAGCCTCCCAGTTACTGTTCGTGATTCTGAATCACTATTAATCTTTAAAAATAAATTAAAAACACATTTATTTAATCTTGCGTTTAATTAATCCCCTGTAGATAAAGATGTAGATCTCTGTGGCTGTGTTGGGGAGTAATCTGTGATCAGTGTATGGTGGCGTTTCACCTCTTCACCCACCTCATCATTAATGGGGGGGTGTGGCGCTGAAATGATGCTGTTCCGGGGTGCCATCTCAACTATGTAGAGTCTGCAGTATCTGCCTCTTTTAGATATGCTGCTCTAGTCAGTGATGCCGTAGTCACATGCTGCACTGTGTCAATAAATTACTTATTAATTAAATGTCCGTGCTTTATTATTAGCTCTAACTGCCTGTTTCTTTTGAGGTGTCCCCCAGCTTCCTGGAGATCTTCATCCATGGCTCTGCCATGGAGCCACCATTAATTATCTCTATCAAAGTTTATTGTCAAGGGCTCTGTTTTTCCCCCAGCACAACTGAGTTCCCGTCACAATAAATTATCTATCTAGTTAAAGTTCAAGTCAGTTCAAGTAGTTTATATATTCATTCATTTATTATTACCCGCTTTATCCTCTATTAGGGTCGCGGTGGGGTTCCCCATGCCCATCCAGGGGAGAACGTCTCAGGTGCTGGGCAGATACACCCAGCACAGGGCGCCAATCCATCGCTGGGCACACACTCACACACACATACGCACTCTATATGGGGCAATTTTTTGGAGAACTCAATTAACTTGATCCATGTGTTTGGAATGTGGGAGGAAACCGGAGAACCCGAAGGAAACCCACGCGGACACGGGGAGAACATGGAAACTCCACCCAGATAGGGATTTGAACCGGGAATCCCTAGCGCTGAGAGGCGAATGTGCTAACCACTAAGCCACCGTGCCGCCCCTTAGTTTATATATATTTATTTGTTTTCATTGGCAATCTTTCTGTGATCCCTCTGAAATGCTTAACTGTGAGGTCCGGTGTCCCAATCCCACAAATTTTACAAACTGTCAAATAGGGACGCGCAGTCCGTTCTAAGGCGGCGCTGCACGGTGCTACGTCGGTGAGAGTAAGCGAGCAAGGCGACAAGGTGAGCGGCAAGGAGGTCTTTATTCACAGATCAGCGTGAACGACGCTGAAAGGACAGGCGGAACATACCGGGAGCTACCAATAAACCAAACAAACAAAACCGAAACCGAAACATGATCGGAATACCGAAATGGCGCCGAACAGAATATAGCATAAACGCAACCAAACAACACATGAGTACTGACGAATATAATGCTGGCCTGCTGACTCAGGGAGCATGCGCTCTTTAAGTGTAGTCAGCAGGCCACATGTGATTAGGTAGGACCCAATCCCAAGCCTCGGGGATGTGCCTTACCTACGGGAACCCCGAACGGACAAGCCCGAACTTAGAAAACAGGGGGGAGTGGCCACCCAGGGAAAAAAAAAGAAAAAACAAAGGGGGCCCGCGTCCCTCTGGGGCCCTATGAGAACACGACGGCGACAAGGCCTGTAGAGGGCACGAAGGCGGCGTGGCCATCTGAGGGCGCTAAAGCGACGAGGCTTTTTTAACATGTGGAGGCGATGCGGCCTCTTGAGGGCACGAGGGCGGCGACGCCTTTTGAGGGTGCTAAGGCGGCGAGGCCCTTTGAGGGCGCTAAAGTGGCAAGACCTTTTGAGGGCGCTAAAGCGGCAAGGCCTTTTGAGGGCGCTAAAGCGGTGAGGTCTTTTGAGGGTGCTAAAGCGGCGAGGTCTTTTGAGGGCGCTAAAGCGGCAAGGCCTTTTGAGGGTGCTAAAGTGGCGAGGTCTTTTGAGGGCGCTAAAGCAGCAAGGCCCTTTGAGGGCGCTAAAGTGGTGAGGCCTTTTGAGGGCGCTAAAGCGGCGAGGCCTTTTGAGGGCGCTACAGCAGCGAGGCCCTTTGAGGGTGCTAAAGCGACGAGGCCTTCTGAGGGCGCTAAAGCGACGAGGCCTTCTGAGGGCGCTAAGTCGAACTGGCCTATTAATGGCGCGGAGGCGACATGACCCTTTGAGAGCGCTGGGGCAACATGACCCCTTGCTAGCACGTTTGCGACGTGACCCTTTGGGAGCACGGGGGCGACGTGACCCCTTGAGGATGCGGGGGCGACGTGACCCTTTGAGAGCGTGGGGGCGACGTGACCCTTTGAGAGCGCGGGGGCGACGTGACCCTTTGAGTGTGATACCTGCGGTCTAAGGCGCCGGAGAGACTCCCGCGGACTCAGGTGCTGGAGAGGATAACGCGGACTCAGGTGCTGGAGAGGATATTGCAGACTCCGGCGCAGGCGGAAGCACGACCGCAGGGGCAACCGAGGTAGACGAGACCGCAGAGGTAACCCGAGTAGGCGTGAGCGTAGCACAGTCCTTGTCTCTAAGCTGGGTGTCCAGCATAGAGTCCCGTCTCTCCTGAGCGGCTTGCAAACTGTCCAGAGCGGAGGGCACATTGTCCAGAGCGGAGGGCAAATTGTCCAGAACGGGAAGTGGATGGTCCCGAATGAGGGGCAAACAGTCCAGCGCAGACGAACCACGGTCCAGAGCGGGTGATAAACAAGTTCAAGTTCAAGTAATTTATTTATATAGCGCTTTTTACAACAGTACATTGTCACAAAGCAGCTTTACAGAATGAAAAGCCTTTAAACCCCCAAAGAGCAAGCCGAAGCGACAGTGGCAAGAAAAAACTCCCTTTTATGTTGTTATTTAAGGAAGAAACCTTGGGAGGACCAAGACTCAGTGGGGGACTCATCCTCCTTGAGCGGCCAGGCAGCAACAACAGTGTAGGACAGCCATGTCCAGATATTAAACAAATGGAACGGTCCAGAGTGGGAGATAAACGGGATAAAAGGGGACGCGACCGAAGCGGCTAATGGCGGGGCTAGTGCCGAGGTAATGCAGCTAATGCTGCAGCTGGAGACACAGCTAACGGCGGCTATAAGACCTGACTGCCACGGCTGACCGAAAACGGGATACGTGGCAGCGGGGAATAAACAAAAACAAAAAAAAAATGCAGCGCTTACCCAGACGGGAACTCCTGGACTTCGTTAGGTGTTGGTGAGGCCAGCATTCTGTCAAATAGGGACGCACAGTCCGTTCTAAGGCGGCGCTGCCCGGTGCTACGTCGGTACAAGTAAGCGAGCCAGGCAACCAGGTGAGCGGCAAGGAGGTCTTTATTCACAGATCAGCGTGAACGACGCTGAAAGCACGGGCGGAACGTGCAGGGAGCTGACTATAAACCAAACAAACAAAACCGAAACGCGATCGGAATACCGAAACGGCGCCGAACAGAATATAGCATAAACGCAACCAAACGACACATAAGTACTGAAGAATATAATGCTGGCCTAGTGTAGTCAGCAGGCCACATGTGATTAGGTAGGACCCAATCCCAAGCCTCGGGGATGGGCCGTACCTACGGGAACCCCGAACGGACAAACCCGAACTTAGAAAACAGGGGGGAGTGGCCTAGCACTGATGGATTTTTCTTTACCATTGCTCAGTTGTCCACTAGCCCAACATGCCTGTCAAACATGCTATCCCATTTTGCCTGTTTATAAATGAGATTGAACTGTTAAATATCTAGAATAAACTATCTGTTTCTTTCTCTGTGTGTAGCAACATATCTGGTCATCAACAGCAAAATGCACATGAGTTTTCAGGCTCTTTTCTGGGTATGTTTTTTATTCATTCATTCATTTTCTTCCGCTTTATCCTATATTAGGGTCGCAGTGGGGTTCCCCATGCCCATCCAGGGGAGAACGTTTCGGGCACTGGGCAGATACACCCAGGACAGGGCACCAATCTATCGCTAGGCACACACTCACTCACACAGACACGCACGCATACACACTCTTTATGGGGCAATTTGGAGAACTCAATTTACTTGATCCATGTTTTTGGACTGTGGGAGAAAAACAGAGAACCCGGAGGAAACCCACGCAGACATGGGGAGAACATGGAAACTCCATCCAGATGGGGATTCGAAACGGGAATCCCTAGTGCTGAGAGGCGAACGTGCTAACCACTAAGCCACCGTGCCGCCCGGTATGTTTTTTTACAGTTCAAATATATGGCAGTAAGTGATTTGAACATTCACTAAAATTAGCTGTAATTGGGATGATATCTATGAATATTTTTTCCAATATTTGTTTCAACGTCCTTCACCGATGAGTGTTACCGCAGGCTCCAAGTCAAAAAAAATCCTTAAACAAAACAAAAAAGTTTGCAGGTCTGTATTGACTATCTGCATAAATTTGGTAACCACTGTGCTGTAATTTTCATGACCTAACACTTTGTGGCTGAAGTACCGTCATTCCCAAACACTTTCACTTCCTTATACTACCATTGACTGTTGCCTGTGAATATTTTGTATTAAAGAATTTTCTGTTGCAAAGATACCATCCTCTCACAGCACCATCCTGAAATTCACTGAGCCCCTGAGAACCAGCCTAGAGAGTGTAAGGGGGGTCTAAAATGTGCACTTCTGCCATATTGCTATTTTGAATTTCTATTACATTTTAAAGTTACAGGTATCTGCCAGAGTTCAAGGACCAACAATAAGGCAGACATTTCTTAGTGCTGGCTGGGTATTATTTTAGACTTTCACCTAACTATTTGGATGTCACCTGTCACCTTTAACTGATGACATGATAAAGGGAATGTCAGATCTGACATTATGTGGTATGTGACTTTTCTATCTCCTTTATATTACAGACTGACACATTGTACTGGAACTGAAAGCAGTGTTTTTCCTTTTCAAGTAGTAAAGGCAGAGGAACACCCAGTACTGTACATCAGCCAAGGGCTCTCAATGCTGGAACAAAAGCACAGTAACAATGAGAAGTGGCTAATGATTAAGTGTGTGATCCTCACCCTCAGCTGATGCTTACTTGGGAGAGGTACTCTGCTAATAGCCAATTCTCTCCTGCTGGGGGGGCTGAACTGATAGTGAGTGAAAGAGAGAGACACTAAAAGATGGTGAGTTTGTGCGTGCATGAGTGTAAATAGATTACATTACATTGGTCATTTAGACACTTTTATCCAGATCTATACCATAACATATCCAAAAACTATACCAAATTGATGGTTGGGGTTAGAGCAATAAGGGTTAGGGCCTTGCTCAAGGATGCACATTTTTAACTACACATTACCTGGGATATGAACCCACAACCTTTAGATTGATAGCCTAACACCTTAACCACTAAACTACCACTCCCAGCTAAATAAAGTTGTAACGTGTCAATTTATTTGATTGTAAATGTTTTTAATTCCTGCCTTTCTTTAGTCTTAACTGATCTTTCACACTACTATTGTGCCATTTCGCATTTCAATGTTTCGTGTTATCCAATCAAACCATATTCAGACCTTCTGAATCTTAAGGACCTTGGTGAAAATCTGGTAATAAATTGTGTTTATTTTGGAAAATAAATATTATTTTTTAAATATTATAAATATTTAAACACCATTGTATGGTTAAGAAATGGAATAATATATTTATTCTAATACCTGTGTCTTTTTGATTGATGAATAATATTAAGTGTCTTTTAAAATTATGTTCACTTTTTATGAACTTGGCTTAAGCACATAACCCTTAATTGTAAAATTCTTGAAAAGACTATATTATTCTATGCCCAGCGATAGGTTGGCACCCTGTCCTGGGTGTGTCTGCCCGGCACCCGAGACGTTCTCCCCTGGATGGGCATGGGGAACCCCACCGCGACCCTAATAGAGGATAAAGCGGAAGATAATGAATGAATGAATAAATTATTTTATATTCTATAAAGGGTGTTCTGGCTCAGTGGTTAAGGTGTTGGACTGTCAATCTGAAGGTTGAGTTTTCAAATCCCAGGTCCACTGAAGTTACCAATATGGGTCCAATGCAAGGAGCATTGTAAGTTGCTTTGGATGAAAGTGTCTGCTAAATGACCATATGCAATTTAATGTAATGTATTCTGGGTCACACATTTGCCTCTTAGTGCTGGGGATCAATGTTCAAAACCCGATCTGGGTGGAGTGTCCATGTTTTTCCTGTGTCGTGGGTTTTCTTCAG
The DNA here is from genome assembly GCA_019802505.1 of Corydoras sp. C115. Taxonomy (NCBI): domain Eukaryota; kingdom Metazoa; phylum Chordata; class Actinopteri; order Siluriformes; family Callichthyidae; genus Corydoras; species Corydoras sp. C115. The sequence goes on along the minus strand of JAFMOC010000081.1, from coordinate 305,747 downwards.
GTTTTCCGTTTTTTTTCTATAGTACAAAAATCATTGATTCATGGTAACTTGGCTGCTCTAAATTGCTCTTATCTAAATTGAAACTAAAACATTTTCCCCTGGATGGACATGGAGAACCCCCTGCAACCCTAATAAAGCATAAGATGAGATATTTGAAGTTCTGTACATCTTATTTATTTGGGAGTTTATTTCATGCACAGATAATAGAATAATCTGTGTAGACAGGATTAATAATTTTGTTTTTGTTCTCTGGGGTCTATGCAGGTTCCAAAATTATCGTTGACGATGATTCCTCCAATGGACCAGTCACCATCACAACTGAGTCCATTTTCACAAGGACAGTGGTAATATGTACCGTACAGGCTCTGTACAAAAAAGAGATACAATATGTAATATATACAAATTATGTTTGACAGTAAACAACCCAATCACATTACAAAGCAAAAAAAAAACATTATATGGTCAAGATTACATTAGGTCATTTTAGAAGGTTTTTATCCAATAGCACTTATAAATATCCCAACTGAAGGGAGTTTGGGGGTCAGAACACAGAATTGATACACCAACCCTGGAACAATGAGGGTTACCGGCCTTGCTCCGGGACCCACATGGGAACTTTCAGTGGAACTGGGATTTAAACCCGCAACCTTCTAAGATACCCCAACCAAATTTATATAGAGACACAGAGACCATCACAAATATAAAGAATTGGTGGTGATGAACATTAATGTGAATGCTTTTCCGGTGTTGGGCAAGCTACCTGTATAATGTAGTGAGTTAAGCTATTAGATACTTAACGATAAATTAAACTTTACTATACAAAAGGTATTAACCATAGACATATAGCAAGCTAAGTTACACAAATATGACATAAAATACACAACATAAAACAACATAACAGGGAATTTTTTTCTTGCCACTGTTGCTTCGGCTTGCTCTTTCTGGCTTTCAGGCTTATAACACTGTAACGCTCTTTGTGACAATGTGCTATTGTAAAAAGTGCTATATAAATAAAGTACTTGCACTTGAATGAATGTTTGTAACCATTGTTTAAAAGGATTAAGGCACTCAAGGTTGTGCATAATGATAATCCGATTTGCGTAGTGCCTAATCACACCTCTTTCTCATGATTTATGTCATGACCTCTGATGCCTTATTGCTTTAATTAATCAATACACCATCTTTAGAATAAAGATAAATAACAAAATATAATTTTTAAAAGTATGCTGTGTGTGCTAATAGAAAGTATCTGTGAACATATTAAAATGTTATCATATTAAAATTTATATTAAAAAGTATTACCAAAGCTTTTTATTATCAAATGCCAAATGAGCATCCCATTAGGTGCAGACAGTTTTTGATTCTATACAAATGCCTACATAGACACTGTGCAATAAAATGCTTAAATAATAAAATGTTACCACTTTATTAATTTTAAATAAATGAATATTGAAAACAGGAAAGATAGCCAGACTGTGCATACTTGTTTTCTTATGTAAATTAACATATTAATTTTAATATGTCAAGGCTTTACCTGTTTAGAGCATATCTCCTTTTCTGCAGCACGTGGCGCACAGCGAGCAAGGTTCAAGGAGGACTGGCGATGGCAACAGGAGCTCTTACACTGCACACTGATGGCACACAGCTCTCCATTATTCTGCAAAATAAATGTTCACGCTCATAATTAAAATAGACCTAAATGGAAGCATCTCAGCACTACACTAGCAGTAGAGCCACAAACAGAAAATTTTGGTTAAACATTAGTAATTCAGTTCACTTGCAGTATTGTGTTGCTCTTACCAGGTTGATGATTAGACCTTTTTCATTAATTTGTGGAGAAGAGGTGGCCAGAGCCACAGTTATCAGTGTCAAAGAGATCACTAGCACAGTCCTCATAGTGTTTCAAACTCCCCAAAATAACACTCAGTCCTGAATCATTTTTCCCGTATATCAGAGTTCCCAAAATGCATCAGCCCTAAAGTTAGTCTAGGTCATCCAAAATACACAGCTAAAGTATACCAGTGATAAAAGAGAGCAAGTGTTGACAGCTGTACAAGCAGAGTGTTTTCCTTTAAGCCTAGGAACAGAAGGTGTATTCCCAATACCTCTAACATTTGTACTGCCTTTGGTGGTCTTCTAATTTTACTATAAAAAATGTGATCTGTAACAGATATTTGTTGAATTTTTAATGAAATAAATTTTTTTCAAGTAAATTTCCCTTCAGACCCTTCTTTTTATTATTTATATTATCTTCCATTAGCAACTGAAGATATGTTTTATTTTATGGTTTATTTTAAAACAATTATCACTGGGGAAATCACTGTATGATTTTATGGTACACTGTAAAACTAAAAAAATACAAACACCAGCAAACTCAGTCACTAAAATATGATAATAATCTACATTCATAAATACACACAAATATGATGATAATATGATGATGCAATATGATTTTAGTATTTAAGGAAAGCCTGTTTTAACATGACTCATCAGCCATGTCATCTTGCAGACATGAGAAAATGCATATTGTGTGCCCAGCGATGGATTAGTTCCCTGTCCTGGGTCTATCTGCCCAGAAGGTCATGGGATATCCCATGCAACCCTAGTAGAGGACTAAATAGATGATAATGATATAAATACATTTTTAAATACAGTTTTTCTCAGTCGATTTGGTTCATTTCTCAGATCAGAATTGAAATTCTCAAAATTGTTCATTCAATCTCCACATCTCCTTGTCACTTGTGCACATCATAATTGTATTTATCATTGTGTTTCACATTTTGCAAATGCTTTTATACATTTTTGCAAATGGTCATAGACAATTGTCTGTTGTTTTTTACATTATCTGTTGCTTATGTCATGTTTATCAAAATGTGTTGTACTGATTGTCTGTTGAATTGTCTTACTCTCCAAAACATTTAGGTCTTATGTCATTGCCTAGGTCATTATATGCAAAAGTGCTGAACATGTCATAATCTCTCAGGCATAATTTTTACATTTATTTGACACATTTTTTTAAACTTTTATGTTAAATTTTGGTAATTTGTCCTAAATTGATTAAATTGTTCTCAGGTGAAATCTTGGCTTTCTGTTAAGGGAATTTGTGAACATTTACATCATCCAGGGCTACCATTGATGTGCCAGGCCAACGAGGAGGAAACATCACGATGCGGCTATGTCAGAGAATGGCGTGCTTACACATATTCCCATAATAGGGCCCTATAACACACAGCAACTCATCACATTCTTGGACACCCTCTATAGGGATCTCATCCCTGATAATGAGAGAGGTGTGGTGCAAGAGGATTTGCCCAAATATGTGATCATTTGGGATAATGTGAGTTTTCACCATGCTAACACCATCAGGCAATGGTTTGCCACTCATCATAGAATGCTAATGGAGTTCCTCCCACCCTATTCCCCATTTCTGAACCCTACTGAGGAGTTCTTCTCAGCCTGGAGATGGAAGGTATACGATCACCAGCCACACGTCCAGATGAACCTGCTGACTGCTATGGATGCAGCTTGTGAGGATATCACAGCAGATGCCTGCAAAGGCTGGATTGGACACTTCTTTCCACGCTGCATTGCAAGGGAAGATATCCAGTGTGATGTGGATGAAAACATGTGGCCCAACAGAGAGGAGCATCAGGATGAATAGAAAAGAAAGCACTACAGTAATTCCTTAAGTTGTTTTGAGTATTCAGAGTAAGTTTCTAATTTTGTAGTTTTTCCTTTTTTCCATGTAGTGGAGGGAAACAGTTGTGTCATTCCTGAACTTCAATTTGATTTTTTGTCAACAGATTGCAGTGCTGTTAGAAAATAATACAGTAAAGAATATTACTCTAAATTTGATTCCAGTCCAATTTCTTGCTGTCCATCTCCCACATACAGTTTACATGTGTAACTTTTGTGTTCTGTAAGTTTGTATTTGTTTGTGTAACCAGGATTGTTTCAATTGATATACCACAAAATGTGCAGCGTTCTTGTAAACAAAAGCTTAGTTTCCATCAGAATATGCTTACAGTCTTCACTGTTGCACTGACAACATGACTAAGTAGTTTGACTGCCTTGTCGTAGGCAATGGCACACGGACAAGATATTTTGATGGCACTGACAAATTGATTGACCTAAATATTTGCTTTTGAGGCAAAAACAAAGAATTTTGAGTGAAGTATGTGCTTTTGCATGTATTTCATTGAGTTTTGAGAAAATGCACTTGTTGTGATGCCAATGTAAATCATGATGTGAGAAATGTACCAAATCGACTGAGAAAAACTGTAAATGTAAAATGTACAATATAAATTGTGATATGTTAATTCATTTTAACATTTATTTTACAAATATTTACAAATATTTTACAAAAAAAATATTTTGAGTGTTTTCCTAATGATCCTAATTCTTAAATCTAAATAAATTTTGATTTCTAAAGTATAAAGTGTGGCGGCGTGGTGGCTTAGTGATTTCCTCTGGGTTCTCCAGTTTTCTCCCACAATCCAAAGACAATGATTCAAGGTGAATTGAATCCTCTAAATTGCCCCATAAAAGTGTGTTCGTGTGCATGTCTGTGTGATTGAGTTTGCCCGGCGCTAGATCGGTGCCCTTTCCTGGGTGTATCTGCCCAGTGCCCGAAACATTCTCTCCTGGATGGGCATAGGGATCCCCCCCGCAATTCTAGTAAAGGATGACGATTAGATAGATAGAGATAGATAGATAGATAGACAGACAGACAGACAGACAGACAGACAGATAGATGAGAGCTTTATTGTCATTGTATATGATACAATGAAATTCGTTCCCCCAGCCCCGCCTTCTAGGCAGCGCGCGCTGTCCGTGCACCAGGTGAGGTTCATTATTTCCGGGTTCTTCCCTATACTATTTAAGGCTTCCTGTTTCTCTGCTCGAGTGCGAAGTATTGATCATCCCACGTCATACCGAGCGCTATCTTTGTGATATCTCCTGCCTATTGCCTCCCTGCTTACTTCCGTGTCTGTCTCCGTTGGGTGAGTGTGAGTTCGATTGTGTTAAGCTTTAGCGTGTTTCTACGGTTGTTCCCCATTTGAACCTACCTCTTGTCCTCCCTCTCTCTCGTCCCTCGTCCCCGTCCTTTCCCTCCTTCCCTTAGGATTCCTGTGTGTGTGTGGATTTTGAGTGTAAAGTCCGTGTCCGTCCGTTGTTTATAGTCCCCTTAACACATTCTCACTTTGTTTACTAACCACTCCCTCTGTTGGTGACTTTAACACATTTACTCCACCTAAGCACTAACCCTTCTTCTGTCTCCCGGTTCCCGTTCCCCGTCGGTGTGCTTCCTCCCCCGCCGTTCACTCTAGGTTCCTCCTGGGTGCCGCCTTGTCCAGCACCTCCTCTATCTGTCTCTTTTCTATTTAGCTTCTCCTTTCCCGCAGTTTTCCTTTCACTGTGTTTATTCTATCTCCCCGGTGTATTATTTTGTGTTGGTGTTGGTTTGTGTTCTTTTTTGTCTGTCTGCTCTGCTTGATACCAGGTTCGTATCCTGTCCAGGTCATCAAGCCACGCTCGTGACATCCACCGAGTACCACAGTGGTCCTGCTGCCGATCACCTCCTCAGTCACGTGCTACTCGGTTGCCGCTGTTGTTTTGGTTAATAAACCACTGTTGTTCTGCATCGACGTCTCCCTAGTTCTCTTTGAGCCGGACTCATAACACATATAGTATTGGTGGTACAAAGTTACAAGAATAGTGCAAGTTATGAATTAGTAAGTTTTAAAGGTGTAGGTGTGCAGAGGGAGTAATGGAGGATACAGAGAAACTGATCCTCAGCCTGATGGTTCGGGTTTTTATTGTCCTATATCTCCATCCAGATGGAAGAGGAACAAAAAGATTGTGTCCTTGGTGGGTGAGATCTTCATTTCCATGTATGAAAAGGGGGGCATGTGCAGTCTTTTAGTTGTTCTGTAGTTCACAATTATTGGTGGCATTAAGAATCAGGTTGTTGTATGAGCACCACCATGCCAGGTGGTGAACCTCCTCTCTGTAGTGACTCATGGTTGTGTGATATGCAGCCTATCACTACATTGTCATCAGCGTATTTGACAAAGGTGTTGAAGGTGTGAATGGGGGTGCAATCCTGTGTGAAGTGTGTGAAGAAGACTGTGGTGTACCAGTGTTTAAAATAATAGTGGATGATGTGTGATCCCCTATTCTCACCACTTGTGGTCTGTTGGTGAGAAAATCACTGATCCATGAGCACAGTGAGGGGGACAGTCCTGTGTTGCAGAGTTTGGCTACCAGTTTGTAAGGGATTATTGTGTTAAACGCAAGGCTATAATCGATTAATTACATCCTGACATATGTGCCAGGTTGCTCCAGGTGAGACAGGCCTGTGTGAAATGCAATGGAGACGGCATCCTCTGTGGAACGATTCCCCCTGTAGGCAAACTGATGTTTGCCTAAATGGAGTGGGATACTGTCACCAATGTGTTTCAGGATAAGTCCGTCAAAGCATTTTGTAATGACAGGAGCAACTGGTCAGTAATCATTAAGGCACGTCACTACTGGTGTTTTAGGCATAGGTACAATAACAGATGTCCAGAAATACACCTGTTAGTAGGTCCGCACAAGTGTCCTTTTAGTGTCCTACCGGACACTTTGCAGTCTTGGAAATATCTTTTTCAGTGTCGATTTTACTTGAAGAAGAAGATATGGCTGCTGCTCTTCAGGTTTGGAGGGCTGGGCTATTACTCCACTTCCTTGTTTAACAAACCGTGCAATGAACTTGTTCAGGGTGACTGGTCGTAGCTGATCTTCTGATTATTGCATTTGTAATCTGAAATGTTCTTGATGCCTTTCCACATACTGTGAGGATTTCTGTTAGTGAAATGTGCGCCATTTGTATCTGTTTTTTGCCTCCTTTATGCCATTCTTCAGGTCTTTTCGGGCATTGCTGTGCGTCAGCATGTCACCTGCTTGATAGGCAGTGTCTCTGGCCTTAAGCAGCCTGCACGCAGTGCTTTCCAGCAATGGTATCTGATTAGGAATCACTTTAATGTTTTTGGTTGGTATGACCAAGTCTATACAGAAATAAATATAGGACAGGACAGAAGATGTGTATTCCTCAATATCTGCACCTTTCCAAAACACTTCCCAGTCAGTATTCTCGAAACAGTCTTGTAAGATTGAAGTGGCTTCGTTGCTCCAGACTTGCACTGTTTTTTCAACTGGTCTGGACCTACTGATAAGAGGTCTGTACACTGGGATCAGTTCTAGTGAGATGTGATCAGACAATCCAAGGTGTGGGAATGCTGCAACTTTATAAGCCCATGCTATGTTAGTGTAAACCTGGTCCAGTATGTTATTGCCTCTGGTCAGAAAGTTAAAGTTTTTATAAAGTTTGGGCAGTACTGTTTTTAGGTCCACGTCATTGAAGTCTCCTGCCACTATCAGTGCTGCATCCCCTGGATGGGTATGGGGAACTGCCGATTTAAGTAGAGGATAAAGTGGAAGATAATGAATGATTAAGTATAAAATGGACATGTGATGGATGGAAGTATAAACTATGAATTTTGCAATAAGATACATGACCATTTGATTAATTATATGTTTAAAGATTTTTTTTTAATAATTATAATAATTATTGCAGTTTTGCTTGTGGACATTTTGTTCATTCTCATTGTCTATTATACAGATTTATGTGGCGTAACAGTCTGTGGTCACTGTTGTCTGATTCTCTTCTTTATGTTGTGCCATACATTTTTAACAGGTAACAGATCTGGACTGCAGAGAGGTCAGTAAAGCGCACACATACACACTTATACACACTATGTCTACAAAGCCACACCGCTGACACTTCTGCAAAATGAGACCTGGCATTATACCACTTAAATAGACAAGAGGGCAGTGGAGTGTGAAGGCAGCATATGTCCCAAAACAACAGTATAAGACTTCGCATTATGATCACCCATGCTATGGGAACTAATACAAACTCCCATGCCATCACAGATGTTGGATTTTGGGCTACCTACTGGTAATAGTTTAATTACAATAAAATTAAACTTAAATTGGAATTACATAAGTTCAAGTTAAGTTCAAGTTATTTATTTATATAGCGCTTTTTACAACTGTACATCGTCACAAAGCAGCTTTACAGAATGAAAAGCCTTTAAACCCCCAAAGAGCAAGCCGAAGCGACAGTGGCAAGAAAAAACTCCCTTTTATGTTGTTATTTAAGGAAGAAACCTTGGGAGGACCAAGACTCAGTGGGGGACTCATCCTCCTTGAGCGGCCGGGCAGCAACAACAGTGTAGGACAGCTATGTACAGATATTGGAAAACTATATGTGAGTCCATTAGGGGGCGTCCTGCAGGACCGCCTTGTCAGGTTCCATACAGTATTAGTCAACATAGAGTGTTCCTAGTACTCAAGGATGCTTTATACACATGATTTAATAAAGAAATATATATTATTATGATGGACGGGGGGAGTTTTGGGAAAATAGATTTTGAGTTGAGTCTTGATGTAGGAGGCAAAGAGCTTAATATCTGGCATTCGGCAGCCTTGGTGCCATTACACTGTATGATCTACGGACAGTCGTATTCTTTTTGTTAAAGAACCAGCCTTATGACCTGAAGGTCTCTGGTTCGATTCCCAGTGCAACCAAGCACTATGGCTGAAGTGTCCGTGGGCAACGCTGGGGATTCGGGTACAAATCCTTTCCATTTTTCCATAAATTGTCCTTATATAGTGTGTGTAAGAGTGTGTCCGTCAATATATTGGCACCCTGTCCTGATTGTATTTGCCCATAATTAGTATTGTTTTCGTTTTGTATGGGCATGCAGAACTTCCCTGCAGCCCTAGCAGATTAAGTGGAAGATAATGAGATGAGATAGCTTATCTCATCTCATCATGAGATGAAATAAGCTAATAAGCTTATCAATCATATGATCGACGGGCAGTCATATGCTTGTGGTTAAGGAACCAGCAACCTGAAGCTAACCGTTTTGATTCCTGATCCCATTAAGTACTATGGCTAAAGTGCCCTTGGGCAATACTGGGGATACAGGTTTGAATCCTTTCCATATCTGGTTTCCACTTTCCATGATCTCTATATGTGGGTTTGTGGGTGTCCGTGTGGGTTTGCTCTAGGTTCTCCAGTTTCCTCCCACAGTCTAAAAACATCGCTTCAAGATGAATTGTTTGCTCTAAATTCCCCTTATATAGTATGCATGATTGTGTCCATCAACATATTGGTGCCCTGTCTTGAGTGTATCTTCCCAGTATTAGTAAAGTTTTTTTGATCTGGATGTGCAGGAAGCTCCCTGCAACCCTAGTAGAAGAGTACACCCAAGTAGAAGGTTTTTATACCTTTTAAAAGTTTGAAAAGTTGGGTTACGTACATTTTATATATAAAAAAAAAAACAATAAAACAAAACATTTTTGGCGAATAGTGTGAAATTCAGAAAGGTTACACAACTCAAAGGCACATTGTATATCAAGTAACAGCTCTAAACTGTTTAGTCACCTTATTGTAATCACATTACCATTCATAATTTATGTGCGACACCTCTGCTGGGTAAGTTGCTGTTCCTGACACAAAAGTCTCTTTGAAGATCAGCTCTGTTCTCTAAACACACTTCTGATTCTGTGGGGAAAAGCAACACAAACAAGCTGTCTGGAGTCTGAGCTGTTGGCATTGCTGTTCGTCTGGCTTGTTGGACAGCTTTAATTCCCTGTCAACATGGAGAAAATGCTTCCTGCCCAGGAGGCAGTCAAAATCTACCAAACCAACTATGTGAGAAATGCCAGAGCCATTGGTGTACTCTGGGCCATTTTCACCATCTGCTTTGCCATCATCACTGCAGTGGTGTTTATTCAACCTTTTTGGATAGGTGACAGCGTCAACACTCCACAATCTGGTTACTTTGGGCTCTTTCACTATTGCATAGGCAACCCTATAACAGCAGAACTTGTCTGCAAGGGCAGTGTGCTTGACTTTGGCTCTATTCCATCTGGGGCTTTTAAAACAGCTATGTTCTTCGTAGGCACTGCAATGCTGCTAAATGTGGGCGTTATGGTCTCATTTGGCCTGTTCTTCTTCTGCAATCCAGCCAGTGTGTATAAGATATGTGCATGGATTCAAACATCATCAGGTAAAAAAATAATTTATACTAAACTTTTAGTTTCTAAAAAAAAAAAAACCCTGATAATTAGTCTTTGAGTATTATATGTATGTATGTATGTATGTATGTTTCATAATAACATGTAAAAAAAAAAAGCATTTGGATGCTTTATGCAAATAAAAGTGGCAATACCGCAAATACTTCATTCATTTATTCATTCATTATCTTCCGCTAAATTCTCTACTAGGTTCCGAGGGGAGTTCCCCATGTCCATCCAGGGGAGAACTTTCCTGGCGCTAGGCAGATACACCCAGGACAGGGTACCTATTGCGATTCTATCACTAGGCACACTCACTTCCACAGACACACACACAAACACACTATATGAGGCATTTAGAGCATTCAATTTTCCTGGAATCCACATTTTTAGACTGTGGGGGGGGGGATTCGGAGAACCAGGAAGAAATTCACACATACACGGCTAGAACGTGGAAATTCCATCCAGATTGAGATTCAAACCTAGGTCCCCAGCGTTGAGAGGCAAACAAGCTAACCACTAATCCACCGTCCCACAAATACTCCATTACAAGTAAAATTTCCAGATAGAATTACATAAATGCTGTTTTTGCCTGCAGTCAACACTACTCATTTCTCGTCATTGGCTCCCTTTAGCTGCTCGAATTCAGTAAAAGTCACTCACTCTGGCCTACAGGAACATTTCTGGATCTGGTCACTCTTACCTTCACTCTAGCTTTTCAAAATACACTCCGGCTCGTTCTCTTCACTCTAGTGATGATTGTCCCCTGGTGATTCCACCTCACTGAGGAGCTAATTCTCACTCTACTCCAAATAGTTGAACAATCTTCCCAACTCTGTCCATAATGGCAGAGTCACTTGGCATTTTTAATAAACTACTAAAAAAATCTTTATAACAAACACCTGTCGTAAAAAAAAGGGAGGGGGGGAGGATTAGAAAATGATCAGGTTTGATAATTCTACACAGTAGCTGGTTTTCTCCATTACTACCGACTTGTGATGTTCTCATTTGTAAGTCACTTTGGATAAAAGCGTCTGCTAAATTACTAAATGTAATGTAAATATGTCCATTTCAGTACAAAAGACATAAAGATCAACATATCCGACAATTAACTCAGAAAAGTAAGAAGAGTTCTTGAAATTAAAGGAAATGGCTATTGATTTTTAAAGAGATTTTAATTAAACTTAAAAAAAGATATGTTGGAGAGGGAGAAGAATATCCGACTACAAAAAACATGCCTAAATGGGTGAGCCCATGAGTATGTACTGTACAATGAAAAAAGAAGGGGACCAATTATTGAACCTTTTTCCCCAGCATCCCAAATCAGCCACTCCTGATTTTCTCTTACAATTCTATAGCTCCTCTCGTAAAACTCTATCAAACATTCTCCACATCTACAAACACACAGTGAAGCTCCCCTCCTATATAGTTCTCCAACAATTTTCAAAGCAAATGGTGGATTTTTCTGGCATGAAACCATATTACTGCTCATAAATATGTACTTGTATTTTCAGCCTAGCTTCTACTACTCGTTCTCTTCAACTTCATTCATCTATGGTTACTGTTACAGCAGCCGTGCATATCACCCTTTTACTTAAAAAGTCAGACCATTGCACTTCTCCAATCTCAAATCAGTTTCTTCCTTTAATCTCCACCATCTGATCCTTGGTTCTACTCTCTCTCTCTTCTTGTTCAACGCTAATGACATTCTACAAACCACCATCAGATGCTGTTTAACTACACCCCTTCCTGCCACCCCCTTACAAAATCCAATCTCTTTCATGTTTTGTATGTAAAATGATAAAGTGTCTATTTTGCCAACAGTGCTCACACACAGAGGAATCGTTCCTCCACATTAACACACATATACACACGTCCCCAGATTGGTGGGCAGCCTTGCCCAGGAGGCAACTGGGGTTAGGTGCACTTCAGTTATAGTACTCGGTGGGACCTTAAGGTCATGACAGCCCCTTTAATATAATCTAACACCAATTCTCCTAGCATTATGGACATTGTTAACTCATCTTCTTATCTCATCTGATCCTTATACGTGTGTGTTTCCTCCAGATTCTCTGGTTTTTGATTGGCTGCTTTAAATTGCACCATATAGAGTGTGTGTCTGTGTGAGTGTGCCCAATGATAGATTGGCGCGCTGTCCTGGGTGTATCTGCCCAGTACTGAAATGTTCTCTCCGGATGCGCATGAGGAAAACCCACCCCCTCTGCAACCCTAAGGGACATGTTGGCTTAATGATTAGCATATTTGTCTCTCTGTGCTGGGAACCAAAGTTCGAATCACAATCTGGGTGGAGTTTCTATGTTCTCCAGTTTCCTTCCACAGTCCAAAATCATGAATTCAAGGCAAAATCTAATGTTCTAAATTGCCCCATATAGTATGAGTTTCCCCAATATGGCCACGCGGCCCTATTAAACATTAAGTGAGAGATTACAAATGAATAAATTAATGTTTGATTTTCCGGTTTCACACTGAATGCCCTTTATGACACAACCCGTATCTGTACTTGGAACCTGGGATTAACTATATCTCAATGATCTCATGTACAGCACTGCTGAATAAAGAACAATGAAAATGCAAGAACATACTATAGCTACTTTTCAATTAACAAATGCAATGTTTCATCAAATTTAATAAATAATTACTTAATAATTAGAAGCCCAGCGATGGATTGGGTGTATCTGCCCAGCGCCCGAGCCGTTCTCCCCTGAATGGGCATGGGGAACCCCACCGCGACCCTAATAGAGGATAAAGCGGGTGATAATGAATGAATTAATTAATAAATAGAAATAATCTAATTAATATATATTTTTTGTTTTTTCAGCATAACATTTTATGCCCATTTATCTTAAAATCATGTCTTTTTCCTCAAAACATCTTTGCTGCAGCTGTGCTTTTAGTGTTGGGCTGCATGATTTACCCAGATGGATGGGATGCACCAGAGGTAAAGCGTATGTGTGGAGAGAGGACTAGCAAGTACACTTTGGGAAATTGCACGGTGCGCTGGGCCTACATCCTGGCCATCATTTGCATTCTAGATGCATTGATGCTGGCACTAGTAGCCTTCACACTGGGCAACCGGCAAGACAACCTGCTGCCTGATGAATTTGAAGTTGAAGGTGAGATGCTAAATATATTTTAAATAATCTGTATATGAGTTAATGTAGCAACATTTTATTACTTTTTACATTATAACATAAAATGTGTACTGTTTTTTTTTACCTAAAAACATTGTTTCATCTGATGGATGTAAAAGTCTCATTTTTTAACAAGTCAGTCCTAGTAAAGGGCAGCACGGTGGCTTAGTGGTTAGCACGTTCCCCTCTTAGTGCTGGGATCCATGTATGAATCCCGTGTCTGTGTGGCTTTCCTCCGGGTTCCTCCCACAGTCCAAAAACATGAATTCAATTAAAATTCATCCATTATCTTCCACTTAATCCTCTTTTAGGGCTGTGGGGGTTCCCCATGTGTCTGTGTGAGTAAGTGAGCACAGTGCACCCTTGTCCTGAGTGTATCTGGCCAGTACCCGAAACGTTCTCCCATTAGTTTTGTGCTTCACGAAATACATTGTAGTGTCTGGAGGTTTGGACATGCTTCCCTCATGCACCACTGTCTATTACCTTCACTTGCCATGTACGTAAATGGACTTTGTAGTTTCACAATTACAGACTGTAGTACATCTTTTTTTGTTCTTTGTTCTCTATTGGTCAGGACCATCACAGGTATAATTTGGGTGGTGGATTAACCAATAATGGCCCATGAAGGGAGAATAATGTACCAACCAAATAATACCCGCTTTCTACAAACAAATGGACTACAGTCTGCAATTGAAAATCTACAAAGTCCATCTTTATCGTAGGTTAAACTCATAAAATGGAGACGTGGAACAAAATGGAGGTCTGGTACTGCACATAGACTCCTTGGAAAGTTTTGTCAGCAGATTTACAAATTAGCCACTCGAGGGACCACAGGTTAACTGAAAAAGGCAAGAAAAGGCATAATCAGCATAAATGTTTTTGTTAAAGATTGAAATAAGTACTGTTTCTTTCTCATGACTTACTGCTTAACAAAATAATTTATATTCTATATTATATTTGAAGATAAAGCCTTTTTAGGACAATTTTGTACAATAAAGTTAGCAATTTATTCTAGGTACAGGGGATGTAAAACATGGTTCTTCATGTTTTTTTTCTGCTGTACCTCCACATTGCCTGGTGAAAGTGGTCCACAATAAGTGGCTCATCTGATTCCAAAACTATAAGGTTTTCCAGCTGACAATTTCTGAAGAGATGTAGCTTTTTATACCCCGGCACCAGGTTAGGGAAATCGTTTTTAGGAATTCACTGATGCACTTTAAATGAATGAAAAAATTTAGTTTTATCCCCCAATAGGCACGTTTACCAATTATGGTTTACCAGTTATCTAAAAAAATACAAATTATACGCTTAATACCCATTTCAAGATGTACATCTCATTCAGTGTCCTATTGATTTGCTTCACTGACCATACAGATATAATTTGTGGTTCTACAGTTATAGACTAGTCTGTATGCTCAATTACAGGCATTCTGAAACTATGGTATGCCAGATAATCGTATGGTTATACAATACCATTGTTTTGCCAATGTATTTTATTATTTATGTTTTGTAATTTGGCCACTAGATGACACTATTTGAATGCTTGAGAAATCAGAAACCTGTCAATCAGTGATCAGCAATTACTTCAAAAACCAGGCTATATTAAGTCACATGCTTTCAATGCATGTATAAATGAAATAAAATGTGTTTTTTTTTTATAGTGTGTTTATAACCATTTTATAAAAGCAATAAGACATTTGAGGTTGTGTATTATTGTATACAAAAAAGGTGTAAAAGCTTTAAACAACATGCCTAACAACACTTCTTTCCCATGATTTATTCACAATAATAAACACCCTCTCATACCTTATTGCTTTATTATAAAACAGGTAGTTCTGATCCTTAAATCTGGTTGGCTGAGCTGTTAATTTGGCCTCTACATTCTCAGTATTTGATTGTTAGAGAAACTGGAAACCTGTCAATCAGCAAGCAGCGTTTACTTCAAAAACAGGACTAGAGTAGGTCGTGGAAGACCAGGTTATTAACATTCATGCTTTCAGAACGCGTCTTGCCTAATAACACCCATTTCCTGTGACTTACAGTATTTTAAATATGCACACCCTCCCAAGTTTTATTGCTGATGTTTGCCATATGTCATTCCATGATGAAAACATAGGTGGTACTTGGAAGTTTTGGTTTGATAATAGGTGGTACTTGGTCTGAAAAGTTTGAGAACCACAGCTCTATTGTATACTTAGACATCTTTAATCTGTTCTCCATTTGCAAGGTTTCCCTTACAGGACCACCACAGAGCATTACATTTGCATTTGGTATTTTAGCAGATACTTTTATCCAAAGCGACTTATCCCAGCTTAATGGCTGGTGTCGGAAAACAGGGTTGGTACAGCAGCTTTGGAGCAATGAGAGTTAAGGCCCTTACTCAAAAACTCACACTAGTAACTTCAGTAGACGTTGGATTTGAACCCCCAACCTTCAGATTGATAGACCGACAACCTAACCACTGCGTTACCACAGCTGCAAGCAGGCATTGTTTGGGTGGCGGGTTACTCTTAGCACTGCAATCTGACAGCAGTTCTGAGATCTGACAGCAGTTCTCAATGATAACAGGCCACAACCCATACATGGCACTAAAGAAGAAGGCAGAAAAGTACTATTGTAGTACTATGTGCATCTATATTGTAATTGGGACTGATAAAATAGACAGCGAGTGTAGAAACAATCAGGTATACTGAACAAAGTGGTCAGTAATTGGATACTATGCTTTCAGATTATACTGCCCAGTTTATAATATAAAGCTACATTGGTTTGTACGCATCTCTAACATTGTACAACAGAACAATGCATTTCTTAAAAGATAATAAATATGTGATTAATAATTGTATTATCAAAAACTTGTGTTTAGATGTTTTTTAAAACATTTTTTTAAAGTGGGAAACTCCTAAATCCTGAGACAGTTCTGCACGCAACAACAGAATTACAGAACAGGAACAACTGAAAGAAAATGCAAAATCAAGATGGTTGGAAGCAGCTGTTTGTTGATTTTTTTTTTATCCGTTTTATGAAAAATGGAGCATGGATGGGAATATGTCTTGCACAGCTGTGTTCTGATGTGCCTCATGATGATAAGGAAGACTATACAAGGAGCCTAATCAAATTTTTTACCAGATACTACTGCATGCATCCTCCAAATATTTTATTAAAACATGTCTGACCAGCTAAATAATTAGTTAACAATTGTAGGATTTCTTTAAAAACTGTACATGGCTGTAATATACAGATCAAGGCAAACTCTTTGGTACATATATACACAGACAAAACATTGCCAATTCCTTTTTCCCTTTTTTCATTGGTTTTCATCGACTACTCATCGCAAAGAGGCTTCAAGTGAAAACTACTGACAAATGCAGAAAATGTGAAAGTCTTTACGAGTTAGGCAATATGCACAAAGGTCACTACACACACAAAAAACAAAAAAAAAACAAAAAAAAAGGACACCAATTGAAATTTTACACAGTGATATGGTATTTCCTGAAATCAACCTACAGGCCAAGTTTAATCCTCTTCTACATTCTAAAGTAAATTCTAACAGCTCACTGAGCACTGCTTTCTACTGCTGGAGTGAAGATTTCTTAAACCCAGAAAATGTAACAATATGGTCCACCAAATGTGGGCACAGTCACATCCCAACTTTAAATAAAAGCTATCATGTTACAAAATACAGGATTCTGGTCTTTCAGCAGGCAGCACACAGTTGAAGTACTTTAAAGGATGTTCCCCTAAACTGTGCAATTCAAGATGGGGGATGTGTAAAGAGTGGGAGGAAAAAGCCCGCCTCAGGAAAACATTACACAAAACCACCAGAGAAATAAAATATTCTCAAATGGCGCACAAACACACACAAACACACACACACACACACACACACACAAGTACTCAATATCCAGTTAAGTACTCAAACAGGAAAAAAGATTTGTTGCAGTCTGGCTGGAAGAGGAGGAAAACGGAGATGTAGTGCTTGAAATGTCCAGTTATTGGGCAAGCCAGGGGTGATGCAGACATTCAGAGGCTGTGGCTCGTTTCTCTGGGAGGAGTTCAAGCATAGGGAGAAGAAAGTCTGTGAAGCTCTCAGCATCTTCATGTGGCCACTCATATTTATCCAGTAGCACCTCTCGCAGACCCCAAGGCTTAAGCTTAGTGATGTGCTTCAGGTCACCTGCAAAAAAAAAAGATGCTTCAGCCAAACTAAATGTCAAAAGTAACTAAAACGTGTCTTTCCTTAACAACATTTATTATTATTTTTTATAAATCAATACATTAAAGGTTTCAGATATAACCTATGATTACCTAATACTACACTTTTTACAAGTAACCTTAAACTAACTTGCAGTGATTTTCTGCCAAACAACAGTCCATATTATTGTTTTATATTGGTGATTGAGATCACTTATTTGTTCAGTCAAATGAGTGAAAAATCGGAATAATTGTGCATTCAATGCCGCTGATAGTTTATTTATTCTTTCTTGAGTAAAAATCAGCTAAGAGCCATTATGTTAAAAAAAAAAAAACACTTAGTAGTGCACTTCTGCTTACACGCATCGAAAACCGTGTGGATCATATAAACAGGTTTGCTTAATTAAAAGATTAATGTCGTAGATAGTGCTCATGTTTAAGTTCAAATCTTGAAATAAAAAATGTGGTTGTAAAAAATGTGGTTTGTTTTTGATAAAGCAATTAGAATGTGTGTGTTTGTGTTTATATGTAGTATCAAAACAATATAACTGATATGAATGATTTAGTTTTTAAATGCTTAAGAATATTAAAATTGTAGGGTTTCAATGAAAATGTGATTTCTAATAATTAAAGATGTGAATAATTTGTTGTTTTAATCTGTTGAATCTTCTTATTGACTTATAAAGAGCAAAAAGCAGAGACCAGATACAAATTGTTTTTAATCAACATCTCAGTATCAACATCTCAAGATTTGAAAGTACTAATTAATTGTTTACTAATTTAATGAAGTCAAACAATGTTCGTTTGCTGGGATGTCAAAATGTTTAGTGTTTAAAAAACAATTTTAAACTGCAGTTTAGATCTTGTGTTTTTTATTTTTATTTTAACCTAGATGTAAAAAAAGTGAAATTAAATTATGTTTAGTGATCGCCTTCAGACTTTTATTTATTTATATTTAATATTACAGAATTGCTTAATTTAATGCATCCCTTCTTTTGATGCTGGTGATATTCAGATGTTAAATATGGTCAAGCTATTTTAAATATTGAAAACCAAACAAAAGCATAATGAATTCTCTTCAGACTCCTTATGTAAAAGGAAATATATATGTTTATCATGTTGTATTTAATTCCCTATTACTGAAAAACAAATATGGTCAGTTTGGAAAAAGAAAACAGAAGGTCCCTGTGCTTCAAGCAACTACATAACACCGTTTTATGATATATATAAATAAAACCTAAAACTATATATACACAGTATTGCTGCATGTGTAACTGACTAATAATAAAAATGTTCAGGTAAATAAATAAACAATTCTTAGCTCAGTCTTGTGTCTTCTTATACCTATATTCTGGAAAACCAAGCCTTGACATGAACATAATAAATATATATACATTCCTATGTTGAGTGTAATCTGTTTAAATAATTGTACATGGTGAATAAGCGAAATGTGTCTACGATTTTATATTAAGATGTGTCACCATCTTGGTATTCTATATGCTATAACAAAATAATGTGTAAATCAGTGTTACCTTTTTTTGTGAAAATGTCCTTGGAATATTTGCCTGCCGTTATAAGTTTGCGTGGGACCATCCCCAACAGCTCAATGATCAAAGCAATGTGGTCTGTCATGATGCAAGGCCACACGGAGTCAGGTTGGTGGAGTTTCACATAAGCGGGCAGAAAAAGAAGAGACACAAAATTATCAAATAAAGTCCCATCTATGCACTCTGGGAAGTGAGAATGACTCATTTGATTGGATGACTGTGTTCAGTTATTATTCTTTAATAGCTTTAAACTTGCCATTTTAAGTGGGTTGTTACTAAAAGGCCATGCTTTCCACATATATTATGAAGGATCCACAATCAAGATCTCCAACAGGTTTTTTTCCCCACATATTGATTATAGCACAATATTAACAAAGAATAGTTAATATTACAGTAGTACAGAATATATACCTCATCAGGCAAAGTATTCCAGTGAGAAATTCCCACTTTGAGCAAATTAAATTATACCCAATAACTAAATGATCAGGGATGATATAGGAAAAAAAAACAAGAAGAAAGGAAAACAGCAAGATGGAGTGAAAAATCAAAGCATTATTAGGGTAAAGAATAATAATGTTAAGCCCCTGGAATAGGAGGAATGGGGGATATGTTAGGTGATATGTTTTAGTCAGATATCCATTTAACATACGTTTAAGCAAAGCAACTTTTGTAGCTAAAAAAAAAAGTGTAATTGTACTTTAACGGTGAGTGTAGTGCTGATGTGCTTAGGCTTTTCTCATTAAACTAACAGGTTATTACAATAGGCCCTGTCCCAACACTTTACTACATGCATTTTGTAGTTTAGTTGAACTAGTGAATTAGTGAAGAAATTTTGCAGACACTTATTTAAAGCAACTTACAATTATCGTGACTAGACTTTAGTCACGATACAGTATGCCTGGAGCAATTAGGGTTAAGGGTCCTGCTCTAGGGCCCACATTAGTAACTTCAGTGGACTTGGGACTTGAACCCTCAAACCTTTAGTTTGATAGCACCACACCTTATACTACCATGGCAAAAAATAGAACACTAAATAGAAAGTAAATAGAACACTAAATAGAAAATAAAAGTTTTTCGATTAACCACACAAATGGCTTAGAATGGGTGCGATTGCTTTTTGCGACACAAGATCTGTGTTAAAATGGTTTAATCTGCCTCTGTTCTTTACAGATTGGATGAATATACTTAAAATATAATGTCTGAAATTACTTGAATTGTTTGCTAATTTAATGACGTCATGCGATGTTTGCTGGAATTTTAAAATACTTAGTTTTCAATAAACCAAGATTAAAAATGATCTAGGTGAAAAAACAAGAGCAGTACAGAAGGTGGAATCCAAGAAGAGAAAACAGCTAGAAGAAACGTAAGAGTAAAGGGTAAGACCATGGAATAGAATTGATGGATGTGAGTTTTAGTCAGACATACAATACACTGATATTTGACTAAGGCTATAAAACAGAAAACTTCCACATCTTTGAAGATTTGCATAACTGTTCTAAAATAATCAAATCATAAATTTAATAAAGTAGTGAAAAGTTTATTACAAAGTATTTGAATGTATTGCAAAACAAATCACAAATTATGTTAAATGCTCAGATTTTAAAATGTGGAATTTCACAAAAGGTTTTATAATGCACAATGCTTTTCAACTTAACCAACCACATAATTTAACTGCTTAATTGGATGGATTTTGTCCAACCTTGCTTAAATCATGTTTATTTAGGTAAGTTGCACATGACTGCATTCCATATGCAAATCATAGGTGCTCTTCCTCCAAGACAAATTAAATACTCTGATAAACATAATCAGATTTATTTGTCCGCAGATAATACACACACAAGGAATTTGGTTACAGATAGATGGCAACTATCTGTAGTTAAAATTGTTAAATTACAATTTACTGTACAGAGTAATAATATTTAAATAAGCTGCAGTGTGTGTTGTAGTGCAAAAATAATAAAGCGCAATAAAGGCAATATTTTTTTGTACAGATTTGTCTATGTGCATAGTGTTTGTCAGTTATTAATGAATGCAACAGCACAAGTAAAGAAACTGTTTGTATGTCTGGTAGTTTGTGTGTACATTGATCTGTATCATCTGCCGAAGTGAAGGAGCTGAAATATATTTTATCCAGAGTGTTAACAATGCTATCTTTAATAGCTTACTTTCACCATGTGGCAAGATATGGCAGATATGATGTGGATTGTAAAATACATATGAAATCAAACATGCTTAAAAAATAATCTAATTTTGTTAAAGTTTACATGCATTTGTCATGTAAAAAAAACAATTTTGTGCTGGCAGGTAATGACAGCAATTTCCATCATGTTTTCTGACAGGAATATTTTTGTCCTGTGACATTTCCCCCCCCCCCCCCCCCCCCCCCCCCCCCCCCCCCCCATGTCCCTACAGAGCAATGATTGACCCCCAACCTGAATAATACCTGTTCTGTAGTGGGCCTGCATAATTAAGAATAGAGCTACTAGGTAAACAAGAGTTAACAGTATGCAGATGGACAGCAGCCAGTAAATATACAATTTAAAAGTGCGTTTATAAAATAAGCTAGGCTAACACAATGGCCAAAGAATGCAAAAACTCATAGGCTCATTACACTTTTAAGGATGATCAGTTTGGTCAAACGTGAGATCCTTTCAAAACACACAGTAATTGCAACAGACAGGCGACAATTAAAACTGCATTCAGAATGCTCATAAATATAAGTTTAGTCTAAATTATAACTTTATTAGCCTATGAAATAGCGTTTTGGACTTTACTGACCTTTAGATCTGCAGCAATTTAACATGGCATAGATTTCACTACGTATTAAAATAGGTCTGCAAGAATACTGGCCCATCTGGACAGGCTAGCTTCTTGCATTTGCCAAAAATAAATGTGCTCTGAACAGCCCTGTCTACTACTATCTACCTGCAGAAATCTAAGTTTAAGATCTGAGGACTGTAAACACCAGGAAAGAAGCAAAGCCAAGTGTCAGGGTCCTGGAATAAATACAAACTTTACATCCTTTGTGGTATTATTGTGTGTCATTCTGGCATAAGGTATACAGCGGGCATGAATGGCCAATAGGCTGACAATAAATAGATCAGTCACATTAGCGAGGTAATCAATACTGTGCAAAATTAACCCACATATATCACAGAGCCCACATATCACAGATATCACAGTGTGCCAGAAAACATTAATCAAACAATTACTTCACCTTCACCAGCCTGAATTATTGATGTGTAATAAGTGTTCAAACTTGCATGCTGCATATGCCAAATGTTGACCCTGCCATCAGCATGGTGCAACAGAAATCTGGATTGATCTAACCAGGTTACACTGCTCAGTCAATCAACTTTTAATGACTCAAACTTGTCTGCTATTTTAAGCTGCAATTTGATTTAAAGAGTAAAATATCCATCTGTTATCTTCTGCTTTATGCTCTATTAGGGTCGCGAGGAGGGTTCCCCATGTCCATCCAGGGTAGAACATCTCGGGTGCTGGGTAGATACACCCAGGACAGGAAACCCATGCGGACATGGGGAGAACATGGAAACTCCATCCAGATTGGGATTCAAACAGGGAATCACTAGCGCTGAGAGGCGAAAATGCTTACCACTAAGCCACCGTGCCGCCCTCAGAGTAATATATGTTTAAGAGAATTCTTATAACCCCTTCTGTTTATGGCATTCACCACTGCAAAATGGTGAAACTTCAAAACTCTGTCCGTAAGGCAGAGTCACTTGGCATTTTTAAGAAACTACTGAAGACTATCTTTTTAACAAACAACTGTTTGGGGAACAACTGTAGAGGGAAAAGAAAAAGAAAAAAGAAAAAAAAAGGGGGGGGGGGGTGCAGGATCAGATAATGATCAGGTTTGATAATTTTACAGTGTAGCTGGTTTTCTCCATAACCATTGACATTCGATAAATGACTAAATGTAAATGTATGTAAATGACAGTGGTAAAATATTTTGAAAAAGTGGGCCCTGCAGAAAAAGATAGAAAGTCTAGTCTATAGGTTGTTACTGTATACTAAAGATATATGGACAAGAGGGCATGCATCATTGCGAATAAATCATGGGAAACAGGCATTGTAAAAGAGTGCTGTTACACTTATTTCTGGTATTTTTTCACAATAATACACATCCTCGAGTCCTTATTTCTTTTATAAAATGGTTATACAAATAATATAATAAAAAACAAGTTTTAAAAATCGGGCTTTGTGGTTAGCACGTTTGGCTTTCAGAGTTGGGGATCCAGGTTCAAATCACAATCTGTGTTTATATGTTCTCCCTGTGTCCGCGTGGGTTTCCTCCGGGTTGTCCAGTTTCCTTCCACAGTCCACAAACAAGGATTCAAGGTAAATTGAATGCTCTAAATTGCCCCATATAGTCTTTGTGTGTGTGTGTGTGTGTGTGTGTGTGAGAGAGTGAGTGTGCCCAGCAAAAGATTGCCGCGCCCTGTCCTGGATGTATCTGCCCAGTGGCCAAAACAATCTCCTGTGGATGCCCCCCCCCACGGCCCTAATACAGGATTAAGTGGAAGATAATGAATAAATGAATAATTCATAAATGTGTCTACTTAAAACAAAATTATTAATCTGGGTTTTTAAAGTGCACTTTGATTACTAAGCAACAGGATACCAGCTTTTTGCTCATCGAGAAATGGCTATTGACTTAACTATTGACTATTATTATGGCTATTAATATTAATCTCTCTTTTCAATAATAGTGCATGATCTAATATAAAATGTTCCACCACGTTTACACATTTTACTAATTTATAAAAATGTAAAGCAGTCAGAAAGGTGCTATGGTCAATAATGTCAGGGCTAGAGAAACGGCTTAGCCAATCAGATTTAAGAGCTGGAACTATCCATTTTATATTTAAGAATATCACTGCCAAGACGAGATGAACAAGGTCTGCGATTACAGGTGGCATTTGTGAATTGAGTAAATGTTACAACATGATGTACGAGTATATAGTACTTAACATGGTACTACATAATTTTACTATACACTTTATTTGTTTTATTAGAGAGAATTTATATACAATGGGTAAATAGCAAGAAAGACATACATTTCATGAATGAAAACAAATAATAAGCTGTTTTTTTTTAAAGGCATGCATGTTTTTCTTTTGCAAATCATGCAGTGTTTAAAATTAATTTTTTTAAAGAGCATTTTTAATTAATTGTCTGAAGAATTAAAAATAAATACTTTGGTACTGGTCTGATATCTGATGCCATCTGGTGGCAAAACACTCGGCTGGTGTGGACGGGTCCAAATTTGGGCAATATCAAAATAATCATAAAAATTTGATTAAAAAGCAAAAGTATTGTTAAGATTAAAATCATTATAAAATATGCATTTTTATGATGCTTATTTAAATTTGTTTAAACATAATAACAGAAAGGGAGTCATGTTGGGTGCATGCATATGATTAAAATACAAAGCTTATTTATTTAAAAAGAAAACAGGAGGGAAAACAAAACAGGCATGCCATCCCATATTTTAGTTTTGGTATATGTCAATTTTCTTGTCTGTTTTTTTGGTCCATTTTATCAATTCCAGTTTAAATAATTACAGATCACCATTTCTCTAAATACATTGATTAATTAATCTTCCACTTTATCATCTATTAGCTTCGCCCCATGCCCATCCAGGGGAGAACGTTTGGGGCGCAGGGCTGATACACCTAGGACAGGGTGCCATTCTATCGCTGGGCACACTTGCACACACAAAGACTACATTGGGGGAATTTAGAGCAGCCAGTTTACCTTGAAACCATGTTTTCAGACAGTGGGAGGAAACCGGAGAACCCAGAGGAAACCCACGCAGAAACGGGTAGAACATGGAAACTCTACCTAGATAGGAATTTGAACCTGGAACCCCAGCGCTAAAGCCACTAAGCCACCATGCCACCCTCAATACATTGTTTATTAAAAAGGGCATGAATAATTAGACATGATAGTTTTTTGATGAATTGACATCCTGTCCTGGGTGTATCTACCCAGCGCTGAAACGTTCTCCCCTGGATGGGTATGGGGAACAACCCCTGCAATCCTAGTAGAGGATCAAATGGAAGAGAACAAATGAATGAAAAAAGCCTCTTCTACATAGTCATATTATCGTTTGGGAGAAGCCTGTGTCATTGCCATCAAGGAAAAACTTAAAGTCAAAATTAGCCAGGGGTATAAATAATTTCAGGCATTACAGTATATTTTCAAATGAGCTCAGTCTAACAAAAACAAAGGAATGTTAACTCAACAATAGATCAATAATTTCAAGTCAAAATCTCTCTGATCTATGACAAATAAAAGTGCTCAAAGGTCATAAATACTGTTAATCTAATTCAAATTATAGGTTCTGCCCATCACAACCAGGTGCTTAGAAATTAACTATCATTAATTCGACTGAGGGTTCATGTGCCCTAATGTTTTATTACCCTTTGCTGTTTCCTAATGGTCTGTACCATTAGGCCCCCACAGAGCAGGTAATATTTGGGAGTGGATGATTCTTAGCAATGCAGTAACACTGACATGGTGGTGTTCAAAACTGATTGCAGATAATTTACATCAACTCATCTGCAGTTTGGCCCATATCAGTGTTTCAACTAGCATACTTCTAAGATTTCTGATAGCATCTTTAACATCCTCCCAAAATATTTTTCTCTATTTGGATCTCCCTGGGATGTAGTTAATGACATTCTAACAAAGAACTATAATCCATGGGATCATTACCACCTGAAAGTTCTCTTTTGGGTCAATAAAGTATCGATCTATCTCTATCAAAAACTACATTATGCTTGTTGTCAGAAAGTGAGATTAAGTTTAAGATCCTAATTTGACAACCTGCACAAACAGGGTAAAGTAAATTTTAAACACTTCTTTGCCCTCACGTCACAGTACAAATGACATCTAAAGTACAAACAAATGCAACCTCTGTTTTACCTTCATCTCTGGAGTAATCTTCACCCGAGTGAGGCTCAAACAAGTAATCTCCAGTGGCCAGTTCAAACGCCTGTATGGAGTAAGCAAAAGAAGGATGTTTTATGAAAATCATAAAATTCCAGGAAAACTTTTAATCCTATTTTAAAAACATCCTTACGTTTACCAGGACACAGCCAATAAAAAAAAATTACAAAAATCACTAGATTTATAATTACCACACACACACACACACACACACATAGAAATACCAATGATTATATATATATATATATATATATATATATATATATATATATATATATAGTTTAAATAATTACAGCACCCTGTAATTATATATATAATACAGAAGTACATAACAAAAGCATATTTTATGGTATTTTCTACTTTTGTTTGTGTTATGTTTGTGTGTCTCACCATGCATGCTGTGCTCCATATATCAGCTGATGTGCTGTAACCAGCACCAATCAGGACCTCAAGTGACCGGTACTGCCTCGTCTGAATGTCCTCAGTAAAGTGTTTGTGCTGCAGGAAAAAGTATTCGGTTAGTTCAAATGTTTATTTGTAATTCACTTAAACCTTTATTTTGAAAGAACAGGAATTGATTTTTGTATTGCACTTTTTTTTACAATTACAAAATACAGTTAGGTCAAATATATTTTTAATTTAAAATGAAAGTTACACAAATTACACTTCTAAAGTTAAAAATAGTTTACTGGAAATGATTTTGTAATTTAACGTTTTTAAATGTCAAATAATGTGATTAGAGTAACACTGAAGTGAAATGTAAAATCGGCTATATACAGACACTATAGAAAGTTAAAGTTATATACTTTCTAGTGTGTGTATAACTTTTATATATATATATATATATATATATATATATATATATATATATATATATATATATATATATATATATATATATGGGAGCGATGATGATAGACGGTGAACACACGTTTACTAAAATGCGGAGCAAGCAGCGGGCGAGTTACGCCACCGTCTGTGAATGGATGGTGGATGCCTGGGCTAAGCTTTCTGCTGTAACTGTTGTCCGAGCTTTCACGAAAGACGGCATCGTTGCTGAACAGCCGCCTGGAGACGAGACTGACTTGATGAGGGGGAATCCAGAGTGCTCGATAGTGAAATTGCGCAGCTTTTTAATTCAGATACAGAATATGAGGACTTTGATAGATTTCTGGGAGAAGAGTGATTAAAAATAATGTGTGTTTTGTCAAGTAGTAGAATAAACTTCAATTCTTCTAAATTTCTAAATCACCGTTTTGCATCCTTTACTTTTCTTGTAGATCATATGTTTTAGCATGTGCCTTATAATACGGTGCCGTACAGAATAAGTACCGTACAGAAATAGAGTCCGTATTTGAGACTGCGCCTTATAGTACAGTGCGCCTTATACGTGGGTCAAATACAGAAATAGACCCCGTAATTCAAACTGTGCCTTATAATACCTTATGGTCCAGAAAATAGGGTATTTAAACGGAAGGGTTTTTTTCTGTTGGCTGTTTCATTTGTATGATTTACAACTTGTTTTGCAGATTCCGCCTCGTTCTGTTCAACCAGCAATTTTTTTTCCAGCGTTGTTGAAGCGCTGCAGGTGACGTAAGCGGTTACGACATTGCGAGTAACGTGGAAATCGTGCGACCCAACGAATCGATAACGAAATTCGTTATTGACACTTTTTATAATAGATTTTTATCGATTCGTTTTTGTAGCCCTAATGTGCACCACCACATAGCTGGAAACGTCATGGTATGCTGAAGCATTAAGAATATCCTTAGTGGAATCGGAAGAACTAAGATACACCTCCGAGTAACAAAATCTCAGCTTTATCCCTTTAACAAATACAGTTGGCACAAAATACAAACAGGTGCAGTTATACTTAAATTGCCATACCCAGACTGATGGATGTAGAGGATTCATCAAATTTCATCTACATTTACAGTGGCCCAGATTCAGATGCAGTGATGACATGTTTTACACCAATTTATCAAAACCTGGCATTGTGCTTGAGTAATTTAAACAACTAGTGAACAGATTTTGTGCTGATGTTAATGGCAGAGTCGGTTCGGAACTTTGAAGTAATTAAGCTAGCTAAACACGTTACAAAATTACACTACGTTTCAGCACTCACTGGCTGTAAGACAATGCAGTCTGCCACCTTGTGGCCAAGGTGCTGTGATTGCTTAACACTTTCATATTTTAAGCATTCATTTGTCTGTAAAGCATAAAAAAGGCCAATATTTTTGTACCATCCTACTATAGATGTTTAAAACAAGCCATTTGTTATGAATGCTTGTAAAAACAGACTGCATGGTTATGTTATACAAAAAAAACACATTAAGCTGTGTCCCCAAATACTTTTGTCCATATTAACAAGTTGACATTTTACATACTTCATAATGAGTCCTAAAAAATCTTGTAAAAACAAATTGACTATAATTTAAAATTTTATTCTTGTAAAGTTAAATCACAGTATGATATTTTAAACTTTAAAGCTGAAAACAAAAAGGTTAAACATATTACCACCCAGCAGGCGTTTCCTAAGTCAGCAATCTTCACCTTGATCTTGTCAGAATTTAAAGGTTCTAGAGGATTGACCAGAAAACTTCCTGCTGTCAAATTGGCTATGGGATGAAAAAAAAGTTATATAAATAATATTTTAAATAATTATTTTAAATAATAAATTATTTAAAAATCTTAGAACTCAGTTTATGGAACCATTTAGCTTTTACAACAGAGTGGGTTACCTTTTTCTGTGATAGTAATACAGTTAGCATAATTTTCAAATGCTACCTTATTATGCATTCACCACACAGCAAGAAAAACAAGAAGCAGGAAAGCATCATAATCACCCAAGTGCTTTGATCTGTCAGTCAGCCTACAGAACTCCAAATTATCCAATAATTAGGAGTTGACAAAACAAACAAACAAAAAAAAACTGCAGGGCTTTTTTCAGCCATACTTTATTGCTAAAAAAATGTAGTACCTAGATTTTGATTAGTTTATAACAATAATTATTAGGGGTGTAAATCAGAGCCTTCATGATGATTCGATATTGATTCGTCCAGTCAACAATTTGATTATTTTTGCTACTTAAGTATTCCCCAGGGTATAATTTATATGATTAAAATATGATCTAATCTTCAATATTATTTTTTTCATTTAATCTATGAAGTTTCAAATAAATTATAAACATTATAATTATAAATAAATTATAAATAAACAAGAAAATCATTTGCCTTTTATTGAGATACAAAAACAGTATTCTATTCACACAATATTTATTACATTATAGCAGCTGTGATAGGCGGCACAGTGGCTTAGTGTTTAGCATGTTCTCCTCTCAGCGCTAGGGATTCCCGGTTCGAATCCCCATCTGGGTGGAGTTTCCATGTTCTCCCCGTGTCCGCGTGGGTTTCCTCCGGGTTCTCCGGTTTCCTCCCACAGTCCAAAAACATGGATCAAGTCAATTGAGTTCTCCAAATTTCCCCATATAGTGTGTGTATGTGTGAGTGAGTGTGTGCCCAGCGATAGAATGGCGCTGAATGGTCCTGTCCTGGGTGTATCTGCCCAGCGCCCGAAACTTTCTCCCCTGGATGGGCATGGGCATGGGGAACCCCCCTCCGTGACTCTGATATAGAATAAAGCGGAAGATAATGGATGGATAGCAGCTGTGATATAAGCACGGTAAATGGAACAGTTACTCCATAAAAAGAGTAAAATAAATGCAATAAGATAAACTGTAATGAGAATATAATAAAGTAATGCTATTGCTTACTGTGCAGATACAGTATATTCACTATTAAATAAAGACAGCATAACAAAAACTGACCTCTACTGTAAAACATTTTTTATCTTGGAAATGTGTATATTTTTACCTATTATATATTGGACACAGTATAAACATATATTTAAAAAGCACAACTTGAAATGAAATCTATCATATGCGGGGTTCTTTTGCATGCACCGGTCTTTGCGGGCTGAGGGAAGAATACCCTTGTTTTGTCTATACATATACCTATATAAACAAGCTGTGAATTATAATAAATCAAAGCACTGATGATCAACACTCGCCTAGTTGTCTTTTCTTCACAAACGTTTGAGCGCTGGCACTCAGAGGGCTCCAGCATCAGGGACAGAAGCATTGGGACAGTCTGACTGGTAGTTGACAACTGAGTCAAGCTTTTGGTTTTCGGTAGTTGTTTGGTCAGCTTGGGATCAGAACCTAACAAGTGCACCAGCATAGGGACAGAATTTGTCGCATAGGGACAGAATTTGTCAGGAGTTCATTGGAGTATGGCTTACTGGAACACTGATGTTTGGTTCTGTGTTCTTACGTGTCTGATGTTTGGGAATCCACCATGAAACCCTCAGTTAAATGTTTTAGAGATTGACTGTTTTTGCTTTAAGGATGTGGTGAAGTATCATATAGCGGTTATTTTTTAAAAATGCGGGCTTTGTGAGATGCGTTGGTGTTTGGAAAAAGCAGAAATAGTTTTATGAACATTGCTTCCGACTTTGGTTCGCAGCATTTGCATAAAAAGGACAATTATTATCAAAGAATTTTGAGTTTATAACTCTTTGCCTTCTCTCTTTTGTGAATTACAAGGAAAGTTGGAAAGTTTCGAGCAGAAGTTAAAAATAGGCGAACGAAAATGCTGCACTATAAAAACATTGATATTTTTCGGATGTATGGATGCATCGAATCGCTGGCTGTATAATCGATGCATTGATTTAAAACAATATTTACACTCCTAATAATCATAAAGCATGTGCAAAATATAATTCAGGAAGTGAAAAGGTTTATGAACACTGACCATTTTGTATGAACAGGTTGTCAACAGAAGGCCTTTCCATCAGATTGACCTGATTTGGCATCTCGCTCACATCTCCGTTGGTGTGGTTTTCTGGACCTGGTTCAGGAGAACATGCCCCATTGCAGTATTCATACACAGTTTTTGCCACTTCTTCTGATGATTCTGCATTAGCGTTGTGCTGTTCTTCCTGTTTTAGCTGGATTCTGGGTTCCTCTTCATCTGTCTGGTCCTCAGGTAAGGCTTGGCTGATGTCCAAATGACCATTACAGTTAAGCTCGTCTGAGGCCTCCAAGACTGGACATTCTCTGGGTTCATCTGTATGTAAAGGAATATTGCAATTTCAAACCTAGAATAACGAGATATGAATTCAAAAATCAACTAGAAGAATAAACAGTGTTGCAAAAGTTGAAGGTTAATGTCATCAAAAGTTGGTAGAAATTGGAATAAAAATATACAAAAAATAGAAAGAAAAAACTTGAGGATGGATATTTTAAAATCAATATAACTTGAAAATAAAAAGTGCACAAAAAAAAATAAAACAAATTGGTTAACAAGCACATGTATGCGTGACAGGATTGTATATAATTGATCTAATGAGATGGTAGCTAAAAACAAATTCAGTGATAAAATAAACAATATATGATTTGATCAATGAGATGCTGGAACTTCTCTCTCATGCTCAAGTTCTTTTTGATATAGGGTTGTATCAGAAATTTCATATTAAGTGACCTTAGGGAACAGGCAGTCACCAGATGGGGGACCAAGATTCCAAGTCACCAGATGTGGGACAAAGACTATGTTTGTGTGGGACAATGTGGGACACCAATGCATAGTCTAAAATAACTTTAAAAAAAAGAAACATCTCTATTCTGCCCCTTTATCACATCACATACCATATATATATATATATATATATATATATATATATATATATATATATATATATATATATATATATATATATATATAATTAAACAGAACAGATATCATTAAACAGAACAGATAGTTCTTTAATGTGCTAAAGGGTACGACTTTCCTGTATTTCTCCAAACAGTATATGTATATATAACTTGTATATCTTTCTCTAATGTAAGAAAACATAGTAAGCATGGAAGTTCCATACTATTTCACAGTGTTTATCAAATTAAAACACGTTTGAATCTTGTTTGGGTTTTAGCAGGAACACATGCACAGACTGGGAAACTTATATATTCTTCCAGATCTCGTGCTGCATGCCGGTGCTGTTCTGATCTGCATAATTTATGTTGATGGGCGTGCCCTTAACATGCGTCCGAGTTCCCGATTGGTTGACATTCAAACAGCCCACCTTCTCCCCGATAACAGACAAGACAGCCATCCAATGGCAGATTATAAAACACGCATTTCAAAACTGCAGTCTGACTTTCAATAAGAATACGGGACAATGACTCAATTTGCGGGACACATGAAAAGTAACGAAATTGCGTGACTGTCCCGCACAAAGTGGGACATCTGGTCACCCTAGGCAGTTCTCACCAATTAATGGCCAGGTTAACACTAAAATTTTAGGTTTTGGGGATAAAGTACTGTTTTAGGCAGATTTATCTGACCACAGAGCAAACAATACACAGGATTTCTGTAGTAAATGCTCATTAACACTTGGTCCTATGGTCCTGATCTGAAAAAAAAATGCTAATAACAAAACATCCTAATTCAAGATTATTTCATAACCAATATTTATGAGTACACCTATGCCTCAAAATATTTAGGTTGACATGTCTAAAGAGGCATCAAAACATAAACTGTAATCTTTTAATAATGCTATAGTTAATGCTATAGTTAATATAAAAAAAAACAGTTTTTGTTTCATACCTATTCTGCAAAGAGGTAAAACGTTGAATGGAAATAAATACATTTGTTTTTTTATTTTCATAAATTTTGAGGATATTTAATGTAATGCATAATGTTTCTGTCCACTAATATGGAGCCAGTAATGTTCGTTTTTGTGATTAAGCATTGCAAACAGACCCATCAGATCTTCTTCACTAATTTCCTGAAGAGAGGCCTGTCTCAAGGGAGCACATAAAGGTGATTTTGGAAGTTGTGAATCGTCTTCCTCTTCTTCACCACAGTCAGGTTCCTTCTCCATTACTTTCATGTCTAGAATGCATTTCTCCAGCAACTCTGCTTGACGCTTCTGCTTCTTTTTCAGCTTCTTCTTTTTATTCTTGGACATTTTGGTTGCCTAGGAAAAGCACAAATATCAGATTTAGCACTCACATTACACACTCTCTGAACAAGTAAAAGCAATCTGTAAATACTAGGATTGTAAGTCTAAATTAAATTAAGCTGATTCTAAACTCGTAAATACCACTTTATAAAATGGTTTAGTGGGTAAAGTAATTAAAAACTACCACTGCAGAGTAGCTAAATTACACTGTTACCTTAAAATTTAATTAATTATAATGACATCTCTGTACTGTGAACAACTTAACTGGTTATTATGTTAAATGAAATGTACTCTTGTAGTTTGTTTATTTAGGAATAAAAAAAAAATAGATACAGCATCATTAAGGGCACTAGGGCAATCACTGGGGTAGTTGGACAGTCGTAGGCTTGTGGTTAAGGAACCAGCCTTGCCAACCTGAAAGCCCCACCAAGTTCTATGGCTAAAATGCCCTTGAGCAAGGCACCTATAACCAATTGCTTCTCGGGGGCCGTATACAAGGCTGCCCACTGCTCTGGGCATGGGTGCTCACTTTGTTAGTGTATGTGTGCGTGGTTTATTGCACAGATGGGTTAAATGTGGAGGACAAATTCCTCTGTGTGTACAGCACAGCAGGCAAAATTGTTTACTTAATCACACTTAATTGCCAATTTAGGATGGGAATTAATACAAATAGTCATTTTGCAATTTGTTATATCTTTAATTTAATTATCAGCATGTCTTTTAAATGCAAGAGGAAGCCAAAATACCCAGAGTACACACACTTCAGTACAAGGAGGACATGCAGACTCCACACAGGAATGACCTTTGTTCACCTTAACTGGAAATCAAACCCAAGACCTTGACGTCAGGCATGAAGACGTCAGGCATGAACAAGAAAAAATTCAGAATTTATCATTTAATAAACTGAATCTAAATATCAGTTGTGCATCAGGTGAACTACATGAAAACAATAATCAGATTTTTTTTTCTTTGTCAATAAATGCTTGCATGACAACGGACAAACTTACTTGTTTAGGTATTGGCGCTGTACTCACTAAAAAAGAAACAGGAAGTGTTAAAATGTTACAAAAT
The DNA here is from genome assembly GCA_019802505.1 of Corydoras sp. C115. Lineage (NCBI taxonomy): Eukaryota > Metazoa > Chordata > Actinopteri > Siluriformes > Callichthyidae > Corydoras > Corydoras sp. C115. The sequence continues at coordinate 271,657 of JAFMOC010000081.1, read as the reverse complement.
AACAATTACAACCCACAGACTTTAAATGAGTTGAGTCATAAGGCCAAAAGGCCACTAGACTGGAGATGGGTAGAAGTAAACATTAATTTAACTAATGAAAAATGGGATTTATTAGAATCCTTTATTAAAAATTACATAGTTATGTCATACTACAGTTCATGGTCTCATATACATTTCAATACAATATTATTACCCCTCTCCATCGGTATTTCCAATTACAGTGTAAGAGCAACTACGTTTGCAGCTGTGTCTTTGTTTCGCTTTGGTTTTATTTGATGAATAGATGTGTTATAATGTGTGTTATAATGTTATGAGTGATGATATCCGGTAAGCAATGATGATTTAGGTGATGACTAACAAACTGTGTGCAAAAACAGATAATCTATTGTCTCTGATTTTACATCCACAAGGTGGAGCAATATGGTAGACATGTCAGAATGAACAGTAAGCGACAGTGTTTAAAAATTAAATATGCAACCACATTCCAACACAACACAATCCAATCCAACAGCACAACACACACCAACACACCACCAGCACTTCACTTTTACTGTAGTTATTTAAACAGGAGATGTGCATACTGGGTTAACAAGGCAATTGTTCCTCGACAGCAAGTGTCAAGGTAGCATGCATGCATTGTAAGGCAATGCTTTTATAATTAAGGTTATACATTTTGCCTGTGTCATAATATGGCTGACTGGTGTAATGAAATCTAGGTCTTTTTTATAAACAATATCTGTATGTGTTACCACACTGTCTCTGAAGAATAATGCCGTTACATTAGTTGCATAAATACATTAAAAAGTCTAAACCTTACATAATAATATCCTTTATACTTGAAATGAAGATAATACATACAGTTAATTAAAAAAATTTAAACAATGTTTATGTGCATATAAGGCAGAGAAGTGAAAGCACAAACGGTCACATAAAAATGCAATTCAATTACTACATGTGAATGAATAATTAAAGCAATCCACTTGCGATTTGGTACCTGGATTTCTATTGGACTGGCAGTCCTGCAAGATGCCATCTCTGGACTTAGGTTTCCTATTATATAAATTATAGTTTAATATATATTTTTCCTAATATTAGTGTTTTTCCAGTTGATAAATACGGACACCTGATCGCTACACAATCTGTACATGGCTGTCCTACGTTGTTGATGCTGCCCGGCCTCTCAAGGAGGATGAGTCCCCCACTGAGCCTTGGTCCTCCCAAGGTTTCTTAATTAAAATAACAACATAACAGGCAGTTTTATTTCTTGCCACTGTCACTTCAGCTTGTTCTTTGGGGGTTTGAAAACTTACAACACTGTAAAGCTGCTTTGTGACAATGTACTATTGTAAAAAGCTCTATATAAATAAATTACTTGAACTTACTTGGTACATAAGGTTGCATCTAAACAAACAGATGTAAACATAGCCAAAGAGTAAAAAGCAACTAAAGCAGAACACCAACAACACTAAAAAGCAATAGCAGGACCTGCTGATCCAGAGGGAGGTGGGGCTCCAGCTTTCTGCCACTCTGCAGCTTCTGCTGCCAGTCTTCTCACATATGACTCATCAACACTCATCAGTATGTTCTCTGGCTTAACGTCTGTGTGAATAATTTTACACTTCGTGTGCAAGTAGTTAAGGCCCTGCAGAACCTACAATGATAAAAAAATATATATTTAAGTTACACATAAAATGAACAGTTTAGTTTCAGCAGCCATAGAGAGGATATTTTCAAATCATTATTTACAGTGATGTTTGGAATAGAATAGGTGTTACCTGTTGAATGATGCTCTTGACACACAGAAGAGGCAAGCCCTGATAGTTGGACTTAATAATCCACTTTAGTAAATGGTGTCCCAGCACTTCGAATACCATACACACATCTGAAAGTTTGGGTTAAGAATAATCATCCAATAAAAGCTCACTTTTTTCAGTGGATTAAATAAGTCGCTGCTTAATTGGACACAATAATAAAAAAAGCAAAAAAAATCCCTATAGTTGTCAAACTGATTTAAACCCTTGTTAGTCTGTTTGTAGTCAGTCTTCAGGTATTGAAGAGGGACAAAGTTGTATGTAGTAAAAATTTGAGTGTTACATAGGTTTGATAATACAGGGCTGAAATTTTATCTGGATTGTCGTCTTTTTTTATTAAAACTTTCCTCTAGGGATGAGACAATTAATAGTTTTTGCTATTAAAATTGTTACAATTAATCAATTATAACAGTGCCTAAATATCGTCATGACAACATTCATAAAAAATTGCGTATTATGCCGGCAGATTTAAAGAATTTATCATTTTGATTTATAAAGAATATTTTGTGTTAATATTTAGCGAAGGCCATGTTTTCTTTTTTAATAACAAAATATTATTTTGTGTTTACAGTAACTGAATAACAAACATAAGAATCCATGCATGGCTACTGCGATTTCTGGCACATTTTATTTATTACATAATAATCTTGATAATAATCACACCCTCAATTCTGTTATTGTCTTATCATGACTTTAGTGATTAACACCTGGAATTAAAGATCACATGGTCATTTACATAAACTGGATATGTACTTCACAACTTAACCAGAATGTACTTTTTGCTTAGTGACAATATACAATGAAAAAAAAAAATTATTACATAAACCTGCGATGTCACTGATGAGATCCAACAAGGATTATGTTCCTCAATCCATTCTTAAATGGTCCTGAAGATATTTCCAGTAGTAAAGTCTTTTAGAGTCTTGACAATGATAGGGTTGTGTGTACGAGAAGTACAAACCTAGCTAAAGTATTAGTGTGGACATAGTATAAATAATAAAAATGTAATGAAATTAAAAATGGCCGTGTTGTTTAGACATGACAGAGAAAATATTCATATGTTCTAGAAAAATTACTTGGGCAACTCAGAAAACTTTACTTGAAAGCTAAAATATAAAATACTTTTTTTATCTGTTCTCTCACTTTTTTATTCCCAGTTTTCTGTTTTGTTTGTTTGATTTGATTCCAAGTTTTTTTGTTTATATTCAACAACAGCAACGAAGCCTTTCTTAACTGTAAACTAACTGAAGCTACCTAGCCATTGAGCTGTATCTATTCTACACCAGGATTTGGTGCCTATTAAACCCTACAGTTGTTACACGCTACAGTATGAGGGTAAATGAAAAATCCATACTATACAGGGTTTTGGAGATGGTATACTGAATGCCCAAATACAACAGTGTTGTCTTTTGCCTTATTTGTTAAATTAATCTAGCAAACAACAAATATCCTCAAATGCAATTAAATTAAACAAAATTTTACCAGGAACACTGGATAAGACATGCCATGATGGGTTTGTTTTGGAAGCTGCAAACACTGTCTTTGAAGTATCTCTTTTACTTTGAAGTACCTCTGTTTGAAGATTACTGTCGGCTTAGCAAACAACAAAAGGAGAGCTTTGCTTAGACAAGATGATTGCTGGCATTAAAAAAAATTACACATGATCCACAATACTGACCCAAAAAGGGCTGTCTGTGGTCTTCGATAACAAAACTTAAAAAAAAAAAAATTTTTTAAAGATACGAGTTCCGTTCACCCCTGAAATTTTGAAGTCATCCAACAGTTGAACCACCATCTCTCTGTTTGGATCACTAGGGTCTGTATTTCTAACCTTAAGAAAAAAGGAAAAACAAATAACATCAGAAAAAAAAGAAAGAGACTAATAATATCTTGGATGTTTTTCGGACAAAAGCAAGACAGAAATCTTACTTGCAATAATCTAGAAAGACTTAGCATTAAATTATATCGCAACATTTACTTTTTCATACTTCATTTGCATTTATAATTCTGCCATTAACATGGTGGAATTTCAAAACTCTATCAAGGTACAGTGAACATATAGTTGTTATTTTTATAGTTGTTTATTTTATATTTTGTGTCACCTAACCGCTTTCCTCACCTGCAGCGCTGAAAAAAAATTATAAGAGCGGGTTGAACATAACGAGACGGAGCGGAGGTGGAATCTGTGAAAAGTTTCACAAAGTTTAATAAACTCTATAAATGAAACATGATCAACGCAGAAAAAAAGCTTCGGCTTAAATCATCAAAAGTGTGGGAGCACTTCACGTTTCACACAACTAAAAAAACGTAATGTGCAAACTTTGCGAAAATGATTTGACCTGCACGCAGCACCATAGTGATGATACACCACCTGAAACGGAGACATGTTGGAGTCATCGATGAGGATGAAGGAGCTCGACAGCGTAAAGAGTAAATAGAGTAAGTATAGAGTAAATCACTACAATATCCCAAGTTTCTTTAGTTTTGAAGTGAATCAACGTAACACACTCACACTGTGAAATGCTAGAGCATGCTGTTTTTTGTTGTTAACTGCATAATGACAGTGATGGAGAACGTGTGTTACTTTTTATTTTTATTTAATTATCTTAAGCAGTGTTTAAATATGCTTCATTAATACATACAACTTGTACACAATGGTGCTAATTAATGATTAAACTTTAATTTTCTGACAAAGTATGAGTGAAGACACTGCACTCTATGCGAGTGAGGTAGGATGAATTGCATTTAGGTATTAAGATTAGGTAACATAGAGCGACTCAAATTTGTGTAATTTAGTATTTTTTTACACACAATGCTACATATTATGTCAGTGTGTGTGTGAGATTTGTTTTTAATTGCTCTTTGGGCTACTTAGATGCCTTAAACTCATACTGTAACTCATACAGTAAATGCATACTCATACCAGACATTTATTTACCTATTTAATAAAGACATTTATTGATTTTTTTATCCGATTCATCGATTAATCAAGACAAAAATAAAATAAAATAAAATCGACCGATAATCAAAATAATCATTAGCTGCAGCTCTAGAATGAATAAATTATATTTATGCTACAAAAGCACATTAGACTGTGCGATGTAGTGCCATGTTGTCATTATTTGTAAATTTGTCAAAAACTTACTGATAATATTTTGGAGCATTTGGATAATGGCCGTTTTTTTCACACAGCACAAATTTTGGTACTATTTGCATTTGTAAATTTGCATTAAAAACAACCAAATGTGAGCAGTAACACATTGCATTACTTTTACTGGATTTAAAAGATTTAAATCAAACATAAATACATAAACTTAGTTACAACCTATATGCACAGTCACAGTGCATCTAACACAGCTAGAGTTTGGATCCTTTCGGAGTCTTTCTTTGGTAATGCTAATAAAGAAATATAACATTACATTTTGCATTACATTTGGTCATTTAGCAAATGCTTTTATCCAAAACGTCTTGCAAAGTGAGCACAGGGTTGTTCCTTGCTCAAATACCCACATGGGGAATCAATGAAGGTCCACTGAAGTTACCAAACACCCTAACCACTGAGCTACCACACCCTAGATGCAAATGCTTTTACAAGAAGAGACACACGGTAATACATGGACAGATGTATTTAGACTCCACTCTTGGATCAAGGGTTTTCAAAGCAATCAATCAGGTATTGATAATTCAAGATTTCATAGACCTGTGTCAATGTCATTGTCATATTGTTAATAAAATATTGCATCTTGCAATACAATACATGTATGCTTATATACAATAACTTTTGAAAAAGTTTGGAAATGTCCCCTTTCTGTGCACCAGTGAACAAAGCATGATTTCTAAAGACAAGTATATGCAAGTGTGAATTAAATGAGCTTTACTAGACCCCTAAACAAAATTTTAGCAAATGGGTCAATTGAAATAGGATATCACAAAAATTACTGTAGGCGTAATGTGTAAGCATTTCATTACTTTTATAGAGTGCATTTCAGCATAATACAATCAATATTTAAGTAAGAATTAAGACTTTCAACTTTCGAAAGTAAGAATTTATTTAAATTACATTACATGCTATATTGTGATAGACAGCATTATCTGGATATGAATTGGGTTATCACTCAATTTGTTAATTTTTAAATTAATTGTTCTCCTTCATGTGGCTGTATGTTCAAGCACAAAGAAAGATACATAAGTGCCAAAGCACAAAGAAAGATACATAATGCTCAAGACCATTAATGATTAGTTTAGTGTATGATGCTGTACTCACAGATCTTAGCAGCTTTATCTCATCCAACGCTGTCTCTGTATAATGCTCTGCACTTTTCACAACTTTCATTGCTACAAACCGTTTCCCTCTGAGCAGAAAGTAAAATAAGTTCACAGAAAAATTAAAACATAAGGAAGCAAAGGGCTTAAAAAGGGTAATATAAAAAAAAAATAATAATAAAATGCACAGATTTTCAATAAATGAATTTTAACAGGACTCACTGAATGTCCCAAGCAAGCCACACTGTGGAGAAGTGGCCCCAGCCCAGCTTACGGATAACATGATACTTTCCATTATATAGGTCTCCTATTTTTACATGGTGATAGCCACCTAGACAAAGACATAAAGTAGGTAGGTAACAGAATTTAGCCACAAAAATGACTTAAGATTTTTAAAGCCTTTAACATAGAAAGAGAGGTATTAAGCAAAATTAACCTAAATTCCAATGTAGGTTTCCAATCACAACTGTTAATTTTATAATGGAAATATTTTACAACAAATAGGGGTGTTTCACATGCAGAACACAATGCTACAAAAAAATTAATGAATAAACAGCCAAGTTGCATCTGCTATGCATACCATGTCAGCTTAGGGGTGGGGCATGGACTGCAAGCAGAATCTATAAACAGAAATTACGTACACTGGTTAATTTAAAGGGCAGCACAGTGGCTTAGTGGTTAGGATGTTCTCCTCTCAGCACTAGGGATTCCTGGTTCGAATCCCAATCTGAGTGGAGTTTCCATGTTCTCCCCGTGTCCGTGTGGGTTTCCTCTGGGTTCTCCGGTTTCCTCCCACAGTTCAAAAGCATAGATGAAGGTCAATTGAATTCTCCAAATTGCCCCATATGGAGTGTGTGTGTGAGTGAGTGTGCCCAGCGATAGATTGGTGCCCTGTCCTGGGTGTATCTGCCCAGCGCCCGAAACATTCTCCCCTGGATGGGCATGGGGAACCCTACCGCGACACTAGTAGAGGATAATGCAGAAGATAATGGATGGATGGATGGTTAATTCAAATTACCCGACAGTATTTTGGGTCCCACTGATTTCCAGCAGCACTAAATAATGAAGGGTACAACAAACATGGGATGTATGTTATGCAACAGTTGTGAGGTATTTTTTTGGAAACATTTAAATGTAGCTATGTTTAATTATTGTATTTTTTACGTTACAGAAATTTTGCAACATATGTAGTGCAAAATGCTGCAATAGGGCAAAAACTTTAATGCAGAAATTTAATTAAGAATTAGATCTATTAAAAAAAAAAACCTGCAATACGGTAAACCCATGAGAAGTGATCCACAATTTTAGGCATTTAATAAAAGTACTCGACAAAAAAAAATATATAAATAAATAAATCTGACACCCATCCACAAATTAAATTAGGGACATCCATACCACGGTGAGAACAGAACCGTGAATTTTGTGTACCGTTCCACCCCTAATTACAAACTATAATTATTCTACAAAACAACGCAAATCCTATTTTTATCACAAGGAATACGACACTTACGACTCAGTTGAACACCAGATAAGTAAAGTTCAACCAGCTGTTGGGCTGCATGCCCCTGACCATGTTAATGCCATTTGCTGCAGTCAAGGTCATCTCCTCTTTCAGTCACAAAAATTCAACCATTACACCTGCAGGCCTTGTGTCTGAACTTTATAGTTCCTGATAGACAGTACAGCTAAAAGTTTTGTGTTGGTTCAGTTTGAAAAATGTATTTGTTGAACAAATTTAGACCGTTTTCATTTCAATGAACTGAGCAAATGAACAAAGTCATCCAGGAAAACATTATATAATGGGTAGTTCCGTCCTTAAATCTGATTGGCTGAGCCTTTTGTCCTGCTGTGACAATACTGACAATAATGAACACACAGTAGCATGTCAAACCTCGCAAGCTTTGCACAGATAAATTCACCTTGGAATTCATTCTGCCACACCTGTGGCTCAGGAATGTGGTACAGCATTTAAAAAAATGTAAAATTAATTTTATTTCTGACTGTTGCTGAACTGAAATATATATATATATATATATATATATATATATATATATATATATATATATATATATATATATATATATATATATATATATATATATATATATATATATATATATATATATATATATACAGTGGTGTGAAAAAGTGTTTGCCCCTTCCTCATTTCCTGTTTTTTTGCATGTTTGTCACACTTAAGTGTTTCGGAACTTCAAACCAATTTAAACAGTAGTCAAGGACAACACAAGTAAACACAAAATGCAATTTGTAAATGAAGGTGTTTATTATTAAAGGAGAAAAAAAATCCAAACCATCATGGCCCTGTGTGAAAAAGTGATTGCCCCCTTGTTAAAACATACTTTAACTGTGGTTTTTAACACCTGAGTTCAATTTCTCTAGCAGCACCCAGGCCTGATTATTGCCACACCTGTTCTCAATCAAGACATCACTTAAATAGGAGCTGCCTGACAAAGTCCACCAAAAGATCCTTAAAAGCTACATATCATGCCAAGATCCAAAGAAATTCAGGAACAATTGAGAAATAAAGTAATTGAGATCTATCAGTCTGGAAAGGGTTATAAAGCCATTTCCAAAGCTTTGGGAATCCAGCGAACCACAGTGAGAGCCATTATCCACAAATGGCGAAGACATGGAACAGTGGTGAACCTTCCCAGGAGTGGCCGGCCGCCCAAAATTACCCCAAGAGCGCAGCAACGACTCATCCTACAGGTCACAAAAGACCCCACAACAACATCCAAAGAACTGCAGGCCTCACTTGCCTCAGTTAAGGTCAACGTTCATGCCTCCACCATCAGAAAAAGACTGGGCAAAAATGGCCTGCATGGCAGAGTTCCAAGAAGAAAACCACTGCTGAGCAAAAAGAACATTAAAGCTCGTCTCAATTTTTCCAAAACACATCTTGATGATCCCCAACACTTTTGGGAAAACATTCTGTGGACTGATGAGACAAAAGTGGAACTCTTTGGAAGGTGTGTGTCCCATTTACATCTGGCGTAAAAGGAACACTGCATTTCATAAAAAGAACATACCAACAGTAAAATATGGTGGTGGTAGTGTGATGGTCTGGGGCTGTTTTGCTGCGGCAGGACCTGGAAGACTTGCTGTGATAAATGGAACTATGAATTCTGCTGTCTACCAAAAGATCCTAAAGGAGAATGTCCGACCATCTGTTCGTGAACTCAAGCTGAAACGAACTTGGGTTCTGCAGCAGGACAATGATCCTAAACACACCAGCAAGTCCACCACTGAATGGCTGAAGAAAAACAAAATGAAGACTTTGGAGTGGCCTAGCCAAAGTCCTGACCTGAATCCTATTGAGATGTTGTGGTATGACCTTAAAAAGGCTGTTCATGCTCGAAAACCCTCTAATGTAACTGAATTAGAACAATTCTGCAAAGATGAGTGGGCCAAAATTCCTCCAGAATGCTGTAAAAGACTCATTGCAAGTTATCGCAAACGCTTGGTTGCAGTTGTTGCTGCTAAGTGTGGCCCAACCAGTTATTAGGTTTAGGGGGGCAATCACTTTTTCACACAGGGCCATGATGGTTTGGATTTTTTTTCTCCTTTAATAATAAACACCTTCATTTACAAATTGCATTTTATGTTTACTTGTGTTGTCTTTGACTATTGTTTAAATTGGTTTGATGTTCTGAAACACTTAAGTGTGACAAACATGCAAAAAAACAGGAAATGAAGAAGGGGGCAAACACTTTTTCACACCACTGTGTATATATATATATATATATATATATATATATATATATATATATATATATATATATACATATATATATATATACCATGTAGTGAGGTTTGTTTGGCTGCTCTCTTTACTTACTTAAGCCTCAGTAAAAAAAAAAATGTCTTTGGATTTATATAAGCCAAGTGTGGCATTCTTGAAGAGAGCAAGGTTTAGATCCCAACATCTGACTTGGTTTGCCCCTTTGGACTATTCTTAGAGTAAGTAAGAGTCAAATGGTTGTCTTTAAAATTGGTTCATGCTTTCTGTTGTCACAGCAAAGAAATGTTAGCCTTGAAAGTCTCAGTCGAGGGTTTGATTAAATGTTTGTGACATTTGGATTGAATCCTGTCTTTCTTTTATATATCCAAGGTTTTGAATCAGTCCATCATTTTGGTGGTGTATAATAACAACTATTCAAATCCCTAATGTGGGCTCATGTGTCTGCTCAGACTTTTGAGGAACATTTTTTTCAGTTACAGTACCACTGGGTAAAGCTATTTTTCTGCCACTAGACAGAAACACAGCAGTCACATTTTTGAACATCTTTCTTATTGGCTGGCAGGGGTCATTGCCTACATAGCGATCAACTATTCATTATTTAGTCCAGTTTAACCAGTTACTTTGTTGGAAAGGTATCTACATTTCAGACTACTTTAAAGGTAGTTCCTATTGTGGTTATTTGCACAGCAGCAACAAATCTTCCACAAATGTATTGTTTCAGTACGATGAATATCCACTACATGAAAAATTAAATCAAGTTTATTTGTCATATGCGTGGTTATACACAGTACTGCCAGCAGTGAAATTCCATTTTTTTCCCATTTTATCAAATAAGCACCACATTGGTGATTATTTACTACTCACATACGCACAGTGACATTAATAATTGGCATTTACAGTATATCAGTTATTATAATCAGATTATCATAAAACTCATACATTAGTGTTCAAAATAACAGCAGTTCCATATGACAAACCAGATTAATTATTGTTGTTGGCATAAATTATATTACCACCTGAATTTACCAGTTGGTGTAATAGATTTTTAGAAAACCAACTCAGCACTCGGCATTCATTATACGCGTGCCCTTAACTATGTGTATTTTAATAATTATCTGAAAGGGTGTGTTCAAAATAACAGCAGTGTGGATTTCGATTAGTGAGGTCAATCATTATGTGAAGATGTGAATAAGGTGGCCCTTATTTACAAAGTTTGACTAAAAAGTTAAATGGAGTGGGTAAAATTTATAAAGACGTGCAGGCAATTATAGGCTGTTAAGATAAAAGATATCCAATGCTTTAAAATAGAAAGAAAAACAAGAGAGACATGGAAGAAAAATGGATTGAACAGCCAGAATCGTCAAGGCTCAGCCAATGATCAGCTCCATGATGATCAAAGACAGTCTGAAGTTACCTGTGAGTACTGTGACAGTTAGAAGACATCTGTGTGAAGCTAATCTATTAGCAAGAAGTCCCCGCAAAGTCCCACTGTTAAAAAAAAGACATGTACTGAAGCGAATACAATTTGCTAAAGAACACATCAACTGGCCAAAAGAAAAATGGAGAAACATTTAATGGAATGATGAAAGTAAAATTGTTCTTTTTGAATCCAAAGACCACAGACAGTTCTTCAGACAAAAATCTTGGTTCCAGTCCAACAAAATTGAGGTTTTAGAGTGGCCAGCCCAACCTCTGGACTTTAATCCAGTAGAAAGCTTGTGGTGTGACATTAAAAATGCAGTTTCTAAAGCAAAACCAAAAATTGCAAATGAATTGTGGGATGTAGTCCAAATATCCTGGGCTGAAATATCAGTTGACCGGTGCAAGAAGTTGATTGATTATGCCACGCAGATGAAAAGCAGTTCTAAAAAACTCTGTTGTTATACAACTAAATATTAGATTAGTGATACACAGGAATGCTAAAATCCTAAAAGGAAAATGTGCATAGGTTGAGTTTGTACAGACAAATGCCGACACTGCTATTTTTAGAACAGCTATTTTTTGAAGGTTTTTTTTTTTTTTTATATATTTACTGGAAATTACCTACAATTTATATACATTTCTCTTCATCTTTAGTTAAGAGAAAAGTGTGTAATGAACCCAACACAGGAACATAAAAACATTCTAAAGATTTTTAAACTGCTATTATTTTGAACACCTAAATATCAATTTTATATACAAGAGCATCTTTACAAATATTTATCATAATATCAAATGTGATATCAAACAATTACTAATATTTATTGACAATTAAATGTCATAATGCACATATAGTTTAAACGGAAATGTGCTGACTACCTTTGCAGTAGTCGTTGGGATCTTCCTGCTCCTCATCATCAGAGCCCAAAATCTCCTCATCAGGTTCTTGCTGTGGAGGGTCTGCAGGTGGTTGCTGTTGAGATGCTCCTCTGTGGTGATTAGTAGGCCTGTAGGAAAACAATGTATTTAGGATCATTTTTAGGTTTAAATTATGCATTTTCCTAACCCCACCCAGAATAAATTCACTTCTAAAACAAATGATTTACATCAACATTGCACCATTGTGCATTTTGGTTTTCTTGGCATAAGTCCTGCAACAGTCTTAAAATCAGTTTTAAGTCTAAGCTATGCCCTTCTGGTATAAATAACTAAGCCTCATCACAACGATCACACCCTGTATATTAGGGGTATTTTAATTTGAATTCAGTAGGGTCCAGTTAGAGGAAATTTCTTCAGACCAAAGTCCAAAGTCCCTTAATTAACCTACATTGAAGTGCATCATATAACATATATTAATAGGAAAAAGTACATAAAACAGCAGGCTTCTTATTAACTTGATTTCCTTCTTGTATTCCAATCTAGTTTTCATTAATTCATTCATTATCTCCCGCTTTATCCTCTATTAGGGTCGCGGTGGGGTTCCCCATGCCCATCCAGGGGAGAACGTTTCGGGCGCTGGGCAGATAGACCCAGGACAGGGCGCCAATCCATCGCTGGGCACACACTCACTCACACAGACACACTCTATATAGGGCAATTTGGAGAATTTAATTTACTTGATCCATGTTTTTGGACTGTGGGAGGAAACCGGAGAACCCGGAGGAAACCCATGCGGACACGGGGAGAACATGGAAACTCCACCCAGATAGGGATTCAAACCGGGAATCCCTAGCGCTGAGAGGCGAACGTGCTAACCACTAAGCCACCGTGCCGCCCCAATCTATTTGTATTTATTTTATTTTTTTTAAAGAGTATTTTAACTCCTTTTTTACTACTTTTTAATTTATCCTCTAACTAAACTATTGTTTTGTACCTCGCCTGTGCACGCTCCATGTTTATGAATCTGCACAGATCTGATTGCCTAAGAGGGCCTTTTAATTTTTACTACGCATACGATTGGTCTATGAGTTTACTTCACAGCGAAGCCTGGACCGTTACTCTTTCTTAGGTTTGTGTTTGTACTGTTGTTACAAAAAAGTGTTGGCATTTCACAAAGTACGCCACTACTGGTGTATGACCGAAAATCCCTCCTGGATATTAAACGAATCGTCACCAACCTAGGTGCACTTGATTATTATGAATAGAAAACTCGTCGCACAGTACTTTCGAGTGTTTCACCTTACCTCTGCCGGGTGTTGGCTAAGACACCCCGGCGAAAGCGCCGCCGCGGTAAACGTAGCGGTCGGCGTGTTAAGCTAAAGATCTGCTTAACGCGCTCTTTATCGAGTCATGGTACACGACATGGATTATGCACTCCATTTGCTGTGTTCCCACGGTCTTTGGTACCCATCGGCACCTTCCTAGTACCCGTCACCAGCTGGGACGGGGACTTTCAGCCCCAACGCACCTGCTCTCCCCGGCTCCGCCAGCGCAGGGCCCCCAGATTCGCCGAACCACAGACCTCAGCTCCTGCCAGAGTCAGCCTGGTAAACGCCAAATCTTTGGCAAACAAAATTTTTATCATGAGGGAATTTTTCAGCGCTCAAAGCCTGTATTTCCTCTGCTTGACTGAGACGTGGATAAGCGCTGGTGAGTGCAGCGCATTGGCTGAACTTTTACCGACTGGCTGTAATTATTTGAATTCACCGCGTACATCTGGCTGAGGAGGAGGAACACCGATTGTGTACAAAAAAGATTTTAAGTGTAGACAGTGCGTTGTGCCATCCTCAGTTTCCAGCTTTGAGGCTACCGTATATGAGGTGGGACGCACAGACCCGGTGCTGTGCGCGGTCATTTACCGTCCTAAATACAACAAGGACTTTGTGAATGACTTTTCCGATATCCTGGCTGGATTTATGGCAAACGATGATCGCGTCCTCATTGTTTTGGATTTTAACATCCATGTGTGCTGTCCTGATAAGCTGCTGGTTAAGGACTTTTTAAATATCTTGGACTCTTTTAATTTGGTAGAGTGGGTGTCTGGTCCCACACATGAACATGGACATACTTTAGATCTGGTTCTGTCACATGGTTTGTCTGGGTCAAATCTTGAGATGTGTAACAGTGGGTTCTCGGATCACATGGCTGTTTTATTTAATGTGAACTTATCTAGCGGCGCTGCGGTTCAATCTTGCGCTCCTGCTCGGCTCTGTCGGCATTTTAACCCCTTCACTGCTGGTCAGTTCTCTGTTGCCTTTGATCAGCTTATGGACACTCCTGACTCAGCATCCGTTGATATGGAGGAACTCAGCTCCAGGTTTTACTCCTCCTGTCAAACCATACTGGACTCAGTGGCTCCATTACAATCCAGACAGGCGAGAGTTAAATCTGAGCCCTGGTTCAGGGTGGACAGAGCTCTCGCAGCAAAGTGGGAGTGTCGCAGAGCTGAACGCAAATGGAAGAAGGACAAACTGCAGGTTTCATTTCAGATTTTAAAAGACTGCTGGCGTTCTTATCAAAACACTATTAAAGAAGCCAAAAGGGAACATTTGACCAGCTTAATAATGGCAAATCAATATAACCCACATGTGTTGTTTAAGACCATTAACTCTGTTCTAAGGCCCCCTCAGCCAGTCTGTTTGGAGGATTCTCCTGAGACATGCAACCACTTTCTGAACTTTTTTATTGATAAAGTTGTTACAACGAGAGCTCTCATCACAACTCCTTCCTCTGACCCCTCTGACTCTGTTCCCAGCCCGGCTGTGTTTAGTGATTTTGAGCCAGTGACTCTGTCGCACCTGGAAGATGTGGTAGGCCATATAAAACCATCAGGTTCCCCATGTGATGCTGTGCCCACTCACTTTTTTAAAGAGGTTTTTCCCAGTATAGGGTAGCGGATTTTAACTATTATCAACAGTAGTTTATCCTCTGGTGTTGTTCCCGGGAATTTTAAACCTGCTGTTGTGCATCCCCTGTTAAAAAAACCTGGTCTTGATCCCATGCCTTTTATTTCCAAAATATTAGAAAAAATTGTCTATGCCAAGCTGAAAGCCTTTTTAGATGAGCATAAGATTCTGGAGGTTGTCTGGTTTTAAATCCCTACATAGCACAGAGTCTGCATTGTTAAGGGTTTTTAATTATGTCCACCTGGCCAATGACTCTGGCGATCACGTATTTCTGGTGCTGTTAGATCTAACAGCTTCCTTCGACACAGTGGACCACAACGTTTTAATTTCCAGGCTACAGCACTTAGTAGGCATTAGTGGTGGGGCTTTGGAATGGTTTAGGTCCTATGTCACAGAGAAAACCTTGTGTGTGTATTTTGCTGGTTCAATATCCTCCTCAGCCCCCTTATCATATGGGGTTCCACAAGGCTCTTAGGACCTCTCCTTTTCTCACTCTATTTGCTTCCACTGGGTTCCATTTTAAGAAAACATGGCATCTCCTTATATTGTTATGCAGATGACACCCAGATATGTCCCACTGAAGAAGAAAGATGCTTTCTCCTTTACACCTCTTCATCAATGTCTTGAGGACATTAAAGCTTGGATGGCTTTACACTTTTTAAATTTTAACAAAAACAAAATGGAAGTGATGCTGTTTGGTCCCAGTGGTTGCCGTGGAGCCCCCCCTGTTGACTTGGGCCCCCTTACACAGCATGTGAAGTCAACAGCTTCTAACTTGTGTTTTAAAATGGACAGTGATTTTAAACTGGATCGTCAGATCGGTGCAGTAGTGAGGTCCTGCTTTTACCATCTAAGGCAAGTGGCGAAGGTGAAATCTATTTTAGCACAGCAGCATTTTGAAACGGTAATCCATGCCTTTATTACATCTCGGCTGGATTACTGTAATGCACTTTACCTTGGAGTTAGCCAGTCCTACCTCAAACGCCTCTAGATGGTGCAGAACGCTGCTGCCCGACTTCTAACAAGATCGCGTAAGAGGGAACACATAACTCCCATCCTGGCTTCCCTCCACTGGCTGCCTGTGCATTTTAGAGTTCATTTTAAGATTCTTTTATTTGTTTTTAAATCTTTAAATGGACTAGCCCCACCTTACCTCTATGAGCTCCTCCACCTACATACACCCGCACGGTGCCTCAGGTCAGCTGATCAGCTGCTCTTGGAGGTACCGAGGTGCAAACTTAAGCTCAAAGGGGACCGAGCCTTTTGGATCGCGGCCCCTAAGCTTTGGAACGACCTCCCTCTATATATTAGACAGGCCTCTTCACTGTTCATTTTTAAATCTAGTCTTAAAACACATTTTTTTTAACACACCATGATTTTACATTGGTTTTAATAACCTCTTAGTGTTTTACTTGATGTATTGTTTTATTGTTTATATTGTATTCTTGTTTTTTTATATTTTTAAGTTTAAACAACTTACAGCACTTTGTTGCAGCTGCTGTTTTTTTTTTTTTTATAAATATTTATTTATAAAAAAGTTTCTTTATAAACTTTATAAATAAAATTGAGTTAAGTTGAGTTGAGTTGAGTGAACAAACCGCAAACCGCGTCTCAGATTAAATGCAGAAAACTATTTAAAAAAATAATTTCTAAATAATGAAATGTGCTTTATTTGTATACAAATTAACCAGTTTCAACAGTATTACTAGTTTTCGGAAATTAATGTTTAGTCATTTTAGATTACAAAATATACAGTTTCATTTCTGATGGGGTCGGCATGGTAATGTACTGTAATGATTAACACATTTGCCTCTCAGCGCTGGGGATCCAGGTTCGAATCCCAATCTAGGTGGAGTCTCCATGTTCTCCCCGTGTCTGTGTGGGTTATCTCTGGGTTCCTCTCACAGTCAAAAACATGGATTCAAGATAAATTGAATGTTCTAAATTGCACCATATAGTGTGTGCTTGTGCATGGCTCTGTGTGAGAGTGCCTAGTGATAAATTGGTGCCCGTCCTGGGTGTTATCTGCCCAGCGCATAATAATAATTTATTCACTGTACAACAAAGTGAAATGACTTCAATATCTAATTGTATAAATTAGTTACATAAAATGCCTGGCTAAAAAGGTCACACACTGAGGTCGTATGCTCCCTGAACCACTCTTTAACACTGGAATAATCGATGGAATAATTTGGTTCAATATATTCAGGCAGTCAGTTAACCTCATTATTTGATCACAATAACTTGGAGCCTATACCTGACCAACCACAGCAACTCCAGAGTATAGCATTGCTCCCACAGGCTTCAACAGTAGGCATTAGGCATGATGGATGAATCACTGCTCCAGTGTCCAATCTTTATGTTCCCTAGCAAATTAAAGCCACTTTTCAGGTTAGCTTCACTAACCTGAACCTAACCTGGCAACGCAGGTAAAGTCGACGTAATCGATTACAAAAATACATCGATTTGCATAACTTGTGTTGATGCGTCAACAAAATGGCGGCACCATACCGGAAAGATGAATTTATCCAGAGAGCAGCAGCTAAAAGTCACCCGTTACTGGCCTAGCTGAGGAATGACATTGCGGAAATCTTTAAAAAGGAAATTTAGGATGGTCTTGGTGAGGCTTTATCCACTACTAAGCTCGGTCCCACATAACTCTCCAAACTAATCACAAGCCCAATGATTGGCCACGAGCGATTGTGTGCAGATTTCATTATTACAATAAATGTGTTGACATTTTGCGCAAGAGAGATCCGTCAGCTTAAAGACAGAGACTCAAGTATCTCAGACTTCTCTGTCTACACTGTGTGCAAAATTATTAGGCAAATGAGTATTTTGATCACATCATCCTTTTTATGCAAGCTGGTTTTATTCTCTCCAAGCTGGTCCTATAGGCTTGAAAGCCAACTACCAATTAAGTAAATCTGGTGATGTGCATCTCTGTAATAAGAAGGGGTGTGGTCTAATGACATTATCACCCTATATATGGTGTGCTTAATTATTAGACAACTTCCTTTCCTTTGGCAAAATGGGTCAGAAGAGATATTTGACAGATTCTGAAAAGTCCAAAATTCTTCAGTGGTACAGGAAGAAGTCGTTATCGTTCAATAAAAACATGATTTTCATGCAGGACAGTGCTCCATCACATGCATCCAAATACTCCACAGCATGGCTGGCCAATAAAGGTCTAAAAGAAGAAAAAATAATGACATGACCCCCTTGTTCAACTGATCTGAACCCCATAGAGAATCTGTGGTCCTACATAAAATGTGAGATCTACAGGGAGGGAAAAGACAGAGTACAACTCTCTGAACAGTGTTTAGGAGGCTGTGGTCGCTGCTGCACCCAATGTTGATCATAAACAGATCAAGCAACTGACAAAATCAATGGATGGAAGGCTTTTGAGTGTCATCGTAAAGAAAGGTAGCTATATTGGTCACTGATTTGTTTTTTGAATGTCAGATGTTTATTTCTACATTTTGTGTTTTTATATTGTTGTTATATATCTGATGAAAATAAACAAGTGAGATGGGTATATATTTAGTTTTTATTAAGTTGCCTAATAATTCTGCACAGTAATAGTTACCTGCACAAACACATATCCTCCTAAAATAGCCAAAGCTAAAAAAAATAATTAATTAAAAAAAACCCACTCAAACTTCCAAAAATATTAAGCTTTGATATTTATGAGTCTTTTGGGTTAATCAAGAACATAGTTGTTCAATAATAAAAAGAATCCTCTCAAATACAACTTGCCTAATAATTCTGCACACAGTGTACACTGTCAAGTTAGCATGAGCTCAGGCTGCATTTAATGAGATGCGAATGCGTATCACATAAGACATATAACACACATATATATGTGAATGCTTATCACATATACCAAAGCCAAGGAAAACTTTATTTCATCGGAGGAATCAAGCACCTATGTGAAAACTTTGATTCGAGGTGAACCCTCATAGACCGTCTAACCTGTGCTCTTTTAATGTTCAGAGTTTGGGAGTGCACATGTCTTAAAAGTTTAAATTTCCAGTACTGAAGCATTCTCTGGTGTGTTGCACTAATTATTTTAATGTCGATATAATTATATTTTTAGGTATTGATTTGTAACAAGATTTTCATATTTAGATTTTTTGCACTTTAGTTCAGATTAATACTACCTCGTTATTTTTTATTATGTTTTGCCTCTGTTTGTAAATAACTTAGGCCTGTGATTTGTATCATTACGTGATTTAATTAATACATAAATAATTCTCTCTTGGGTATAAGAATATTTGGTAAGGTGAATTATTTTAGTTCAGTAATATTGTTTCTATGCACATATTGTTGTAAGTTGAGATTGGTGGGAGGCTGCTTATTTTATTACTTTTTTCTCTCTCGTACTTTGTATCCACTTGAGGCAAGATCTCATCCCTGACACAGAGAGGACTCTCTGCTCTTTTCCGACTGAGAACCATGGCCTCAGATTTGGAGGTGCTGATTCTCATCCCGGCCGCTTCACACTCGGCTGCAAACCGATCCAGTAAGAGCTGAAGTTCGCAGCCTGATCATGGACCACATCGTCTGCAAACAGCAGCGACGTGATCCTCAGATCACCAAACCGGACACCCTCCATCCCCTGGCTGCGCCTAGAAATTCTGTCCATATAAATTATGAACAGAATCGGTGACAAAGGACAGCCGTGACGGAGTCCAACACTCACTGAAAACAAGTCAGACTTAATGGCTGGATTGAATGGCCCATAGTAAGGAGCCATATACCCCATATTCGCGTAGCACCTCTCACAAATACCCAGAGGACCATGGCCAAAAGCCTTCTCCAGATCCAGTAAACACAG
Organism: Corydoras sp. C115; assembly: GCA_019802505.1. Taxonomy (NCBI): domain Eukaryota; kingdom Metazoa; phylum Chordata; class Actinopteri; order Siluriformes; family Callichthyidae; genus Corydoras; species Corydoras sp. C115. Next base: position 251,716 of record JAFMOC010000081.1, on the reverse strand, counting down.
GTAGACTGGTTGGGCAAACTCCCATGAACCCTCAAATATCCTGGAGAGAATAAAGAGCTAGTCCAGTGTTCCATGACCAGGACGAAACCAGCACTGCTCCTCCTAAATCCGAGGTTCGACTATTAGTCAGACTCTCTTCTCCAGTACCCCTGTACAGACTTTGCCAGGGAGGCTGAATAGTGTAATTCCCCTGTAAATTGGAACACACCCTCTGGTCCTTCTTTTTAAAAAGAGGTACCACCACCTCTGCCAGTCCAGAGGCACTGCCCCCGATGATGATGCAATGTTGAAACGGCATGTCAGCCAAGACCGCCCCACAAAATCCAGAGCTTTGAGGAACTCCAGACAGATCTCATCCACCCCTGAAGCCCTGCAACCAAGAAGCTCTCTAACAACTTCATCCCCAGTGACGGACAAGCCTCTTACTCTTCCTCCGCTCCGGAGGGCATATTGGTGGGATTGAGAAGGTCCTTGAAGTATTCCTTCCACCGCCTAATGATGTCCCCATTTAAGGTCAGCAGTGCACCACCTCCACTATATATTGTTAGTGGCACACTGCTCTTCCCTCCCGAGTCGTCTGACAGTTTGCCAGAATCTTCTTGAAGCCGACCGAAAGTCACTTTCTAAGGCCTCACCAAACTACTCCCACGCCTGGGTTTTTGCCTCCGTGACGCACAATGCCACAAATCGTCTGGCCTGTCGGTACCGGTCAGCTGCTTCTGGAGTACGACAGGCCAACCATGCCTGATATGCCTTCTTCTTCAGCTTGACGGCATCCCTCACAGAGGGTGACCACAACCGTATTCAAGGGTTACCAGACAGACCATGACAGGCACCAATTACCTTGCGAACACAGCTACTGTCTGCCACCTCAACAATAGAGGAACGGAACATGGCCCATTCAGACTCAATGTCCCCGAACTTCTCCGGAATGTAGTTTAAGCTCTGACGGAGGTGAGACTTGAACATTCGTCTGACGGGTTCTTCTGCCAGATGTTCCAACAAACCCTCACTATACATTTGGGTCTGTCTGGCCTGACAGGCATCTTCTCCCGCCACCTGATCCAACTCACCACCAGATAGTGATCAGTTGACAGCTCAGTTCCCCTCTTCACCCGAGTGTCCAAGACACATAGCCGCAAGTCCAATGACAACTACAAAGTTGGGGTACAGTGGATATACTTGTTTGTAGTCTTGGCAGGGTTCGGATTTGGCAAAAAATAAATTTCCTGGATTCGCCCACTTTATTAGCCTTCTAAGGCCAACATACACATTAATGACGTTTATTTAGCTTATTTTGCCCTTGGATGTGGATGTTGCCATGGTTGTCCGTTGTCGCCTTTGCTCTTTGCCATTGTTATCGAGCCTCTGACTATAACATTAAGATCTTCCCCTTTATTCCAAGGAATCATTCATAATGGTATTGAATACAAGTTACTGCTGTATGCAGATTATTTGTTATTGTATATTGCTGTCCCACTTAATCTATTCCTGCTGCTTTGGGTATTCTGGAGAACTTAACTTTTTTTAGATTAAAAATTAAATTTGGGGAAAAGTGAGTGTTTTCCTATTGATATTGCTGCACACCATCCTCAACAGTCAGATTTACCTTTTCAACTTAGTCCATCTGAATTTAAATTAGTAGGTATTAACATGACTCGTTCTTTATCTGGTTCTTTATCTGTAATTTATTTCCTGACTTCACAAAGATTACATTTGATATTCAAAATGGGGCAACCTCCCTCCATTAGTTGGCAAGATTAAAGTTGTTAAAATGAATATCTTACCAAAATTTCTATTTTTATTCCAGTCAATCCCCATTTTTTTTTAACTCACTCATCATTTATTTCATTCATAACTTTTAGATTCAACATTTTCAGTTTGGTAGGACATGGGTATTAAACATGTCGAAGACCTCTATGTAGATGGTGTCTGATAGTTTTGCCAATTTGTCATCCTGCCAAGGCCTCCCTGTTACTCATCTGTTTAGTTTTTTTCTGCAATATCGTAGTTGGATGTTTCCCTAATTTACCCATTTTATCTCCAGTGCAACACTGGGAAACCATGCTCTTATGTGTTCCCTATTGCAGAGGAATTGTTTCAAAGTTGTAAAACACTATTCTAATTCACATTCAGACACTAAACTCTGGGAATACTAATACAGAATAGTCTTGGGACCAGGCCGTGGAGAGGATACGAAATTCCACCTCCTGTGCTCGTCTAGGAGTTATCCAATTCAAGGTTGTGTACAGGGTGCATTTTTCCCCAGACAAGATTATCTAAACTGCTGGGGGTAGAGGACAAATGTAATAAATGTCATGGCGTTCCCCATCACCTCAGTCACATATTTTTTATTGTCCTAATTTGAAGGCTTTCCGGATAAGTTATTTGGATGTTGCCACTGTTTCACTATTGGGGTAAAGCCACTTGCCCGCTGATTACAACATTTGGGATTTCTGTTCCTTCAATTGGACTTGATTGTACACAAAAACACATTCTAGCTTTCATATCTTGCTGTTAAACTGGAAGTCTGCTAAATGTCCTCTTATTTCTCAGTGGCTCAGGGACGTCATGTTTTTCTTAAAACTAGAAAAACTTAAAATACACAATGCGAGGATTGTGTAAAGGTTTTTTTTTTTTTTGTTTTTGTTTTTTTTTTACAAATGACGACCCTTTATCGCACATTTTTAAAAATCTAGATGTAATTCCCAATTGTATTTGTTCTTGTTTTTGTTTGAGATTGTACCTATATATTGCACAATCAGCAGTTAACAACACAGGAATCTCCCAGGAGATAATACAATGATGTACAAGAGGCATCATTGTGGAAAAAAATATTTCTCAGCTTTTATTCACATTTGAACAAAAAGTGGCATGTCCAAAATTATTCATACCCTTTGCAATCTGTCACAGTCGATGGGAAAATCCAAAGTTCTATACCATTCCAAATAGTCCTAGCTGTTTTAAAGCATCTCAATTACCCTGATTCATTGGGAACAGCTGTTTTAATCAACTCAACAGGTGAAAAACAGCAGCTCTCTGCAGTTGGTTTGTGGACAGTCATGGCTAAGACAAAGGAGCTCACTAAGGACCTGCGGCTGTGCATTGTGGCCGCTCAGGAAAGGGCTATAAGGCCATATCAAAATGTTTTTAGCTTTCAGTGGCTACAGTGCAAAGTATTATTAAAAAATACAAGAAGTTCCGCACTCTGGAAAATCTCAGAAGATGTGGTCGGAAGCCAAAAGTGACACCTGTGCTGGCCAGGAGGATAGTGAGAGGTGAAAAAAAAAATCCAAGGATCACCATTCTGGTGAATCTGGGATCTGTTGGTGGCAACATCTCAAGGCAGACAGTCCAACGAACACTGCTCACTGCTGGGTTCCACGGACACAGACCAAGGAGTACGGCACTTCTCCAGAAAAGCCACACAAAAGCCCAGTTGACCTTTGCAAATGCTCATCTGGACAAATAAGAAGACTTATGGTCTTCTGTTTTATGGTCAGATGTAACAAAAATTGAATTGTTTGGCCACAGTGATGTGTCCTTCATTTGACGTAAAAAAGGAGAAGCCTTCAACCCTAAGAACATCATCCCCACTGTCAAACATGGTGGTGGGAACCTAATGTTTGGGGATGTTTTTCAGCCAATGGACCAGGGAACTTGATTGCAGTAAATGGCACATGAAAAAAGAGCAATACATCACGATTCTCAACAACAACATCAGGCAGTCTGAAGAGAAACTTGGCCTTGGGAACCAGTGGACATTTCAGCACGACAACGACCCAAAACACACAGCAAAAGTGGTGAAGAAATGGTTAGCAGACAAAAACATTAATGTTTTGCAATATACTCTATGTATATATTAAAAAATATAATTATAAATAATATAAATATAAATAAAAAAATAAAACACCACAATATAACTCCAAGTAAATCAAACTTCTGATTGACAATCAATTTTACATTTTGTTGTGCAAATGGAATAGACAACAGGTGGAAATTATTGGCAATTAGCAAGACACACTCAATAAAGGAGTGGTTCTGCAGGTGGACCACAGATCACTTCTCAGTACCGGTGCTTTCTGACTGAAGTGGCTCAGGTAGCGCAGCTCATCCAGGATGGCACATCAATGCGAGCTGTGGCAAGAAGGTTTGCTGTGTCTGTCAGCGTAGTGTCCAGAGGCTGGAGGCGCTACCAGGAGACAGGCCAGTACACCAGGAGATGTGGAGGGCGAGGCCATAGGAGGGCAAAAACCCAGCAGCAGAACCGCTACCTCCACCTTTGTGCAAGGAGGAACAGGAGGAGCACTGCCAGAGCCCTGCAAAATGACCTCCAGCAAGCCACAAATGTGCATATGTCTGCACAAACGGTTAGAAACTGACACCATGGGGATGGTATGAGGTAGGGGTGCATATATAGTTTTTTTTTTAAAAATAGTTTTTTCAATGAATCGCGATTCATAGTCCAGGCGATTCGGAATCAATTCAAAATGTCCAAGAATCGATTTTTAAAAAATGTTTTTTTTTTTTAAGGTTTTTTTTTGTTTTTTTTGGCGCCCCTCCCGAACGTACTGCATATCGCATTACGGATCCGCTCGGCTGGCGTACAGCAAGCTTGTTAACCAGCTCCTATTGTAGTTTGCTAGCATGTTGTTCATGCTAGCGGGAAGCATGAAGCAGGGGGAAAGCACAATTCGATACAGAAATAAATAAATAAAGATTAAAAAACAAGATCCACAAGATATTAGAAGATTTCAACTTACATCGACAGGAAACACATCTTGAAGAATAAACAGCTGAAGATCTTTCAACTTATACAACAGCAACAGCATTTTTGTTTATTACTGAGTGAGACTCAGAAACACTTTACTGTCTGTTTTTATTATTCTAATTTAATATTACCACTAAAATAAAGCTATGCTAAGCTAAAGCTAAATATCAGTGACAGTTAAGCCTACTGTATGCAAATCGGAACTTAAAATGAGCCAATCAGAGGAAACCCAGCCCCTGGCCCCCTCCCACAAAATTTTGGTGCCCCACTACAGAAAAAGCTTTGGATCTGCTGACAGAGGCAGAATTGGGATCTCCAAAATACATTACAATCCACACAGGAACAAACGACCTCAGATCTCAACAAGAAAGAGTGTCTACATCCTTAAAAGCAGTAATGGAGAAGGCCAGTTATACTTTCCCCAACTCAAAGATCATTATCTCCACCCTACTACCCCGCAAAGATTTTCACCCATACACAATTCAGAGGATTAATGCTAGCATCTCCAGAGAGTCTGCTCTAAAACCAAATATCCACCTCGCCCACCACCCCACCCTGGATACAACCTGCCTCTACGATCATGTTTATCTATCTAAAAAGATGGTGCCTATATTTGCTAAAACAGTAAAAGGACATAACACTAGTTCGTAATGCCACCACAACGGGCGAAGTTTAAATACAACACTGCCATCACGACACAGTTCAGAACCCTCAGATATTACACATCCAAGTGTCCACTACCCAAGATCTAGACACCATGCCCCTCACTTCTCATAACAATCAACAAGACAGAGGAGGATCCAGAATTTCACCAGAACTTCACCTGCACCAACTTACACTACAGGAATCCACACGAGACAACCGCACAAGGATCCACCACCATGTCTCCAGGAACTTCAATTCAGAGCAGGAACACGAACCTACGCCCAGGCTCTGAGGGGTGCACCAAACCCAAACACCTCTGAAATCACCCAAACACCTCTGAGACGTTCAACTAATGCTCAGACATATCTGTAGCCGTCTAACTAAACACGGTCTATAGAAATAAAAAAAAATAATCCAATTTCATACACAGACAATTCATAGACTAACTACAGAGAGTACACTGTTTAATAATCAAAACATAAATAATAAGTGGTTTAATTCTATATTGTTTGTATCGGTTTCTCTTGTTTGTAAATACAGATAGTGATGCATGATGCATACACTATGACATCATTTTGCATTTCTTTATGGAATATACAAGGTTTGAAGTCCTCCTTATTTGGTTTAAAAAGCAAAAACCCAGACTTTTTGAAGGAAATCCAGCACATTGATTTAGTAATTTTACAATAGACTTGGTGTAGAGGAGATGAACCCACTGGTTGCCCCCCAGGCTACAAAGAGTTGGTGGTTCCAGCCATCAAGTCAAGAGTGACTCAAGGTAGAAACTCTGGAGGGATGCTTATATGTTTTAAATCAGAACTCATCCAATCAATCAAGCCCATAAAACAAGCAGAGAATAAACTATGGTTAAAAATTAGTAAAGAAACACTCTCAACGCCTCAACATGTTTTTCTCTATACAATTTACATCCCTCCAATAGAATCTCCATACTTCTGTGAAGAAACCTTCCCAATCTTAGAAAAAGAAATTATCCATTTTCAATCACAGGGCCATATCATCATTTGTGGCGATCTAAACTCCAGAACAGGTGACCAACCAGACGTTATCTCTAATCAAGGTGATCAATATATAACAGGAAGTAATGTCTACTTTCCATCACATTACCCCAGAGAAAACTGTGATAAAAGTGTAAATGCACACGGAAAGAGCATGCTGCAGCTCTGCAGAAGTCTGGGGTTGTATATTATAAATGGACGACTGAGAGAAGACACGTTCGGCCGTCTCACCCACAGCTCAGCTCTTGGCAGCAGTACTGTGGATTACAGTATAACAGATCTAGATCTGTGCTACCCAAGAGCCTTCACAGTCCAGCCATTAACACCATTATCTGATCACAGTCCAATAACATACCTGAACAAATCAGTTACAACCAACCATCCAATAAATTTCACCAAGTAAAATGTACAAACTAAACCAGCCACCCAGGTGGAACCAGGACAGCACAGAAAAATACAACCAGGCAATAACCAGGAAATACAGACACTCCTAAAATCCTTCATGTTCACCACACATCCTCAAAACAAAACAAACCAAAAACACAGGGAACCACACAATCAGGAACTCCGCACTTAATACCACATGGTACTAAAAGAATATAAACACATACTGAAAACCAAAAAATACAAATATATACAAAATCAAATCAGTGGACTGGAGAATTCAATCAAATCAAATTCATTCTGATCCCAACAGTTACAGAGGAATCTGTGTAAACAGTAACCTGGGTAAAGTCTTCTGCAGCATCCTCAACACCAGACTTACAAATTACCTGATTGAACACAATGTTTTGAATAAATCTCAGATCAGATTCTTAACAAATCAGAGAACATCGGACCACATCTTCACCCTACACACCTTAATTGACAAATATATAAATCAACAGAAAAAAAACATATTTGCATGTGTTGTAGATTTCCAAAAGGCCTTTGACTCAATTTGGCATAATGGACTATTTTATAGACTTCTTGAAAATGGTGTAGGAGGGAAAACGTATGATGTTATTAAATCAATGTATTCCCACAGTAGATGTACAGTAAAGACAGGAATGTCTAGGACAGAGTTCTTCCCGCAGTTTCGAGGGGTGAGACCGGGCCGTAGCCCAACTCTGTTCAACATTTACATCAACGACCTGGCTGAAAAGCTCCACCATTCAGAGAACATCCCTGGTCTTTCTATAGAAAACTCCACAATCAAATGTCTGCTTTACACTGACGACCTCGTTCTGCTCTCACCTACACGAGGTCTGCAACAAAGTTTAGGACTATTGGAAAAATTCTGTGAAAAGTGGGCCCTAAAAGTAAACCACAAAAAAAAAAAAATTTTTTTTCGAAAAAAAATCCAGAATCCAGGGGAAATGGACATTTACACTAAATAACACTAAAACTAAACTAAACATACACATATCTGGGCATCACGCTGTGCTCCGCAGGAAGTTTTGGCTTGGCTGTGAAGGAACTAAAAGAAAATGCAAAAAAAGCTCTATATACAATAAAAAAAATCTATTGAATATGAACTTCCAATTCAAATATGGATACAATTATTCAAATCGGTAATCAAACCAATCACACTCTACAGCAGCGAGGTATGGGGACCTCTGTCACAGACAGATCTAACAAACTGGGACAAACACCCAACGGAGGTCCTACACACAGAGTTCTGCAGGAACATTCTTCACGTACAGAGGAAGGTCCCGAACAATGCCTGCGGGGCCGAATTAGGACAATACCCCCTGATTTTCGACATCCAAAAAGAGCTCTGAATTTCTGGAAACACATCAAAACCAGCAACCCTCAGTCACTCCACTATAAGGCCCTCAACCACCAAGAACAGAATGTGAAATGCAGCCCCCTAGTACAGATGGTTCTGAGCTTATATGATCCAGAACCCAATGACACCACAGACAACATGCTGTCCAACCACTCACACATACAATCAATCAGACCAAACCAAATACTAATCAACCAAAAACCCACTGGACTGCATCAATCCAACAACAACCTAAACTCCAGTGCTACTCGGCCATAAATCGAGAGTACACATTAGCAACCTACCTGCATAAAATTAAAGATAGAACCCTGAAGAGGATGCTAATGAGGTACAGACTCAGTTACCACAGTCTGGCCATTGAAATGGGGAGACGCAGACAGAACTGGTTACCCAGAAAGGAGCGACTCTGCCCCCACTGCACATCAGCTGCCGTCGAGACAGAGCTACACTTTTTAACAGAATGCTCCAAATACCCATCTGTTAGAACCATGTTCTATAACACAGTGAGCAGCATCTCTCCAGAGTTCCAACACCACAACAGCACAGAAAAACTCCTGTTTAGATTAGAAAAAGAAGAGGTCATCTTACAGGCGGCGAAATACGTCATGGCCTGTCACCAACTGAGGGACAACCAGCAACCAAACACATCCAAATGAGGAGGACCTACATGTCTAATAGATTTATTAAATTTATTGTAAAATTATACCATATATAAATGATGTAACACTGTTACATGCATGTTCTAAACTTAATGTCGTTTGTTTGTTTTTTCTTTTTACTCAATGCTTTGGCAACAATATTACATTCATGCTAATAAAGTACTCTAAACTTGAAAAAAAAACTTGAGAGTTTTAAAAATGTAGCAAATGTTGTAATGTAGTTAAAGACTGAAGTATGAATTTTATTTTTAATGTTAAGTTTTAAAGATTTGCAGAATCTAAAGTCACTCTGAACATAAAGTCTGTATTTTAGTTTGGATTAAAGCCTAATGCACCATGGGAAACTTTGGTATTAAAATATTTAGAATTATTTATTCATTGATGGATGTTTTTTATGTAAGAAAAAGCCAGGCAGCTAAGATAACCCAACACTGCTCATTTTAATTTAATTGCAATCCTATTTTTATATAAATATAAAATGATGCAAAAAGATTTGATACAGGACGGAACCTGAAAGTATTGTTTTAAATAAATGTTCTATTTGTTTACATCGTCATTTCATCTTGTCAATCACATACTTTAAACAAAATTTAAAGAGCATTTGAACTGAAGAATCGACTCTGAATCGAAAATCGTTTCTGAATCGAAAATCATTTCTGAATCAAAAGTCGATGCTGGATTGAATCGTGACCTCAAAACTGTGATATGTGACAGACGTGAAAGAGTCTGGAGACGCTGTGGAGAGCGATCTGCTGCCTGCAACACATCCTTCAGCATGACTGGTTTGGCAGTGGGTCAGTATTGGTGTGGGGTGGCATTTCTTTGGAGGGCCACTCACAATACTGAGTCTCATTTTGACTTGTTTTAAGGACATTACATCAAAGTTAGATCAGCCTGTAGTGTGTTTTTTCACTTTAATTTTGTGTGTGACTCCAATTCCAGGCCTCCATTGCTTAATAAATTTGATTTTCATTGATGATTTTTGTGTGATTTTGTTGTCAGCACATTCAACTTTGTACGGTAGTATTCAATGAGAATATTTCATTCATTCAGATCTAGGATGAGTTATTTGAGGGTTCCCTTTATTTTTTTGAGCAGTGTATATATATGTATATGTATATAGGCAGCACGGTGGCTTAGTGGTTAGCACGTTCGCCTCTCAGCGCTAGGGATTCTCGGTTCGAATCCCAAATTGGGTGGAGTTTCCATGTTTGCCATGACTCCATGTGTTTCCTCCGGGTTCTGCGGTTTCCTGACACAGTCCAAAAACATGGCTTTTTTTTTCTCCAAATTACCCCATATAGTGTGTGTTTGTGTGCATGTCTGTGAGTGAGTGTGTGCCCAGAGTTAGATTGGCGCCCTGTCCTTGGTGTATTTGCCCAGTGCCTGAAACGTTCTCCCCTGGACGGGCATTGGGAACCCCCTCGCGATCCTAGTAGAGGATAAAGTGGGCACCTTATAGTAAATATTTATGTTTATTTATCAAGGTTCATGGTCTTACAAATAGCAGGAATTTTGTTTAGGTTTGAAAAGGTAACAATATAAAATGCTTACAGCAGGGGTGCCCACACTTTTCTGGCCCGAGATCTACTTTTCCATTGGTCAGGTCATCGAGATCTACCAGGGTTTATCATTTTTTTTAGGCTTTTATATTGAAACCTGTTTACGCACATTACGTTAGTATTGGGGCGGCCCCCAATACTAACCATGTTCTCCCCATATCCCTGTGGGTTCTCCAGTTTTCTCCCACAGTCCAAAAACATGGATCAAGTCAATTGAATTCTCCAAATTGCCTCATATAGATGGATGTTAGTATTGTCGAATCAGCATAGAAATGACAGCTTCAGATTGCCATTTTTCACAGAAATTGCTCTTTTATTAAACACATTCCAGCAAATAGCATGAAGAAAACTTGGTTTTAGTGCCCCCAAACACAATGGAAGTGCAATGGCTACTTGGAAAATCAAGCAAATGCATTGTGATTTTGACGTGAAAAAAAATATTCATCCTCTTACTCTAAATGAAAGTGGAACATTTAAGTTTTTTTGGAGCAAAGTCCTTCACTCATATCGTCAGTCAAATAAAGTGCAAAAACACAAACTATCTAATGTAGATTATTAGTGAGGCAGTGCTTCGGATTTAGGTACAGAGGCGTGGTCACGTGCCGGTTTTGGGAATAGCGAGAGAAAGACTGCTCGCGTGCACAGCGATAGAAATCGCGATTCAGAATGAATCACATTATGTGTGAATGTGTGCGCACATGTGGATAAGTGCTTCCAATACTGTTCTGTAAAAAAAGTGCTAATACGTGATAAGCACTTTTTTTTCAAACCTCCATCGCGATCTACCTGATCCACGTATTGGGCACCGCTGGTTTACAGAGTAGATTAATTTTTAATCCCACAAAGGTAAACTGCTAATACGAACATTACCATTCATTCATTATCTTCCGCTTTATCCTATATCAGGGTCGCGGAGGGGTTTCCCCATGCCCATCCAGGGGAGAACGTTTCGGGCGCTGGGCAGATACACCTAGGACAGAGCGCCAATCCATCACTGGGCACACACTCACTCAAACAGACACACTCTATATGGGGCAATATGGAGAACCCGGAGGAAACCCACGCGGACACAGGGAAAACACGAGGAGAACCCGGAGGAAACACATGGAGTCATGGCAAACATGGAAACTCCACCCAGATGGGGATTCGAACTGGGAATCTCTAGCGCTGAGAGGCGAACGTGCTAACCACTAAGCCACCGTGCCGCCCCGAACATTACCAGTCACTAATAATAATAAACATGACCACAGTTTGTAATTTGTCATCAAATATGAATATACTAGTTACATGTATTCATATCGAACCATTCAGTACTGAGCATACAGTTCAATATTCCCAGTCTCACGGAGAATACAATGATACATACAACTAGAGCTGCAACAACGAATCGATAAAATCGATAAAAATCGATTTTCCAAAATATCGATTCGTTGGGTCCGTGTTACTCGCGATGTCGTAACCGCTTACGTCACCTGCAGCGCTTCAATAACGCTGGAAACAAATAGCGTGTTGAACAGAACGAGGCGGAGTCTGCAAAACAAGTTGATAAATCGTAGAAATGAAACACAGCCAACGCTGAAAACAAACTTCCGTTTAAATCAAAACTGCAAGAGCTTCACGCTGCACACAAATAAAGAACGTGGAACATGCAGCTCTGCGAAAATGATGTAACCTGCACCACGGATAATAACAGCGATAGAGAACGTGTCTTAACGTCCGTATTTCACGTCCTATCCCGGGCATCCGTTAATGAAGCAATTGCATGTACTGTAATCCCTGACTTATCCCTGGGGTTACGTTCCAGAGACCCTGTGATGTAGCCACAATATAATTATTTTATTAGTTATACATTTTTAAGGCTTTATTAACCATTCCCACAATTCGTATGCTATTAAACACTTTCTAAACTCTTAAACCTATGGAATTTTAGCAACGTATATAGCATGAATCCTAAATTTTGCAAACGCTGATACAAAATTTGATATATATAAAAAAAACAAACCTGCGATACAGTAAAGCCATAAAAACTGATCCATGATATTGCGAGGGCGTCGTCCTATCTGTACCAAACCGTGTGTTCCATACTATGGTGTAAACTGAACCATGAATTTTGTGTACTTTTATACCTGTAGTACATACAATATTTTTAACTAATTTGAATATTAACTTCATACCTTCCACATAAGTACAACTCCTTGTAATAATAAAAGTTGCTCAATTATAACAGTACGGTATAGCCTGGTTTTCAATTTTTGAGAAATTATAGCTGTAGCTCCAAGCAAAAGTACTACTATTTGTATGCCAGTCATTGAATTTGGTAAGTCCCATTTGTGAGGGATCTCTTTTAAATGGCTGACTAAAATAACACAATGTAATCATTATTTATAGCTAATTCAACAGATTAAATTAACTCTATGTTTTGGGTCCATTCATTTCTAAATATATGAAAAAGATACCCTTGAATGGTAAAAGCTAAAACATTGACATTGGAGATGCCCGTTCCATGTTGCATACCACGCATTACCGAAACATCCAACATGTTTTACATGTCAGCTGATATCAGATTTAACTGTGCTATAGTCAAATGTTTTCTAAACTTGGAAAATGTAAGTACAAAAAACTTTAAATTCAGTCTTTCATTATAATTTCGTACTGAAGCTTATAGCTATCCACTGTAATACAAACAAAGTAGAAAATTATGACATACAATAATATGGACAATGGCATTTGACATAATTTTGTGTTAAGTGTCTGCCTTAAATACAACTAGATCTGTAAAGATGCTGTAACGAGAGTGGTAGCTCAGTAGTTAGGATGTTTGAAGGCTGTGGGTTCAAATCCCAGATTCACTGAAATTACCACTGTGGGTCCTTGAGCAAGATCTTTAACCCTCATTGCTCCAGGGATGCTGTGGTCAACCCGGTGTTCACTTTGTAAGTCACTTTGGATAAAAGTGTCTGCTAAATGACCAAATGTAAATGTGCAATAATAAAAGAGTATTTATAAGCAGTAAAGAAAAGTGTCCTGAAATGCTGGAAAAAGTATAATATAATCATCCTTATATAGGTTTCTAACAGACATCATGTTGGATTTAAAAATTAAATGAGACATAGCCATGAAATTGCACAGAATCGTCCTAAATATATGTCTGTAATTAGTAGGGAATGCATCAACTATGTTGAGGCAATCGATTACGAAAATACGTCGATTTGCATAACTTGAGTCCACACATCAACAAAATGGCACCGTCCTACCGAAAAGATGAATTTATCCAGTATTAGCAGCAGTTGAAAATCACCAGTGTGCTTGTAAAGTGTGGGAGCACTTCACACAGAAACACAACAATGTGGTGCTTTGTCAGATTTGCAAAGTGGAGATGGCTTTTCACAACAGTACAACTGCTACGCACAAGCATTTAAAGCGCAAAACATCCCAGCATGCTTTATCCAAATAGCAGCGAAACAGCAACGTAGGTTCGGTTTACTTGTTTTTTGCTTATCTTAGACTATTATGTTAAGACTTTTAACACATTTAACATGTTTCCGTTATTAGAAGTACATTACTAACTGTTTCTTTGTCACCCTGTTTAGATACATGCAGCTTTTCTTAATACCGCTGATGCACCGTGTTTACATATCACATTCAGATAATTTTGAATGTCCGCGCTTCCATATAGTCAACAAAAAAGTCAAAATATATTCTCCATAAAATGTCGGGTTTTATTGGCCCCAATGTTTGTGGCCCAGAGGTGGTAAGACCTTTGCAGGTAACACCTGTAATATTTCTCTCACTTAATACTTTTTACTTCTCCTCACAACATTTCAAAAGAAACACCTGTACTTTGTACTCATTATATTTCTAAAACAGGTTCTTTACATTATTTTGACTACATTTATTTATAGATCGATCTTTATTCCTTACATGCAGTTAATAATGTTGAAATCTTAATCCTATTGTATTTTAAACGGGGAAGGCAGGAGGAGGTGGGAAGTGGAGCAAACTCATAATTGGATGGATGACTGGCAATGACCAATAATTATTTAACACTGAATCATCACACTGATGTTGGGAGATGCCTGTACAAATTAAACTGACCCCGAGAATTGTAGCACATAAATTAAATAGCTTTAACAAAAAAACAATGCCACTCATTTACACCCAAATTGTGTGGGAAAGAAAAGCTTACAAACTTTATAAACTGTATTTTTGACAACTTTTTGGCCAAACACATAACTGTCCATAAGCAGTCTAAGTATAATTAAGGACAAATAATTTTGTTAACAGGAGTGAGGAAAAAATATTAAGGCTCAAAAACTAAAAACCATAAACAAATCTTGCTCATTTAAATGCAGACATTTATAGTTCTGCAAAATATTAACTCTGTTTCTATGGCTGCTCCCATTTTCTGGAGTGGAACGGTACACGTTAGTGGTGATGTAAAAACTTTGCCCCTCAAGCTCACAACACATCCATAACTTTTTAATTTTAATGGTGTGCTCTACTGTAAAGCATTATACTGATAGACCTATGAGGTCATGTCCCAATATTCTACATGTTGTTCAATATCAATCGCTACATTTACAATTACATTATTTTATTCAACCACTGCTTTGGTTAATTGTTTTGCACATCAGAACATTTAATTAAAATGTCAGGGCCTATTAATATACAGATATGATACAGATTATGGCTAATAAACATTGTTTTGGACAGGATTCTTCAAAAAAATAATAATTAAAAATTTAAAAATACAATAATAAACTAAAGCAAACTGCATGTTTTTAATGTAATAGCGCTTGTGCAACTTTGATTTGAACAAAAGGATACCCTGTTAAAATGTGATAAAAGTGAATTTTAAAGAAACTCTTTTACTTTTTTTACTTTAAGGACATGTAGGTGCAAGTACTTTTTTAACCTACTCGTTACCTAGTGATTTAACAATTGAAAGGTACAAGTATTTACAACCATTAAAAAACGTCCAGTATTTTTGATATGACATTTCAGCAATAGTAAAAGACTAATTCTAAAATATTCCACCATCATTCTAACGTTTTTTTTTATTATACTTAAATTATTTTATATCTTTTTATAGTTTTTATGTTTGATAAAGCTGTTAATGCTAAAACATTTTTGTGTCTTAATAATGCCCTTAAGGGGCAGACCTTCTCAAATAGTGCGGTGCCTGGAGGGGCGCATAACAAGAAATCACAGAGCAAGTGATATTAAGTGTACTGAACAAACCCTCAAGAGACAACATGGAAAAATATTCAACAGAGATTGTGGAGAGAAAGGTGGAGAGAGACAAAGATAATGAGAGCAACAAAAGTAAACCGAAAACTAAATAGAGGAGATATGACGAAGCTTGTATGAATTAAATTAAAAACACAATATTAGATTAATCCAGGTTTTCCTTTTGACATAGTATCCCAAACCACCTTTCTAGGAGCAAATAGATATAGTTCTGCAAAATATTAACTCTTTCTATGGCTGCTCCCATTTTCTGGAATGGAACGTCACACGTTAGTGGTGATGTAAAAATACAGGTGAGACATCCTACCCCAAAGAAGTGCCTCTCAAGCTCACAACACATCCACAACTTGCTGATTATTTACTCACTTATCTGTGTCATGCTTATTCCACCGCTGTTTAAACAAAACCCTCCAATTACAATTATTGTGAAACCCTCAGTCAAAGCAGAATACACTACTTGTATTGTACCTTTATTGCTACACTTACTTCATTCTATATTGATGGATCAGTAATCAATCTAAAGTTTAAAGACAAAAGAGGAAGAATCAAATTGATTTGCATTTGTGTTAAGTACATGAGCTTTACATTAACAAACCACAGACCTGAATTAAAACATTTAACACAGCTGTAATACACTGCCCCAAACACAGCCTTTAACATCATGCCTTCAAACTGAACTGAGCACACTGCCCTACTATCACAAATATTTATCCCAGAAGCACATCTTAATGAATGCAAATTTTAAAATGGAAAATACCTTGAATTCCAATGCGGTAACATTAACAAATTTATTAAAAAATAATTTTATAGTTATGCTGCTATTTTTAATATACAAATATTTACATTTGTATTTTCTCATATTTTATCTTTACACCTTACACTTAAATTTCATACCTAATATTTAAATATTTTTAACATTGATTTAGGGTAAAACTGGGTCCTTGAACCTCTATTTCGTTTTTATATCATGTACCACATGCGATGCGAATGACAATGACAATGACAATAAAATCTCCTTGAATATTATATCTGGTTATTCTCTGGTTTACACTGGTAACTGATTACAGCAATAAGAAAAAATGTATTAAGTTACACTGCTTAGAATAAGCGATACCTTAATGTTTAAAGACATGAACTTACTTTTTGGTTGCCTTTTTGGCTTTCCCCCTTTTCTTTCTGGCCTGGAGTGCTAGTACTTAAAAAAAAAGGGGGGGGGGGGAAGCACCTGTTTAGAAAACCAAATCACTCAACCAACAAACACACCCACAGAAACAGGAATAAGGATATCACAAATCTATAGCATGTATTCAGCAGGTCTTTTGTCTCACAATGTGTATTTAAACTACTTGTAAAACTAATTTTAGAAATGTGCATTTATCTGAAATCTGACAACACTAAAACGTTACAGAACGACCAACATGAAAATAAAATATATCATTTGTAGCAACTAAATATTTACAGATTATTACTCAACCAGAGTTAACTGAACAAGCAAAACAGCAATGAAAAAACAAAGATGATTGTTTAGTAACATGTTAATGACAGCTTAACAGTCATATAGATCGACTAATATATTTATATTTATTTAATAGTATTTATATATTTAATTATTTATACTAGTCTGGATTTTGGTTTTTATTTTACAAAATTGTATTTCCACAATGGTTATTGTTGCTTAGGTAGCGTTTAACAGGTTAATGCATTATTTAAACGACGAAATTCCTGAAGTTTCTATCATTAACTGCGATTAAACGTTCTTCTTCGGTTAAACGACGGAGTACTGTCACGAAACGTACATTATTACAATTAAAAAAGATAAAACTGAAAAATACTGCATCGTTGCACCATCACGTCGCGTTATAACTATCCTGCCATGATTGATCACAAGCTAAGCGCTAAGCGCAGTGGCTGCTTAAGTTTCAACCTATGCTAAGCTAACCGCTGTGTGACATTAAGCGGCGTCCTGTCGCCCGTAATAATACACGCATGGCGTAGTTTCGTCAGACAGCTATGGAAATAATGCTCATCTTTCCACCGCAAATCGAGTCTAATGCTACTCAATTAAAGCACTCTAATCGTGTGTTTGATGTTCAAAAGAGAATACCTTTTCTCTCCATGTTGGCCCGGTAGTTCGCGTCTTGAGGCTACACGCGCCTGCGCCGCACCGGTCTCGCGCACGCCGCCGCTGCTGCTGCTGTGTGTGTGTGTGTGTATGTGTGTGTGTGTGTGTGTATGTGTGTATGTGTGTGTGTGTGTTATGTGTGTATGTGTGTTGTATGTGTGTGTGTTTGTGTGTGTGTGTGTTATGTGTGTGTGTTTGTGTGATTGTGTGTGTGTGTGTGATTATGTGTGTGTGTTTGTGTGTCCATGTCGCCTCGGACCAAAAACTCTGTTCTCAAACTGCTTTTCTAAACATCTCATATATTTTAAATATTAATGAGAGAACTGACACAAATTTACAGTGCGTACGTTTAGTGGTGATGTAAAATACAGGCGAGACATCACTGACTATCTTCAGCTTAATCCCCTACCAGGGTCGGGGGGGGGGGGGGGGTATTTCCCAATGCCCATCCAGGGGAGAACGTTTTGAGAACGCAGATACACCCAGGACAGGGCGCCAATTTATCGCTGGGCACACAAACACACACTGGCACTTTAGACCCCATATACAATAGATTCCATTTACCATGAATCCATGTTTTTGGACTTTGAAATCGGATAACCCCGAGGATACGTATGCAGACACGGATAACATGGAAACACCACCCAGATTGGCATTCGAATCACATTCGCCTCTGAGGGATCCCGAACGTGCTAACCGCTAAGCCACCGTGCCATATCGTTTTAAAATTTGTGCAGATGCAATGTCACAAGTTCTAAATCTTCACTTTTTAAACTCCATCTACAGTTGTGATCAAATTTATTCAACTCCCAATGCTGCGAAGGGTTTTATGGAATTCAGTGCACATTTGTAATTGTGTTCATAATGAAATCTTACAAGGACTTGTTAAAGAACTAAATGCAACTAAGATAGCATCAATTGTTTTTGTCATAAAGTATTAAATGGCCTATTTGTGATTTCTTCATTGACACAATTATTCAACCCCTTTACAACTACCACTCATAAGAACAGAGGTTCATTCCAGTGTTTTCAATCAGGTATTGAAAACACCTGTGGATGTCAACGAGCAGCAATCAAGCATGATAAGCACCAATTAGGCAGATTTAAAAGGACTGTGATACTCAGCTCCTTCTAGACATCTACTGGTGTGTTTACAAGCATGGTGAAGGCAAGAGAATGGTCCCAGAAGACAAGAGAAGAGGTTATTGCTCTTCACAAGAATGGCAATGGATATAAAAAGATTGCGAATTTGTTAAATATTCCAAGAGACGCTATCGGAAGTATCATTCGCAAGTTCAAGTTAAAGGGCACAGTGGAAACGTTACCTGGTCGTGGCAGAAAGAAGATCCTGACCGCGACTGCTGTGCGCTACCTGAAGCGTAATGTGGAGAAAAATCCCCGCATGACTGCTAAGGAACTGAAAAAAGACCTGTCAGATGTGGGCACTGAAGTTTCAGCTCAGACAATAAGGCGCGCACTGCATAACGAAGACCTCCATGCCAGAACTCCCAGGCGCACCCCCTTGCTGACTCCAAAGAACAAGAAAAGTCGACTGCAGTATGCCAAAAGTCATGTGGACAAGCCACAAAGGTTTTGGGACAGTGTACTGTGGTCAGATGAAACTAAATTAGAACTGTTTGTGACAATGGACCAGCGCTATGTTTGGAGGAGGAAGAACCAGGCTTATGAACAAAAGAACACCTTGCCTACTGTGAAGCATGGCGGGGGGTCAATTATGCTTTGGGGCTGTTTTGCTTCTAATGGTACAGGAAAGCTTCAACGTGTGCAGGGTACCATGAATTCCCTTCAGTACCAGGAGATCTTGGAGGAAAATGTGATGGAGTCAGTCACAAACCTGCGGCTTGGGAGACGTTGGACCTTCCAACAGGACAATGATCCGAAGCACACATCCAAGTCCACTAGAGCATGGTTGAACATGAAAGGCTGGAACATTCTAGAGTGGCCATCGCAATCACCAGACTTAAATCCAATTGAGAACCTCTGGTGGGACCTAAAGAAGGCAGTTGCAGTGCGCAAGCCTAAGAATGTGACTGAACTGGAGGCTTTTGCCCATGAAGAATGGGCTAAGATACCCATAGGTCGCTGCAAGACACTTGTGTCAAGCTATGCTTCACGCTTGAAAGCTGTCATAACTGGAAAAGGATGTTGTACTAAGTACTAAAAAATAATGTCACTAGGGGGTTGAATAAAACTGATAATGATGTGAGCACAGTAAAGACATTTGTGGTTATTCCATCATAAATATTATGTTATATTTGTCTAATTTATAAGTGCCTCTTTGATATAATTGTAAATAAGATGACTGAAATGATCCAAATCAATGTCAAACTGGCCAAAACACTTTATTTCAGTGGGGGTTGAATAAATTTGATCACAACTGTAAATCCAACTCCATCCAGTAAAAAAAATCTGTAATTTGTTCATTTACTTTATTTTTTATTGAATACACAGGACAGGGAAGAAAATATTTCAGTGTTTGCAGTAACAAAATAAATTTTGTTTTGCTGTCTTTTTTTCATCTTGATAGCAGTGTACCTCAAAATGCCTGAACAAGTTTTTGCATGATGATGCAGATCATCCATGTTGTAAACATTGTGATACATTATATCATAGATGGCTGCCTGGTTGCATTTGATTCATACAATTGATTTTAAAAAGGTGGCACAGTGGCCACAGTGGTTAGCATGTTCGCCTCTCAGCGCTAGGGAATCCCGGTTCGAATCCCCATCTGGGTGGAGTTTCCATGTTCTCCCCGTGCCTGCGTGGGTTTCCTCCGGGTTCTCCGGTTTCCTCCCACAGTCCAAAAACATGGATCAAGTCAATTGAATTCTCAAAATTGCCCCATATAGAGTGTTTGTGTGAGTGAGTGTGTGCCCAGCGATGGATTGGCGCCCTGTCCTGGGTCTATCTGCCCAGCGCCCGAGACGTTCTCCCCTGGATGGGCATGGGGAACCCCACCGCGACCCTAATAGAGGATAAAGCAGGAGATAATGAATGAATGAATTAATGAATTTAAAAAAGATTTAAGTATTAAAAAAGTTAAATTAAATAATCGTAAGAGCACCTTAACATCATAACTGCAACATCCATAAGATAAATACAGTAAATACAGTAATACAGTATCATGCCGGTAGCCGGAAATTTAGACCAAGTTACACATGCAGCAGACTTGGCTGTTTATTTTGTCCTTACAGAAAAAACTAGTTACAGTGGGTTGCAAAAGTATTCATACCCCTTGAACTTTTCCATATTTTGTCACATTACAACCACAAATATATTTCACTGGAATTTAATGTGAAAGACCAACACAAAGTGGTATACAATTGTGAAGTGGAAGGAAAATTATACATGAATCAACATTTTTTTTTACAAATAAAAAACTGAAACGTGCGACGTGCAAAAGTATTCAGCCCCCCTGAGTCAATACTTTGTGGAGCCACCTTTTGCTGCAATTACAGCTGCAAGTCTTTTAGGGTATGTCTCCACCAGCTTTGCACATCTAGTGACTGAAATTCTTGCCCATTCCTCCTTGCAAAACAGCTCAAGCTCAGTCAGATTGGATGGAGAGCGTTTGTGAACAGCAGTTTTGAGATCTTGCCACAAATTCTCAATTGGGTTTAGGTCTGGACTTTGACTGGGCCATTCTAACACATGAATATTCTTTTTTTTAAACCACTCCATTGTAGCTCTGGCTTTATGTTTAGGGTCGTTGTCCTGCTGGAAGGTGAACCTCCGCCCCAGTCTCAAATCTTTTGCTGACTCCAACAGGTTTTCTTCCAAGATTGCCCTGTATTTGGCTCCATCCATCTTCCCATCAACTTTGACCAACTTCCCGGTCCCTGCTGAAGAGAAGCACCCCCAGAGCATGATGCTGCCACCACCATATTTGACAGTGGGGATGGTGTTTTCAGAGTGATGTGCAGTGTTATTTCTCCGCCACACATAGCGTTTTGCATTGTGGCCAAAAAGTTCAATTTTGGTCTCGTCTGACCAAAGCACCTTCTTCCACATGTTTGCTGTGTCCTCAACATGGCTTCTGGCAAACTGCAAACGGGACTTCTTATGGTTTTCTTTTAACAATGGCTTTCTCCTTGCCACTCTTCCATAAAGACCACATTTGTGTAGTGCACGACTAATTGTTGTCCTGTGGACAGTTTCCCCCACCTGAGCTGTGGCTCTCTGCATTTCATCCAGAGTCACCATGGGCCTCTTGGCTGCCTCTCTGATCAGTGATCTCCTTGTTTGGCCTGTAAGTTTAGGTGGACGGCCTTGTCTTGGCAGTGACAAGTGGTGCCATACTCTTTCCATTTCCGGATGATGGATTGAACAGTGCTCCGTGAGATGTTCAAAGCTTTGGAAATCTTTTTATAACCTAAGCCTGCTTTAAACTTCTCCAAAACCATATTCCTAACCTGTCTGGTGTGTTCTTTGGACTTCATGATGCTGTTTGCTCCCCAATATACTCTTAACCAACATCTGAGGCCGTCACGGAGCAGCTGTATTTGTACTGAGATTAGATTACACACAGGTGGACCCTTTTGAGTCATTAGCACTCATCAGGCAACTTCTGAATGCAATTGGTTGCACTCAGGGAAAAGGGGGCTGAATACTTTTGCACGTCACACTTTTAAGTTTTTTATTTGTAAAAAAAATGTTGATTCATGTATAATTTTCCTTCCACTTCACAATTGTATACCACTTTGTGTTGGTCTTTCACATTAAATTCCAGTGAAATATATTTATGTTTGTGGTTGTAATGTGACAAAATATGGAAAAGTTCAAGGGGTATGAATACTTTTGCAACCCACCGTATGTCTTTCAAATACTGTGTATAGGCCAATATGTATTTTACGGTTCACAGATTTGATTTTCACAAAAGAATTTATTAATTGTGCAGCACGGTGGCTTAGTGGTTAGCACATTCTTCTCTTAGCGCTGGGAATCCCAAATTGGGTGGAGTTCCATGATCTGTGTCCATGTGTGTTTCCTGCAGGTTCTCCGGTTTTCTTACACAGACGAAAAAACATGGATTCAAGGTAAATTAAAAGCTCTAAATTGCCCCATATAGTGTGATTTTGTGTGTGAGTGTGTCCAGCGATAGATTGTTACCCTGTACTTGGTGTATCTGTACAGCGAACAAAATGTTCTTCTCGGGTAGGCATGGGGACCCCCCACATGATGAGGATTAAGTGGAAGACAAATAAGTTAATTAATTAATTAATTTAATAATTATGTTGAGTTAATATTTAGCTAAAGTTTTGTGTTTTTTTCGATAGCAAAAATGTAATTTGATATTTAAATTAAATAAATAACAAACTTAAAAAAATGTATATAAAACAAAAGTATGTATAAATGAGGAAAACAAAAAGCCATTATTAACCCATCCCAGGAGAGTAAATAAGATTATGTCAAGAGCAAGGCATTTAATAGTACATAAGGTGACAAAGAAACCAAAAGGTAACGTCTAAGCCTTTTTCATTTTGGTGAATGTAAGAAATGACATTACTCACATTCTCCCACTGCTCTCTAAAAAGCACATTTCTAACTGTCTGCCGTTTATTAAAATGTGATCATAATGCGTGATGTTGGTTCAAATGAAAAACCGATCCCATTCCATTTTTAAAAGGAGACAACAGTGTCATTTATTAATGGAACAATGAATTATGAATTATACCAGAAAATTCAAGAAGTAAATGCCAGGGTATGTGAGTTGCATCTCAATATAATGTGAATAATGTAGAAAGACAAGCCTAAGCCCACAACCATTCAATCAGTAGAAATAGTGAAAAATAAATTTCCTTTACCAATCAGTTTATATGATGTGTTGAAGCTGTTTTGTACAGAGGGATGGGCTAGAATTCCTACAAGCCAATGTGCAGGACAATTTAATAATTACTAGACATATGGTATTTGCCTTACACCAAATGCAAAGGTTCCTATCGATTTAGATTATTTAATTATTAAATCAGACATTTTTGCCTCCTATTTTTGAATTGGATCTACTTTTAAGATATATATTTTTTATAGTTTTAAATATATATCTGCCTTACAGAGTTGGGGACATCGTTCCACTATTCAGCAGTGGTGAACGACATGGGAGTAAGAATTAGCGCCACGGTGAGCTGGAATCAACGGGCGACATTCATCACTAGAGCGAAGTGAGTGGAATGTATTTTGAAAATATAGCTTGAAGGTAAGAACCATTTCTAAAGATATTGTCCTGTAGATCAGTCAGTGTCTTGTACTGAAAGCAGTAAATACAGGGAGCCAATGGATTTTTAAGCCAGTTGTAGAGGCCTGATTGTGCAAGCTGGTACAGTAATCGAGCAAGGATAGGATGAGTGCTTGGACTAACGGCTAAGTAGCATGTTCAGTCAAGAAAGGTCTGATCTTTCTTATGTTGTAAAGAAACAACCCATGTTATTAGTATGTACCTGCTTCTGCCTGTTAAATCTATCAATCCACATTTGGATTGTGGGGGGAAAAAAAACTACCACCCTCCGAGTACACATATACATACAACAGGAACTTTCACTTTTAACAATAAATTTATATATATTCATGCAAAATATAAAGTGAAGTATAATTTATTATTTTTGTGTTAAAAGCTGTATGTAGAAAGCTTAAACTTGCTGTAAACTGTACGATTTCATAACCCAATTTGGTTTTGCAGTATACCAACACAATATGTGAAAATGCTGAGCACCTTATTTCTTAATTTTTTACCCTTCCAGTGTTTATTACAAAAAAACAAAATATAGCAGATCATATTTTAAATCCCATCTACCACAAATAACAAGTAAGCACTAACAAGCCTCAGTGCTGACATCTCAGCTTTTGTCAGTCTTACATATTTACTAGTACATATTTAATAATTTGTTGATTAACTGTGTTCAACATAAATAAAAAGAAAAAACATTTATTTTCAAAAATATGTTTATTTTTGGCAGACCATGTTTGATTATATTCTCTACAGTCTGTGTGAAATAAAGCAGACAAAAGCAGCCTCTCCAGTTAACATAGCCCCCCCCCACCAAATATAAATATCTCATACAGTGACATTCATTCCATAATTTCTCAAACAACAGATAAAAACACAAGCTATAAACGCCTTATCCACATCATGCAATGATGTTTTTTCATATCCATTAGTTTTACAGGCTGTAAAAGCTCTGAGCACACTATAAAACATACAAAAGACATAATATATTAAAAGAAACGATATCACCAGTGCCACCGAGGCCTTCTAGACAATGTAACTCGTATATTTCCAACCAAAAATGGCACACCTTCTGAATTTCATGTACACTTACTGAGTACTTCTTAAAATGAAGAAAGCCCATATATGATTTATGCATTGAAATGTATCAATAGCTTTAGATATGCTTTATGACAGCAGGAGAATAACGTAGCTCATTGAACATAGCTCAATGAATATTGCAGAGCTGTTGGTGCCAGAAAGGTTATTTTAAAGATTTTAAACTCGTCCTATCTTATAAAAAAGAGTAAGCAGAATCACCTTGTTAATTAAGAGCGCTGGACTGAAATGAGCTGATAGTAGGGCTTTAGTAATGTTAGTTGCAGAGCTAGAATGGTTTTAGTAATAAAATGTTATAAAACAGTGGTGAATAGATCTTCTAAATACACATCTTTGAGCTGATACTATTGCCATTTTCAAATGTTAAGGAACTAAATCTGGGGAGCATGATTATTGTTGCCTGAAAAAATAAATCAGTTTCGGTTGCAATATGGAGAATCTTAACTAACCAGCATGCCACATTGACTGGTGACTAGGCAACATTGTTGCTTGATGTGCATTTCTATGACAGTTACAATTTCTCCATCTTTTATCTGTACAGCATGAACAAATATTGATGAGCAAATTTTAAACTTTTCATGAATGGCTTTATATCCAGCAAACATTTTTAAACCTAGAAGATACCTCCCAATCTCTAAAACAATTTCCAAAAATTGTTTTTCATGCAGTATTTACTGAATTCACAGATTTTCTAATTAACGTGTTGCACAGCATTTCTTGCAGAAGGACAAATTATTCCACCCCTGTTTCATTAAATATTAACATCAGTGTAACTACACACATCAGAAAACAGCAGAAAAATGGAGAACAATTAAAAGTATATGAAATAATATGGCAAAGCTGTTGGTGCAAGACAGATTATTCTAAAGATCTTTAACTCTCCTCCTCTATTATAAAAAAAACTAAATAAGCGAAAACACCTTGTTGATTAGGAACGTTGGACTAAAATAAGCTGACAGTATGGCTTTAGTAATGTTGGGGTATTTAATGCAGGGATAGCATGGCTTAGGTAAAATGTTTTTTTTTTTTTTTTTTTTTTAATAATCCGCTGGAAAGTTAGCGATCTAAATACATATCCTTGAGGTGGTACAATAGATCTCTATTGCTTTTTAAAAAAAGGGAAAGAAATCTTGGGAGCATGATTAATGTTGCCTGAAAAAATTTAATCAGTTTCGATTGCGATACGGAGAATATGGACTAAACAGCATGCCGCATAGAGTTACAATTTCTTTTATCTGTCCAGCATAAACAAACATGTTGATAGAACACATTTAAACTGTTTTCATGAATGACTTCATATCCAGTAAACATTTTTATACCTAGAGGATACCCCCCTTTTCTTTAAAACCAATTTAAAAAAGGTGTTTTTTATGATGTATTAACTGAATTCAGAGAATTAACAAGTGTTGCACAGCGTTTCTTACAGAAGGACAACTGATTCCAACCCTGTTTAACTAAATAATATCAGTGTAACTACACACATCACAGCTTTCAAAACACCATCTGAAAAGTTGAGCTGACTTGTCAGGTAATGAAATGTAATAATAAGCATCTAAAATATATTCTGAACTCGAAGAACCTATTCTGTTTAAAGTCAGTGGCTTTCTAACCAGGTAGTTTCCATCTTAAAACAACTTGGATCACAGGAAAGTAAAAATGCATTACATATGTCTGGATCCTATTTGCTTTGGTAATAAATTGTGTTAACTGCAAAAAAATAAAAAATAAAAAAATTAATAAATATCATAAGGCAGAATGTTATAAACATGCAAAGTGAGCCTGGCATTATAAGTTAGTAAGAGGGAAGCTGATTACAGGAAACATTTCTGGTGTCAACTATGAATCAGCTTCTAAATTGCTGAAAATGAACTGGGCTCAAAGGGACAACAGACATACATTTTGGTTAGAATATAACAGAATTATTACCATTTCTGCTTAATTTTCTAAGACTAATTGGTCTGCCTTGTGAACAGCCTTACATATGGACAGACGAAGCAATGTTTTTCGTTGAAACAAGTTCAAAGTATATAAAAAATCCTAAAAAATGTCCCTTTATGACCCCATGTCTGTTGCATTATTATTCAGTAGATGACAATTGTATGTATAATTAAAAAACATAAAGAACAAATAAAGTGGCAGGCACTTATAAAATCATACTGTCGGTGTTTAAAGGACAGAAACACATTACAGTGTTGAGTGAAAATGAGAGAGACACAGAGAGAAACAAGAGAGAGGGAGATATCAGTCCTGTAAGTTCTCAGGATTCCATTTCATCAGCATCAAAAAGTGGTGGCTCAAAACTGATCACCTCCTCATAGGTCAATCCTGTTCAGCAATAAGGAAACAAGAAAAAATAAATTATTGAGCTAACAAAGGGCCATCAAGCTTAGTTTGTTGTTGTCACAGATCTAATGTTGATGTAGATCTGATGAGTTCTCTAAAGATCTGATCATTAGAAGACATACTAAAGTGGACTAACAAAGTATCCAGAGAAACAGATGGGACTACAATCTATAATTTTATACTGAGGCAGTGCGCACACACAGACTCAAAAAAATCATCCTCTCTTGTAGCACATATGATACATTTTGAATAATCATAAATCATAAAAATTAAAGCTTTACATTTGACACAATTTACTTTTATTATTACATGTGCCACATCTTAAAAAGGAAAAACCCACTCAATCTGCTTAAATAAGAAAGCACAGCAGTTAAACATTTATAATGCACAACAAATCTGACAGACTGGGTTGTAGTTTTAGTGTGACAGAAGTGAGCACAAGTTACAGGAACAGCATGCAAATCTGGTGTAAATAGAGTAGTGCTCATACTCTACAGTTTATACTTTACATGGAAACAAAAACTGAGTATAACACTTATAGTCTGGCTGTGCACATAGTTTGTCATCATGTGTCACACGCATTTTGTGTAAAATTTCAGGTTATTTCTATTTGATTTTTTTATTTCTGTAGTGGTAGGCCATGCATTTCAAACCTGTGCCTTTAGTAATGCCCCATCTGAATTAATCTACCGGTCAATAATTATTTTAGGAAAATAATGAAAACATTTTATACTGCAGAAATTTAGTATAAAGAGTTGTTGAATCACAGATAGATAACTCATTGTTATGGAACACAGGGGCTCTGAGTGAAGAAATGAAGCTGTCAACAACGGACTACAAATAATTAACGCAACTCATGTGGCTCCACCTGATGAACATCACCACATACAACAAGACAAGAGATTGCATAAACCAGAGGGCACGACGACAATTACCATCAGCCAAATCGTGTACATTTATGAACTTAAAACAATGTGTAAATAGAGCCTTAGTCTGTGAAATTATGTTTCTTGTCCTCACTTGTACACACTTTAAAATCACAAACAAGAACCTCAAATTGCAATATCATTTAGGAAAATATCACTCACCTAGATCCTGATTAAATCCTGATTATTTGTAAACAAAATCCATTCTATTTTTTCCTTAAAATTAGTTTAGTTAGTTCTATTGAGAAGTACTTGTCTTTAGCCACCAAAGCTAATGCTGAAAGTCGAGTCAGATTTCAGGCATAAGTTTTAATTGGTTGTAAATATCCGTTCATGAAAATGGATCTCTCTTCAATCAGAGGGCATGAATATGCTGACATAACTTGTACCTGCTAGAAGGCTTTGCTGTCTCCAACTCAAAATCTGATTGGTTGAAGCAACAGGTTGCTTTACACTTATTTAATGGTCTGGCAACCAATGATGCTAAAACATGATTGGTTGAATGCTTTAATAAGAAAATGCACGTCTGGAGGTGGCACAACCGGTCGAAATGCTATGAAAGGAAGCAGACAGACCATTTGGAATTATTTAAGTATTCATGGAAAAAAATATTCATGGATAAAATGACATTATCTGTGATGCTAGGGGTGCTGAAAAATCGATTCTTCAAAGAATCGCGATTTGTAGTCCTGGCGATTCTGAATCGATTAAAAATTCCCAAGAATCTATTTTAAAAAATGCGTTTTAAGTTTTATTTTTTGCCGCCCCCTCCCGAGCGTACTGCATATCGCATTACGTATCTGCTTGGCCACCGTACACCAAGCTTGTTAACCAGCTCTTGTTGTAGTTCGCTAGCATGCTAGTTCATACTAGCGGGAAGCATGGAGCAGGGGGAGAGCGTGATTCGATCTGCCCCGTCATTTTTAAAAGCCAGTGTTTGGCTTTTAAAGCCAGGAAGAGAGAGTTCGACATAAGCACAACTGTTTGCAAGGAGTGTAAAATGAAATTGAGGTACTTTTTAATGTTAAGTTTTAAAGATTTGCAAAATGTAAATGCACTATGACCATGAAGTCTGTATTTTAGTTTCGATTAAAGACTAGGGTAAACTAGTCTATTAATATAATGGTATTATATATATTTAGAATATATATATATATATATATATAAATATATAAAAAATGGTATTAATATATTTAGAATTATCGGTTAATTGATAGGGGCGGCACGGTGGCTTAGTGGTTAGCACGTTCGCCTCTCAGCGCTAGAACCGCGATTCCCAGTTCGAATCCCCATCTGGGTGGAGTTTCCATGTTCTCTCCACCTGGGTTTCCTCTGGGTTCTCCGATTTCCTCCCACAGTCCAAAAACATGGATCAAGTCAACTGAGTTCTCCAAATTGCTCCATATAGAGTGTGTATGTCTGTGTGTGAGTGAGTGTGTGCCCAGAGATAGATTGGCGCCCTGTCCTGGGTGTATCTGCCCAGCGCCTGAAACGTTCTCCCCTGGATGGGCATGGGGAACCCCCCCACGACCCTAATAAAGGATAAAGCGGAAGATAATGAATGGATGGATGGTTAATTGATAGATGTTTTTATGTAAGAAGCTAGCTAAGCTAACCTAATACTGGTAATTTTAATTTAGCACAATCCTATTTTTTGTATAAATATAAAATGATGCAAAAAGATTTGATACAGGAAGGAACCTGAAAGTATTGTTTTAAATAAATGTTCTATTTGTTTACATTGTCATTTCATCTTGTCAATCACATAATTTAAACAAAATTTAAAGACCATTTGAACTGAAAAAATCGTTTCTGAATCGAAAATCGATTCTGAATCTAATCGTGGCCTCAAAAACTGGAATCGAATCGAATTGCCAGACACTGAGAGATTCGCACCCCTATGTCATACAGATATTTTAGGCCTCTAGAAAAGCCATTGAAGGCTTTGATGGTACTGTGTTTTGTGATCAGATGGCATTTCATTCATTTCATTATCTTCCGATTTGTCCTACACTAGGGTCGCAGGGGGGGGTTTCCCCATTCCCATCCAGGGGAGAACGCCTCGGGCGCCGGGCAGATACACCCAGGACAGGGCGCCAATCTATCGTTGTGCACACACTCACACACTATATGGGGCAATTTTTAGAACTCAATTGACCTTGATCCATGTTTTTGGACTGTGGGAGGAAACCGGAGAACCCGGAGGAAACCCACGCGGACACGGGGAGAACATGGAAACTCCACCCAGATGGGGATTCGAACCGGGAATCCCTAGTGCTGAGAGGCAAACGTGCTAACCACTCAGCCACCGTGTCACCCCAGATGGCATTTAACATCACTTAATGCAAAACACATAGGACACAATTAAATAAATTGAAAGATCTGTATTATGTTTGAAGAATTTTTTTTTCGTAAAGGCCATAGAAAAATTGCATGAAGACCCCTCAAAGGTTTAGAAATGAAAAAATATATACAAAGTTTTTAAAGTTCTAAAAATATAGTATTAACTTACTTTTCCACTCTTCAATTTCCAATTCCCGACTCTCAAAGCTCTGGTCATAAGGTTCTGCCTCTGGTTCATCATCTGGATCATGATACTGGGCAAAGTATGAATGCGCCAGAGCTTCTGCTGCAGTTATACGCTTGTCTGTATCCAAAACCAACATCTTCTCTAAAAGATCTACAGCTGTAATGTATAAAAGTGTATAAGTGCTGGTACAGGTAAATGTAAAAGATCATACATATATATTTTTTCAAAAATAAGAATTATACATTTCATTTAATATTTTTTGTGATCATATATAATCACTGATACATTCATCCATGACCCTTTAAAATACACATTAATCTTATTTTTTTAATGTAATTTTCTGTTTTGGTTCAAACTTACTTTTGTCATGATATTTAGTTTTGCAGTAATAAAATAAAATACATTGACTAAAAATGTTTATATCTCAATTAACATAAAATGTGACTGACTCTTTGGGATCCTGCAGAGGTTTAAATACTCTAAGAAGTGTCTCAAAAAGCCATCTTACGCGAGCATTTTTAGCTTGCTCTTCAGGGTTAGAAAATTTAATAGACACTTTGAGACAATTAACAATTGTAAAACAATGTACTTATAAACCCGAAAAAAAAAATTACTGTATAACAATGTCTTATGGAGTTCCATGTCATTTAATACATTAGTTTATCTTACCCAGTGGATTGGCTCCAATAAATACATCAGCAAAATTTCTTTTAGGCATCTGTGGCAGAGAATTGATGTAATTTCTGGCCTGTTAAGTAAAACAAAAAGTTAAAGACAGAAATGTTAGAACACTGACAGGTTTTTTATGTTGTAGCAGCTATTGTAGAACCATTTAATTGGAACTGTAGGATTTATCCAAAATGTTTCCACTTTTATACACATTATCCTAATTTGCAAAAACAAACAAACAAAAAAAAACACCAAGCTTTAAAACCATGAAATGTAAAAAATTGTGTTTCAGGGTGAAGAATGACAAATTACATAAATGCTAAATATTATTTATTAAAAAGTGATAATAGAACTTCACAAAGTAATTGAGGTACATATTATTTTACACTCTTAGAACAGGAAATATACAGACTTTTGCACAGTTTTAGGCAGCCCTGTTTTTATTTATTTTTTTATGAGACATTTATAGTCCCAATTTAAAAAGAAATTAATTAAGTTTTGTTTTTTTTTATTTTAATGTTATTTATGGCTACAGATTTTTAGAAAACATCCTATTTAAATTTGTTAGTTATCTGGCATTAAAGTAAAAACAACATCTAATGTATATAGTGGTGCTAAAATATCTATTTATATTCAACGAGAGCCTCAATGCCAAACTATACATGCATTATATTTTTATTTATTTTTATAGTTTTTTTTTGTGCTCAATCTAAACACGTATCCACGTTAAATAATAATACATTTGATATTTGTTCAGCTTGTCTATATTTAACCCAGGAGTTAAAATTGCGCACTGACATTTAAAAATTATACAGTATTTACTTTTCTGTGGACTTCAGCACAAACATCAGGTTTTGGAATAAAACACATTTGTTCAATAATTTTAATTTTGTGACTCAAGATGCCTGGCTTGAGTCATAAAGCCAACCAAATATGACCCAGGAATATCTTTTTTGAGGGTATCATAGTTCAGTGGTTCACATGTGGGGCAAAATCCCAGGTCAGTGAAGTTACCAATGTGGCTCCTTGAGCAAGGCCCTTAACCCTCACTGAGGGTTGCAACCATTAAGTTATTATATACAACAATATTTATAGGTCACTTTGGATAAAAGCATCTGCTTAGTGAACAAATGTAAATTAAATCCTGGGAGGTGAGATCATATTTTTTAAATTTCAAAATCACTAGATCAATTTTTTTTTCTTTAGAGAAAACACTGTTTTATCACAGATCATCCTTCACTGTTTGAGTCAAGATAAGATTATTTATCCCAACATAAACTTTCACCTTTCTTTGCTCAGTGTGTGCAAGTATGAAAATCCTTGAATAGGTTTTAAGTAGTTCACTTAGAACAGTTGCATTACACAAACATTTTTTATATAAAAATATATTTAAAAGCTTGCTCCCAGCTGACTCAGTAAACATTATAAAACACCAGAATGTAATTCTGAGATGATATTTCGTTGCATGCTGTGTCTAACTGCGAGTTAGTATGCAGTGCTGCACAATTAATGACAATATTTCTTTAGAATAGGGTTGCACTGGCACAAACATCAGCTTCAGTCAACACAAGTCAACAGATACACAACAATCAGCTCAGATTTGGAACGCGACCAGTCAAAGCAAGTGGATAAGAAGAAATCTTCCAGAACAAAGATAATCTTATTAGGGAATAAATATTGGAATATTGGGAAATAATTTTGTAATATTTGATCTTATACTACTTCGATACTCATTGGCTATGGCTAGAAAAATTAGTATATTTTAATATTGTCATGCTCCACACCACACAAATCACAATAAGTGTAGCTTGTAGCATAAGACTTCAATTTAATTCTAGGTCATGCTACAAACTGTACAGCAATGACTAACATTTTGTTCTGTCCCCTTCATTATTTTTTGGTGTATACACTGCAAACACTTGTGCAACACACAAAAAATTTAAGTGCTGCAATAAGCTTGTTTTGTACTGAAAATATGTTCAATTACTCAAGACCCTTAAATAACCACTGTAAAATTATTCATTCATTCATTATCTCCCGCTTTATCCTCTATTAGGGTCGCGGTGGGGTTCCCCATGCCCATCCAGGGGAGAACATCTCAGGCGCTGGGCAATCCATCGCTGGGCACACACTCACTCACACAAACACACTCTATATGGGGCAATTTGGAGAATTCAATTGACTTGATCCATGTTTTTGGACTGTGGGAGGAAACCGGAGAACCCGGAGGAAACCCACGCAGACACAGGGAGAACATGAAAACTCCACCCAGATGGGGATTCGAACCGGGAATCCCTAGCGCTGAGAGGCGAACTTGCTAACCACTAAGCCACCGTGCCGCCACTGTAAAATTATTTAGCAGTATGTACAGTTTGTCTGTAGTGTTTTTAAAACATTGTTTTATATAAGCTCATATATGCACCGAAACTGGGTTAAGAAATAATTTTTTTATTAGCTGATGGAGGTGCTAAAATTATCATAAATACCCAAAGTTTCAACTTAGGATATTTTAGTGCTGTTAATAGGCAATAATGGTCTCAAATTCAACTGTCTCCCATTAATGTAATATGATATGTACAAGTGTCTAACAGACCACCGAACATTTCCTCTAGATATCAGTTGGTTTACTTTAATTACAGTTAAGACAGATACACAAAGGTTCTCTATTGTAAGCAATGTCATTATTATTCTGCCGTTTTAGCTCAAACAAATTTCCCTGTGATGGCTATGAATGTTTAAGTGATCCCCCCACCTGTACTTTTGCTCCACAGTCTGAAATGTTTACAATCTCTGGTTCTGAACTGAAAGCAGTTTAATAAACTTACACTGAGTAAAACAAAATTGCTTTTTTTAGCCAGAAATACAAAACAATGATCACAAAGTCACTTTGCATTTGCTTCAATAAGCTTAATCATATATACACCCCTAAAACCAGAAGGAATTCTATTTGATCTTTATGAGCAAAGCAGGCCCGTGTACCAAGAAATTAACAACGGCAGATACTGGGAAAGATGCTGTGTGTTGGGCCTGGGCCACAGCAAGCTCACCTCATGGCTAGGCATCCTGCTTATTAGCGAGGAAGGGGGTGTTCCTGTCAGTCGCATTATCTGCTGTAGCTGGTTTATGTCTTTGACAGCCGGGTCAAGGGCTTATAATTTATTAATGATGTGGATGTTACCTATATTTGGTTGCAGCTTTCATAGGAAAGAAGAAGGGGAAAAAGAAGGGATAGAAGAAGCAACAAAGAGATTTGGCATGCATACACTTGGACACAATGCTGCAAGTAAAGGCGCACTTAAAAACATTCCTTTTACTTATTTCCATGTAAGAGAGAAAGCACCAGCAAAGCTAAGATTGATGTGGCTGTTAATCATTTGACAAGGTAGACTTAAATCTGTTTTGCATAGTAGAAAATTAGTAATGCCGTTGACAATATCACTATTAACCAGTGCACTCTGCACAAAGCCTTCTCCTTTCCCATCAGGATATTTGCAGGTATGGATGGTTTTAAATTCTTAATAAAAGATCAGAGAACACACGAAGAGACAGCGGCCCTCAAGTGCCTTATGACATTATTAAATTAACTACATACCATCAAAGCATTTGACTGGGAAACAAGGAAAGTTGTGTGCAGTAATTACCCAATACAGACACGCAATTATGAAATGCGAAAGCATGCTGCAAGAGAGTCGAAATTCAGTGCAGAGCAAATCACTACACTCATTGGCAAAGCACGTTTTTTAAAAGGTCACACTCACAGACTCAGAGGAGATTTTCATCAGCAGGTCAGGTCCTGGAGTTCCAACCAGCATCATAATAAGTTTCAGCTGGTCAATATCTATACTGGAACATAAAGGAAAATGGCAGTGGAGCTGCTGCCACATATCAGAGAATGCAAGACTCCAAGGCACTTACTGCCAGGGCGACGCAGCTGTCATCATTGACATGGCATTACAGAGGACCGATCTTTACAAGCTTGCCCTAAACCGGCATTTCATTCTTGCCAGACACTGCAAATCCAATTCATTTTTATCCAAGCTAAAGACGCTTATGCAAAGATATTACAGCCAACAGCAGAAATAGCTGAGGGTATGACTTCTGGTTGGTTGTTACAAATTTGTTTTTAGGACATTAACCTCATAAAAAAGAAAAATTAATTATGTGTCTAATATGGCAGAAGCATCAGCTGTCAAAAATTTAGGAGCCTAAAGAAAACAGTTACGTTTGTAAAACACAATTTTCCCCATTTAGAAAAATGCACGCTCATTATTCACATATTGCTTGAAAAATCAAGTCAACAAAAATGTCACCTAATAAAATGCACTGTTCGTCACCAAGTCAATTATATCATGAGTTCATATTAGCTTTATCAGTAAAGAAACTATACAACCACCGGCAACTTTATTAGGCACACCACCATGTTGCTGTACTTACTGTCCATTACATCAGCTGAACTTATAGATGGACTGTGTAGTTCTACTATTACATTTTATAGTCCATATGATTCTCTACATACTCTGTTAGTCCCGTTTACTCTGTTCTCTGCTAACCAGGACCCCCACAGGGCAGGAACTATTGGTGTCGTGTCTTATATAACTTAGTGACACTGAAGTCATAGTGGCAGCAGTAAGTTTTTAAACCCTGTATCACTCCGTGTACACTCTATTAGACAAATCTACCTCATTGCTTCAACTTGAATATCAACATTGGAGACAGTAGGTCACCTATTGCTGCTGTATGTATTAGTCATCCTCTAATCCTTCATCAGTGATCACAGGATTTTGCAAACAGGAATGCTTCATAGTCCAGAAGTGCATAGCAATAACACACAATGTCAGTATCACTACAGTACAGAAAAACATGACAGTGTAACCAATTAAGTGGCCAGTGAGTGTAAATGCAATAGATAGTGTATTTAAATATCAACAGTTAATTGTAGTATGTAGTACAGTATGTTTCTTTCAAAGCACTGTGTCTTTTATAGTTTAAAGTTTACAAGCTGAGATGAACAAGTTTAATAACAATTAAATAACAATTTTGCACTTCCCTTTAAAAAAAAAAAAAAAAAAAAAAAAAGGTCAACCTGCAGTGTGTAACTTGTAGGCCCAGTAGTCATACAGCTGCTCAATTTTTGTGGTTTTAAATTTACATGTTCATAAAGCACCTAAAAAACTGACATTTTATATAATACTCTTACAAAGATTTGTGATATATTTCAACAATCATATTAAACAGTAAGAAGGGTTTCAACTGGTGTTATATCTGTACATAACAGCTATTTAGAAAAAGGGTCTGGATATCCTATATTATTTTGTTAGATTAAACATGGTTGAACAAAAACACACTATATTTAAAGTTGTTTTTGATATATACACCCCGATCTTACATACAAATGTTTAAACATAACTGCCCTTACTTTAAATTTGAATAGAATTATTTTAGCAAAATTTGGGGAGCTGAGGAACACCTGTCTCAGTTAATATTAACAGTCTGAAAACTCAATCTTTCTTACTTCACCTTAATTTCTACGAAAGTGCTTTAGAATGTATGCAGTCAGTATGTGTTTGCATAGTGCTGGTGACTTTGAAAAGATTTGCATGTTGAATTCTATACTTTTAAAATATTTGAAAACAAAAGTTAATTGAGTACAATGATAAGAATGAGAATTATTATAGAACATTTATATATTATACATTTACATAAAATCTAAGGCACCAGGTCTTTTCTGCTGCCACTGTTACCATGTATGTTAGAATATTAGGAAACTAAACAAATAACTCCAGGTGTTTTTGTGTGAAACCTACTTTACATGCATTAGCCACTGTAAATATGAGGACAGCTGGTAACTAATAAAAACTCTAATTTGTTAGACAACAACTAACAAACTAATTTGTTTTTTAAATGAACGATTTAACACCTTACCAAATCAAATGTCATTTTTCATGCAGGAACCATATAGGAAAGACTGTAGGGCTAGAGCTAATAATAATTATTAATAATAATAATAATAATAATAAGTACCTTTTTTGTGTGTAAGATTTAACTAGAATAGTCAACGGTTCCAAACACAGTGTAGTTGGCTTAACATGGTTGTAAACTGATTTGTGAATTAAACGTATTAATTGAATGTAATAGCTGCCATTAACAAAAAGTTCTGAAGCACACACAATTATGAAAACTTAATGGCATTAAAATCTCACTACAATAACTGTACAAAATGTGTAACAAAACAATAATTTGATCAGCTTATGGAATAGAATACTTATATTTAATAACCATGGTCATGTTAGACTGACTGACCTGAAAAAAATTCATCAGATCAAAAGCTTAAAATTAATTTAAAGCAAACAAAAAACATCTCAGCTGTTATACTCTACGGTAACAGATGAACCACAGCCCAGACCCAGCCATTTTTCATTGCGGACTAACAATTAATTTTTTTACTTTTTAGTTAAAGTGACGGTACTTTTCTTGTCTTTATGGTATGTGCTTCGCTGGGCAGTAAATTTACAGACCAATCAAGTCTGCAGTAAGATCACCAAAGACGCTCCTGAGCCAAATAATTCTGTGCAGATTTAGGAGCATATACAGGCAAGCAAGAAGCAGCAGTTAGAGGATTAACTTAAGCAAAAACCGACTTTTCAACCAGAAATGGACCAAGGCATATTGGTTTATTCTGCTGTTTTACATTTCTATTAACATGCACTTAATGATGGACTTTTTTTTATTTGTTTTTTTAATTTAGCTTTTGTTTTTACCTAAAGAACAAAAACACTTTTATTTTTATATATACAG
Organism: Corydoras sp. C115; assembly: GCA_019802505.1. Taxonomy (NCBI): domain Eukaryota; kingdom Metazoa; phylum Chordata; class Actinopteri; order Siluriformes; family Callichthyidae; genus Corydoras; species Corydoras sp. C115. The sequence goes on along the minus strand of JAFMOC010000081.1, from coordinate 213,318 downwards.
TAAATCATTTGGTTCAGCATTTAAAACAACAAATATTGTTAAAATATACCAACAGATATATTTCATCTGTACAGTTCATCTGTAAATAATCTCGGTGTCATTATTGATTCAGATCTCCCCTTTACAAAGCACATTAGCAATATCACTAGAATTGCATTTTTTCACCTTCGTAACATTTCGAAGCTACGAAATATCCTCTCCCTCCAAGATGCAGAAAAACTAATTCATGCTTTTATTACCTCAAGGTTAGATTATTGTATTTCACTTCTGACAGGATGTTCTAATAAATCTTTACATAAATTACAACTTGTGCAGAATGCTGCAGCTAGAGTTTTAACTAAAACCAGAAAGTTTGATCATATAACTCCTGTGTTATCAAACCTGCACTGGCTACCAGTTAAGTTTCGTATCGAGTACAAAATTTTATTAATAACATATAAAATTCTTCATAATCAGGCTCCACAGTATCTGAGTGAGCTGATTCAATCATACAAGCCAACACGTGAGCTCCGATCTCAAGGTGCTGGTTTACTCTTAGCTCCTAGAATAAATAAAATTACTGCTGGTGGAAGAGCGTTCTCCCACAAGGCTCCTCAACTTTGGAATAGCCTTCCAGTTACTGTTCGTGATTCTGAATCACTATTAATCTTTAAAAATAAATTAAAAACACATTTATTTAATCTTGCGTTTAATTAATCCCCTGTAGATAAAGATGTAGATCTCAGACTTGGCTGTGTTGGGGGGTAATCTCTGATCAGTGTATGCTGTCGTTTCACCTCTTCACCCACCTCGTCATTAATAGGGGGGTGTGGCACTGAAATGATGCTGTTCCGGGGCGCCATCTCAACTATGTAGAGTCTGCAGTATCTGCCTCTTTTAGTTATGCTGCTCTAGTCAGTGATGCCGGAGTCACATGCTGCACTGTGTCAATTAATTACTTATTAATTAAATGCCGTGCTTTATTATTAGCTTTAACTGCCTTCCTTTGTCTGTTTCTTTTGAGGTGTCCCCCGGCTTCCTGCAGATCTTCATCCATAGCTCTGCTGTCGAATACTGTATGGAACCTGACAAGGCGGTCCTGCAGGACGCCTCCTAATGGACTCACATATAGTTTTCCAGTTGTTAGTTTTTCCATTTGTTTAATATCTGTACATGGCTGTCCTACATCGTTGTTGCTGCCTGGCCGCTCAAGGAGGATGAGTCCCCCACTGAGTCTTGGTCCTCCCAAGGTTTCTTCCTTAAATAACAACATAAAAGGGAGTTTTTTCTTGCCACAGTCGCTTCGGCTTGCTCTTTGGGGGTTTAAAGGCTTTTCATTCTGTAAAGCTGCTTTGTGACAATGTACTGTTGTAAAAAGCGCTATATAAATAAATTACTTGAACTTACTTGAACTAGATATGTGTAATTTGTTCTTTTTTCTTTCAGTTGTGAACAGGCTATTTCGGTATACAGCACATGGCACTAAATTATGGATTTTTGCCTGACAAATTAATTTTAACTGAAACTTACTGAACTTCAATTAAATACCCCTGCTCTACAGCATTTATCCAACTTCAACTCATTTCTGCTATAGAGCAAACACAGCTGAGATGTTATTTAAGATAACTCAAAGAGCACAAGTATTCTGTTGCTAAAACAGAGGTTACACCTGATAATAATGAAACGTGTTCCAGGTAATTACTGGTTTGACAAGAAATCTTGTCTACCTTTACAATTAACTACAATTAACCACAAGATGGTGCAAACAGAATCAATATTTCAGATGTAACATTTAAGAATACAACAAAGAGTAGCAGTATTCAGTTAAAGCAACCATCAATGCATTTACTTAAAAGTAACTCAGTGACTTGTAAAAACAAAAAATTGAGGTATTTTACCGCAATAGGCCGAAATCACAAATACATGATATTTAAAAAATAAGTAGTCAACATTTTTAGCATGTGATGCTGGAATGGAAGCAAAATAATTACCATTAGAATTATCATTACACTACCAACAGATTAAAAAGAGAAGTGTGGGACACACGGAAAGAAGAAAAAGAATAAGAAACATGGCGTTCCATGCAAAGTCAGGGATTATATTGCCTTATTAGTTTTACTTTCTCTTAAAAAAGAGGCAAACATGGAAAATTCTCATTGTAAAGACATTGTGCTGTATTTTCATACAGTCTGCACACTAGTCCAGAGAAAGCAATAGAAAGTGGATGGGAAAAAAGTTGTCATACCTGTGCAAACAACAGTCAGCGAGTTAAAACAAGCCTAATGAGTCAGTTCAAATCAATGTTTTAGCCTCTAGCACATTAACTGAAGGATACGGTCCGTTCCAGGAAACAGCGTTCTACCAGTCAGCAACTCTGCCATAATGCATCCAACAGACCAAATATCCACTGCAAGCAAAAAAACACAATTATTAAAATAAAATAAAAAAATGTAGGGGCGGCACGGTGGCTTAGTGGTTAGCACGTTCGCCTCTCAGCGCTAGGGATTCCCGGTTCGAATCCCCATCTGGGTGGAGTTTCCATGTTCTCCCCGTGTCTGCGTGGGTTTCCTCCGGGTTCTCCGGTTTCCTCCCACAGTCCAAAAACATAGATCAAGTCAATTGAATTCTCCAAATTGCCCCATATAGAGTGTGTATGTGTGAGTGAGTGTGTGCCCAGCGGTGGATTGGCACCCTGTCCTGGGTCTATCTGCCCAGCGCCCGAGATGTTCTCCCCTGGGATGGGCATGGGGAACCCCACCGCGACCCTAATATAGGATAAAGCGGGAGATAATGAATGAATGAAAAAAATTTAGGATGTTGATAACAGGTAAAATAGGATATATAAAAAAATATAAAAACATGTTTTTTCTTTGTTTTTTTAATGTATGTTGTATATTTCAAGTTTCTTGGACCCATCGCACCTAGAAACTAGTTTAGTTGATTGTAGTATTGACACATTCTTAAACATTTAATTTACAATTAAAATAGCATTATATGTGACCCCGCTGTCACACATTACTGCTGCTTTGTGTAGTGACTTGTCTTGAAGTTTCAGTTTGTGCTTTAGTCACACATTTAAAGCTTTTTAGCAGGTTTTACTTTCCTACCAAACAACTGGCTAGTTCAAACATGTTAAAAAAACATTCACATTTAGTCTTTAGCAGAAGCTTTTATCCAAAGCAACTTACAAATGAGAACACCAGAAGTCAGTAGTTATGGTGTACATTAACTGTGTACAAAATATGATCATTTAAAATCAAACAGTTATAATTACACTTATTAAAGCACCGATGCTTTACCCATCTACACAGGTCAGTTTAAATCTGCTATGTTGTTGATCACGTGCAAACATTTTAACATAGTTTGCAATTGATGCTTTTGCTGAAAAGCTAATAACAGCAAATGTCTTTAAGGTGCATGGTTTAAATCAAATGTAAGATTATGTAATGTAAGATGTAGTGAAATAAAAAAAAATAGATGACACTAATTGTTTTGCATTGTGCATTTTAAAATGTCCCAAATAACATTTCACTTTATTTTCTCTGTTAGATTATTAGAGGAAGGTAAATTAACATTACCAGTCATGTTGTAGTGCATCCAGTTAAGCATTATCTCTGGAGCCCGGTACCACCTAGTGGCCACATATCCCGTCATCTCATCATCCGTATGTCGTGCCAGGCCAAAATCAAGAATCTATAAAAATGCAAAGAATTAAATCAGCGCATATGTTTATGTATTATTTTGAATACTTAGAAATTAGAATTATTACCAAAAGTACATCACTTTCACAAGCATTTCTTGACTGTCATTTAAAATAGATGTATTTTAATGATTATATTTCACTTTCACTATGGACAGGAAAGTAATTAAACTAATTAAATTAAACAATTATATTAAACACTTTCTGAAAAAAACAGGGTTTCTTTTCAGAACTTTTTTTTTTTCCTACAAACCAGGGTGTTTACTGCCAGGTTTTATTTGCATGTGTTAGGCTTAGCCAAAAGGCTTCTCTGTGTATTTTAGGCAGTCATGGACTTGTGGTTACGGAACCAGTCTTGTGACTGGAAGGTCCCCGGTTCGATTCCTGGTACCACCATGGTTGAAATGTCCTTGGGCAAGGGCAGGCACCTGACCTCAATTGGTTCATCACTCTGGGCATGTGTGCTCACTTCACCAGTGTGGGTATATGTGAGGGTTTTACTGCACGGATGGGTTTTAATGTGGTGGACAATAAGTGTGTATGCAAAATAAATCACTTCATCACATATATTTGCATGCATTTCCAATTAAGGCTACTCAAACAAACTATTTAATTCTCATATTTTACAAGCACATGTTACAATCTTATATGTTTGGTTGTTCAGGATGCTTAATCGTAAAGGGAAAACCCAAAACAATTGTAGTATAAATATGGCATTAATTATTATTGAGGTATTGGCAGTTATAGTGTAAGTATTAGTAGTACTACTATTGCTGTATCAAGCAGCAGCAATAATAGTAGTACTGTTAGCAACATTAGTCGCAAGAGAACAAATATTAACTGTAACTTAAATAAATTTATAAAGTGGGTGGTTCCATTCCTTAAATTTGATTGGCTGAGCCTTTTGTCTATAACATTACTGACATAATTCACACCTCTGACTGCTTTACATTTGTATCAATATGTAAAATATAATACATTATTTTAAATCATTAAGTACAAATTAGTTTATACAGCAAGCTGATTCCCGATGAGCACTAAGCCTGTTTCGGCTGTTTTATAAAATGTGTTCTATAACTTGGCCACAAGATGTCAGTTTTGATTGAGAAACCAGAATCCTGTTACTCAGCGATTAGTGTTCAGTTTGAAAAAATGGACTAGATTATGTTGCAAAAGGCCAGTTTATAAACAATTTTACTTTCAATAAATCAATTTATAAATCAAACCATGTTTATTATAGTGTGTTTGCAACCATTTTAAAAAAGCAATAAGGCACTCGTGTCTGTGCATTACTGTAAATAAATCACAGGAAAGAGGTGTAATTGTATTCTGCTTCGTGTCATGGCTAATAATACCTCTGTGATTTCACAATGATGTAGGCTCTCTTGTGCCTTATTGCTTCAGTAACAAAGCAGCAGCAATGGCAGTAATTTATTTTAGCTTTACTATTACTATTAGGTAGTAGTAGTAGTAGTAGTGATGGTGGTATCAATATGAACGGCACAATATGCACTGCCAGAAAGCATTAGCCACTGACATGTTAGTATTATTACTTCTGCTAGTAATATTACAGAGAAAATAATGGTATACCTTAAGCTCACAATCTTCATTTACAGCCAAATTACTGGGTTTCAGGTCCTGAAGAACATAAAATAATTCATCAGAATATTGGCTTTTGAGAGATTAGGAACATAAATCCTAATAAAAAAGTGATAGCTAAAAATAACACATTACAAACATTTCCAGTAGGAACAGACCTAAAAATGTCAAATAGCAACAGACATTGATTACTCATTGGAAGTATGCAGCAAAGCTGCTGGGACTACTTACTCTATGAATAATGTCAGCTGAATGGATGTACTGCAAAACAGAAAACACAAACAGAACTTGGCTCACACACTGACAGCAGTATAATAGCATGCCAACATCAACAATGTAAAAATAATTATTTGCAATAAAGTATTAGTCTAGTTTGAATGAAGGATGTGTACATTGCTATTACCAATTCAGAAAATTTAAAAACGATTGGCAAACATCCAAAATCATAAATCTATAACAAAGTTTCATTTATGAAAAAAATGCTTAATTTTAGAAACAATGTTATTATTATAGAAAATGCATGTATTTTTGTTATATGTTGGTTAACCCTTTAACGTCCTGCTCAACCGTTTAGTAGAGCACACTTTCAGTCACTATATCTTATTGAAAACGTTGTTAAACTTAATTCAACCTGATTGTGCCGTATCTACCATTCGGTAGAGACATGTTATGCAAGAAAAATTCACTAGGGGTCACTTTGTCTTTTAGTAATATGACTTTTAAGTTCACCTCCATAGACGAAGTCGGCAACCAGCAAAACAAGCCACACATTCGGACGTATTTTGGCCGAATTTTCAAAGATAAGCATATTTTCTTTGATAGTGTAGTTTGAGAGGCTTTAATTATCAGCATTATGTAACTTTTTACAACAAAAATATGTTTTATAAGGGTCAAATAACTTTTTAAAAACCATCTCAACCGTTTGGTTGAGATGGCCGTTTATGGTAAAAGTAGATACAGTATGCTTATCTATAGTAATTAGAACCAACTTTTTGGTTTGAATTAAAAATCTCTGATCATTCATATTTTGTTTTTGTAACACATTTATTGTTATTACATGCAATACATTTAAATCTATTTATTTCACAAATTTTGACACATACAAGGAAAATGGTTCATTTTTCAACACATTCTATGCTATTTTTTCCCTTATTTATTATCCCTTATTTTATTATTATTATTAATTTTAAATTATTTATTTAATTTTTTTGCAAATAATAGATGGACACAAAAAATATTTAAAGGTCCAAGACCACATTCTGTCTGATGTTGAGTCGGATGTTTATCTGAGTGATGACAATTATAAAATAGAGGATCTAGATTATCTAGATTATCTATGTTTTTTTAGCCCATCCAAACAGTAGATTCTGGAGAAACATCTTTTGAGTCAATCGATGATGAGGACATAGTCTCAACAAGTTTATCTTCTAAACCGCCACCCCGTAAGAAAAAGATGAAAGAGGAAAAACTCCCTGAAAACAATTTCCCTAGAGGAGCCAGAGGACACATGTAACCCTACTTCACCCATAGGCATAAACAAAGGCAGGGAGGAAATCTAGAAACATGAAGACATTGGGACATTCCAGGTTCATAATTCAAGATTTGAGCCCCCTGATGCTGTGAAGACACCATTCCAGTACTTCAAAACACTCTTCACTGACAATATGATTGAACATATTGCACAACAGACAAATCTGTATTCTGCTCAAGAGATAAGGGAACCAATCAAAACTAGTCCACAAGAGATTGAAGAGCATTTGGAAAAGCTAATGCAATGTCTTAATGCAAACCAGCAATGCTTCATAGCATACCACAAGAAATAACCTGGATCCAACGCTGAAAAACCATTAGTGCTGTTGTACATCACACAAGAGTATTTCAAAAAAGGCACAAAAGTTAACAAAGTTGTTAACAAACATGTTATTGCACTTTATTATTGCTTTTTATTGTTGTTGTTACTATTTGTTAATGTTTTATTATTATTATTGTTAAAATTTTCTGATTTTGGGGTGACACAGTGGCTTAGTGGTTTAGCATGTTCTCCTTTTAGCGCTAGGGATTCCTGGATCAAATCCCAATCTGGGTGGAGTTTCCATGTTGTCCCTGTGTCCACGTGGGTTTCTTCCAGGTTCTGCAGTTTCCTCCCAGAGTCCAAAAACATGGATCAAGGTCAATTGAATTCTCCAAATTGCCCCATATAGAGTGTGTTTGTGTGTATGTCTGTGTGAGTGAGTGTGTGCCCAGTGAGAGATTGCCCCCCTGTCCTCGGTGTAACTGCTCAGCGCCCGAAACGTTCTCCCCTGGATGGGCATGGGGAACACCCCCCCGCCGTGACCCTAATATAGGATAAAGAGGAAGATAATGGATGGATGGATGGATGTTATGATTTTACTACAAATATGTCTCAGAAGGAACATTAAATCCCAAAGCTCTCACAACCAGATAATATATGACAACCTTGGACACATCCCACTTCTCTAAAAAGTCAAAAAAACAAAGAGTTAACATGTCATTGCCCTTTGTTTAATTTTTTTTTTGTATTTCTGGTTCTGATTCTTAGTTTTACCATAGACTGCCATCTCAACCGTTTGGTAGAGGTGTGTATTTTGAAAACTGGGGGGTCTATTTAAAAAAAAAAACACCAATTGTTTTTATTAATGCCCCAAACATATAAAAAAAAAGAAATAAATAATTTTTCCTTTGCTTTTTTCTTGGTGAGGACATTAAAGGGTTAAAACAACTGAAGCCTATTATTCAGAAAGTAAAACAATTAGAAATTAGAAAGAATTAAGAAATATTTTCAATAACGCACATTTTGGCAACATTTTACATTAAAGTAAACCATTTTCAATAAGCACTAATCCTCTTATGGCTGTTTTTATAAACTGTTCCATAATTTTGCCACTAGATGGCAGAGTTCGATCGCTAAGCAACAGGATACCGGTTTCTCTAACTATCAGTGTTCACGTAACTACTAGATTACATCCCGGTTGTGCATTATTGTAAATTTATTATTGTGAGTAAACCAGTTATCAGTCAGTCTACGTGAAACTGATTTCTTCACAATAATACATGCCCTCTCACATTTATTACTTTTTATAAAACAGTTAGTTGCGGTCCTTAAATCTGATTAGCTGAGCTGTTTGTCAAGCTTTGACATTGTTGACAATAATGCCCACTTCTGACCACTTCACATTCATATTAATGTCCCAGCTCATATTTTTAAATATTGGAAGCAAGGGAAATTATGTCTGTAACTGGCCACTGACGCAAATCATCTTTGCATCATATTGCATCCCAATTTAACTGAACGAAGATGCTGTAGCAAGTGCAAAAGAACAAGCTTACCAAAAAAAGTGCAAACGTTATAAAATATTTTAAATCATGTACTATTAATGAGAATATACAGATTAATATAAGCAATTCTTAATAAGCATTAAGCCAGTATATTGGTGTTTAGCAATCAACGTTTACTTCAAAACCAGACAAGATTGTGATTATGTTGCAGAATACTAGTTTATTAATAATTTTGTTTTAAATAAACACATTTATGAACTAAACATTGTTTTTTGTTATAGTTTTCATATATTTTAATATATGCATTATATATATATATATATATATATATATATATATATATATATATATATATATATATATATATATATATATATATATACATACATACATACACACACACACACACACACACACACACATATACACAGCCATGGCCAAAAGCTTTGAGAATGATACAAATATTAATTTTTACAAAGTCTACTGCTTCAGTTTTTATAATGGCAATTTGCATATACTCCAGAATGCCAGAATGTTATAAAGAGTGATCAGCTTAACAGCAATTAATTGCAAAGTCAATATTTGCCTACAAAATGAACTTTATCCCCCAAAACACACGTCAACTTCATTGCAGCCCTGCCTTAAAAGGACCAGCTAACATCGTTTTAGTGATTGCTCCATTAACACAGGTGTGGGTGTTGAGGACAGGGCTGGAGATCAATGTCATGATTAAGTAAGAATGACACCACTGGACACTTTAAAAGGAGGCTGGTGCTTGGCATCATTGTTTCTCTTCTGTTAACCATGGCTATCTCTAAAGAAACACGTGCAGTCATTATTGCACGTGTTTCTCTTCAGAGATGTTCAATCAGATTCAAGTCTGGGCTCTGGCTGGGCCACTCCAGAACATTCACAGAGTGGTCCTGAAGCCACTCCTTTGAGATCTTGGCTGTGTGCTTCGGCTCGTTGTCCTGCTGAAAAATGAACCGTCGCCCCAGCCTGAGGTCAAGAGCGCTCTGGAGCAAGTTTTCATCCAGGATGTCTCTGTACTAGGGGTGAGCTGCAATATTCGCTGATTCGACGATTCGATTCAGAGAACCATAGTCGACTATGAACCTCATAGTTGAATGTACCATTTTGACCACATGGGGGTGCCCATGGCTGCTGCTAAGCATTAGTTTTTACATGAAATGTCTTTGTTTTCATTATATATCTAGCCTTTTGTCAAATAAAATCATCCTAATTTTTTGTTTTTTAGTTTTTTTTTTAGGTTTTTCCTTTGAAGTGGAAAAAAGTCCAGAATGGGGATCCCATTTACGGTGCTCTAGAAAAACAAGTAAAATATTTTAAAAAAATCTTTTTTAAAAACCACGATTATAGCACCATCTTGTGGTGAAATTTTAACTGATTCGACTATCAGTCGACTATAGGGAAAATCTGACGAATCAGATTCGACTATGAAAATCCTTTGTTGAATACACCCCTACTCTGTACATTGCTGCATTCATCTTTCCCTCTATCCTGACTAGTCTGCCAGTTCTTGCTGCTGAAAAAAATCCCCATAGCATGATGCTGCCACAACCATGCTGGTAGACCATGATGGTATTGGCCTCGTGATGAGCAGTGCCTGGTTTCCTCCAAACATGACGCCTGGCATTCACACCAAATACTTCAATCTTTGTCTCATCAGACCAGAGAATTTTGTTTCTCATGGTCTGAGAGTCCTTCAGGTGCATTTTGGCAAATTCCAAGAGACGGGTGGGCAAACAAAAACCTACACATTCTGACAAAATGCAAGAATTGATTGTGCAAGAATGGACTGCTATCAGTCAGGATTTGGTCCAGAAGTTGATTGAGAGCATGCCAGGGAGAATTGCAGAGGTCCTGAAGAAAGGTCAACACTGAAAATATTGACTTGCTGCATTAACTCATTCTAACTGTCAATAAAAGCTTTTGTTACTCATAATATGATAGCAATTATATTTCTGTATGTGATAAAAACATTTGACAAACACACAGAAACCAGAGAGCAGCAGATCATGTGAAAATATAATTTTTGTGTCATTCTCAAAACTTTTGGCCATGACTGTATATATATATATGCACATTTTGTACAAACATTTTTGTGCACATTTGTATTTTGTAGTTTAATTTTACTGTGCTTATTGTTACTTCTTTAATCTTCTGTTTATATTAACACGACAGATCATCATCAGAGCATTTGTGAAAACTGCAATTTCTCCCCGGGAATTAGAATTCTGATTCTGCATTATTGTGAATAATTCAAAAACAGCCCTCCGCTTCACGTCAAGCCTAACAACAACAACTCTTTCCCGTGATTTATTCACAATAATTCACGCACTCTCCTGCCATATTGCTTTATTAAATGGACTTTGTTAACATTAATGAAGTTTTGCTGAGCGCATTTTCTAGTAATAAAAATAATTACTGATGCGACTCAGGTCAATTAATTTCTGGTAGCCAATTAAATAAATATAATTAGGAATAATTTAGTAAATAATTGATATCTAAAATAATCATCATTCTACTAAGCAGTATGTTTGCATTAATATTTTACCTTAAGTCCTCGAAGGATCTGGTAAATAAGGAACTGCACATGGTCATCAGTCAGCTTCTGACATTTCACAATGTTATTAAGATCTGCACCCATGAGGTGAGTCACCAGATACCTGCAGATTATAGAGCTGGTTAGAAAATGATCTGATTTAATGTAAAAAGCATATTTAAACTCCAGCACAAATAAAATTCAAACATTTTTTTTTTATTATAAGACAAAATATTTATTTAAACATTTACATTACATTTGGTCATTTAGCAGGCGCTTTTATCCAAAGCGACTTACAAGGAGAGTATAGAGTTAATCACAACATCCCTGGAGTAATGAAGGTTAAAGGCCTTGCTCAAGGTAATTTGGTAATTTCAGTGGACCTGGGATTTGAACCCCCAACCTTCAGATTGATAGCATAACACCCTAACCACTGAGCTACTACAACTATCTGAAGTTGATGGTACTACATATTTCTTTTAAATGCACCAAATGATGGAATTAAGATGGGATTATGATGGGGTTACAATAAGTACTTTAAAAATGTTAAGCAATATGCCCTAATGCTAAAATATTTAGCCTTTAGCAGTGAAATCAACCCCAGGTTATTAGACTTAATTACAGTGCAGCAAAGAATGTTACATGAACCTCAGTAGCTGTTGTTTAAAGAGCCATAGGGTCTGGCCCACAAGTGGACCATGGCATTATGTTAATCAGTCCCTCAAGGGATCTAAACTAAGATCTACCACATTCAGACCACCAAAGTCTGAGCTCAACACAGACTATCACAGAGACGAGGACAGTCCTTATGCCCTCAGAAAAAAAAGAGTGAAACAGGACACAAGATCACCAGTTACACACTCTAAAAAAAAATTAAACAAATAATTCAAATTGATAAAATTCTATCACAAATCCTAAACTAACTCAACAAAACAGGGTCAAGGAAAACCAGCCCTCGTTTGCACCAAATTTATTGAAATGAAAAATATAAAATGGTGATGCATACTTGCAAGTATTCATGAGACGATTAACTGTTTTTGCAATTTGATTACGTTGAAAAAACATAATAATTAATTGAATGGAAGAGTGCCTCAACATCGTCATGATAACCTTCATTAAAAAATGCATAGCCAGAACTTTAAACCAAGTGTCGCAACTCGCACGGAACCAAAATAAAGTAATAGTTGCAGCATACATGTGTGGTCACTGAAGGCAACACCACAAAGTGGCCAATGTTTTTGGCTGCAGTCTGCGGCACAGAAACTGGCAGGACTTGGAATGATTTCTGAGACTATAGTGGAGGCACCAGGGACAGAAGATTTATTTCTTTTGAAAGAATGTCAATCTTCATTGTGGCATTTGTTTGGAGGCATTTAAAAAATAACAGTGGTGTTACTAAAGATGGTGGGGATCCAATTTGAAAAACCTGCCAGAAAAAAATTTGCAGTGAAGATGGACTAATAAGTCTAATAAAATACCTGGGCATTATGTACCTATGTACATTTACATTTTGCAGACACTTTTATCTAAAGTGACTTACAAATGAGAACACCACAACTCAATATTCAAGGAAAAACTAGCTAAACTGTAGAATTTTTAAACCTGATCATTATTCTATCTTATACCCCACCCCCCTTTTGATTTTTTAATTTTTACTTAAAAAAATAATTACAGCAGGTGTTTGTGAAAGAGACAGGTATTCAGTTGTTTCTTAAAGATGGCAAGCGAATCCGCCTTACAGAGTTGGGAAGATCGTTCCACCATTTTGAAGTGGTGAATGCAATGGAGTTTTTTTTTAATAAAGTTTAATTAATTTAATTAAGTTCAAGTTGTTGGATTGGGTCAGGGTAGGAGACCAGAGGTCCCAAAGTAAACACACACAGACATGAAGAAGACATGCCAAAAAGTGCAGATCATGAGACCATTGTAGTCATCTTGAAAATGGTTGCCATAAATCTGAGTTGACCACTTGTATTATTAATAACAGAAAAAGACTTACACATCATTGAACTCTTCTAGAGTCGTGGTAGGGGTAAAAACATCCAGAAGGCCAATTACCTAGAAAAATGCATGGGTGAGATGTTTTTACAACAATTTTAACATGTACAATGCAACCTCACAGGGTAAAGAGGGAAGTAGGTCAAGTGCACTTCCTGTCAGATTAAAGAACTAAGCTGTTAAGAGCAAAGCTTCTAAATAAAACATGCGAATTAACAGAATAGCAAAACTTCAGCTAAGAACTCTAAGAACTCAACCAAGATTGAACACTTTGAAAGCTACTGTTTTTCACAGGAAACATTAACAATAACAATAATAACAATAATAATAATAATCAACCTGTTAAAAATAAATGTAATATATAGATACTTGGATAATTAGCCAATTTAAATAATTAAAACAAGAATAACCAAAAGGCTAAATTATTTCACTCATTTATCACTTTTATCTCAATTATTGGCCAATTGGTTATACACACAAGGAATGAAACAGATTTACGATACAATATATATATAAACAAACTTTAAACACTATACAATATACTACATACACCTGCGCCAATGTTTAAGAAAAGTATATGTAAGATAAAATACAATAAACAAAAAGAAACTGAGGGGGAGGGTCAGAATTAATACAATTTCACTCTAAACTCTGGAAAAAATTATTGGCACTCTAAAGTTAATATTTGGTTGTACATCAAAAACCTATAATTTCCTATAACCAGCAACAAGCACCTTACACTTTTCTGTATTTTGAATTAGGTACTTTTCTTTTGCAAACTGCTCAAGGTGTAATATTTGACAGAATCCTTCTACCAACAGCAATTTTAAGAGCCATGTTTAAAGGGCTTTACAGATCTGGGCTCATTTCTTGCCACAAAATTCTCCAGCATGTTTGCATCCATTCCAGGTGCTTTTTGAAGTATATTTAGGGTCATAGTCCAGCTGAAGACCCATTACATTGGACACAAACCCAGCTTTCTTACACTGGGCCCTACATTGGCACACAAAATGCTTTAGTAATCTTCAGATTTCACATAGACAAGGTACTCAAAGTGCCAGAGGCAGCAAAACAACCTCAAAACTTATTTGAACCTCCAATATATTTGAATATCGGCACTGTGTTCTTTTCATTGTGGTCCTTATTCTGTTTTCGGTAAACACTGCAATGATATGCTTTGCTAAAAAGCTTTATCTTGATCTCATCTGTTCACAAAATGCTTTCCTAGAGGGATTTTGGTTTACTCAAATAAATTTTGTACAAATTGCAGTCTAGCTTTTTTTTTTTTTTACTTAATTTTTATTGGCACTTTAAAAGTACAAGCATGTACACACTTGGATTACAAATTAAACCAAAAAGAGGAACTTTCAGCTTTGAGATCTTATGCTTTACATTATTAAGAAAGTAGTTCCATTTCCTCCACAATTTGTGCATTTTTTCTTTTTGCAGTCTCAAAGTTAAGGTCATGCATTCCATTTGTTGAATCTCTTTAACTAATTCTGTCCACTGGATTACTATTGGGCATGCCACTTGAAACCATTTCCTTGTAATATTTTTGTTTTTTGATGCCATGACAGTATTCTAAGATAAGACCCAGAGTGATAAAAGTATATGGTATGTCAAACTTTAAAATTGTGGCGTACATCTTCAACCTCTGTTCAGATGGATGTTATTATTGTGCAGGACCAGAAAATAAGTGTATGGCCAGCATCTTTTTCACCACAGTTTCTCCAGCAAGAAGGGTTTCATATTATCTGCTTTCAAGTTTGTTTAGGGGTTAGTTTAGCTTTTTTGTCTCTGTGTCAGCAGTGGGGTACTACTAGGTCTCCTGCTAAAGTGTTTCATTTCATTCAAATAAATCTCAGACCATTTTTTTCTCCAGTAAGATTAAGATTGCATCTGTAAGATTAAGTCAAATTATTTTCTTTTATCTGGTTTCAGGTCTGATTTTTATATTGCCCACACCTGTTACTTGCTATAGTAATCAAATCACGGTTATTTAGCCACAATTTTGAAAATGTGCAAATATTATTGCCTATTAAGAAAAGTTTGCATAAAATTATAAAAAAAAAATCTTTTTTTTTCTTCTTCGTTTGTGTTGTTCCAATACACACAAGGGAAATAAATGTGTAAAACAAAATGTGTGTAACTGCAATAATTCTCTGGGAGAAATATTTTATTTTCTGGGAAAATTGCAAGGGTTTTGGCCATGACTGTATGTCATAATACTGAACACACTGTGCCACTATGCAAGGCAATTTTTTCAGAAAAATATCTACATAAAAAAGCATCTTTAAACAAACAGTAACCAAGAGCCTTGGAGTGGCGCTGTTGTGTAATTCAGACACCATGTTGCAGAAGGTTTCTATATTTTTTTCTGAACAGATTTTTATTATTTCTTAACCCAAAAGGTACTTGCTGTGACTATTTTCCAGTTAGTGGTTTAAAGAAAGAAATCATGTGACTTCATTTGTGCCAGTGTGTGACGATTTGTGGTTTAGACAGTCTCACTCCTGGTGCGGCACTTCCATGAGAGAAAACAACTCACTCTTGTGAGTCAAAGGTTTAATCTTATTTATGCAGTTACTTAGGTTGGTATACACTGTCTAATTCCATTATTTATTATCATAGGCTGATACCTAATTTTTGTTACTTTTTGACATACTGGATATGTACATAGAGTACTGGTTAGCAAACAAAACTAAACATGAAACATCTTTACTCACGTTCTCATGCTTCATGTGTTTAAGAAGACGCAGTTCTCTGTATGTCCTTTTGGCATGAATGATGGACTGGAATGGCCTTGAGAGTTTTTTTACTGCAATTTTCAGTCCTGACTTTTCATCTACTGCAGAGCTGAAAAACATTCAATTCAATATAAAAAGTTATAATCAGGGGTACACAGAATATTTTTGGATTTGATTAAATACAACTTTGTGAATGTGCAGTGTACAGTACAAGTACATTGAAATGAAATGTTGTTAGCATCTAACCAGAAGTGCAATATATATTATTTACATAAAGTGCATTAATAACAGTGACTGGTGCATGGAGAAGTGAAGTGTATAAATGTATGTACATAATATGAACATGATATAATATGAACATAATATATACATAGTATGAACATGATATAAAGTGCATTACAGAACAGAAGGTGCAGAGAAGTGGTTGTGCAAAGAGTTAAGTGTATTTTCAGGAAAAAAAATAATTAATAAATAAATAAATGAATGAAAAATAAAAAAAATAAACTTTTCCTGAGTCTGCTGGTGCGGGAATGGAGGCTCCTGTAACTCTTACCAAATGTCTGGTTTGTAAAGAAGCACCTGAAGATGGTGCTCGGTGCATTAGTTCAGTGAATGCTTGCGTTTTCTTAATTTCAGTTTCAGTCACGCCCTCTTGTGCTTTATTAATCATATTATGGTATTAACATGATATTAATAATAAGTTTAATAACTAATTCTACTAATAAGGACTGTTCCCACATTCCACCGTTTTTACTCTTTGCCTGTGTCACTGTTATATGTCTACATAAAATATTCTTTTTTTTTTCTTTATTGAAAAGTGTATGTGTATACCTGTTGACACCTGCACCAAAAGAAATTCCTTCCTAAATCTAGTACGAAATAAAGATTCTGATAAATAAAGAAAAATGTGGCTGTGAAAATGATTAAAATCATAAGACTAGATTTTAGTTGTGCCATTATGTGGTTCCTCGTGGTAGGTCTTAATCAAACAACAACTTATACCCTACCTTGTAAATAGTCTAAAGAATAGTGCACCTTTTCTTGATAGTAGTAGTAAGGTAGTCAAGCCAAAGTCATACAATTCAAAGATACAGTTACATAAGATTAATTGTGATTTATGCGAATGCCTATGAAATACAACACCAGTGTTTTGTTGCCTAGCACTGGGCTCCTAAGGCTACTCTTTGGCATACACTATACAAGCTGTCTACCTCAGGAGCAGACTAATATGGTAAATGAGCTGTGGTGTTCAAACAGCCCATGCATGTCCATGCTCATCAGTAAACATCAAAATGGATTTACCCCAATCCCACAGACCATGTGTGTTTATTAAATGTAAACTAAATTTAATCAAGAAAGCAAAGCCACTAGAATAAGTACATTTGGAATAAATTACATATTTGATTTAAATATTGGATAATTTTACCTTTTACAGTCTCCGTTAGATTTAACATCAAACAAAGTTTATGTTAAATATTATACATTCTATTAATTGCATAAATGTGAATATGAAATAAAATTTGGAAAAAAAATAAGTAATGAAAAAATCATATAGACAACATGATTCACATAGAATTTAATAACATATATAACCTGTGTGAGAACTTCTGCAACAAATAAGAAACTTCTAAACAATACATCAATTTAATTGCAGAAAGAATGCTTTAACAGCTGTTGTATCTGCAGACGTGGCTACCTATATATAAATCTATATGGTCTATTCGTGCTCGGTGCATTAGTGGTTAGCATGTTCTCCTCTCAGCACTAGGGATTCCCGTTTCGAATCCCCATCTGGGTGGAGTTTCCATGTTCTCCCCGTGAATGCGTGGGTTTCCTCAGAGTTCTCCGGTTTCCTTCCACAGTCCAAAAACATGGATCAAGTCAATTGAATTTTCCATATTGCCCCATATAGAGTGTGTATGCGTGCGTGTCTGTGTGAGTGAGTGTGTACCCAGCGATAGGATTGGCGCCCTGTCCTGGGTGTATCTGCCCAGCGCCCGAAACTTTCTCCCCTGGATGGGCATGGGGAACCCCACCGCGACCCTAATATAGGATAAAGGAAGATAATGAATGAATGAATATATGGTCTATTCTGTAGGGACTTCTGTTCAATGCTTCAGCATTACATTTGAAAGTAAGTACATTTGAGACACTGTACTGTGTAAATGTCAAAACTGAAGGTAAAAATAAATAAAGTCATACACTCATTCTCATTCTTTGGGTACATAACATTGCTGACCTAGTCCTGACCAACTGCAGCAACCACAGACAGATCACAGCACTGCCCGAACTGCCACCCAGGCTTGAACATTAGGTAATAGGCACGAAGCATGCATCACTTCAGTCACCTCTCTTGACGTATTAGACCACATGACCATATTTTATTGATCCAGGGCCCAAACTTTATTTTCCCTAACAAATTAAAACCATTTTGCTAGTTAGACTCAAGAACAAGACTACACAGTGGTTTACTTCAAAATCTTGCATTCCCTTCCATGTTGCATGGAAATGCTATAACTTTAACTATGAAACACAACCCTAAGTTCTACGGTCATTAGTTTTATGATTTGATTTCAAAACAATTGAAGTAATTGCCAATAACAATTTTTTCCTCCCAAACACATTCCTTTCTCAAAGATGTGCGTCTCCTCCATCCCTCCACTTTTTAATGTGTTGGACAGTTCTTAACATGATTTTAGAAGTTTCAGAATCTCCTTAGATGCATTCTCAGCTTTATGCAACAATTTGACACTTCTGAAACAGATGAACCTCTTTTCCACAATCAGAGTATGTGTATTTTAACATGGTTGTGTAACAAATGTGAAGCTACTGACTGCATCAGTTAGGGTTATATAATTTGTTGCCAGCTGAAACAATCACGCATGCAGTATTTATCCAATCAGAGGCCAAAGTCCTGTTTAAACATAATGCTTCACATCAGTTCCAGGTTTAATACTTAAGACAAGGAATACTTCAGTTTGTCATAATAATGGTAAATATAAATTATTGCCGTTTATTACATCTGCACAATTTCACTATTTGCACTTCAGGTTGATGCGAATGGCATTTCGCCGTCTTGTACTTGTACAGAGCAATAAAAATAAATTGATCAATTGAATCAATTAATCAATAATCTTGTAATTTAGAGCCTTTAGCATTTTAGTATTTATTCCAAAATTGTTTATTCTTTGGAAGGCTTTTGTAAACAACCAATAGTAATAACTTTATTGTAGTTTCCCCAAACCCCAAAAAAGATAGTATTGAGGATATTTTTAGACAATTCTCTGCTAGTGCAAACTACTTCATACAGAACACATAAGAAGCCAGTAGGCTCCAGAGACACAGCAGTATAAACACTACCACACAATCCAGTGACACGTATTTTAAAACAGTTCCTCAAGGGTGAAAGACCTTACAGTTGGCATGAAAAGAAAAAAATTGCCTCTGCAACAGAATCCCTAACTGCGCTGGTGCTGTGTGGATGATGAAACACTATGTGAAGTGTTACATCACTGCTTACCTGCTGTAGTAATAATTGTGTAGTCAGTCACAATTGGCTTTTTAAAAAATGCAAAAGGTTGGGGGGGGCACTACATTCTGAGTATTACAATATTACAAATTCACTACAATTTGCAGGTCCTAAAACACCAGTATCATTAAGTAAATCTTATAAATGAATCTGCTCATAAAAGAGTAGTTCTGGTCCTTAAATCTGATTGGCTGAACCATTTGTGAATAAATCAAGTGATTAAGTACGACATGCAGCCCTCTCATGCATCATTGTTTAATTCGTCTTGTCTTAGTCTTTATTGTTTAATTGTTTAAAAACACAGCTCACATCTTGAATAGCTGTTGCACAAATGGATTAATATGAATCATGACTCCAACATGAGAGATGTCAGTTAAAACAAAGTAGAGAATGATAAAATTTTAAGGTAAAAATTTAAGGTAAAATATCACTAAATGTTGCAAAAGGGTAGCTGTAGGACTGTGGCTTTCCAATTCGATTCCCAGTCCCACCAAGTACTATGGCTGAAGTGCCTTTGAGCAAGGCACCTAACCCCCTGGGCATCGTATATAGGGCTGCCCACCGCTCCAGGCATGTGTGCTTACTTTACTTGGTGTGTGTATCACTGCATGGATGGGTTAAATGTGGAGGACAAATTCCTCTGTGTGTAAGCACGGTAGGCAAAAATTATCATTTTACAAAAGATTCTGATTGTTCCCAGTCAGCTGTGTCTAATATTAAGTTATTAATCCAACTACCCTAATAATGGGAATAAAAATACTGTTTAAAATCATCAAACAATGTATAAATAATATAATTAAAATTAAATGATAAAATTGTTATTGGTAGCCCTGTAAACTAGAAGTTAGTCTCTAAACATTTACTATTAGAACCATATTATGGGTTTTTAAAAGCAACACGTCATTGACAGTGATGAAGTTAGCACATGAGTGCTCTGCTACTTTATAGTATTCAAAAGAAATTACATGGTGCATAAACCTGTATGCTGCTCAATATATTTGTCTATTGCATGCAAAACTAAATTCAGATGCTCTGACTAACCCACACCACTGATAATATCTCAAAAGATGGAGTAGACTAATCGGTCATGACTCAGACCAGCAATTAACTAATTTTGAACTGTGGGGCAGATGTCAACACACAGAACACTAAAACCATGCCATTTAAGATTGGTTTTATTGTGTACAGCTGTACCAGGTACAACAAAGTTAATACAGCGCTTCTCAAATAGTGGGGCCTGGGGGGGGCGCATAAGATATCATAGAGTAAGTGATATTAAGTGTACTGAACAAACCATCAAGACAACATGGAAAAATATTTAACACGGATGGCGGAGAGAAAGGTGGGGAGAAAGGTGGAGAGAAAGGCGGAGCGAGACGACGATGATGAGACCAACAAATGTCAACCGAAAACTAAAACGAGAAAATATGACGAATCGTATGTGACGCTTGGCTTCACATTAACTAAGGTGGGAGACGAAGAAAGACCGGTGTGTCTTCTGTGTTTTAAAATGTTGGCAGCGAACAGCATGAAGCCTAATAAATTAAGGCGTCACTTAAATACATTACACCCCAATCACGCTGATAAGCCGCTGGAGTTTTTTCATCGAAAATGTGATGAGTATATGCTGCAATCACTGTTAGCATCTTACAAAGTAGCCCAACACATTGCTCAATGTAAAAAAAAAAACACACCATAGCGGAGGAGCTGATACTACCTGTAGCGTTAGACATGGTCTTTGTCATGCATGATAGCAACAAAGACTGTTTATTTGTGTCTTATGTATGTTTTGACATGACAAACTCCCTGTGTGAGGATCTACTTTTTTGTAAATATGTCAGAAACAGAGCCACAGCTGAAGAGCTATTCAAAATACTGGATTGCTTCCTGACTGAGAATGGACTAAAATGGGAGAACTGCATCAGTGTTTGCAGTGATGGAGCACATACCATGGCAGGGATGAGAAAAGGAGTTCAGGCACTCATCAAAAAGGCCTCACCCAATGCTAAGTGGACACACTGAGTTATACACAGAGAAGCACTGGCTTCAAGGCACCTTTCCTCTGAATTAAGTGAGGTTATGACTGACATCATAGGTGTGGTCAATTTTATAAAGACCAGACCACTAAAAACAAGATTCTCCTCTGCTATCTGTGAGGAGATGGGAGCTGAACACCAAGCTGTGCTATTTTATAGTAAAGCATGGTGGCTGTCACGAGGTAAAGTTTTGTCCCAAGTTTTTGAGCTCAGAGAGGAGATAAGAATGTTTTTGTTTCAGGAGCATAAGTATGAAGTTGCAGTAAAATTTGGTGATGAGAACTCCTTGGTGAAACTGGCCTACCTGAGTGACATATTTGGAAGGCTTAATGAACTGAATCTCCAGCTTCAAGGGAAAGATAAACACCTCCCTCAGGTCACAGACAAGATCAAGTCTTTCACTCGGAAGCTTGCCATGTGGGGCAGGCGACTTGATGGAGGAAATACAGATTCATTCGAAAACCTACATGAATTTGTTGACACTACTGACTATGATGTCACCTCAGTGATTCCCTGTATCAAGCAGCATATTTCATTATTGATGGGATTTTTTGAAAAGTATTTCCCTGAAAACAGTTGCCAGTATGACTGGGTCAGAGATCCTTTCAATGCACCAGCTCCTACTTGTTTCAGCTCTACAGAGGAGGACCAGTTCATTGACATGACATCTGACTCCACATTGAGACTGAGTTTCACGTCACAGACACTGAGTGAATTCTGGCTGAGTGTAGAGAGGGAGTATCCACTCTTGGGGCAGAAGGCTATGGGCATCCTTATTCCTTTTGGAACATCATATCTTTGTGAGACTGGCTTCTCTGCTGTTGCTGCACTAAAGACAAAATACTGAGAGTGTCATGCTTCAAACCCCGTTTCGAAAAGCTGTGCACTGCAAAATGGGCGCATTGTAGCCATTAGTTCTGACCTCATTTTTTTTTTAAATAACAGCACAAATTGTTGTATTCATTATTGTTCTGTAGGTTCATAAAATTATTCTTTGTTCTAAGTTGATCTATATTTCTTTCTTTTTTGTTTTCTTTATTGTTAATAAGGATACATTGTAATAAAAGAGATGTACTTATAACTAATTTATAGACAAATCATACTACAGTGGTCATGCAAAAATACTTTTTCATCCCATTTTGTCATGTGCGGGGTGGTGGGAAAAGGGTGAGTGTGCATGCGTGTGTGTGGGGGGGGGGCACAAAATGTTTTCTTCTGCCTAGGGGGGGCTTAACAGAAAATAATTGAGAATCACTGAGTTAATAGCAACAATTAATGTTAATAAATATTATTAGGAGGCAAGATCATTTTTGACATTGGGCTGTTTGTGTCCAACGTGCAATTACACATTTTTTGTGTTATACACATTTATTTTCTTTGTGTATATTGGAACAAAAAAACAAAAACAAAATTGATAAGACCATGACACTATTGGTTACTGAAATTATAAAGGAGACCTACAAAAAAAAAAAAAAACATTACCTACATTCAAATATGGAAAATATGGCTGTTTTGCTGCCTCTTGGCACTGGGGGCCCAAGGAATAATAAAATCTGAAGATTACCAAAAGATTTTGGGTTGCTATGTAGGGCCCAGTGTCAGAAAGCAGAAAAAGATTTATAAAATTTCTTTTTTTGAAAAAGCACTGAGGAGTTCTGAAGTAGCCAGCAATGAGTCTAGATCTACATCCCATAGAACACATCTCACATCCCACATCTCGTGCTGAGGCCGTGGCACCGAGCGAGCCTCCGACGACATCTGAGGTCGCGTCCACGCACGTGAAAATAGATACAGATGCCCTCAAACTTGAGCTGATGACATCATTGAGGAATGACATCGCTGAGTTTTTAAAAAAAAAAAGAGCTTCGGGAAACGCTCTGGGACACTTTGGCCACTGTCCAGCTCGACCTACAAACTTTGAAGACGCAACTAGCGAATGATAAAGCGGCTATACTGTAGATACTGCGATGTCGGAGTTTAAAAATACGGTCTGAGAAATGGAGCACGCGCTCACTGTGTGCACCGATGATATCGCAGCAATGAAGGCCACCATCGAGACCTTCACAGCCAACATGACCAAGCTGGAAGACAAGTGTGAGAACTTGGAATACAGGTCACGGCGAAACAACATTCGTATAGTGGGTGTTCTGGAGGGCCCCAACTCCTGCTCTACTGCTGTCATACTGTACGCTTTATTGAAGGATGCGTCCGGACTGGAGAAGGAACCGCTCATCGGACCCTTCAGCCCAAACCCAAAGACCAGGATCGTCCACGAGCAGTGGTGTGCAGATTTCACTATTATAGTAATTGTGTGGACATTCTGCGCCAAGCTAAAGAACTACGGCAGATTAAAGTTAAAGACTGAGATTTTAAGATTTTTTTAAAGTTTCTATACTGATATTTTTGGATCTGTGTGGGAACTTGATTTGTGCTTTATTTCAGAATTTTCACATTTAAGGGAATATGTAGGAGTATGTAGTTTTTTGAGGTTTTGTACTTGTGGAAATACATATTTTTAAAGGCATTGCGTTCATCAGTGTGCATAATACATTATTATATTATTATATTAACACATGTTGAGATTGGTGGGAGAGTCTTTCTCTTTCTTTTATCTTTCCCATTTTACTCGGGATAGGTTCCGGGTGACTTAGTATTACTCTGAGTGTCCTTTGGCTATTGTGGGTTACACTGCTGTCTCCTTTGTTCTGTTTTATGGAGACTTTGGGTGTGTTTATGTTTAGGGGGTTATTATGGGGAGGGTGTTCCATCTCGGCTTAATGTGACCAGTTACATCTTTGTACAGTCATGGCCAAAAGTTTTGAGAATTATTTCACCTCAGTTAACAATCTATCGCATCATCAACAACTTCAAGGAGAGAGGTTCCATTGTTGCCAAAAAGGCTACAGGGTGCCCAAGAAAGACCAGCAAGCGCCAGGACCGTCTGTTAAAAGTGTTTCAGCTGCCGGATCGGGCTACCAACAGTGCAGTGCTCAGGAATGGCAGCAGGCAGGTGTGAGTGCATCTGCACGCACTGTGAGACGGAGACTCTTGGAGCAAGGCCTGGTCTCAAGGAGGGCAGCAAAGAAGCCACTTCTCTCCAGAAAAAACATCAGGGACAGACTGATTTTCTGCAAAAGGTACAGGGAGTGGACTGGAAAGTCATTTTCTCTGATGAATCCCCTTTCCGATTGTTTGGGACATCTGGAAAACAGCTTATTTGGAGAAGACAAGGTGAGCGCTACCACCAGTCTTATCTCATGCCAACTGTAAAGCATCCTGAAACCATTCATGTGTGGGGTTGCTTCTCAGCCTAGGGAATCGGCTCTCTCACAGTCTAAAAACACAGCCATGAATAAAGAATGATTCTGAACCAGAAAATAAAGCAAAGGTGATAACTACATGGCTCAGGGAACAAAACAAAGATTTTGGGTCCATGGCCTGGAAACTCCCCAGATCTTAATCCCATTGAGAACTTGTGGTCAATCATCAAGAGATGGGTGGACAAACAAAAACCTACACATTCTGACAAAATGCAAGCATTGATTGTGCAAGAATGGACTGCTATCAGTCAGGATTTGGTCCAGAAGTTGATTGAGAGCATGCCAGGGAGAATTGCAGAGGTCCTGAAGAAGAAGGGTCAACACTGCAAATATTGACTTGCTGCATTAACTCATTCTAACTGTCAATAAAAGCTTTTGTTACTCATAATATTATAGCAATTATATTTCTGTATGTGATAAAAACATCTGACAAACACAGACAAAAACCAGAGGGCAGCATATCATGTGAAAATATAATATTTAACATGGGGTGCGGTAGTTCAGTGGTTAGGGCGTTGGGCTATCAATCTGAAGGTTGGGGGTTCAAATCCCAGGTCCACTGAAGTTACCAGTGTGGGTCCTTGAGCAAGGCCCTTAACCCTCATTGCTCCAGGGATGTTGTGATTAACCCTGTGCTCACTTTGTAAGTCGCTTTGGATAAAAGCGTCTGCTAAATGACCAAATGTAAATGTAAATGTAAAATATAATATTTGTGTCATTCTCAAAACTTTTGGCAATGACTGTAGTTCTTCTTCATTGCAATGGCTAGTGGCAATATAGATCCCAGCAGTGCTCTCTCACACTTCTTAGATTCATTAGCTGGAATATCAGAGGTATGGGTAACCCTGTTAAGAGATCCAAGATTTTTTGACACTTGAATGCTACATGAAACCCACCTTCGCAATACTGATCACTACAGGTTATATTGCCCCTGGGTGGGTCAAGTCTTCCACTCTAATTCGAAAGCTAGGGGAGTTGCTATTTTAATTAGTAAAAATGTTCAATTTGTAGCCAGTGACGTTACAGCTGATAGGAATGGCAGGTACATAATTGTTGCTGGTACATTAAATCAAAAGAAGGTTGTGCTGGTGAATGAACGCCCCAAATTTTGATGTTGAATTCGCCAATAGGTTACTAAGTAAAATCTCCTACTTGAATACTCATCTGCTGATTTTAAGAGGGGAGCTAAATTGTGTTTTGATCCAGCTCTAGATAGGTTCAATCCTCTAAATGTGTCTCATTCTGCCATGTCTACTGCTTTCTCTGATTTCATGATAGAAAAAGGGCTTGTTGACCCCTGGAGATTCTGTAACCCATTCCGTAAACCATTCAAAAAAAAATTCTCCCCCCGTGTTCACCATTCATATTCTAGGATCAATTACTTTTTTATCAATAGCACACTTAATACTTAAGTTTTACTGACTATTTGGGTATTGTTATATCTGACCATTCTCCTTTATCATTAGATATTCAAATTTCCACCTATAAACATAGTCTACCACATTGGAGATTTAATACTCTCCTTTTGGTAGACAAAAAATTTTGCAAATTCATTTCAAATTCTATTGATGAATTTTTATCCTTTAATCAGAATGATTGTTCTTCATATTCATTATTTTGGGAGACCCTTAAGTGCTACCTGAGAGGCCAAATTATTTCTTACTCTGCTTTTTCAAATAAAAATATTACTGCTAAGCTTACGCAACTCACATTTGCAATTAGTGAATTTGACCAAAGATATGCACTGTCCCCTTCTTCTAAATTACTTAAGCAACGTTTTGATTTGCAAGCAGAATTTGAACTAATCTCAACTAAAGAGGCAGAGGGCCTATTACTACAAAGTTGTGGCTCATTATGAACACGGTGATAGGACGGGTCGTCTGCTGGCACATCAGCTTCGAAAGCGGGCCACTTCCTGTTTAATATCTAGTATTAAAAATTCCAATGGCGTTATTACTACAGACTCTTTGGAAACTAATGCTACTTTCAAATCTTTTAATTCATCATTATATAAATATGAATCTCCTGCAGACAACACAAACCTACACGAGTTTCTTCAAAATATTTCAAACCCTGTTGTCGACAGTGATACTGTCAGACACCTAGACCCCCACTCTTCCTTGTAGAAGTTGCAAATGCAATTAAAGCCATGCAATCAAACAAATTGTGATTCATTTACTGTCAGACTGGTAAACAGTTGCAGTGAAATTAAAATAACTTTTTCAAGCAAAAAATGCCCGTGTATCTAAAAATGAATGAAAAATGAACAAACTTGTTGACATCTTGTAATTGTTTTTATGTCAGTTGAATTTCAGTTTTTCTAGGCCAGTGGCTCTCAAATTGTGGTACGCGTACCACTGGTATGTATATAAAACATTATTTTCTCTGTGTATTTTATAAATGCAGTATCAGCAATTTTGCTTCCAATTAACACATTTATGAATTTATTAATTGATTGATATACTTTATTAAATCCCACAGTGAGGAAATTCAAATAAAACAAACCTTTTCTTATAGTATGTTTGTAATTGTTTTATAAAAACAATAATGCACTCAAGGTTGTGTATTATTGTGAATAAATCAGGGAAAAGAGGTGTAATGGTACTCTAACAACACCCCATTTCCGTGATTTATTTACAATAATGCACATCCTAGCATACCTTATTACTTTAATATACACTCAGACCTAATTAACATTTGCCATGTGTTCTGTGATGAAAAACATAGGTGGTATTGGAAGTTTTAGTTTGATAATGAGTGGTACTTGGTCTGAAAAGTTTGTGAACCACTGTTCTAAGCAGATCTAGACATGCAGGTTGAGTACAGGAAGGAACTACATTCTTTCATGAGTCTGGCAGAGTGAGACTACTGTGGGTATTGACAAGTAGTGTATTTGGTCTAACCTACAAGTTATTATTGCATGTAAAGAAATGTTGCATATACAAACAAAAGATGCAAATGTAAGAGAGCAATGTGTAACAGTCCATTAACACAAAATTAAGCAATTATAACAGCTTCTACTTATCTGTAAAAAATTGTTTACAAAATTTAATGTGTCTGTAATAACTTTTGCCATGAATGGGCAAAAAAAAAGAGTATTTGTAAGGTTGGACACTGAAAGTAAAGTGGCTGCAATCTACAAAGTCAACGCTTTGTGTGTGGTCCACATCACACTTTTACTTTATAGGCCTTATTTTATGCAATGTGACACAAGCATGATCGAATAGAAGTGTACCTTCCCCACAATGTTTTTACAAATTATGAATCATACAACTGTCACCCATAGCTAAGTGCTTAATTTCATATTTAAGAATTTTTGAATGAAAAGCCTAAATCTTTTGATGAACAGGTGGTTTTATATTTTTGTTATTTGATTTAAATCTGAAAATATACCTCAATATTGTTAAAAATATGACTTTGTTTTATTTAGTTTCCTTAAAAAGGAACCATGTGCAAACTTTAGAATGAGAACCACTGCTGCAAAGGAATGATAATCTTGCTTTCTAAAGCTTACTAAGCATTTTTGCAAAAAATCTCAAAACCTAATATTTGCATTGGAAAGCAATGGAAGATAAAAAGGTTCCAAAAACTGCTGCCAAAACACCACTTTGGAGGGAAAAAAAGCATTTATTTCATGAGGGGTTTGTGATTATAATAAATAGTAGATTTGCTTTTATTTTTTGTTTCATTGATCTTTTCCACGACTTTCAACATTAATGGATCAGATGACATTATGTATTGTATTGCAAAAACAAATTACATAACAAAAAATTTGTACATTTTATTATTTACCTTAATAATTAAATCACAGGTTGTGGAAAGCTGATGATTAAGTTTATTTTCATGCTGAGCACTAGACAATTCTGTGGGTAGAAAACATTATTTTTCCCAAATTCATAGAATAAAAGTTTTAGGTGATGTACAAGAAGCATCATTGTGGAAAAAAAATTCTCAGCTTTTATTCACATTTTGAACAAAAAGTGGCATGTCCAAAATTATTCATACCCCTTGCAATCTGTCACATTCTATGGGAAAATCCAAAGTTCTATACCATTCCAAACAGTCCAAGCTATTTTAAAGCATCCTTATTACCCTGATTCATTGGGAACAGCTGTTTTAATAAACTCAACATGTGAAGAACAGCAGCTCTCTGCAGTTGGTTTGTGGACAGTCATGGCTAAGACAAAGGAGCTCACTAAGGGCCTGCGGCTGTGCATTGTGGCCGCTCACAATTCAGGAAAGGGCTATAAGGCCATATCAAAATGTTTTCAAGTTACAGTGCCTACAATGCAAAGTATTATTAAAAAATACAAGAAGTTCCGCACTCTGGAAAATCTCAGAAGATGTGGTCGGAAGCCAGAAGTGACACCTGTGCTGGCCAGGAGGATAGTGAGAGAGGTGAAGCAAAATCCAAGGATCACCACCAAGGCCATTCTGGTGAATCTGGGATCTGCTGGTGGCAACATCTCAAGGCAGGCAGTCCAACGAACACTGCACACTGCTGGGTTCCAAGGACGCAGACCAAGGAGTACGTCACTTCTCCAGAAAAGCCACACAAAAGCCCAGTGGACCTTTGCAAATGCTCATCTGGACAAAGAAGACTTCTGGTCTTCTGTTTTATGGTCAGATGAAACAAAAATTAAATTGTTTGGCCACAAAATGTGTCCTTCATTTGGCGTAAAAAATGAGAAGCCTTCAACCCTAAGGACACCATCCCCACTGTCAGACATGGTGGTGGGAACCTAATGTTTTTGGGGTGTTTTTTAGCCAATGGACCAGGGAACTTGATTGCAGTAAATGGCACCATGAAAAAAGAGCAATACATCAAGATTCTCAACAACAACATCAGGCAATCTGCAGAGAAACTTGGCCTTGGGAACCAGTGGACATTTCAGCACGACAACGACCCAAAACACACAGCAAAAGTGGTGAAGAAATGGTTAGCAGACAAAAACATTAACGTTTAACAGTGGCCCAGCCAGAGTCCTGACTTGAATCTAGGGCTGCAACAACAAATCAATAAAATCGATAAAAATCGATTATCCAAATTATCGATAATGAATTTCCATTATCGATTTGTTGGGTCGCGCGATTTATGTGTTACTCGCAATGTCGTAACCGCCTACGTCACCTGCAGCGCTTCAATAACGCTGGAAAAAATTAGCGGGTTGAACAGAACGAGGAGGAGTCTTCAAAACAAGTTCATAAATCGTACAAATTAAACACAGCCAATGCAGAAAACAAGCTTCCGTTTAAATCCAAACTGCGGGAGCTTCACGCTGCACCCAAATAAAGAACATGGAACATGCGAGCTCTGCGAACATGAATTAAGATGCACGAAGCACCACGGTGATGATCCACCACCTGAAAATAAACACTGATGAGGATGAAGCTGAACAGCAGATATATATAATACTATACTATAGAATAATTTTACTGAAAAAATTCCATCTTTGGATAAAAGCGTCTGCTAAATGATTAAATCTAAATGTAAAGACATGGAAAAAAAAATGTATTTATCCGATTCATCGATTAATCGAAAAAATAATCGACCGATTAATCAATTATCAAAATAATCGTTAGTTGCAGCCCTACTTGAATCCAATTTAGAATCTGTGAAGAGAGCTAAAGATCAGGGTGACGGCAAGGAGACCCTCCAACCTCAAAGAGTTGGAGCGCATCGCTAAAGATGAATGGGCATAAATACCAGGGGAGACATGCCAAAAGCTGGTCAGCAATTACAGGAAGCATTTGACTGCTGTAATAGCCATTTTGGACATGCCACTTTTTGTTCAAATGTGAATAAAAGCTGAGAAATATGTTTTACCACAATGATGCCTCTTGTACATCATTGTATTATCTCCTGGGAGATGCCTGTGTCGTTTCCAGTCAAAAATAAAATTGCTGGTTGAATAAAAGTAAATTTAAGTCAAAATTTGGCAGGGGTATGAATAATTTCAGGCATGACTGTGTGTGTGTGTATGTGTGTGTATGTAAATATATATATCAAATTTATTCAACCCCCAATGCTAAGGGTTTTATGGATATATATGAAATCTTATATAAATAACTAAGATATAATTGTTTATATATAAAGTATAAATATTTCTTCATTGACACAATTATTCAACCCCTTTATACCACACATTCCAGTGTTTTCACACACATGTCAACGAGCAGCAATATGATATTATATATACTCATATGTACAAGCATATATATATATATATATAAATATATATATAGTATATATATATATATATATATATAGATGTGGGCACTAAGTTTCAGCTCAGACAATAAGGCGCGCACTATATTGCTGATATAGTATGCCAGTCATGTGGACAAGCCACATACACAGGCGCACCCCCTAGCTGATTCCAAAGAACAAGACATAAGTCGACTGGGGGACAGTGTACTGTGGTCAGATGAAACTAAATTAGAACTGTTTGGGACAATGGACCAGCGCTAGTATGCTTTGGGGCTGTTTTGCTTCTAATGGTACAGGAAAGCTTCAACGTGTGCAGGGTACCATGAATTCCCTTCAGTACCAGGAGATCTTGGAGGAAAATGGATGGAGTCAGTCACAAACCTGCGGCTTGGGAGACGTTGGACCTTCCAACAGGACAATGATCCGAAGCACACATCCAAGTCCACTAGAGCATGGTTGAACATGAAAGGCTGGAACATTCTAGAGTATCCATTGAGTGGTGGGACCTAAAGAAGGCAGTTGTGTGCAGTGCGCAAGCCTAATATTTTGCCCATGAAGAATGGGCTATATATATATATATATATATATATATATATATATAAGTACTAAAAAATAATGTCATAGGGGGTTGAATAAAACTGATAATGATGTGAGCACAGTAAAGACACATCATAAATATTATGTTATATTTGTCTACAAACTGGCCAAAACACTTTATTTCAGTGGGGGTTGAATAAATTTGATCACAACTGTATATATATATATATATATATATATATATATATATATATATATATAATATAGGTGGCTTAGTGGTTAGCACGTTCGCATCTCAGCACTAGGGATTCCCGGTTCGAATCCCCATCTAGGTGGAGTTTCCATGTTCTTCCCGTATCCGCGTGGGTTTCCTCCGGGTTCTCCGTTTTCCTCCCACAGTCCAAAAACATGGTTCAAGTCAATTGAGTTCTCCAAATTGCCCCATATAGTGTATGAGTGTGTGCCCAGCGATGTATTGGCGCCCTGTCCTGGGTGTATCTGCCCAGCGCTCGAAACCTTCTCCCCTGGATGGGCATGGGGAACCCCACCTCGACCCTAATATAGGACAAAGCGGAAGATAATGAATGCATGAAAATATATATATATATATATATATATATATATATATATATATATATATATATATATACACACACACACACAAGATTCTCTACACATGCAGAAAGCAGAAACAACGGGATGTAAAAGTTCCTAGTTGATAAGTGTTTTTGTTGACAAGTTTATATCGTACATAATGAATTGCCTTTAAAGTGTATAAACGTTTCATTAGTTAGTAATAACACTGAAGATGATACGTTTTAATGATATAGAGTGTGCAATAATTGGAAACACCGAGATTGAAGGTTTCTACAGACAAGTGTGCAAAATGCACAGACATTAACCAAAACTCGATATCAAAGATAACAATCGAACTTTTTTTTAATCTCTTCCTTGATCTCTTAGCATTTCAGCAGTTGGTCTACACAGCCTGCAGACTTTAAAACTCGACTCGTCCATCCGTTAGCGGAGTTAGCTCAGGTGCTAAGTGGCTCAGGCCTGCAGGAATGAATGGACTGCACTCCGCTGTCCTTGAGCAAAAACAATAAAACGCACTTACCATACTGAGCCGTAAGCCCCGGATCCGACCGGAGACAGGTTCTGGTAGCGCAGCGGGACCTCCCATACGGTCTTGTTGACCTCCTGACGATAAAACGTGGCTCTTTCTTTCTGCGACATACTTTGAAGAGAGAGAAATCGTGCACGGGAGAGACTCCGCGAGGAACTCCAACTTCTGCTTTAAGTCTGCACACTGCAGCTCCGTGAAACTGCGCCGCAGCTCTGCTGAAAACCGCCGCCTCGTCAGCCGAACTCGTGCGGCGTGCGGCTGCAACGTCCACCGAATCTGTTCGTTTCCGTTTGATCGTGCAGTAATTCTGTTTTTGCAAACGCGAGGCCAGCGAATAAGAGAAAAACTGGACAAGTTCGAGACTATCAGGTGCTTCGTTCCTGCTCGACTCACTTCCCTGCTTGCTCCCTCCCTTCGCGCGCTACCGTCAGGAACTGTAAAATCTCGCGAGAAAAGAAACAGACGCGAACTGTGGTTCCCAACTTTTCAGGGTCACGTCTCCACAAAATGTGAATAATGTTTGGTTATAATTCACGGAAGCCGAGAGAGCATATGTGTTGTTATTTTTTAAGTCGTTATGTGTCTTTCTTGTGATAACTGCTTATTTTTCTTATCACGACAGAACAAAAACCGTGCCATGACTTATGATCATGACTTATTTTTGCACGACCGGCAGGGCGGTCCTGTCGATACACCCGACATATAAGGGTCGGCTTTATAACATTTGGGGTTGTAGTTACTTGAAGTTTACTTCAACATTTGCATAATAAGTAAATGTTTTATGACGTGTTTGAGGGCGGCACGGTGGCTTAGTGGTTAGCACATTCGTCTCTCAGCGCTAGGGATTCCAGGTTAGAATCCCCATCTGGGTGGAGTTTCCATGTTCTTCCCGTGTCTGCGTGGGTTTCCTCCGGGTTCTCCGGTTTCCTCCCACAGTCCAAAAACATGGATCAAGTTAATTGAATTCTCAAAATTGCCCCATATAGAGTGTGTCTGTGTGAGTGAGTGTGTGCCCAGCGATGGATTGGCGCCCTGTCCTGGGTCTACCTATCCCCTGAATGGACATGGGGAACCCCACCGCAACCCTAATAGAGGATAAAGGGTTTCTAAAGCGGATAACGGTGTTATTGGAACAGGATCTCACCTGCCATTATTTCAGCAAACACGCAGCTGAAGGAAAGTATAATATCACGTGACGTAATGTAGTTTTTGTACGCCGCCGTCTCTCCAGTATTCAAAACCGATCTAATTGTAGGTGAGGACCTGTCCCTAAAACACCCCGATATCAGCTCATCAATAAATTAAATAAATTGGGTCATTAACAGACGCTTTTATCCAAAGCGACTTACAAGGTGAGCACAGGGTTAATCACAACATCCCTGGAGCAATGAGGGTTAAGGGCCTTGCTCAAGGACCCACACTGGTAACTTCAGTGGACCTGGGATTTGAACCCCCAACCTTCAGAATGATAGCCCAACACCCGAACCACTGAGCTAACCCGCCCCTCCATAAAACTCTCATTAATGACTTAATTCATTATACAAGTGTTGAAGTAAATATAACCCCAAATGTGTCATAAGCTCGACCCCTATATGACGGGTGTATTGAAAGAACCGTACTGCCACTTATTCAGTCGTTAAAATATCGTGATAACAAGAAAAAGAAGTCATTATCACAAGAAAACAAGATTTGCTATTTCGTGATGATGTAAAAAAACACGTTACAACACCACAAACAGTAGAAATATTAGTGTTTTACTATTACTATTTCTATCCTTTAAAAAAATCCTCTCGGGTTTTTCCCATTGTCGAAAAACATGGATTCAAGGTAAATTGGCTTCTCAAAAATGTGTCTGTGTGAGTGTGTGTTAAGCAATAGATTGGTGGCCTGTTCTGGGTGTATCTGCCCACAATCTTCACTGACCCCCATATCCAGTCCAGTCCAGTCCCTAATATCGGAGTGAGTGGAAGATGATAAAATGAGATTATATCTGCAAATTTTAAGAAAAAACAGAACATCCACAAGATGTATATCAAAAAATGTAAATTATGCGGGAAGAAATAAATGCCTAAACACAGGTTTACCAAAGAATGTTCAAAGCTGAATGAAGTTAGTTTTTTAGATTGGCCAAGTCAAAGTCCTGACCTTAATTCAACAGAAATGTTGGGAAAGGACCTAAAGCATGTAGCTGGACTACTAGTATACAACCAATCAATTACAGGACACATTCAATTGTAGTTATTGCTGCACACAGAATTACATGATGTATTAAAAGCAAAGGTTCACCTATTTTTGGCATTTACAAATTTATTAATTTGTTAATATTGGATTAATTTTCTTTAAAAGTAAACAACCATGTCTAGTATTTTGTCTCATTTGTTTAATTTAATTATAAAGTTTTAGATAAATGTTGCTATTTTCATGATATGTTTTTATTTAATGCCTGAGCTGGATCAGCTGAATAAGTCAGTACCTTCTTTTCATTTGTTTTCCATGCTTGTTACCCTCTTTTTACCCCAACATCAGAAATGAAATAATACTGCACTATGTAAAATGAAAAGAACAAGTAATATACAGTTGATGCAGAATAGGTCACACAAGACTAACACACAAACACCTTTTACTAAGAAAAGAACCCATATTATGCACAGACTGCCACACACTGTTCATCATAAAACACAACCTGACAGAAATCCCAAAATACCACAGAAAAAACAAACAAAGTACATCTACCCAAAACACTAAAAGAGATCCTGAATCAAAATAAGGATTATAGGATTATAAATCTGAAAACGTATCTATAAAAATATGAATTACCATTTCCTGCTGTGAATGCTATAGATAAAACAACATGGCGTTATAAAAACAAAAAAAATGTTACCCTCTTTTAATCTATGTACTTGTATATGTAATTTCAACAAAACTTCATCTAACTCTTTCTTGCTTTTTTTCTTGCTTTCTTCTTTATCTCGCAACCCATTTATGAAGCATATGCAATAGTGACATTTATTAACACTCATCACTCTGTCAGACATTCTTTTCAACTCTAGATGTGCAAAAAGTGGCCCAATTTCCAATAGTACAGAAGGCAGATGTTAACCCGCACCTCATTCGATCAGGTATGAAAAAATTATTTCTGATTAGCATAGTTGATCTTCCATAATTTTTACACCTGATGCCCTTCCTGGTGCAACTTTCTCTATTTATCCTGGCTTGGGACCAGCACTAAGAGGGCACTCATTCAGTGGCTTGCAAAATTATTCATACCCCTTGAACTTTTCCATATTTTGTCACATTACAACCACAAACATAAATATAATTAATTTGAATTTAATGCAAAAGACCAACACAAAGTGGTATACAATTGTGAAGTCAAAAGAAAATTATGCATGGTTCAAAACATTTTTTACAAATAAAAAACAGAAAATTACAGTGCAAAATTATTCAGCCCCACTGAATCAATACTTTGTGGAACCACCTTTTGCTGCAATTACAGCTGCAAGGTTTTTAGGGTATGTCTCCACCAATTTTTCCACATCTAGTGACCGCCACAGTCTCGTCTTTTGCAGCCGCCAACAGGTTTTCTTCCAAGATTGCCCTGTATTTGGCCCCATCCATCTTCATATCAACTTCCCTGTCCCAGCTGAAAAGCAGCTGCCTCAGAGCATGATGCTGCCACCACCATAGTATTTGACAGTGGGGATGGTGTGTTCAGAGTGATGTGCATTGTGAATTCTCATCCAACCAAAGTACCTTGTTCCACATGTTAGCGGTGTCCTCAACATGGCTTATGGCAAACTGCAAATGGGACTTTTTATAGTTTTCTTTTAACAAAGGCTTTTTCTTTCCACTCTCCTGTAAAGACCACATTTGTGCAGTGCACAACTAATAGTTGTCCTGTGGACAGATTGCCCTACCTGAACTGTAGATCTCTGCATTTCGTTCAGCATCACCATGGGCATCTTGGTTACATCTATGATCCATGCTTACCTTGTTCTGTAAGTTTAGGTGGACAGTCTTGTCTTGGTAGGTTTACATTTGTGCCATACTCTTTTCATTTCTGGATAATGGATTGAACAGTGCTCCATGAAATGTTCAAAGTTTGGGAAATATTTTTTATAGCCTAAGCCTAACTTTATTTCCACAACCTTATTTCTGACCTGTCTGAAGTGTTCTTTGGACTTCACAATGCTGTTCAATCCTCAATATTCCCTTAACCAACCTCTGAGGCCATCATGGAGCAGCTGTATTTGTAGTGAGATTAGATTACACACAGGTGGACTCTTTTCAGTCATTAGCTGTCATCAGGAAACTTCTGAATGCAATTGGTTGCGGACTTCACAATTGTATACCACTTTCAGTTGGTCTTTCACATTAAATTCCAATGAAATACATATGTTTGTGTTTGTAATGTGACAAAATACAGAAAAGTTCGAGAGGTATGAATACTTTTGGAAGCCACAGTATGTAGACTACACCTTTACTGGCTGGGTTATCTTTTAAATCATGTTACATACATTCTATCAATTGATGTATTTGGAAAAAAATCTTAATAATTACTTATCTAGGTGGCACGGTGGTGTAGTGATTACTACATTCCCTCTCAGCGCTGGGGATCCAGGTTCAAATCCCGATCTTGGTGATGTTTCCATGTTCTCCCCATGTCTGCCAGGGCTTCCTCCAGGATCTCTGGTTTCCTCCCACAGTCCAAAAACATGGATTCAAGGTAACTTAAATTCTCTAAATTGCCCTATATAGTGGGTGTTGGTCTCTGTGTGTCTGTGTGAGTGAGTGTGCCCAGCGATAGACTGGCACCCTGTCCTGAGTGTATCTACTCAGCGCCCGAGACATTATCCCCTGGATGGGCATAGGGAACCTGCGACCCTAGTAAAGGAATAAGCAGAAGATAATGAATTACTTATCTAAAATGTGTTCTGTTACTAAATAACAGAGCAGTATTGTATTATTTTTGTGGCTTTTCTCTCATTGTTCCTTTTTCGTTTGTGTATGATTAACAGCATTAACACCAAGTTTATCTGCCCAATGACAAGTCTGAACTGGGGTTTTGAAAAGAGAGATTTGTTTCTCCCTGATCATTCAGACTATAGGTTAATACTACATTTTATTATTTATATATTAATTAATATTATTATTACAGACCAAATTTTTAATTCATCTCATCTTCTTAATCTTTTATCAGGGTCGCATGGGTCAAACAATACAGAACAAACATAATTTCCAACAAATGCACATTATTTCTTTAAGATCATACTTTATCTGTTAAGTCTATTAATAACTTAATCACGATGCTACTGTCACATTTAAATAACAGAGATTGGCTAACATTACATTTTCATTTGGTCATTTAGCAGATGCTTTTATCCTAAGCCAACTTGGTTGAGATCAGAGCACAGGGTGGGCTACATCATACATGGAGCAATACGGGTCAAGGGTCTTGCTTAAGAACCGACATTGGAAACTTTAGTGGACCTGGGATTTGACACAACCATGATTGTTAGCCCAACACCCTAACCACTGAGCTACCTCTAAATGTAACCATAGATGTTACTTTTCAGATTTGTATGGATTCAGGTGGATCTGACTGCCAATTAAAACAACCTCAACAAACTTGTTTTATATTATATTTTTTATTTTTAGTTAAGGCCTTAAAACATAAAATAACAAAACTGGTTAAATTTGAAGTGTTGAACACTTACACAGACACACACACAAAAACACACTATAAGGAGAACATGCTAACCACTAAGCCACCGTGCTTATTATAAAATATTAAATATAATCAAATTTTAGCATTTTTACCAAAACTAGCTGCAATAATTTGTATTGTGAACTTTTAACATTAATTGCAATATTCTGTCTCAACAGTTTTGTTTGAAAAACAAGTTTTTAAAATCTACAACAATGACACAATGTTATCATTTTCAGTGTCAGAATCTGACAGTCTATGATGTTTGAAGTACTAGCTCATTTCCATTTCCATAGCAGAAGAAGATTTCAGGGGAACAGAGTCAAAGCCATCTGATGTTCTCTGCAAAGAGATTAGTTATTGTATTAATTGTCAATTACTAAAGTGAAATGTTATAGTATATAACGTTACTTTAAAATCTTTACCACTCCTTATCAAATAATTTGTTGTTATTTCCTTTATATATTACTGAAACACAAATGTTGAAGCTCAGTGTCCTGAAAGGCTATATACTTTAGCCTTTATACTTTATTTTCTTTCTAATGTCCTGAGACAACCCTTTTCTTTGCTTCCTCTGGTTCATGTTGAGTGTGGTACACATCTTGTCACCAAACAGCACAGTGACTACCTGTAGCCCTATATATAGGCCCACTGACTGATTCCAATATTGTAGACACCTGTGATACTAATTGGTGAACATACCTTGATTTAACATGTCCATTTGGTCACATTATTTTCAGGGGTACCATCATTTCTGTCCAGGCCTGTTTCATGAGTTTATTTTTTAAAATAATTCTGTTAAAGCATGGTTGAAAAG
Organism: Corydoras sp. C115; assembly: GCA_019802505.1. Lineage (NCBI taxonomy): Eukaryota > Metazoa > Chordata > Actinopteri > Siluriformes > Callichthyidae > Corydoras > Corydoras sp. C115. The sequence continues at coordinate 174,149 of JAFMOC010000081.1, read as the reverse complement.
CAATGTCTGACTTTCATTTGTACATATTCATAGAATTTTTATTTATTATTACTTTTATCAGATTAAAGTTATTTCTGTTACCATTGTGGGTTTTTCTGTCATTAACCAAGGGGTACCAACAATTTTGTCCACTTGTGTATAATTTTGTTTCAGGTGTCCTTTGACAGCTCTTTGGTGTTCACCATAGTGGAGTTTGAAGTGTGACTGAGGTTGGGGGCACATGTATTTTATACTGATAACGAGTTCAAACAGGTGCCATTAATACAAGTAATGAGTGGAGGACAGAGGAGCCTCAAGCCTACAGAAGAAGTTACAGGTCTGTGACAGCCAGAAATCTTGCTTGTTTGTAGGTGATGAAATACATATTTTCCACCATTATTTGCAAATTAATTCTTTAAAAATCAATGTGATTTTTTGAAATCTTTGGGTTTTTTTTTCTCATTTTGTCTCTCATAGTCTACATATGATGTCAATTACAGGCCTCTCTTATCTTTTTAAGTGGGAGAACTTGCACAATTGGTACTTTTATTCCCCACTGTAAATAATAAAATTAATATCTCTGGAACCCCTGCGATATGTGAGGGATTACTGTACATGCTCATACCTTCAATAATTGATTTGTTCCTATCTGTTTTCCCATCTCGGGAGCGGAGTCAAGTTATTGTAAAAGTAGTGCAGATTAATCGTTTGGTTGTAGTTTTTTTTTATTTATTTACTAGCTCTAGTTATTGATGTACATGATTCTGCCGAATATGCAAAATGTTTCCAAACGCATACCTCACAATTGCTGCACAATGCCGACAAACCGTCCGTGTTTGAGCTACCCCTCACACTGCTCCAATGCTGCTGTAATTTACATGGACCCCAAAAACCTCTCACACCGCCGATTTGAACAGTGTATGTAATTTATGCGTATTGTTTCCACTCACGGTCCATAGTCCATCTCTAAACTGATCAGACTGCTCTAACGTGGACTTATGTATTTATCGATCAGACTTACTAATCTTACTCATTCACTTTCATAATGAACACCTCTCCAAACTCACCTCCCTGGAGAAGGCCTTAATTTTGGTGAAAATAGATTTTTTAGTGAGGTAGATGAGATCATCTTCTGCATCCTCCCCCTCCATAATAGCACAGCTGTCAGCAGCAGGGAGCTCACACTCTTTTGACTCTGCAGTTAACAGCTTTGAATACTTGTACTCCAGCCTGCAAAAAAACATAGTTTTAAAGTTAAAACAAAAAATTTACCAGAAAAATGTGTATGAGGTGCATGTGCTAACATTTTGCATGAAAAATCTAAATAATATGGATGTTGAATATGGCTTCTCGAAAACACACATGTACACAAACTATCCACATTTCTAAAAACAAAACATAACATTAAAAATGCTCGAATGTGTGAGTTTACTTGAACCAGAACAAAAATAATGTTTTGGGTGCTTGGCGGATACACTCAGGACATGGCATCAATCCATCGCAGTGCATATACTCACTCACCTATACAAACACACGATGGAATGGTGGGAGGAACATAAAGAAATCCCCCACAGACATGGGGAGAACATGGAAACTCCACCAGCTCAGTATTCAAACCCAAACTTAGTGACTGCCTTCGCAGATGTACATTTCAATATCATTTATATTGGTTCAGCAAATTCTTACAGACCAAATAATGGGTGGTGTCCACATTTGCTTGGCCCTTCAGAGTTACTCACTTGCGTGTTCGCTTCCAGAAATAGCAGCTGATGGTGATAAGCAGAAGGGCAGCCACTGTTCCAATGGAAACCCCAAATTTAAGCCAGAAGTCCAGTGTGACACATGCACTGACCTGGGAATCTGGCAATGAGACTCCACCTGTACATAGTAGAGGCTGCTGCCACACATAGGTTGTCCTCTTAAAATACACACACACACACACACACACACACACACACACACACACACACACCAAGTCAATATTATTATATATGAATGACATTTTTTATGAGTGTATAGTAGCTTACCTGAATTCCATTAACACAGGCACTCACTATTTCTTTATAGTTCCTCTCCGAGCAAAGAGGACAAGCAAAATTGGAGCGCCACAAAAAGTGAAAGGAACAGCCATCACAAGTTCCCTCTGTACAGTTACTATAAAAGAAAAGAGAATCAGAAACAAGAAATTAAATGAAAGGTATTTAGGGTTGCATGGAAGGACAGTATGACTGAATATAAACATGCACTCAATGCAGCAAAGACTAAATATTATTCTGAATTAACAGAGGACAGCAAAAATAACCAAAGATTCCTCTTTACTACCATTGCCAAACTAACTCGGAGTGCTACTGAATCAGATTCACAGATTCATTCACAGTTCAGCAGCAATGATTTTATGAATTTCTTTAGTTATAAAATATAAAACATAAGACTTAAATCATGTAATGCATCGTGTAGTTTAATCAATAATCAACACTCACCAGTTACTGAAAAAACTAGTGTTAGAGAAAATAATATAGTAACCCCATATCTAAAAAAAGAGCTTGTCTCATTAACACACTCAAAGACAACATCCTGTCTGTTAGACCCAATACCTACAAACCTACTTAAGGACCTCCTGCCAAATATTACAGAGCCTTTTATAAACATTATAAATTCATCACTTAAAATAGGCCCCAAATCTCTGAAGTGTGCCGTCATTAAACCAATACTAAAAAAAACTCATTTGGATCCTCTAATACTGTCCAACTATAGACCAATATCAAACCGTACTTTTGTCTCTAAAATTGTGTCCAACAAGCTGAATCGCCAGCTTCCAGCTAATAACATACATGAAGTTTATCAGTCTGGTTTTAGGTCTCACCATGGCACTGAGACAGCCTTTATTAAAGTAGTTAATTAAGGACATTAATGTCCTCTGATAATAAACAAATCTCTTTTCTTGTCTTATTAGTGCAGCCTTTGACACAATAGACCATAACATCTTGGTTGATAGATTAGAGAACACTGTGGCCATTACAGGATCTGCACTCCTATTGTGACAGATCGATATCAATTCACCTGTGTTAACAACCAATGTTCTGATCTTGCTTAAGTTAAATATGGTGTTCCACAAGGGTCAGTTCTGGGTACACTCCTATTTGCCCTATATATGCTTCCAATGGGATCAATTATTCGTAAACATGGAATCAGTTTCCACTCTTATGCAGACGATGCAGTTATACATTTCAGCTAAACCTAATGATGTTTGTTCAATGATTAACTCATGAATGCTTCCAAGATATTAAAATATGAATTTTTTCACACACACACACACACACACACACACACACACACACACACACACATATATTCATTCATTCATTATCTTCCGCTTTGTCCTATATTAGGGTCGCGGGGGGGTTCCCCATGCCCATCCAGGGGAGAACGTTTCGGGCGCTGGGCAGACACACTCAGGACAGGGCGCCAATCTATCGCTGGGCACACACTCACACAGACGCGCACACATACACACACTATATGGGGCAATTTGGAGAACTCACTTGACTTGATCAATGTTTTTGGACTGTGGGAAGAAACCGGAGAACCCAGAGGAAACCCACACGGACATGGGGAGAACTAAGCCACCGCCCAAACACACACACTTATAAAATAAATATATATATATATATATATATATATATATATATATATATATATATATATATATACAGTAGGTTGCAAAAGTATTCATACCCCTTGAACTTTTCCATATTTTGTCACATTACAACCACAAACATAAATATATTTCACTGGAATTTAATGTGAAAGACCAACACAAAGTGGTATACAATTGTGAAGTGGAAGGAAAATTATACATGAATCAACATTTTTTTTACAAATAAAAAAACTGAAAAGTGCGACGTGCAAAAGTATTCAGCCCCCCTGAGTCAATACTTTGTGGAGCCACCTTTTGCTGCAATTACAGCTGCAAGTCTTTTAGGGTATGTCTCCACCAGCTTTGCACATCTAGTGACTGAAATTCTTGCCCATTCCTCCTTGCAAAACAGCTCAAGCTCAGTCAGATTGGATGGAGAGCGTTTGTGAACAGCAGTTTTGAGATCTTGCCACAAATTCTCAATTGGGTTTAGGTCTGGACTTTGACTGGGCCATTCTAACACATGAATATTCTTTTTTTTAAACCACTCCATTGTAGCTCTGGCTTTATGTTTAGGGTCGTTGTCCTGCTGGAAGGTGAACCTCCGCCCCAGTCTCAAATCTTTTGCTGACTCCAACAGGTTTTCTTCCAAGATTGCCCTGTATTTGGCTCCATCCATCTTCCCATCAACTTTGACCAACTTCCCGGTCCCTGCTGAAGAGAAGCACCCCCAGAGCATGATGCTGCCACCACCATATTTGACAGTGGGGATGGTGTTTTCAGAGTGATGTGCAGTGTTATTTCTCCGCCACACATAGCGTTTTGCATTGTGGCCAAAAAATTCAAGTTTGGTCTCGTCTGACCAAAGCACCTTCTTCCACATGTTTGCTGTGTCCTCAACATGGCTTCTGGCAAACTGCAAACGGGACTTCTTATGGTTTTCTTTTAACAATGGCTTTCTCCTTGCCACTCTTCCATAAAGACCGGTCAGTTTCCCCCACCTGAGCTGTGGCTCTCTGCATTTCATCCAGAGTCACCATGGGCCTCTTGGCTGCCTCTCTGATCAGTGATCTCCTTGTTCGGCCTGTAAGTTTAGGTGAACGGCCTTGTCTTGGCAGGTTTACTGTGGTGCCATACTCTTTCCATTTCCGGATGATGGATTGAACAGTGCTCCGTGAGATGTTCAAAGCTTTGGAAATCTTTTTATAACCTAAGCCTGCTTTAAACTTCTCCAAAACCATATTCCTAACCTGTCTGGTGTGTTTCTTTGGACTTCATGATGCTGTTTGCTCCCCAATATTCTCTTAACCAACATCTGAGGCCGTCACGGAGCAGCTGTATTTGTACTGAGATTAGATTACACACAGGAGGACCCTTTTGAGTCATTAGCACTCATCAGGCAACTTCTGAATGCAATTGGTTGCACTCAGGGAAAAGGGGGCTGAATACTTTTGCACGTCGCTTTTTTCAGTTTTTTATTTGTAAAAAAAATGTTGATTCATGTATAATTTTCCTTCCACTTCACAATTGTATACCACTTTGTGTTGGTCTTTCACATTAAATTCCAGTGAAATATATTTATGTTTGTGGTTGTAATGTGACAAAATATGGAAAAGTTCAAGGGGTATGAATACTTTTACAACCCACTGTATATATATATATATATATATATATATATATATATATATATATATATATATATATATATATTTTTTACCTTGGAAAAGATATTTGATTCAGTGCTGTTGCTGCTGGATCACATCGGAGTCTGATGGTTGTGGATCTTCCATTTTTACATGCCTGTGTTGTTTCACTTGAACTAGGGGTCAGATATAACAATATATATTTATTGCAAATTATTAAATCTGGTATAATATTTCATCAAAATCCAAATTTTTTTATGAATTTACCGATAATAATATATGACATCCGGTAAATCTAATCCAGCAGGAAAATAATTCTCTGATGAGATGTGATCCAGTTCAGAGTCAGTGGTTACACCTATGAAAAAATTACAAAAACTATGAAGTAATAGTAATTATAGGGAAGTAGTAGCTCAGTGGTTAGGGTGTTGGGTGATTTTTCAGTGTTCAAAAAATAAATAAATAAAAGTTTTAACAACTCTGGATTTAAATTGTTTTTGGTCTTAAAGGATAACAATAAGGATAGCGGCATAAAAAGCATATTCACTTGCTTATTGTGACAAAGCAAACATTTAGGAGTCACAATAAGTTTAGAAGCTGGGAATTAACAACTCCTGCCCTTGAAGTTTGTTCTGTACCATTAACTTCATATTGAACAATGAAATATAAATGAATAAAAATAGTTCATTATGAGGAGAGTCTAATTTAATATTTACTCTATTAAAATCTCAAGATTTCACACTGCCTAAGTACAACTTCCTATTCATGTTCATTTTTTAAAAGTAACATACAGTGCAAGAACATATAAGCTTCACATATAACTCACCAATCAATGTGCTTCCTATACTTAAAGGTTGTGAGGACACCACACTTTGACCTCGGACATCTGACGGCACTATGATCGACTGGCAAATGTAACCCTTCACTTCCTTTTTACTGTCTGTAATATTATCGATACAGGACGCCTGAGCACGGTCCTAAGACAACACACACACAACATCCAGCAATCAATGTGCAATTCTCATTCCCTTTTTTGTATTTATATTTTCGTATTCTTTATTTTTGCTTATCAATTTTTTCAAACAGCATTCTTTACCTCTTTGCCACACAGTCCCACACTGAACTGATGCACATAGCGAAGGCCTTTGTTAGTAAAACGCATGCTGCTCTGGAAATGAGTTACATTTGCTAGAGGTGAGAAATCATACTGTAGGTTCATGCCCTTATACTGTAGAGCCAGAGTACAGTCACTCACACAGGCTGAGTGTGCCTAAATCCAAATACACAAAAAAAACATTTAAATATCAAAAAATAAATAGAACCTAAGTAACAAACATGAATTTTAAACAGAAACTTAAATCATATAAGGAAATACAGAAACCAAATGTGGCACTGCGGCTTAGTGGTTAGCACACTCGCCTCTCAACGCTGGGGATTCACGTTCGAATTTCGATCATCTGGGTGTAGTTTCCATGTTCTCCCCATGTTTGCATGAGTTTCCTCCAGGTTCTCTGGTTTCCTTTATTTGTAAGTTACCTCCCACAGCCCAAAAACATGGATTTGAGGTAAATTGAATAATCTAATTTGCCCCATATAGTGTGTGTTTGAGTGTGTGTCTGTGTGAGTGTGTGCCAAGTGGTGGATTGGCACCCAGTCCTGGGTGTATCTGCAAAACGCCCAAAATGTTCTACCATGGATGGACATGGGGAACTCTCCAGTGACGTTAGTAGAGGATTAAGCAAAAGATGAATGGATAAAAATAAAGCAGACATAAGTATAAACAGTGTTTACATTGTTATTCTTGGTGTTGGGCCCACATGATATACAGGCTTCCAATCCAATAGGTTGTTCAGGTTTTATGAAACTGTTAGCCGGACAGCTTTTGCAAATGCCAGTGCCATTGAGTATGTATTCTCCAGGAGGACAGGGTACACAAGCTGAGTCTTTTTGAAAGCTGTCCAGTGCACACTGTCGACAGTGAGAGGCCACGCCACCAATGACATTACTGATGTGAACAGAGTAGATCCTCGCAAAGTCTGCACTGAGATTTCTGTCCTGTAAATAAAAGCATACAAGAAGATTAAAGAAGTTTAAGGTCGGATGACTTTTTAGTATTTTTAAGTTATGTAGTTAAAATAGTCCCAAGGCTTTTATAGTGTGTCTGTGGAAAGTTCAGTTAAGTTCAGGTTACTCACATAATCTTCTTGACATCTAAGCACAGAAATTTACTACACATCCTTCCCTTTATAGCATCCAGTGTACTGATCAGTTAAAGCTGCATGCGACTTACATACCTGTCAGTATCTGGCATGATCTACAGTACCTAAGTTGATATGAAATGACAGACAACAAACCAGCACTTCTTCTTTTGCACCACAAATTATGACACTAATGTAAATATTCATATTTACAAAATACAGTTAAGTTGGTCAATGAAAGTATGTTTTTAGGTAATTATTTTGTTCATTTATCAATGTTTCCATTTAACCTTTTACTTAAAACATTTAACTGATGTGGTATTATTTGATAAGACTGGCATATGTTTTCATTTTACATTTAAATGTTACAATACTGTGGTCACTTATCACCTGCTGCTTAGGTCCAATTTACACCACACCTACCAGCTGAAGTTTCTAAACTGTTACATGACTCCTATGAGACTTTGAATGCAGGCACCACCTCTGCTCAAACAGATCTAGACATAATGTAAGTGCCAGCACCAAAATATTGTATAGTGACATCAATGTGGAGTTATTCCACTATAACTGATTCATATCACCATTATCTAGGTGGCTGGTGGCTTTCTCAGTGCCCACTGTGTAAAAGTTCAGAAACACTCTGGACAGGTCATTATCTTAATGAAGCGCATACACAATGGAACATATCCAGTGCTGAGTGGCAGACATGCTAACCACTACGCCATTGTGCCGCCCCTTTTTACGATATTATTTAACTAGTTGGTTTATCTTCTCTTTCGATGGAATATCAACTTTTTCTCTGAAAGTTCCATTTTAACTGTGGCCGAGGTTCGAATCCCAATCTGGGTGGAGTTTCCATTTTCTCTCGGTGTCCATGTGTTTTTCCTCTGGGTTCTCCAGTTTCCAACCACAATCCAAAAATATGATTTCAAGGTCAACTGACTGCTCCTAATTGACCCTATATAGTCTGTCTGTCTGTCTGTGTGTAAGTAAGTGTGTATGTGTCCAGTGATAGATTGGTGCCCAGTCCTGAGTGTATCTACCCAGCATTCAAAACTTTCTCATCTGGAAAGGCATTGGGAACTCCCCATGACCCTAGTAGAGGATTAAGTTGAAAATAATGAATTAATTAATGAATAAACTGTGGCCCCAACTTATTCACATTTTTGTCCAAAACTGATCTGGCCTACCTGGATGTTCTGCAGTCTTTTGATAGTCACATCATCCATGAAAAGTGAAATAGTGCACAACTGGCTCAGCTAAATCTTCCAGCTATTGGCAGACATGTGGGAGTTTTGATTGCCTTTGTACCATTCAAAGGCAGTTCTGTCTTTTGCTGACCATTCAATTCTCATCCTAACATCTATAGTTTCATTAACCTGCCATTTTATTTCAAATAATATGTCTTCTATGCTTTGAAATCCGCAAGCTAAAATCACCAAAAATGTAAGTGCCTTCCCTGTCCTGTAATCACATGTAATATTTTTGTTAGTTTTTTGCCCATTGTTTAGAGGAGTACATGGTTTCCCTTAAAATTGTGAATTTTATGGCAAATTGATATTTAAATGTATAATATTCAGATCAATTTGATGTATGTTTGGTAAGGACAGTACTCTTACCACACTGCCACCCTCAGAATACTGAAAAGCCCATGTAAAGCTGACTGTAAGATTGCTCTTAATAAGATAGGAGTAAGCCTGTTTTCCATTGGTTCCTTTCCAGGTTTCAATTATGCTGTGGCTCCTCTCATACATGTCCTGTAATAAAACACAAACAGTGTGGAAAAAGTGTATCTATTGCTTTTTAAACTTTGGAAAATAAAATTAGTAAGCAATAGTCATGATTCTTACCGCTATGAAGTAAAATATGCAGTCAGCTGTGCACTTGGTCTCAAATACAAATGTTATTCTAGAAAGTTCTCTTGTCTCTGCATCTTTCACTAATGTGTTGGGCATGCTGGTGTAGATAGTAAAAAATATACATTTATAAATAAAATTATAAATATAAAGAAAAAATTTAGAACCAAGATCCAAAATATTTATAAGCATCTATAAATAATGTATTGATGTAAAAAGAAAATAGTTTATTGATAATAAGTATTAATATTCATAATAAAATCATTATGTTTATTTTATTCTTACTTGTAACCTGGTACATTTAGTGTTAGCATCATGTCGTCTCTGTGTAGATCTCCAGGTGTGGTATAAATGTACTCCCCTGCCACCTCCCATCCTTAAACAACAAATTATACACAGTCAAAAACACCAAAAAATAAGGTACAAAAAAACTTGAAAGTGTCATGTTTTGCTGATGCTATGACACAGATCAACAGAGTCTAAAGCTATAGGTGGTTGAGAGGTAGTCCTATAATGCAGAAGACACCAGGTGAAATCAGACAAAGTACACAACATGACCATAACATATTGCATCAATGTAACATATTGCATCAACTCACAAACACTATAAATCAGTTTATCAGGAAGGGCTTTTAAACCTACAAAGGGTGATTACGTGACAAAACATATAGCTTAACATGGTAGAACTGAATTATTCAACAATAAATAAGAATTATTGAAAAAATGAACACACATCAGCAGCTCATCTTATTGTAATACTAAAGAGGCTCTGAAATTAGGATTAAACATAATTACCAGATAGGCGGCACAAATGTCTTTAGTGGTTAGCATGTTCGCAGTTTTAGCAACCCCCTAGGATTATTTTTCAGTACTTAGTCGAATCCCCATTGGGTGGAGTTTCAAGCGTGAAGCATAGCTTGACACAAGTGTCCGCGCGACCTATGGGTATTTAGCCCGGGTCTCCGGGCAAAAGCCTCCAGTTCAGTCACAAAACATGGACTGCAACTGCCAATTGAGGTCTCCCAAGGTTGCCCATATAGAGTGTGTCTGGTGATTGCGATGGCCACTCTAGTGTGCCCAGCGATGGATTGGCAACCATGCTCTAGTGGACTGGATGTGTGCTTCGGATCATTGTCTGCCCAGCGCCCGAAACGTCTCCCCTGGCATGGTTTGTGACTGACCCCATCACATTTTCCCCAAGATAGGACTGAAGGGAAGATAATGGTACCCTGCACACGTGAAGCTTACCTGTACCATTAGAAGCAAAACAGGGCCCCAAAGCATAATTGACCCCCCGCTAATGCTTCACAGTGGCAAGGTGTTCTTTTGTTCATAAGACAGCCTGCCAAACATAGCGCTGGTCCATGGTCCCAAACATGTTCTAATTTAGTTTCATCTGACCACAGTACACTGTCCCAAAACCTTTGTGGTTTGTCCACATGACTTTTTGGCAAACTGCAGTCGACTTTTCTTGTTCTTTGGAGTCAGCAAGGGGGTGCGCCTGGGAGTTCTGGCATGGAGGTCTTCGTTATGCAGTGCGCGCCTTATTGTCTGAGCTGAAACTTCAGTGCCCACATCTGACAGGTCTTTTTTCAGTTCCTTAGCAGTCACGCGGGGGATTTTTCTCCACATTACGCTTCAGGTAGCGCACAGCAGTCGCGGTCAGGATCTTCTTTCTGCCACGACCAGGTAACGTTTCCACTGTGCCCTTTAACTTGAACTTGCGAATGATACTTCCGATAGTGTCTCTTGGAATATTTAACAACTTCGCAATCTTTTTATATCCATTGCCATTCTTGTGAAGAGCAATAACCTCTTCTCTTGTCTTCTGGGACCATTCTCTTGCCTTCACCATGCTTGTAAACACACCAGTAGATGATGGTAGAACTGAATTATCAATAAATAAGAATTAATGAAAAAATGAACACACACAGCAGCTCCAGATTGTAATACTAAGAAGGCTCTGAATTGGATTAAACATATTACCAGTAGGCGGCACGGTGTCTTAGTGGTTAGCATGTTCGCCTTTCAGCACTAGGGATTCCCGGGTCGAATCCCCATCTGGGTGGAGTTTCCATGTTCTCCCCGTGTCCGCGTGGGTTTCCTCCGGGTTCTCCGGTTTCCTCCCACAGTCCAAAAACATGGATCAAGCCAATTGAGTTCTCCAAATTGCCCCATATAGAGTGTGTCTGTGTGAGTGAGTGTGTGCCCAGCGATGGATTGGCGCCCTGTCCTGGGTGTGTCTGCCCAGCGCCCGAAACGTTCTCCCCTGGATGGGCATGGCGAACCCCACCGTGACCCTAATATAGGATAAAGCGGAAGATAATGAATTAATGAATATTACCAGTAATAGCACCAGGGCCCAGTAGAGGACGCTAATGTGAATGGAAGGCTTATTCAATAACGATCAGCTGCCAAATCTGGCCAGTACTGTGCATGGTAACATATGTGTGGAAGGAGTGCTACAAATGTGCAAATAGCTTTGTAACTGGTCTGATCAAACTTCTTATTATTATGTATAAGAGTGACTGGTTTGTAAGAATCTGGGTACCGTGCAGCTTGATTTAGGGTGTGTCAGTGTGTCTTTGTTGTTGTGAGGTCAGGAAAAGGAATGTACTAATTCTCTTAATTATTTTGGGTTGGGCCTATCATGCCATAAAACATCAGTGTGTCAATTGCCATTCCCATTAATTCTGGGACAGTCTGACAGGCACAGTGGGCAATGGCACAATTTTGTGTTCTTTTTTATTTTGTATTCTGTTTTTTATTATTTATAAAAATTGTCATGCATTATGGGTTTGTGCTCTGCTGTGTGTACATCTGTGTATATCCCTAACAAGTGGAGATGTACGCGTCTGTGTTGACAAATCACGCCAAAATAGCAATGAATGTCCTTTGCTTGAATGAATGAACTGTTGACTTCCGCCTTGGTTGTCTTCAGTTAGTAGTACAGCTGTGTCTTATGTTGCTAAGATAGCAAGCACCATTGCTATTTGAATGGTACAGGCACAAGACATGAAAGTACTGTTGGCAGTGTGTCACAATTCTCCGTGCGCAGGGAGTAGGATTGGGCATTACATATTAAAACTGAGTGTTAATGCTAATATCTCTTCTCATTTCACTATCTCATGCTTAATCCTTTGCTAGGATTCCCTATGCCCATTCAAGACAGAGTGCATTTGGGGCTGGGCAGATACATGCAGGACAGGATGCCAATCCATGGCTGGAGGAAACTGGTAAACCCTGAGAAAACTCACGCAGACACATCTAAGAGGGAACATGGAAACTATACCCAGATTGGAACCTGAGTTACCATTACAAATTACCATTGCAAATTAGATTAATACAGTCTTTTCAACAAGTGGAAAATGGTCGTAGCTCTTACCTAAAGAAACATTAATTCCTGTAAGGTCTCTCAGGCTTTGAATGGCAATAGCCTCATTGAGATTTAATCTCACAAACACCCAACAACAGAACAAAAGTTTAAATTCTGTACCCCTTTACAAGCCCCAGACATTTTTTCAGTAGTTACTAAAGCCATTTGCTCACATGTTTAATAATTTGAAACTTTTATTGTTGTTTACACTACTATTATAAGGATTTTCTGGATTTACTGTGATTACATGGTTGGTGTTGGTTGGAGTATGCCAATGAATTGCAAGCAGCAGATGTTTGGTCCAGATGTGCAACATAAGGCTATGTGTACCTGTGTTCCTTTGCTTGTCACTATACTCTGGGCTGTAGACTGAACTCCTCATGTTGCTGGGCATCTGGTTCCACCACTTATACTCAAAACCTACAACTGGTTCTGTACCAGTTGGGCATACAGAACATTCTGTAAATAAAAAAAATATATATACTATTAGTGTATAGTTGTAATGTGTAGCTGTGGAGATAAAGGTTATGGCAAAAAATAAAAACTTTCAGTAAATAAATGGCAACTGCCATTTGTCTGTACATAACTGTGTAGAACTGTAAAATCAAGTGACGTGATACAGTGGGGAAAAAAGTATTTAGTCAGTCACCAATTGTGCAAGTTCTCTCACTTAAAAAGATGAAAGAGGCCTATAATTGACATCATAGCTAGCCCTCAACTATGAGAAACAAACTGAGAAAAAAAGCAAGATTTCCTGCTGTCACAGACCTGGTAACCTCTTCTTCAAGTGGCTCCTCTGTCATCCACTCATTACCTGTATTAATAGTAGGGGTGCTGAAAAAAATAGATTCTTCAAAGAATCGCGATTCATAGTCCTGGCAATTCTGAATCTATTCAAAATGCTCAAAAATCGATTTTTAAAAAATGCATTTAAGTTTTATTTTTTGCCGCACACTCCCGAGCATACTGCATATCGCATTACGTATCCACTCGGCCACCGTACAGTAAGCTTGTTCAGCAAAGCTCCCGTTGTCTGAATGGAGTCCGCTAGCATGGAGCAGGAAGCAGGGAGCAGGGGAATAGTGGGATTTGACCCGCCCCGTCGTCATTAAAAGCCAGTGTTTGGGCACACTTTGGATTCCACAATGTCCCGGAAAAGACAGAGCTTGACATGAGCACAACTGTTTGCAAGATGTGTAAAATGAAATTGAGGTACTTTGGAAATACGACAAATGCGCGAGCCCGTTTGGAGCGACATCAACCTCAGCTAAAAGAAGTTGAAAAATTCATTCATTCATTATCTCCCGCTTTATCCTCTATTAGGGTCGCGGTGGGGTTCCCCATGCCCATCCAGGGGAGAACGTCTCGGGCGCTGGGCAGATACACCCAGGACAGGGCGCCAATCCATCGCTGGGTACACACTCACTCACTCACTCAAACACACTCTATATGGGGCAATTTAGAGAACTCAATTAACTTAATCCATGTTTTTGGACTGTGGGAGGAAACCGGAGAACCCGGAGGAAACCCACGCGGACACGGGGAGAACATGGAAACTCCACCCAGATGGGGATTCGAACCGGGAATCCCTAGCGCTGAGAAGCGAACGTGCTAACCACTAAGCCACCGTGTCGCCCAAGTTGAAAAATATATTTAATATTTGAGGTTAAGTTTTGAAAATGTAGCGAATGTTGGTGCAATATAGTTAAAAAGACTGACGTATGTATTGTATGTAAGTTTTAAAGATTTGTAAAATATAAATGCACTATGACTGTAAAAATTCTGTATTTTAGTTTCAATTAAAGGCTAATGCACCATGGTAAACTTTTGTATTAATATATTTTGAATTATTTGTTCATTGATAGATGTTTTTATGTAAAAAGCCAGGCAGCTAAACTAACCTAATACTGGTAACTTTAATTTAGCGCAATCCTATTTTTATATGAATATAAAATGATGCATTTCAGGCGCTGGGTAGATACACCAGGACAGGACGCCAATCTATCACTGGGCACACTCACTCACATAGACACAAAGAAATACACATGGAGCAATTTAAGGCATTCAATTTACCTTAAAACCATGGTTTTGGACTGTGGGAGAACCTGGAGGAAACTCATGTGACACATGTGAGAACATGGAAACTCCAACCAGATTGAGATTTGAACCTGGATCCCCAGTGCTGTCAGGCAAACGTGCTAACCACTAAGCCGCCATGCGGCCAACAATGCTATTAATATTATAAAAATAATTATTTAACAGGTCAAAAATTATCTTGGTCTGGCATTCTATTAGGAGTGTAAATATTAATCGATTTGAATCAATTATACAGCTGTCAATTCGATGTAGCGACGCGTCCGCATTATAGATTATAGATTAATCTATACTCTAATCTATAGATTAGAGTATAGATTAACGTGTTTATATTGCCACCTTTTTATTAGCCTCAATATTAACGTGTGTGTAACATACTATTTAACATGTGCTCCTACATATGCATACTACCTTCTCCAAAGCTACGAGTGAGTGCTTTTTTTTGTGGTGCATGGTGGACTATCAGACATCAGCATGCATAATGAGAACAACACTGAACAACAAAAGAACACATAAGAACCAAACATCAGTGTTATGGTAGTTCATACACGTCATCTCCCGAAACTGAATGGAACATTAGGTTATGATAGATTTCATGCCTGGTTGTGCTTTTATAATATACAGTACACATTTAAATGAGTGCTAGGCATTCCTCACCTGTTTTGTGACCCTCTGCAGACAATTGTCTGTATTTATTCATTGGTGGGTTACATTGATCAGATGGTCTATTTTCAGTTTATATTCTTGCTGTTTCCGTTCTGGCCTCAGATCAGCATTTATTTAGTCATGCATTGTCTATTTTATGCATGTTGTGTTGTGTTTATGCTACAATAAGCCGTTTCAGTTACCCTTGCTTCCTGGATCCTGATACATTTTTACATACATTACATAGTTAATAGACTATACTAGACCTGCACAGTAAGCATTGGAATTACTTTATTAAATTCTTATTACAATTTATCTTATTGCACTTTATTTTACTCTTTTTATGGAGTGTTATATTTACAGTGCATTGATCACAACTGTTTTAATATGACTGATATCCATCTTTCCATTATCTTTCGCTTTATCCTATATTAGGGTTGCGGGGGTTCTCCATGCCCATCCAGGGAAGAACGCCTCGGGCGCTGGGCAGACACACCCAGGACAGGGCGCCAATCTATTGCTGATCACGCACACATACATACATACTATATGGGGCAATTTGGAGAACTCAATTGACTTGATCCATATTTTTGGACTGTGGAGGAAAACGGAGAACCCGGAGGAAACCCACGCGGACACGGGGAGAACATGGAAACTCCACCCAGATGGGGTTTCGAACCGGGAATCCCTACCGCTGAGAGGCGAACGTGCTAACCACTAATAAACCCTAATAAAACCCTAATAGTAGAACTAATAAAACGCTCAGACAAGTTAGTGGAAAGTGCGGGTGAAACAGCAACAGAGGGGGCGGGTGTGACAGCATCCTCCCTCCTCAGAAGAGGAGAGGAAGAAGAGAACTTACCCCGACGACTTGATCGACCTCTGTCTCAGGGCGCAGGTTTCTCAGGAAAGCTGTTGTGAAAATCGCAACCCAGTTACTCTTCAGGGCCAAAACCCTCCCAATCCAACAAAGAGGAGATGGAATACACAACCGCAAAGGAGGACTACCTCCTGCTGAATGGAGTCAAGAGGTCCTGCAACAAAAGGCTTGAGAAGGGACGAATGAAAACCCGATATTGAACCAGAAGGTCCAAACGGTACGAAACGGCATTAATCTGCCCAGGATACATTGGAAATGGGCCATTCCAGTAGCGGAATGTCTCAAAGAATTCTGGGCAATCTCGGCCCAAGGAAGGAAACATGCCTAATCCGAAGCATTATTAAAAGCAAACATATGAAGAAATTTTCCCAGCTCTTGATTAGCTCTCTCACAAAGTCCGTTGCTCTCTGGATGGTAACCCAAAGTAAGGCTAACAAAGGTGCCTAACTTGTCAAGGAAATGCACCCCATACTGCAGAAATTAATTGGGGGCCCTGTCGTGTCCTCGGGAATACCAAAAATAGGAAAAAGATGAGCAAAGAGAAGTTCTGCAGTCTGGAGAGCTGAGGGAAGAGCTGCCAAAAAAATTCCTGGGGCATTTGTCAGACCAAAAGGCATGACCAGATATTCATGACCTGAGGAGATGACAAAAGAAGTCTTCCACTTGCCCCCCTTCCAAATGCGCACCAGATTGTAGGTACTGCGTAAATCCAATTTATGGATTGGCTGAAAATGGTGGCCCCCTTAAAACGCTCACCAGCAGAGGACACTAAAAGAAGGGGATAAGCAATTCTACGGGTAGCCTGGTTAAATGCCTGGTAGTATATACACGATCTCAAAAAGGAATCCTTCTTGGGGACAAAGAAGAAACCAGAAGCCATGGGAGACTTAAGAGTGCCGAATAATGCCACTCTTCAGGGATTCTGTGATATAATCAATGAGTGATCTCCCAAGAAGCCCATGCGATGACAGGGTCGTGCTGCTGAAGCTAAGGAAAACCTACAATAATGGAAAAGGTAGAAGAAATAAGAAAAAAATAAGTTCTGAATTACGGGGTCTATTTCTGTATTTGACCCACGTATAAGGCGCACCGTACTATAAGGCGCAGTCTCAATTACGGACTCTATTTCTGTACGGTACTTATTCTGTACGGCACCGTATTATAAGGCACTTGCTAAAACATACAATCTACAAGAAAGATAAAGGATGCAAAACAGTGATTTATAATTTAAGTTTATTCTACTACTTGACAAAACACACATTATTTTAATCACTCTTCTCCCATAAATCCATCAAAGTCCTCATCTTCTGTGTCTGAATTAAAAAGCTGCGCAATTTCACTATCAAGCACTCCGGTGTTCCCTCTCATCAATGTCTGAGTCAGTCTCATCGCCAGGCGGCTCTTCAGCAACGATGCCGGCTTTCGCAAAAGCTCGGACAACAGTTACAGCAGAAAGCTTAGCCCAGGCATCCACAATCCATTCATAGACGGTGGCGTAACTCGCCCGCCGCTGCTTCCCGAGTTTTAGTAAACGTGTGTTCACCGTCTATCATCCATCGCTCCCACGGCGCTCGCAACTTTACTTTAAATGCCCCGTTTACACCAATGTCCAGCGGTTGGAGTTCTTTATTTTATCCTCCCGAATGACGGCATTTGGAAACTCAGTACATGTATAAGTCGCACCGGATTATAAGGCGCACGTCCGATTTCTGGGAAAATTTTAGGCTTTTAGGTGTGCCTTATAGTCCAGAAAATATGGTAAATGCATTACCACCAAGGATTCCTGAGCAGAAGAAATAGCCTTTACTTTAACAGAATTACCACACCTCCGATTGGAGAGACAGGTGGTACACATCTCCAACAAATGATCGTTTCTCCCACAGTATAGGCACAACCGTTCGCGAACTACGTTCGCTGGTAGACAGCCGAATGGACTCCACCTGCATAGGAGTCACAGCAACTGAA
The DNA here is from genome assembly GCA_019802505.1 of Corydoras sp. C115. Lineage (NCBI taxonomy): Eukaryota > Metazoa > Chordata > Actinopteri > Siluriformes > Callichthyidae > Corydoras > Corydoras sp. C115. The sequence goes on along the minus strand of JAFMOC010000081.1, from coordinate 155,876 downwards.
GAGTGTGGGGTGAACGAGGAGAAAGGGTGAGATGACATCTGGCTCTTCTTAGACTGCCAAAGTTGATCCAAACGAATGGTGGTGGTGGTGATGATTTCACTGAGAGACCTGCCCTCATCCCGGTACAAAAGTTCCGCTGCAATCTCCCCCCATCGCAGTCCAGAACGATAAGCGACGATATGAGCTGCATCCTTCCATCCAGAATGTGCGGCTAAAGTCTGGAACTCAAGCGCGTAATCAGCAACCGAGCAAGAACCTTGCCGCAGCTCATACAACGCCTCACCTACCATGTGCCCCTGACGCGGGTGGAAGAATGTGCTCTTGAAACATTCCAGAAATAAGTCAAAAAAGCGCATCTCAGCTGTGCGCACGCGCTAAAGAGCCGAGCCCCATGTCACTGGACTGTTGAGAAATGATTCTTCAATAGCTGGCGGACGATTGTCTAAATACATGGAGCACTGGAGTAGGAACTGTTCGCACCCCTCTGGGTCCCCGTAGTAATGGTCCGGCTCCGCCACCGGAAGTAGTGATGCTGTAGGGAGGTTCGTCTCCAACGCGGAAGCGTCTGCGCTGCTGGTGGAATCTGAAGAAGCAGGGTTGAGTTGAAAACTCTGCTCCAGTAGCGATTGGCGATCCATAAGTAATCCCATCAAGCTCCTGCAATGCCGTAAGAAAAAAAGCAAAAAAAACTGATTGGTGGGGTTAGATGCGCCATGTCCTGGTGTTGGTTACTGACACAATACCGGAGAGAAGGACGGCACAACACTAAGTGCAGTTCTGAGTAATAGTTTATTAACGAAAAAGTACCTCCAAGAAAAATAAAGAAGGTAAAAAAACAAAAAAAAAATCGCTAACGTCGTCCTGGGAAAATACCCACCAAAACAATCCGCTGAAAAACAGAAACAAAAAAAACATTGGGGTGTCCATGATGAGAATGATCGCTGATGCCAAGAGAGTGAAAAGCAGGAGTCTGAAATGGAGTAGCATTAATCCAACGAGACAGCGAGAGCAAAACACAACAGTGAGCGCCATGAACCAATGCAAAGAACGGAAGCCAAGACAGGACTTTAAAAGAAGCGAGGACGGGAAAGGAAATGAGATACAGGTGATCACTCCGGTGATTGGGAACGGTGAGTATAACTAATAAAAGCCTCAGAGCAGTTAGTGGGAAGTGCGGGTGATACAGCAACAGGTGTAAGTGCAAGTGTGACACCGATTTACACCCCTACATTCTATCCAAAGTGTTTTCCTGCTTTTCTTTAGTATTCTGCACAAAAACTCCTGGCCGTATACTGCTTGGAAAAAAAAAACAACTTCCTTCTGTGTAGTAAGAATCCTAACTGTGACTAACACATCTGATTCATCATAGTGGAGCACATAAACAATATCCCGTTATATCCGTTTTTTTGTTTTTGCCTAATAAAATTTTATAGATGTTATTACAACAATATTTGCTTTTTACAGTGGTGTGTAAGTACCTGTTCCATTAGAATAGAAACCTTGTGGACAGGGTTCACAAGATGAGGAGTTAGTAAGGAAGAATCCAGGATTGCAGGGAGGACAGGTCTGCATCTCTCCTGAGGAAGGAAGAATAACTGCTCCCTCTGCATTCTCGTCACAGATCTTTGGCTCAATCCATTTATACATTAATTTTGTCTACAAAAAAGAATGAACAATCTTATGGATAAATACAGTAATAAACAAAGTGTAAAATAATATACAAAATATAATGTGATTAACAATTTACAAATGACCTTTAATAAGAAAAATGTGAGGTTTCTTTATTTACCATGTACAAATACAATACAGCAATAGCAAATAAATAAGTTGCATACTACCTGCTGATTTAGGTAACATCCTCAGTACATACATCATGCAGTACATACATAACATCCATCTAGCTCATTGATATCAGTAAAGCCATTTTGTTATTGTTTACCTTTCCAGTTGAGTCACAAGGAGTGTGAGTATAAAAATAATCACTGGTTGTGCAGGGTGGCCTCTGCTTACATGTTTCTGACCCAACTCCTAGAGTATCATATACACAAAACAGAGACCAGCAGTTTAGAAAAACAAGATCAGCAGATAAATTTGGTTAAAGTGTTTTTTGTGCATTTAACTAACAAGCCATCGTTTATATTTTGATAACAACAGAGTTGTAAGTAAGGAAAATATTTTTTCTGCAAAATAAATCTTAGTAGTGTGTCACAGGACCCTGACACAAAGCAGATGACCCTTGAGTCATTATTCATTCATTCATTCATTATCTCCCGCTTTATCCTCTATTAGGGTCGCGGTGGGGTTCCCCATGCCCATCCAGGGGAGGGCGTCTCGGGCGCTGGGCAGATAGACCCAGGACAGGGCGCCAATCCATCGCTGGGCACACACTCACTCACACAGACACACTCTATATGGGGCAATTTTGAGAATTCAATTGACTTGATCCATGTTTTTGGACTGTGGGAGGAAACCGGAGAACCCGAAGGAAACCCACGCAGACACGGGGAGAACATGGAAACTCCACCCAGATGGGGATTCGAACCGGGAATCCCTAGCGCTGAGAGGCGAACGTGCTAACCACTAAGCCAACGTGCCGCCCTTGAGTCATTATGGAGCAGATTATTTTTACGATAACTGATTTAAAAAATACCAATTCTTTCATACCAATAGTTGATTTTACATATACAATTTAAATTTGATGCAAAAATAACAGACCAATGAATGCCTTAATTGACCAGTCAAAATTAACAAATTTACTGCACAGAACTAAGTAAAAATATAATCATTTTATTATTTATATAAGTTTAAGACTTCATAAACCTTTTCCACACCTGTGTAAACACTTTGCTATGAAATCCTTTCTAAATACTTAAACTTACAGAGATTTTGCAACACGTATAGTGCAACATTCAGGAATATGGCAAGAACTGATACCAAATTATTAAAATATTTTATTAAAAAGCATTCAATAAAAGTGCTCGTAAATTTTTTAAAAACTGCCCCCCCCCCCCCCCCCCCCCCCACCCCCCCCCCCCCCCCCCCCCAACTGAATTCAGACCAAACCGTAAGGTCCATACCACGGTATGCACCGAACCATAAATTTTGTGTACTGTTACACCCATAATGGCCAAATGATATCTATCACACAGTAATGCAACTAAAACGCAACTAAATACCTGAATATTTATTTTCTTCACACTGTTGGCATCCACTTGCTCCTTTATTGGAATAGGTGTTGACTGGGCAGGATGTACAGTGGGCAGCCCCGGGTTTAGAACTGTAGGTGCCAGATTTGCAATGGAAACATTCAGATGTGTATGCAACTCCTGCAAACAGTGTGACAAGTATTGGTATTTTACAGTTTCATTTATACAGACTATTTTTATTCACAATTCATAGGCAAAAACATGTGGAATCCATTCTAAGTTTTTTACCAGGTCCTTTAATTGCATTGCAGGATAATACTAATTGAAAAAAAAGCTTCTCTCTATTGCTTTGTGTAAGGTAAGGTATATAAATCCACCGTTTGATGAGTTTGAGTGTGGCAACTGTAATACTTAATGCTTAGATATTTTGATCATTTTTGGAATAAACTGTAATGTTGAAATGTCTATCCACCTCATATATTTGATCCAGCACAAAAACTTTATCAAATCATACCTGAAATAGCAATGTTCTTTAGCAGTACAGGCTTGATGGTGTTACCAGACATTGTGAACCCAGTGGTTCTCCAGTATAGAATATTGTTTCCACGGCTGAGTTGCACCTGAGAAGAGAAAATTCCATCTTGTGGTGGCAGAGGGTCCAGTCATTCACATTATCACTAATACAAATCATGCTTTGAATTTCCTTGAATGCAGTTTTGTCAGACTCAAAAGCATTTCCAAAACATGGGCTTCAACTCAGGAATACAAAGAATAATTACTCACATGGTGAGAGACCCAGTTACCATCAGAAATCTTCATCCAGCGACTCTGAGAGTCAGTAGATTGGCACTGGTCATTTTGGACCTGGAAGACGACACAAATGAATAATAGTAATTTTTTTAGCCTTGAAAATTTCATGACCATCAACATTAACCTCTTCAATGGTAAAATTATTACACACACTTTGCTTGAGTATATAAACATTGTTTACTTATTGTGCTCTATATTACACACATATACCTTACTACTTGCCTGAGTGTGCCTGTTACATATTCCCCCTGTGCTTTTAAAAACAAATAATAATTAAAAAAATTTAATTCTATCATTAAAATAACATTAAAACACAAACTATTTATTGTCACCTCTACTGCCGCTGATGGTATTACTGGTAATGGCAAAACAGCGCACCCTACGTGTGTACGGGAGTACGTAAACTGGACCAAAACCACAAAAACCCTCTACTGTAAGGGCCAAAGTCTTCTTCAAAAATCATTTTTAAAAAATGGAGCATCTGTAAGAACTGCAATTTCCCTCCAGGTTTTAACAATGAGAATGATTCTGATTCTGATTGTATACAAAGGTTTTTGACTCTGCTTTTCACACTGCTCTTATAATAGCCGAACACATTTACTGTAAAATACTTACATAGAATTCAAAAAAGATGTTTTTATCAGGATAAAGGTACTTGAAGGAAACAAATCCAATCTGCTTCAGGTTTACAGCATACGACAGCGTAGAACTGCATTCATCAACATTAGATGCAATATAGTCTTTCTTGGGAGTCCAAGTCGAACTAGAGAGGATATACAAAATACTAGAGAGGATATACTGTACAAAATACACAAAAGTGTACTGCATAATATTATGCTACTATAATCTTTGTTACATTATTAGATAAAATAAAATACCAGTAGCAGTGATCTTAACATTAAAGCCTTTTTACACAAAATCTAATTAATTAAATATAATAGATTAGATTACAATAGATTCAACTTGTGGTGGGAGGGTATGATGGGCGGAGTCTGCAGATGGAAGGCAGACTTAGGATGCAGATCAGGTAAATAGTAATGGAGCAGCAGGAACACTGTCTGGCAGTTTCACCAGCTAGAAATTGTATTTTAAATGTACCTGCCCCTCTTGCGTGGGCATTGAAGCAGGAGCTAACCTGGATGACAACCAAGTGACTACATGCTAAAGAGTGGATGTCAGAAACTCGCAGGTAGAAGAAATTGGAAACATGTGCATGGAGACAGGAAATCAGCGAACTCTCCCCTCAGATCACGGACACTGACATTAACCATTTTGTGGGCATTCCAAATCAGCTGGTGGGATAGTGTGGCGCCTCAAAGTTAGAGGCAAAGTCAGAGCCGATGAAAGTAGATGTTGATTAGGGGTAATTATGAAATGTGTATTCCTAAATTTGATTTGGTTTGCCCAGTCGCGACATATCTGACAACAATGCACACCTCTGCATTCTGTAATATGGTCAGTAGATGGCAGTATTTGATCATTAGAGAAACCAGAAACCCATTACTCAGTAATTAGCATTCACTTTATTAATTAATTTAAACATTGTTTTTTTAAATATAGCGTGTTTGTAACAATTTTATAAAAGCGATAAGGCATTCGAGGTTGTGCATTAATGTAAATTATTCATAATAATGCACTCCCTCTCATGCAATATTGCTTTATTTACACACCATTTTGCTGTTGACAGTGTACAGCCATTAAAACTTGGAACATCTTATGCTGCAGGAGGAAAGACATTGTATGGCGTATCAGGAACACAGCTGTATGGCAGTTTTGTATTTTAAAAATAAATCCTCTCCAGCCCTTATTCGTTCTCACCAGGTCACACTTGTTAACATACTGACTTGTGTTGTTTTTTCAGTCGCTTTAATTAAGGCATTTGCTAAATAACTAAATGTAAATGTAGATTTACTCACTTCG